>OZ020190.1:128036492-129257535 GCA_963971165.1 Philopedon plagiatum
TTTAATAATTCAAGAAGTTGTAAGGAGGGCAAATTACAAGATTAATACTAAAGCATGAAAAATTCATTATTTGTTTGCAAAGGAACACAAAAGCAAGGTATCCCACAATATTATTAGCATTTTAAGTATAAATAATAACTTCATATCTAAACGAACTTATTCTTCATGCGTCATGAGATCTCAGCAATAGGCAGTATGCATATAATCCAAATAAATCTTAATTTTTTTGTATTCTCTGCATAGATTAAATATTTACGACTGTTGTTTTCAACCATTTATTTTGGTTTGTATTAAGAATCCCGGATTCGCCGGGATCATCCCGGAATTCTAGGCTACGTCCCGGCAACAAAAAATATTAGCCGGGACCCGGGATTATCCCGGAATCATATATTGAAGCAATAAATGTTAAACTTTTTACAAAATTAATAAACATGGCTATTTTCTGTTGTTTTATTATCTTATCGATCAATATAAACATACCTAATTTTATACTATCGATATTGCGGTGCCATTCCTACCTATATTACTATCTGCGTTCTTTTTACGTCCAGGAGTTATTCCGAGTAGCTTACCCTTTTAAGTAATTCTTTCTTATTGATTGGTATGTACTCAATATTATTTTTTTCTTAGTCATCGTATAATTTAATGTAGTACTCAATACCTTTGGCGACTTGCAACTTTTACTTTTTATTAAAAAATGGTGAAGGTGTAAGATTTTGGAGATGACGTCCCGGGTGAGAGTGCCCAAAAGGTGGCAACCCAATATCTTTACAAAGACGATCCTACAAAAAAACTACCCCACCTGATTTCACCCGCTTACAATTTTTAGCAAAAGTTACTAGAAGAAGTTTTATTGGTGTTTGTTAGTGCGACTTGTGCGAGTTAGCTCGAGATCACAAGAGATCGAACAACTCCACTAAAGATGTTTCGTTAATTCAAAAGACTCTAGGAGACATCGCAAATACAAAGAAACCTCGTACGATACACTTTTTTAAAATAACGATTGGCACTGTCGGTCGGTCGGCGCGGATCTACAGTTTCCGACGATCCCGTCTTTGGTTTTATTCCAGATAAAAGATGAATGTTTCTTTTTATTTTGTTTGGAATTGGGCCAACCTTTTGAAAATGATGAACAGTTTTAACCATAACTTACAATTATTGAGATATATCACAACATTCTGATTCCACAATTTTTTTCTTCGAATTTTGCTATCTTCTATTACCTATATCTTTTGAACAGATGTAGAGAGAGAGGCAAATTTTCTTTTAGTTAGTAGATAATTGCATTACCTTTAAAATGAATTTATAAACCATCGCATTTCCACGTACCATTTAAGAGTACCAGAAACTGGCGAAAAACTCATTTTGTCATCTTTTTTCAGGATTATCAAAGCTATTTAAAAATATTAAATATTTCCACTAAGAAGATATTTTCAGGACTTCATAGAAGATTTAAAAGATTTGATACTACTCTTTTTCATAAAATAAATCCGGTTAAATTAGTAAAATCAAGTTTTCTTTTTAAACTATTGATCTAGAATTTTCATTTTGGGGTCAAGTTACTTAGGCCACACCACTTTAACAAAATCTGAAAAAAAGTGGGAAGACCTTTGGGTTAAACCTAGTCGAGACACACCGTGCAAATGCTATAATTATACAATTGCTATTTTGACTGGTGTACTCGTAAACTCGAGTGTCAATTTATTTTCTTCATTGTTTCCCGAAGATTAGGAGATTTCGTTGATAGAAAACATTACATTTGAGTAAACAGGGTGATTAATAATAACCGCAAGGATAATCGTATAATTTGTGAGCTAACAAACCTATTCTATTTTCTTCATTTTTGATTCATTTATGATGACTGCGTATTTTTCTAAAAATCATGACTTCAACTTCACCTACATTTGCAAAAGTTAAAGAAGTAAAAGCTTATAGGTATTTGTTTAAGAATTATTACCTGATATGTGCTAATAAGCTGCAGATTTCTTTTATTTATCTTACGCGATACTTTGACATTAATTGTAAATCATAACCTCAACATTTGTCTTCGCGCTTTCGTTAGGATTTATTACAAATACCATCCAAATAAATGAAGAGCAAAATAAGCCTACTTATATTTGGCGATTTAATAATATTTATGAAAAATTTTTATCGGCTGTTCTTGGCACAAGAAGAGAAAAGAGTGCTCGTGGCACTTGCAGTGGTTTTGCATATTGGCACAATATGTGCCACTATAGGGTACTTAGTTTTTAAGAAATTTCATTGTTGCATAAAAAAATTATTCACAAATTACACTATAATCAAAAACAAACTCTACGCAAACCACAAATATTTTCTATATACATTACAGATTACATAACAGAATGATTCGAGTTAGGTGTGGTGAGTAGATATAGGAAGCTGAATATACACCCGACTGTGGCGGCTCGTGGTCATTTGGAACGGTAAGACAAAACAATAATACGAGGTGAAAAGCGCAGCTGAAAAAATTTTTGCGGTGCATTCACCATTTTGTAATAATTTATTGCTTTTAGTATTACAAATTATTAAATAAAATAAAAAGCCAAACGGGATCATACTGCGGAAACATTCAGCGCGTGTCAATTCAAAAATATCATCGCAAAAAGTCGACGATGCTCTAAAAACACAGAATTAAACTGAATAATGCGAGGTCGCAGTATGAAACGAACACTGTTCTTTCGAGCGAGCTGAAAATTTTTACTTTAAAACCATACAGTATCCCGATTTTTGCTAAGAATTTGTGTTAAGAATTTCACGAATCGGTAGAGAAGAAATCACTAATCATTAGCAAATACTCTCTAATTTCTATACTTTTCTGTGTTAAAACCGTCAATCTAAATTAAAGGTGAAGATGTTTCGATAGTCCACGTTATACAAATAAAAAACGAAGGGTGTTTAACGAAGGCACTAAGAAAAAAATATTGACTTTTAGTGGGACCCTTTTGTCTACGTGGTCTGCAAATAAAAATATTTTTTGTCCTTGTCCGATATAATTTTGGAATATTTATCATTTGATCTTGTGTTTTCTCACTCTTGAAATGATAAAAACAGATTATAAAAGTCATTTCACGTGTTTTTCTGCGCCCGGTTATTTTGATATTGTTTTAACAGATCACGTGGCATTTTGCTGTCACATGACAAACGATTAGCTGTGATGTTTTGGTTTTAGGTTAAGGAACAGATGCTTTCCGTTTTAAAACTAATTTTAGAAAATTTCAGAACTGTAGGAGATAAAATTAGAGTCATTTTTCATAACCTACAATTATTTTTTCTCGTTTGTCATCAGTCACCTATATGTTTACCGATATCAAATATGTAAATGCCTACGTATGTAGACATTTACTCTACAGGTTGCATAGTTAGCAATTTTTGAATAAATTAAAAGGAAGGGAAAAACTATCATAACATACCTTAAATTGAACGACGCGACGGCCGTGCTTCAAAAGGTGTTCGAAATGGCCTCCATCTACTTTTCCAAACATTTTCAAATTCAAGAGGAGTTACGCACCCGATTTACCATTTCGGGAGTTACTAGTGTACAGCCATTGGCAGCTGAAACATTTAAATACCCACAACGTTTCGATTTAGACCTAAAAGTTTGAATTGTCATTGGTTGTACAATGTGCATGCCTGTCGAATCCGGTCCTTAATGTTCTCTGTTTGTTAAGGCCCTCTAAATATAACTGCCTGCATGATCTCCTGATCTGACCCCATTAGATTTTTCTGGTGGGGATTTATAAAAGACAAAGTATATGATATACGAGGGGGTATTGATATCTAGTTAAGGAAGTGTTTGAACGAGTCCAACAATACATTCTACTACAAAAATTAGAACACTACAGTATTAAAGATCCATTCCTCTCCTGGATTAACCGGAATCTCTGTAACCAAATCCAATACGTTAAAGTGAATAATTACCTCTCAAAAGACATCCAGGTTTATTCTGGAGTACCTCAAGGCTCTCATCTTGGTCCTGTATTGTTCTTGATATTCGTTAACGATCTATCCTACATATTTGATCATTGCTCCTTTCTACTTTTTGCCGATGACCTAAAGATTTACCGCATCACCTCCGACACGAGTGATTGTGTATTTTTGCAGGACTAAATAGCTAATATGGTGTGAGAATAATAAAATGGCACTAAACGCAACAAAGTGTAAAGTTATATCTTTTTCCAGAAGAATGTATATAGTGTATCATGTTTCTAATATTAATGGCTCTCTCATATCGGCAATCATAGAACTGGTCAATGATCTTGGTATCATTTTCGATAAGAAATTGAGATTTATTGCCCATATTGACAATGTCACAGCAAAGACTTTTAAGATGTAAGCAACAGTGCCGGGAATTCAATAGCGTCGAGGTCCTTAAGTCTCTATACTACACACTGATATGGAGCCACCTAGAGTAGTGTTGTATGATACATCTTATAGATGTATAAATTTTACATATTATCACTAACTGTTGCATTGAACAAAAGTATTATCCGGCAGTCGAAATCAGCTATAGCTAAGCCATTGCCTAAAAGTGATAATCCGAAATTTTTTTTAGCGATCTAAGATTGATCAGTACAATGCCAGCAATCCCTAAAATTTTTGAAAGAGTTCTGTACAACCAAATTTTAAAATTTTTTATTGATAATAATAGTTTGTGTGATAAACAGTGTGGGTTTCGAAAAACTTTTACCACTGCAACGGCGTTGGCTGCCGTACTGGATGGCATTATTCTATACTGAGTTGCTAACTAAATTGCCTAAGAAAATTGTGGGAAAATGCCTCGGAAAATTTTGCCAAAGGTGTACTCTTTTTGCAAGTTGATTGCCCTGCAAAAAAATTGATGAAATTGGTTTTGAATTGGTTGACCATCCGCCCACCCCCATCTAATAAAGTATTTTTTTCTTAAGTAACATATTAACTTGTATTTTTAAATGTGATTTGGTTTGACATAAAGGATGACGTTCGAATGTGTTTAAAAAATAGTAATTATTTGTTAGTTTATAGTATTTCTGGTTTCCATAGTTGTCTTGTAAGTTAGAGTAAGGGCTCTAAATCTAGTGGCATTCGTTTTAAAAGGCAAAGGGCCACGTTATAGAAAATTGTGCTTAAACGAAGGTCTAGGATTTTTACTGTTACATATGGCCTTTTAATGACATTCTTAAATCCCAATTCAGGCTATATAAAAAAATTATTACAGAAATAAAACTTTTATTTTCTGCCCGCTTGCGATGTGGCTATCGAAGATAGTGCAGTGGAAATATAACAGACATTACTCAAGATTATATTTTTTCACCTTTTTTGCTACGGGCGAGGAGTAAATCAGCCCTTGACCGATGACGTAGAAAACAATAAATTACCGTTTTTTCTTTCGCTGTAAATCCACTTATTTAACCACTAATTTATCAATATTATGAAGATATATGGGGCTATTTCTGCAAGTTTATCTTGTGAAAAGACTTAGTAGGCGCTTTATCTGATATTTTAGACTTCTTGCTATGAAGAATTTTTTTATATACAGGGTATCTAAAATAGGTTATACCACTATTGCTATCTCCGAAACGTTAAAAGATACGAGGTCAGTTAAATTAGAGAAAATATGCCATTTTTAGTCCCTATTCATATTCCGTTTACAGAGTTGCCAAATTCTCTATAGTTTCTTATCTACAGGGGATTTTTTAAAAATAGTCAAAAATATAATTCTTAAATATCTCGAAAACTATTATAGTTAGAAAAAAAGTGTTTAAACAAAAATCACACGATTTCTTACCTTCTATAAAGCAGCGTTACTGCTTTGTTTATACCATTTGTTTTTATTGAGTTACTGATACTAACTTGTTTTTTTCAAATACGGTGGTACTTTTGTACCACTGAATCTGAATTGTAAATTATTTCAGATTCAATGATATAAAAGTTCTTCCGATGTGTATCAAAGAATACAAAAATAATATGGATAGAAGTTAAAGATACAAAAGTATTGGTACTTTTATACCCTTGATTTTTAACTTTGATTTTTACTTTAACTTATAACATAAATTATTTAGATTTAAAATTATTATTTCACTATTTGGTGATATATGATACACCAGATGTTAACCTTGCTTAAAGACAATGTTGTCTTGACAGATAGTATAGTTAAAGCTATTGTCATATTATGCTTATTAACTCACATTAATAAATTAGAATTTACATGCAGTGTCTACATTAATTAGAAATTCTTTAGAGTACTTACTTACTGCAGATCGAAACATTTGGCATTTTTTACAGTACAAAGTACAAAATAACATTTTGATTTATTTGATGTTCCTCTATATCCTTAACCTGGAAAGTCATTATCTTTTTACCAACAATAGTAGCAAATAACCAAAATAGCATGGATGAGAGCTGATTACTACTCCGGAAATCCTTATTTACTATGGTGTAATTCACAACTTGAGCGTATGTGATTCACAAAATGTTAATTAATATTTCAACACAATTATCTCGACAGACAGTTTATTTTAAACTAATCCTATTGTCTATTGTGTGTCTTAATTGTCATTAAATTATTAATTGGATTAAATACGCACCGAGTCTACAGAGATTAATGCGTTGTACCAACATAAAACAGACGATCCGCTGGTGCGGATGGTTGAAATAGTATTAGAGGTTGAGATTTAATCACATATTTCATTATAATTGTACAGATGACAACAAAACAACTTGTGTGCAGAGGTCATATTTATTTGAATCTGCACAAACTGATACAATTTGATAAAATCTATAATAATTTCTTATTTCCCATCCCCTATCTAAAAAATTATACTTTACATTTACATACAGTGTGTCCACGGATTGGCTCCGGAATAAAAAAAAATATTTGTGGATTTACGAAAAAAATCATTCTACATGAAAACTTTGCTTGTCGTAAAACGTGCAAAAAAAGTGTTAATATTTAAAAATTTTATACATTGGTCACGATTAAAGTACCTTTATTTTGGAACTTATGTAAAAAATGTATTGAGAAAAGTTACTTACAATTGAATTATGTATGTATATGTTTAAATATGATGTCGTGGCTTGCTACTTAAATAAAAACTTTTTTATGAATCTTTTCAAGAAAATGTTCATAATTATAAATTTAAAAAAAAATTGTTTTTGGAGCACCAGCGCTCCACGGCCAAGACTTTTGTTTGCAAATTAACATTTCTGTGCAAAATATTAAACTAAGAAACACAAATTTCAAAAACATTCCACAAAAAGTCATGAGATCACAGAGTCTCTTAGATTACTTCGAAAGAGCTTTTATATGTACAGGGTGTCTAAAATAGGTGATACCACTATTGCAATCTCCGAAACGGTAAAAGATACGAAGTCGGTTAAATTAGAGAAAATGTGCCATTTTTAGTCCCGATTCATATTCCGTTTACGAAGTTGTCAAATTCTCTATAGTTTCTTATCTACAGTGGATTTTTGTACAATAGTCAAACATTTAATTCTTAAATATATCGAAAACTATTAGATTTAGAAAAAAAAATTGCTTTAACAAAAATCACACGATTTTTTACCTTCTCTGAAGTAACGTTGTTTTGTTTATCCCATTTGTTTTATTAAGTTACTGATACTAACGTGTTTTTTTCAAAAACGGACCTTGACTTTTTACTGCATTTTTTGAAAGAATACTTCATATTCTGTTATCACTTGATTATGTTTTTCGACGTTTTGGTGAAGAATAGTCTCATCATCAGGATATTCTACCAGTACGGACCTGGCAGCTTCTAAGTTAATCATTTGAATAATTGAAGCCATAGCGATAGATTGTGAAATTGTGCCTTAACATGGAAGATCCCAGGTCTGTATTGATAGAAAATCCTTATGATGATGCTATTCTTAGTCAAAAGGTCAGAAAACATATCCAAGTTATACACAGTTGTAAAGGGTATGAAGTATTCTTTCAAAAAATGAAGCAAAAAGTCCAGGTCCGTATTTGAAAAAAAAAAGTTAGTATCAGTAACTCAATAAAAACAAACGGTATTAAACAAAAACGGTAAATCAGAGAGGGTAAAAAATCGGGTGATTTTTGTAACACCAATTTTTTTCTGACAATAATAGTTCTCGAGATATTTAAGAATTAAATTTTTGACTATTTTTAAAAAATCCCCAGTAAATAAGGAACTATAGAGAATTTGGCAACTCCGTAAACGGAATATGATTAGGGACTAAAAATTTCACATTTCCTCTAATTTAGCCGACCTCGTATTTTTTACCGTTTCGGTGATAGCAATATAGTGGTATCACCTATTTTAGACACTGCCAAAAAATGAGGGAAGCTTTGTCAATTTCTTTAATTTTTAAGTTTTTATAAATCATATGATTTAAATGTCACCCAACATTTTAGCGTTAGCGTGTTCCTTTCGCAAAATTCCAAGATTAGAAATTGTCTCTATAATTGGTATACACGCTATTTTTCTCTACAAAAGCAATTTAAATTTTTCGCCCATTTTTATCATCTGTTCCATATTCTAGAATCGGAAATCACTGAGTCCCAGGGCTATTATTTCGAAAATAAAAAGATCCGATCGAATTCTCGTAGGGTCGAGGCCCAATAATTTCTATCCCTATTGGGTTTGGGTTTTAAGTGATAAAATGTTTTGTAATAAGTTTTAAGCTACCTGGCGGAAAGGCAAAATTTAGCTGTTTTTAGGGTTTAAAGATAATGGCCCTTGAACAAATAAAAGGTGTTTGTGTTATTTGGGAGCATTTCGGTTTACCTATATTAATGTGTTTATCGTTTTATTTTGTTTGTCTTTAATCCTATATGTTCTTGTTTGGTTAGGAATATATTTCGTAGCTCGTTATAGAATCAACCCTCAACGGGTAAAATAAGAAATAGGTCATCATTCTGATGTATAGTCCGTTATATCAGTGTCCATATTATTGATCTGTGCGTAATCCTGCCAATCTTTTAAATGCGCTCCTGATTGCAGAGACGTACTTGCCGTAATAGATTTTTATCCTGTTTCATTCATGGTCATGGTAAATTTTTATGGTTTGTAATAGTGGTAGACCGCAAAAATTTTGGTTACCTTGGTATCGTACTACTTTGGGGTCAGTGATAAATTTTCTAAATCAAAATATAAAACGAAATTGTATCAAATATTTTTTTCGTAGGTATATGGAATTTTTCTAAAAACTAAGTTTAAGTAAACTACACATATGGAATAAAGTTATAGGTTTTTTTTTAAAAGGACGTACCAACATTGTACACTACTGTATCATCCACACTACAAAAAGTTGAATTTATTTTACTTCTGTGTTTAAATTTATCGTTTTTTTTTATTCTTCTTGACTTTTATCCTTGATAAAGGCAGTTATCATTAAGTTTTGATATTAAATGGTGCGTTTTAGTAATTTTGCAAAATGGAAAGAAGACACTTGTCCATCGAAAACGTCACTCAACCTATTGCAGGCCGGCACGAACCAACTTGATGTTACAAATGCATTCGATGTGCCCCAAAGTGTGATTAGTAGGTTAGCCAGTAGATTTAGGGAAACAGGTGATGTTTTTGAATGGCCTCGCATTGGAAGGCCAACGTCTACTACTAGAAGGCAAGACCAGACCAGAAGTTCTAGACATATTTTGTATACCAAACCCTTTGCGGTTTTTCAATTATTTTTGAAATATTTCAAATTAAAAATTATTTCGCACAAATATACTTTAAACGTAACTATCCAGGTTCCGAACGAAATACCTGCCTCCATTTTAAAATTTTTTCTTAGGTAAATCAAAGATACTTTAGTCACCGTTAGTTTATAATTTTATTTTTATGCCAAATGAGTTCTATTCAACTAAACAATAAATGCTGATTTTTATTAGTTATTATTATTTGAAAGCAATAACCAGTGACTATAAACAAATGAATTATAATATAAACAGCTAAATGTTAACATTGGCGAATAAATATCAAAAGAAATTTTCCACATGTCCGCCATTTAATTCTTCGCACTTTTCATACATTCTTCTCTGCCTCTGAAGTGTGTTTATAATACTTTTAGCATCATTTTCGTTCAGATTTCTTACTCATGTTTCAACTTCCTTTGAATTTATTCAATATTTTCATTATTATTGCTGTATACGACATTTTTCGGATGACCCCAAAGAAATGTATTTAAAGGTGTGAGGTCTGGGCTATTTGCAAGCCAATGTAACGTTTCATATCTACCGATCCATTCATTATACTGATGGTTTAAAAAATTGCGAACCTCAGTTATATTATGGAGAGGATCTACGTCCTGTTGCTATATAATAAGTCGATGTTCTTCAAGTCGCAATTCATCGAGAATATCTTCGATTTCATTTTCTAGAAAATTATGATAGCGCTGGCCAGTTAATGCTCCCCGAAAAACAATGGTCCTAGAATTTTATTTTGTCATATCACACACCAAACGTTGATTTAATTACGCCCCTGACCAAATATGAACATTTCGTCTATTAAACATTGCCGCAGTTGAGAAAGTTGCTTCATCTGTCCAAACGATAGTATGAAATAAATTAGGACCCTGCCCCATTCTTTCGTTAATATTTGTGACAAAAGTTTAACTCCTTTCTTTTTGATCAGCTTTTGAACTGGCATAATTTTATATGGTCTATACTTAAATTAATTTAAGGTTCTTTGAACTGTTCCATAAGTCAACATTTTATCTCTTCTTCAATATCTGAGATACCGCACACAATAGGGAATTGATGTTTTTGGATTATCTTGAAAATATAAAAAAATCGTTAGGTCCCTTTCTTTATTTCTTTCTCCTCTTCTTTTTCCATTGCCCAGAATTCCTCTTTCGTCTAGTCTTCTATTTGTTTTTATTATGGTGTTTAATCATGAAGTTCTTGGTCCCTCTTCAATACTTTCTTCATATTGTCTTTGAGCCGCTCTAACATTATTCTTATTTTTTAAAGAAAATGTTAACATTTTGTAATAAACTCATTTTGCATAAAAATAAAATTATAAATTCACAGTGACTAAAGTATTATTGTCAACCTTAACATTGACTTACCTACGAAGCAAATTTAAAAAGGCAGCAGGTATTTCATTTGCAACCTGGAGAGTTACGTTTAAAGTATATTAATGCCAAATAATTTTTAATTTGAAATATTTCAAAAATGATTAATAAACCGCATAGGGTATGTTACACAAAGTATGTCTAGAACTCCTCCTAGAATCCAAAAATATGATAAATATCATACCATCCAATTTAAAATAAGCGAGAAAATCGATGTTTTATACTATATTTTTTTTATTCGATGCTCAATTATTGTTTTGCTGATAAGATATGTGAATGATCCATGACAATCCCCAATACTTTCATATCAAACATTTTTTCCCATCTTTAAAAATAAAGAAGTTATAAGGCCTGTTCACTTTTATTTGGATATCCCTGTACATTAAACTTTTTTCCTAACTTTTTTAGTTTCTAAGATAAAAATTCTTATCACGTTAGCTATCGGTGGTTGGCAAGGACCGGCGAGCTCTAAAATTTCCATTCACGTTCAAACATTAGTGTAAAATATTACTTTAAAAAACTTAAAAGAAGGAGTACGTTCCTCTCAATTTGTTAAGTATATTTATGTGAATCTAAGTGAAGTTGTGACATTAAGAAGCTTTCTTAGAAATAAAGTGCTTATACTCAGGCTTTTTGTGACTTGTAGAAATGAAGCTCCATATTGTAGAGATGTTGACAGAGTAGTGATTTAACAAACGAATTTAATTTCGAACAAATATATAAAAAAAGTAATTTATGGTTTTCTTCGTCACGATCGGTCACAAACTAATTTATTTTTGACCTGTAGCAAAGACGAGGTAAAAAAAAGATTTATTAAAACTGGATTAATTTTGCCGCAGCGCTTTCTGGTACAAGCAGTAGGTTAAAATACCAGATTTTAATTACTGATTTGATTTAAATTTATTCTGATTACTTTTTTAAATTGAAGTCACGTAGGACAAATAAAGTAAAAATTTTAGCAAAGCAACATTTTAGAGGTATGAGCGCGATAGAAGCACCGCTTTACCTACTTTTATAGCGCACCAATATACGATTTTAGAATTTTATGTTTTTTTAGGAAAATAAAATTCGTTTCATTTTTCGTCCTAATCTACCTCTGTAGTTGGCATCGTTTGGTGCGCAACAAGAAGTGCTTCCTGGCATTTGCATTTCCTTTCTGTGAATTTTTGTTAGCAAATATATACAGGATGTCCCATAATTTTCTTAACAAGCAATATCCGCGTTACTATAAAAGTTAAAAAAGTGATCTAAGCGGGGTTGGTTAGGATATCGAATGGACTTCCACAAAATATCCTCGAAACCATTTTTCATTATGTCAACCCCCAAAAATCCACCCCACCGTACCACCCTCTTTTTTTTCTGCAGAAATGGGACCCTTAATTCATTTGACAACATGCGGTGTCTCATTTTTGAGGTTCCCGATACAAAAGTTGATAAAATTCGGGTTGTTACTAAAGCAAAGTGCAAAGAGAAAACGTAATCTGGATCGAGTGTAAGCGAACAACACGGTCTGAGATTTGGCATATTTGATCTTATGCTTTCTCTTTCTAATGACATTTCCTAATAAAAGATAGTATACTTATCGGGGTAACAGGTATCATATGGGCCCGCTTCACCCGAACCGAATTCAAACGAGAACGAACGACGGTGCAACCTTCGACTTCTAATCATGTCATGTTTCGGAACAGCTTTCGCGCGGCTCAGAAATGGATACGTATTCGGATGATGGATACGGATATTAATTGATTCCGATTTCGTATTATCCGGATATATAAAGAATACGGATATTTACAACACTAATATAAAGTATCATTTTAGTTCTGGTAAAAATGTGGTCCCTTCTTCAGACACCCTGGAGGACCTGTCAAAGTTTTTTCATAGTCAGAATTATGCTTAACTTAAGTGGTTCACACAACGTAACTTAATCAAAATTGCTGAAGCCATTTTGAAAATATTTTGAAAACTAAAAAAGCTTAAAAATTTAACACCCTGTTTCTTTGCACCATCTGCGGATCCATCTTCAGATGAACTTTTTGCCTTAGTTTCTTTCAAAAAATCTCCCTTTAAGTGATGGCACCTATTTTTTGAGACACAGACAGATATTTAGACAGTGACCATACCTACGTTATATTTTCGAAAAAGTGTCGTTCGATAAAATGTGTTCTGGAAAAAATGTTTTCAAAACATCATATTTTTGAAATTAGCGTTTAACGAAAAAATCTTTGTGTCCAATTTCCAAAAATTACTCTTCAAAAAATGTTCTTAGATCTGTATAAAACATACATAAATCATTGCCTTTCAAAAATCGAACATGTATATAATTTTCGAAGCAATAGGTTTGCTAGACCTTTTCCCTGATGGCACGTGCGATAAATATATAATATACATCTAGTATAAAAAAACTAAATAAATCATTCTTATATTGTTTCAGACTGAAGAAGAAAAATGGAACAATTCGAGCAACTACTGACGTGTGCAATATGCCTCGACAGATACAGAAATCCCAAGCTGCTTCCCTGCCAGCACAGTTTTTGCATGGAACCCTGTCTTGAAGGTCTAGTCGACTATGTGAGACGTCAGGTAATCGTTTGTCAATTAATGTCAAACCTAATCACGCTAGAGGGTACTTGTACGATATCTGAATATTCACATTTCAAACATATTCTTATAAGGCCAAGTAGAGGGGGTCGAATATTGCAGTCGCATGATTTTAACATACCTATAGATAAAAGGGATTAAAATACTCTCAAAGCACACTTAGTGCAGCAAGAGCATCTGAATGGAAGATGCAAATAGTAAATCGGTAGTAAAGCTCGTTTCAAGCTCTTTCGTTGTCCTTTGACAAAATGGTAAGTACCTCAATCGGCGTCGGAGTGGTTTAAATTCGTAATGATTTTGGATAAAATAAAATCTTGTTAAATTACGAGTGATTAAAACATTGTTAATTGATTCATGTCATTGGATTTATTTGTACCATAAATCCAGTGACATAGTGACATCAAGCAAAAATTATTACTTAAATTTAATAATAGTTTTAATTCGGTATCACTGTCACTATCATTTTCACATACATACATTAAAATCAAGTGGCTCTATATTATTATTAAATGAAATATAGGAATATTCGACTCTTATAAAATGGTTAATCGAATTTTTCCAACTTTCTATAATAATGCTGTCTACCACTTTTCTAATTAATGGTACAAGAAACGTGTTTTCTGCTCTAACATTTGATTTTACCTGATGCCACATATGCACAAAAATACGATCGAAATAATATAACAACTGCCCGGTTTACCAAACGGGTAGGAACTAAACTAAAATATTTCAAAGATATTAAACCAGGTAAAAAATACTTTATTCATACCCTATACTGATTATACTAAAATTATCTTTAAATACCGGTTATTTTATTAGGGCCGGCCCTGTTTACAGTTCTTGCAAATTTACCGGGTTCTATTACAGCTGGTGTCGATAATAGTTTATTGCAGGCAATAGGTCAACGAAAGAGCTTGAAACGAGCTTTAGAAAATAAAGATATATTTTCCAGTAACCTTAAAGTATGTTCATACATAATACATTTTGCATTGTATCTTCGCGGTAATATTATTTGTCAAATCGAGCAAATAGGATATTTGGCAACATCGATTTTTACCTCTTTTTGACGTCACATGTAAAAAATCGTTGAGGCTTCTTACTAAAATTGAATTGAAATCAATAAATAGCTACTAATGCCATGCGATTTATCAAGAAATAAATTAGGGGAAATATTATATGGTGTGTAATTAATATAAAAAAAATTTGCATTGAAATAGAAAAAGGCAGCGTGGCCACAGAAACCTGAGCAAAAATTTATTTTGATTGGAAGAAACTGTGGGCACTTGCAATGAATTCTTGCTCTATTTTCTTTGGTTTTCAATTCATATTATTATGTTCGGCTGATTCATCAACACTAAATTAATATATTATGCAACACGTGTTGAAAATAGTAGTCTTCACAAGAGGCAGCAAGGGCATAATACAGAAACAGAATAAAATCACTTTTTACAATCGTACGATATATGACAATAACAACTGGTTTGTTCACACTTTTATTTTTTAACATTTTTAAAATAATATCTTAAGTGTTGCATTTTTTTATGTTGTTATATTATTAGGATTTTTTTCGTTAGTTCAATGTAATTTCTGTGCTGTTGTGTTACTCTTGAAACAATATGTGTTCGATTTCTGTCCTTTCACATTATTAGGCTCAAATTTTTTGCAACAACAAAACTCATTGTTTTGCTGTGCACGTATTTTATGTTGGTGTAAGTACATTTGCCACTCTTACATTTAAATTTATAGAATAAACTGAAAAACATGAATAATGATAATGCATAAAGTTATTTCGCACATGAGGTGTTGAAATCTACTTCTATTCGGTCAAACATTTATCCCACCAGAAACAAACATGTAAAAAAACAGAGAACACATAAAAATATTGTGTGAATTGATAAATTTACAGACCAAACTCGGCAAGTTTTCATTAAAGACCTGAGCAATATTGAGACTCTTGAAAACTTGTCGAGGTTGGTCTGTAAATTTATCAATTAACACAATATTTTTCTCTGCTTATCAAAACACTTTGCATCTCCAAAACTTTCGTATTTAACATTTTGTCCCATCTTTAAAAATAAAAAATGTATAAGGCCTGTTCACTTTTATTTGGATATCCCTGTACTTGCTGGTCTTTATTTAAAGACTGTCAGTATTGACAATGATGCCAAAATAAATAAAGAAAATAGTTTATTACCTAATTTGATTTCATTGAATGCTTTTTTTGAGGATCAGTCACTGTTCCCTCTATTGAGCCACTGTATACTTAATGTGATTCATTGTGTCCACCATGGTGTATACAGTGACTGAACAGGTTTCCTTTTTTTAAAAAGTTTCTATATTTTAATACTTTATAATTATATAGAAGAGTCTACAACTGTTCGTGTATTAAGTGAACAATTTATAGCAAATTTATTTTATAGAATCACTATCCGTTAGGGAAGGTAATGAAAATTACATGATCCACTGTTCTCACATTGATCCTATGTAACTATCATGTAATGGCCATCATTACATAATCGTTACAGAATATATGGGCTGATCCAAATTAAGTGTCCATCAGTGGTAACTTTGCTATTATTAAAGATAGAATATTGATTTAATTAGAGAACTAGTAGCATTTTTAACGCTTATTAAAATAAAAGAACGCAACGAACAATTGAGCATCGTGTTTTCCTGATTTGAAGGAAAATATTTTTTTAAAAATTTTTTCTAATGAGACCCCTGTATATTATATTTTTTTCTGTTGAAACTTTAAATTCAAAACAATAAAGCTTATAATCTTCTTATATTATAGCTTATAGTCTTCTAGGATAAAAATTAATGAGGTTATGAAGCCCAAAATAAAACAATAAAATTAAGTTAGTTTTTAGCGATATTATTAATTCTTAATATTTATAAAGAGTAATATCGCCGTTATTTTTGACTTGAAAAGAAAATTCATTATAAGCTTGTCTATTCTGAATTTAAAGTTTTAACAGAAAAAATATAATATACAGGGTTTTCCATTAAAAATTTTTTTTATAATATATTGTTATCCTTCAAAAGTATAAAACACGATGCTCAATTGTTTTTTTGCGTTCTTTTATTTTAATAAGCGTTAAAAACACTACTAGTTTGCTAATTTAAACAACCTTGTATGTTTAATGATAACAAAGTTTCCAATGCTTGACAGACAATTTAGATCAGCCTGTACTAATTTATGTCCCAAGGGCATTCTCAAGATGTTTATGCCATATAGCCGACAAGTTTGTAAACCCGAGGACCTCTGGCCCGAGAGTTTGTAAGTCACTCTAGGGTATAAACATCGAGTAATGCCAAAGGTTCATACAAAATTTTATGTTTTACTTCATTATTGCATCGATGAAAATTTAAATTTAATTTGATATTTGAAATAACATTTTATCATAGTATGCACTAATATTGCTAGGGAAGTAGCACTAGCACAATGTATTGTTTGTGCAAAGAAAGTGTATTTTATTTGATAGTTGAAATGGAAGAAATTCGTGAAATTCCTGAAGAAAGTGTTGAAAAATCTCCTAAAAGTTTATTACCTCAGAAATCTTAAGAAGTGTATGATAAAGAATAATAATATGATAAATTTCAACAGCGGATGGTAATAAATTAAATGAACTTAAATTGTTTGTTTTTTGTTGTTTTTTTTTATATCATAAAACCGTTATGCTCTTGCGGACATTATAATTTCGTAATGCCCTTGCCGGCGGTACAGGCATTATTACTTAGCTTGTAACTAAGCAATAAATGCACAATAATGAACTAGTAAAACATACACAGGGTCATTACTTTAGGCACCGTATACGGTGCTTTAGGGTACGGAGAGCAGTGCCGGTTCATCCATTGGGCGCTTGGGGCCGGCGCCCAGGGGCCCGGGCCCCGGAATTAAGTTTGCTTAAAATAAAGTAAAGTGGTTTGGGGCTCTCAATTATTTTTCGATGCGATGCCCGGCTTCCGGCCCATCCACCATTGAAACGAAACATGGGATCCTAAATACAACAAAAATTATCAAAATTTGCTTCGACTTGCAACGCCACTGATTAAACGAATACGTGAATACCCGAATGACCTGATCAAAATCAAGGCCTGGCACGCGGAACAAGCCGATCACCATAGCAACGAGCGATGCGGTTCTTTCGGGCGGCCACCCGCCATTTCGCAATTGAAGAGTTTTTACTTGGTAAAAAATGTTTTATTTCTTTGTTTGTTTTTGTTTTGTATTGTTTGCAATATTCTGTTTTTTGTATTTTTTGAAATATTATTTTTTGGAATTCTTTTTTCTTTTTGTTTTGTTCTAAGAAATGTACCTACATTATAGTTTATATAATAAACATTTAACAATTAAAACACGTTTTTACTTGGTGAAAAAAACCAACAGCAATGGGGGCCCCTATGTCTCCAGTGCCCAGGACCGGAAGTTAGGTTAAACCGGCACTGACGGAGAGGCTATATCTTGGAAACCATTCAATTTTGGCATTAACAAATTATTAGCAAATATGGCTAAGAATTTCATTACACATATTTGTAAGTTCCTAACTTTTCCGCATTTGCTATGGATGGCGTAGCAAACAAATCGTCAATTTTTGTAAATATCTTAGATAAAATATAGGTTGAAAATAAACTTTTTAGAATATTTGTGTAATTCTCTACACATTTTGTTTAAACATGGCACGGCACAATAAAGAGAAACAATTTAAAATATTTAGAATGCTGTAGCTTGGGTTTACCTTAACCGATTTTAACAAACGATGGCTTATGTTAAAGGGCTTTTAATGCGATTAAGTTTCAGTAGTAACGATCCAACTGTTAATTTGTTTGCTTAAGGGTAGGGGGAGCTGTTTAAAAAATGTCATAGTCGTTACGATTTCTCCAAAATGTTAGACACAAGCCTATAGCTTTTGTTACTCTCGATGAGGGACTATCAGTTAAGAAAACGAAATCTGAAAGCAGTGTTTTAAAACTATTGCAAAAATGGTAGGGAAATGTAAGGGCAAGGGCCTGCTGTTATTCAATTCGCCAAACAAAATTAACTGGCTCTTAATGACTAATAACTAATAAACCTTTACAAAACTTAGTCTTAAATAATTTGTTAGTATCTATCAACTCATTTTTTTCTAATAATTATGTTGTTTAATATTTTATTCGTATTAAGAAATCAAGTATTGGTAAATTGAGTTTCTACAACTTATTGCATTTAAGTAAAGCAGGTCATGACCTATTATAATAAGATAAAATAGAAAATTTTCAGTCACGTTGCATGTCATAGCGAATACTTAATTCATAATTTTTATTCGGGCATTTGAAGAATATTTTTGACGCGTTAGATTTTAGATTTCTATTAAATTGCCTTAATGGGTTATATACAGTTAGAATTTTCAAAAAATCGATTTTTTTAATGCCATTTTCGTAATGTACATATATTCAAGTACACACACAGAAAATTTCAAGGCAATCCGGCGATTATTTTCGAAGTTACACGCATATTTGTAAAGACATGTCAAAGCGATTGTACGCTATGTAAAGTGCTTTTGAAACTTTAAACGCGTTTTTCTCAAAACTGTGTTTTTAAAGTCGGTGACGGAGATTTCTCGGAAACGGCTGAACCGATCAGTCTCAAATTTTAACACAAGCTTCTTAAGTATATTTTTTACTAATTAATCGAAGGTTTTTTCTCACCGATAAATATATTTTTTTATATAAACAATTTAAAGCCAAAATTTTGGTCAAAAATCGATTTTTTTTTTGAGAAGCCGCCATTTTGTCAAAAAAATTTATTTTGCTTATTCCTTCGATTAACTAGAAGATTATACATTACTTTAACGAAATCCGTTCGGTTTTTTCATTTTCGATGATTCAGTCCAGAGATATCGTTGTCACCGCAAGGTGCCTTTTTTGAGAGAACTCCTGGAGATCAGCTATAGCAGCTTTCAAAATTATTATTTTTACAAATACAAAAATCTTAAAATACAGCTAAAAGTTACCATAATATGTGTACAAATTTTCACTTTAATAATTTTAAAACTCTTCTCAGGAAAAATTCTTGAAAAATCGCTTTTTTTAGGCCTCCTGACTGTATATAACCCCTTAAGACATGGCCTGCCGACTGTTATACTTTTCTACTATTTTTGGAATAATTTTTAAACGAAAAGAAATATCGACCTTCGGTTCTTAGCTACCATTTTCAAGCTAATGGGGACTCAAAGTAAGAGCGTGGCATCTTCTTCAGCCGATTTTCTAACTAATATACCGGAGAATATTTGCGTTCCGTATTTGCGTTCATTATAGTGTTATTTGGCATCTTTGTTAATTTTGTCGTCAACGACATCTGATTGCAGCTGGATTCCTTAATTTGAGTCGCCAGTAATCGCTTCTTCAAATTATTTCAAGAGTCAGAAATGTTAGTATGACATTTTTAACGTGACCCACAATTTTTTATTAAGTCTAATTTTATTGGATCATGACCTACTTCGCTGAAATGCAATAGGTTGTAAAAAGTCAATTAATCAATACTTCGTTGATTTCTTATCAAGAAAAAAATAATAAACAATGTAATTATTCAAAAAATATATACAGGGTGTCTAAAATAGGTGATACCACTATTGCTATCTCCGAAACGGTAAAAGATACGAGGTCGGTTAAATTAGAGAAAATGTGCCATTTTTAGTCCCTACTCGTATTTCGTTTACGAAGTTGCCAAATTCTCTATAGTTTCTTATCTACAGGGGATTTTTAAAAAATAGTCAAATATTTAATTCTTAAATATCTCGTAAACTATTATAGTTAAAAAAAAATGTTTTAACAAAAATCACACGATTTTTTACGCTCTCTCAAGTGATGTTATTGTTTTGTTTATATCATTTGTTTTTATTGAGTTACTGATACTAATTTGCTTTTTTCAAATACGGACCTGGACTTTTTGCTGCATTTTTTGAAAGAAAATTTCATACCCTTCACATCTGTGTATCACCTGATTATGGTTTTCGACGTTTTGGTGAAGAATAGCATCATCAGGATATTCTACCAGTACGGACCTGGCATTTTTCAAGTAAATGTGCCATTCCACAACCATAAAAACCACAAACCATAGCGATAGGTTGTGAATTGTGCCTTAACATGGAAGATTCCAGATCCGTATTGTCCGAAAATTCTGATGATGTTATTAGTCGTGATCAAAACGTTGGAAAATATTTTCAGGTTATACACAGTTGTAAAGGGTATAAAGTATTCTTTAAAAAAATGGAGCAAAAAGTCCAGGTCCGTATTTGAAAAAAACAAGTTAGTATCAATAACTCAATAAAAACAAATGGTATAAACAAAACAATAACGTTACTTTATAGAAGGTAAAAAATCGTGTGATTTTTGTTAAAACAATTTTTTTCTAACTATAATAATTTTCGAGATATTTAAGAATTAAATTTTTGACTATTTTTAAAAAATCCCCTGTAGATACGAAACTATAGAGAATTTGGCAACTCTGTAAACGGAATATGAATAGGGACTGAAAATGGCACATTTTCTCTAATTTAACTGACCTCGTATCTTTTACCGTTTCGGAGATAGCAATAGTGGTATCACCTATTTTAGACACCCTGTATATGATAAATATTAATAAATTACTTTGGAGTAAACTTTGAAAGATTTAATGGATATTAATCATTTAGAGCGAGTTAATTTTGTTCAGAGAATTAATCACAACATTCCTTTACATTTTCCCACCATTTTTGCAATATATAGTTACCGTCAATTTGCGAAATCTGACAATCTGCGAAATGCCTAGCAACTTTGCAAGCCGACCATTTCACCAGGCATTATGCAAATTGACGAGATCTTTAGGTAATTTGCAAAATGACCAAAACACTTTAGGTAATCTGTAAAATGCCTGCTAAAATCGTCAATCTGCTAAATTGTAATCTGAATATCACAGCGACGCTCAACTTCGGTGGTCGAGCCAGTTTCCGTTCAATCACCGAAGTTAAGAGACTGCCGGGAGTCTCTTAACTTCGGTGATTGAACGGAAACTGGCTCGACCACCGAAGTTGAGCGTCGCTGTGATATTCAGATTACAATTTAGCAGATTGACGATTTTAGCAGGCATTTTACAGATTACCTAAAGTGTTTGCCATTTTGCAAATTACCTAAAGATCTCGTCAATTTGCATAATGCCTGGTGAAATGGTCGGCTTGCAAAGTGGCTAGGCATTTCGCAGATTGTCGGATTTCGCAAGTTGCCGGTAACATATATAAAAGGGAAAGAGATAGGTACTGCTTCTAGATTTAGTTTTCTTAACTAATGGTCTGTCAATGCTAGTATAAAAAGTTATAGGTTTATATTTAACATTTTGGAGAAATCGTAACGAATATGATATCTTTTTTGAATAGTTCCCCCTACTGTTAAGCAAATAAATCAAAATTTGAATCCTTTAGACCAGCGGTGGTACAGGTACCATTACTTATTGTTAAAAAAAATTTATCCCTTGGTAAAAATTTAAATTGTACTTAAATTGCAATTATTTAGAATTACCTAGAGTGACCTAGATAGGTATTCTAATTAGGTGGTACCTAAAATTACGAAACGTTTTTGGTGGTACGCCATTAAAAAAGGTTGGGAACCGCTGCTTTAGACAAAAACCTAATCGGATTTAAAACTCCTTTACCATGAGCCATCGTTTGTTAAATTTGGTTAAGGTAAACCCAAATTACGGTATTTTGAAATTTTTTAATTGTTGCTTTTTACTATGCCGTTTCCATGGTACTTGGAGAAAAAGTGATTAAACAAAATTTGTAAAGAATAAAACAAAGATTCTAAAAACTTTATTTGCAACCTACATTATATCTAAGATATTTACAATAATTGTCGATTTCTTGTTACCCCATTGCAAATGCGTCACCTAGCGGGGAAGTTGGGAACTGAAAAATATTTTCAAACAAATTCTTTTAGCTATGTTGCCTAGTATGATTGCCGAGATATAGGCGCTACGTACCCTTAAGTAATCGCTCTGTATAAAATAACAATAAACTTATCTATTAAATACATACATTATAATAAGAGATATTTGTTTTATAAAGAACTGGTATACGCATAACTCTAAATAAAATAACGCAACATTGCTGTTAAAAATTTTTAATAGGTCAGGCTTTTTACAATTTCTATTCGTAAACCATTAGATACACTGATTTATACCGGTTGACACAGAAACTAGATACCCCCTAATTTTTTTACGATATTTTTGAAAGAGAAATATAAAAATTTTAGAGAACTACAATAATTTTCATTTTTTAGTAAAATCGGACTTTTAAAATAACTTCCGGTTTAACATAGTTTCCTTTTAAATTTAAAACAAATGCTAGGGGGGGGGGTTAATTTAATAGCTTAATGCGTTCGTTCTGATGAAATTAAAGAACAAATTAGAAGTATAAAAATGTTTAATTTTGACTTATATTTTAAACATAATTATTGACACGGAATACACCATTAGAAAGGAAATTCAATAAACAATTTTATGGTAATAAAAAATAAATAGGATTCCATTTAAAAAATAATTGTGGGATTATACTTGATTTAAAAAAAAATAAAAACTAAATAAAATATCCCTCATCGATACATGTTCGTCAAGCAAATTGATTTGATATTAAACAGACTGAAATAATAGTTTATTGTGTATCTAGTAAGAAAAGACTTATATTTCCGGACGACTGTTAAGATTAACAACACAGTGTCTGGAAACGTGGTTTTTCCTAAGAGGTAGACATACTATTTTTCCGCTGTTCGTTCAAAAATCTGTTTAATTTTAACGAAAGCATGACTAATTTTATGACTGATGCCTTGAAATCCCTAATAAAAATTGGTTGTGTAAACATGGAAACGTATATATTTTGTATTATTTGTAACGACGTGTGACCTTAATCCGTTGGTTTTTCCAAAAATTCAATATTTTGTATCTAGTAAAAAAATGCAAACTAATGAATAACGACGAATTTCCCAATCCTGGAACTCCTCCAGAACTGGCGGAAGCAGTAACTACTGCCATATTAGATTTATTTCCAAAAAAATCAAGACAAAATATGAAAATGCAACAATCGTTTTATGGACTATCGGAAGAACAAAAATACTGTTTTTTTCTCGGAAAATTGTTTTAAGGGTCCGATTTTACTAAAAAATGACAATTAGTAAAGTTGTAATTGCCTGAAAGTGTTATATCTTTTTTAAAAAAACTAGATAAAAAATTAGCATAACTTTAACACATATTTATTTGTTTTTAGGTCAAATGCCCAGAATGTCGTGCCGAACACAGAATACCATACCAAGGGATTCAAGGTTTTCCCACCAACGTAACTTTACAAAGATTCTTGGAACTCCACATCGAAATTACCGGAGAGTTACCAGATCCAACCAGTGGGCAAGTTATGGAAAGATGTAACGTGTGTTCTGAAAAGGCGTATTGCAGTTTTTGCCACCATTGCGATAAGAAAATCTGTGAAGAATGTAAAGGCGCACATATGGAAATTTTACGTAGAGAAATAACTAGAATAAATAATCAAATCAGAAGAGGAATTCATAGATTACAGGATAGTCTCGCTCTAGTCGAAAAAAATACTCAAAATATTCAAACGAACTGCCTTTCGGTGGGCGAAGAAGTTGAGGAGATTTATAGAAGATTAACCAAAGCTATTAAAGACCGAACCGAATATTTACGAGGCGAAATTAGCCGCTATTTAGGTAGTGAACTACGCTCGCTTACAAGCTTAAAAGATAATTTAGAGCAAGAAATTTCTAATATAGCAAGCAATTGCGATTTAGTTGATAAGCATATGAATGAAAACATGGATATTTGGGACGACTGTGAACTCATGGACACAAAAGAAATTTTCCTTAAAACAGTTGAATTCATCCGCAATTTTGAATACGAAAATACCGACTATAGTAGAAGAATAAGACTTGTGCTAGCACACGATCCCAATCAGTTAGTTTTGCATGTATCTGGATTTGGTGATTTAAATATTGCCAATAGTAATAATCCGTTTTCACAAGGTACTAGTACTGGGTTACTGCAACCACCTGGCCCTGGATTAATGAGATCTAAAAGTGACCACAGACTGGCCTTCCGAAATCAAGAGCCAGGTTATGAAAGAGGTTACGGCGAGCCAGACCAAGAGTCTGTTTTAAGTGGTCGTAAGTTCGGAGAGAGACAGAAAGCAGGACAAACTGAAAAATATGGATCCGGATATGGCAGGACTGGAGGCGAATATGGCGGTGAAGATTATGACGAAAACCGCTCAGCGCGATCTAAATACAGTAGTAGATTTAGACGAAGAAATAATATGGCCGATGATGAGTCAGACACCGAGTCTAGAAATGTCAGATTTCAGGAGCAACCACAGAAACAAGAAAGGGAAAGACCTCTTGACACTGAAGATGTCACTCGAGGCCCCCTTAGTGGTATAACAAGGTTAGCCGATTCACCCAGGGTAATGAAAAAATTACAAGAGAATCCAACTGGCAAAAAGAAGGAAAAAGAAACACCAGCCCAACCACCTAAGCAACCACAAGTAGTTCCTAAAAGGCCTCCACCTCCTGCAGCGCGACAAGTAAGTGAGGAGGATGAAATATCTAAAATTAAAAAGCAAAATAAAGGGGCCACAACGTCTACCGAAACTGCTACGGAACCCCGACCAGCAGAAAGGCCGACTGTTGAAGAGAGGCACCCATTAACACAAAGGAAAACACCTGCCCCTGAGGTGAGTTTGGATGGGCCGTAACCTCTTGTTATGTACCTGATTAAATCAATTTTAGAATAATTTAGATTAAACGTTTAGAGTTATGTTAAGTTGCTTGCCGTCCATAGTGATATTATACACAAAATTAACCTGCAATAGATCACACACTGGCATGTTTCTTCTTCTATTTTACTCTTTTAAATACACATTAAAGTGTACCTGTCTTTTGTGTTGTTTGTTGTGAAGCATGAAGATGTGTGCAAGATCCTCAACCTAACACAATGTTTTCTATAGGCCCCATCGAGTGCGGAAGAATCGGAAGAATCAGTAAGCGCTCTTCAACATCAAAGAAGGTCCACAGCACCAAAAGTTACCCCACCGACACAGACAGCTAGAAGGCCTGCAGATGCAGTGCACAAGAAAACAACTCGCTCAGCAAGCAGCGACTCGAGCTCTTCAGCAGAGTCAACATCCTCATCTACAGCTATTCGTAATACAGGTGCTACATTTACAACCGAGGAAGTTAAACAGAAAATTTTATCGAAAAGTGGTGAAGCGCCTACCGAAACGCGTAGCAGGACAGCATCTACGGGAGCTAAAGAATCTCAACAACCAAAACCTTTTCAAAGTCGCTTTTTAAGTAAACCAACAACTGTGCCATCGCCACAAAGTAAAAAAGACGAAGAAACCGAAACGAGTTCTGAAGAAGAAACAGAATCAGAAGAAGAATCTGACGAGCCCACAAGTAAGAAATCAGAGGAGAAAATGGCAAAAACTGATATTGGCCCTCTGCTTGCTCGCAGCGCTAACGCTAGGGAACCAAGCACCGATCATTCGCGTAGTAAAGAACAGTCTCCTTTAAATAGATCAAAATATTCGACATCTGATGAACCTACGAGTAGGTATGGAGTGAGAAAGCGACCAACAACTACTACAGAAGAGGAACCTCCCCGATACGGTTATACAAGTCGTTTTTTAAATAAAAGTAAAAGCTCAGCCGCCATTGCACAAGACGATGACGATTACACTCCAAGATATAGCACTGCATCTAACACAAACGACGATGAAAGCAAATACCCAAGTAGTCGATCGAAATATATGGCCTTAAAAGAGCGCAGGCAACGGTTGGCTAGAAGTCGCAGCAGCCAACAGTTCGGCGACGAGGATGACGGAGAAGAGAACGTCGCAACACCCATTTCACCCACAACTTCAAATCCCACGGCCTATTTAGCCTCGCGAGGATATGGCACTTCAGCATCAGCACATGATCTTGCAAGGAGCCGTTCCTCGCATACTTTAAAATCCAGAGATAATTCACCTGACAGATCGGCAGCGGCGGCTACTGAAAAAGACGGAGCTGCCTTGAGTTCATGGGCAAGATATTTAAAGAATAAATACGGCAACAGAAGCGGAGCCAAAGACAAAGACTCAGGCGCGAGCGGTGGCTCGCAAGCGTCTGGTAGTTCATCGTCAGCTGCGAGAAGACTCTCATTGGGTCTTCCGCTTAGATCTTCCACAGACGTAGCCAGCTCTGATGACGATTCAAAAAACATGCAAGGCTCCCCCACTACCCCTACAGCAGCTACGGCGGCGGCCGGTAAGTTTCATTTTTAAATTTACCGTGACGGGTGAGGTTCGATTTCAAGCTCTTTCTACTTCTCCATACCTTCTCATATTCTACACAAGACTATAACTGCTCTGACTTTCCGAATAACATGTGCTAAAACATTGGGTGAGTAGGATTGATCTTGGGGTGTTTCGATCTATTTATTGGAGAATTTTCGGTAAATATACGCCAGTTTTGCTTTGCGCTAGCTGCAAAATTCTGTTAACGGGTCATTCTAAATGAAACGCAAAACTTTTCCATTTGCACAAATAGATATCTTTTTATACAAACGAAAAGAGCATCCATAAAACCAACAAAAAAGCATTTAAACCTTTTAATATAATAAGTAAAACTTAGTTCCTCACAAAGCTAATTATGTTAGAAAATACCCTTTAACAACTAAGACAGTTTTCAGCTTTCCAAGATTTTTTTCGATTTTACATATCTGAGCACTAGGGTAAAAATGACATGATACTAAAAACAAAAACAAATATTCACTAAACATTTTCATTCTTTTGTATTTTATACCTACCCAATAGAAACATATTGCTAAAGATTTTGCGTTTCTTTGTGAATAACCCGGCAAAGATGGAAATTATTGCTAAATTGATTACCCAAGGTTTTAGTGCACGCATGACATCCCTCTGCAGAGTTCCTTCCTTTTGCTTTGATATTATACATATGTATTTGCTTAGTATTTAGTTCAGTGAGAACGCTCCTGTAAAGGATAAATAAATATAAAAGCCGCAGCTTCATCTGTGTTCGCTGGCCTTTTCACGGTAGAGTTGCAACTTGAATAAAGGGCTAAACTAATACAACAAAAAGACCACATCATTAAACATTGCAAACGTTACTAATTATTTGCATAAATATTCCGATTTGGCTTGGTGCAGTAATATCAACCTGGGTACTGGACTGTAGTATATTAGTATCGTATCTATTCGGGGTGGCCCACCGAAAACTTTCCAACCAGGTTTGTTTTCTTGTAAATAAATAAATCAAAAAACACTCGGATCCGTACAATTTAGTTTTCAGGGGGACATATTTTTTTCTTATTCTCAAAAACCTTGCTTGAACCCCTAAGCTTTCACCCTTAAATCTTAAACGGGAAGGGGGTCAAGTAGTCTCTTATTTTAAAGGAAATTGAATGCCTTTCCAACGGGAGCTTGGTCGTTGAAATCTGGTGAGTAGTTTCTGAGAAATGAGGCCTTAAAAATTATAATTTAAAAGTAACGAAATTTCTTACCAGTTGTTCCAAATATTTCAATCAAGTAAATGGTGAAAAGGTCCACCCCCAAGCTCCATGCAATTATAAAGGCACTGTTCGAAATGTTCGCGAACATTATGAATCATTTCGGGCATTATATGTCGGCACTCGTACACTATTCGTTTCGCAAGTCTTCTAAAGAATTGAGCTGGGTCGGTGGCGCACACGGGGGGGGGGGGGGGGGGCTTTGGGGCTGCAGGCCCCCCCCCCAGACCAACATCCTAGACACAAAAATTTAAAAAGTACACCACTAATTGAAAAACTCCACCGAATTGCACTATTCAGTCCCCCTCAAGACAAAATCCTGGATGCACCACTGAGGTGGGTTGCATAAAGTTTTGTTTATAAATGTCCTCACTAGAAAAAGTCCAGTGGCATAGATCAGATCTTGCAGGCCATTTAAAGGACCTCTTCTCCAAATCCATCTTCCTGGAAAATTGTCATCCAGATACTACCTTACAGATAATGTATAGTGTGGGGGTGTCCCATCTTGCTGAAAAAAAAATTGATTTTTTGGCTGATGACATCTTCTTCAATAGCATTCGTTAAAGCTGAGTCAATAGTGATTTCCAACAACTAGGTACATTTCAAAAGTTAAATTTACAGGAAGAAAATACGGCCCGATAATATGATCCCAAAAAATTCCAGCCCACACATTTAATTTTTCTGAATGTTGAGTATGTACTTCTCTAAAGATTCTAGGGTTGGAATCCGACCAATACCTACAATTATGTCGGTTGACAGTGCCATGAAGAAAAAAAGAGCATTCGTCTTTAGAAACAAATTTTAAAAACAATTTTTGGATCACAAATAAATGATTCTTTCACTCCTTAATTCGACGATCGGTATCGTCTTCATTAGTTCATGAACCAGTTTTAGTTTGTAGGGATGGAATGTATGCTTTTTAAAAATTCTCTGGATGGTTGTACGCGAAACACCCGACTCTTCTGACATTTTCCTCGTACTAAGTGTCTGATCAATTGCAATATGACCCGAAAGTCCAACTTCTACAGCTTCATTTCTTACATGTTTTGACTCACTTTGTTTACCATTTATCCTGTTTCATGAAATTTCGCCACTAATTCTCGCACGTAAGTATGAGACAAGTGTCTATTTGAGTGTCATTCATTAGAAGATAACGCAGCAGCTCTAGCACAATGGTTATTTCTAAAGAAAAGTGAAATAATTTCAACTCTTGCTTCAACAGTATACGTCATTTTAATTCGTAATTAAACGAAACGAAATTTATAGGAAAGTTATTAGTTTTACTATGAATTTAACTGATACCCAAGCAAACCCCGACAAACTAATGATACCTAGCCCTGTTTTCGGCGGAACAAGTGGAATTTCAAAGACCTATTGTTGCAGTATTGCCATGTTTATGCGCATTTAACATTTTGTTTACATTTAAACCCAAATTTCTTTAACATTTAATTTCTCGAAAACTACTTACCCGATTTCAACGAACACGGTCCCGTTGGAATGGCAATTCAATTCCCTTTAAAATAAGGTAGTACTCGACCCCCTTCCCATTTAAGATTTAAGGGTGAAAGCTTAGGGGTTCAAGCATGGTAGGTGAAAATAAGAAAAAATATGTCCCCCTGAAAACTAAAGTGTACGGGTCCGAGCGTTTTTTATTTATTTATTTAAAAGAAAATAAACCTGGGTGGAAAGTTTTCGGTGAGCCACCCTGTATCCGAAATAAGGTTATACCTCCCCTTATCTGGAAAACTGAAATTATGAAAAAAATCTGAATTCAGAGTCATGATTATTCCCCTTTTAAATATTTGCAATTTTTTAAGTCTGTGATAAATTCTAGACATACAAAAATATATCACAGGTCTAACTGTAAGTATAGTGATATGTCATAATAAGAATTATGTTTTTACTACCAATTTATTTAATTACATAATATATTTAATTTAAGCTATATTAATTTGAAAAATAAAGAAAATGGCCGGTGCAGGAAGCCATGTCGTCTAAACAAAAAAATTAACGTTCAGATTCACTAAAAAGGTTTAAAATTTAGTACCAATTTAAATTAAGATCTTCTAGTTGATCAGTTATGTATCCTGTCATTGTTAATCTAATACTTCAGCGATTGGCTTGGTTTTCAAATGATTTTTATCTTGAAATTGCTGGAATGAATTTAGCTCCATTATTAATGTGGAAAGTACGTATGAAAATTACCGTTATCTTGACAAATTTGCGAAAAAACTCGGAAACAAATTCGTAGTATTAAACGTAGTTGTGTTATTCTTACACTTGTCACTTTAAAACTTTTGGTTGTCAAGTTAGAACGGTCTAGCAGTGTAGAATCGGGCCGAAATTTTTTTAAGGACCTATTAAACGACGTGTCAAACGATTTAATTAAAAATACACAAAATGCCGGATGCTAGAGTCCATATTGTCTAAATTGAAACATAAAACTATTCAAGGTATGTCGAATAAGGCGCACAAAATTTGATTAGTTTCGCGAGTCACATATAGATTATATTAAATATATTAAATTTAAATATTTTTGGAAAATCCCGACGCCAGACGCCAAAACTGTCTAAGCCGAAATATTATAATAAAAAAACTAAAAAGTGTGTGTTGGCCTACCACATTGAATCGTTTTGCTATTTTAGCTAAATAATGTTTTAATAATACTATGTTTTTGCGATTTAGGAAATCTTGTTTATTTCTTTTTAGTTCGACTTTTGTTTTTAGCAGTTTCTAAATTCAATTATTGCACAAAAGTATTAAAAGCTTTACAGAAGCTTTATATTTTAAATAACAATTTTCGGTCACCGAGTATTAAATTTAGACATAATTTTTATAGTAAACTGATTTGGCTAATGTTGGCACTTGTTGGGGCCCAAGTACCTAACATATAACAATTGGTAAGAAATGAAAGTAAAATTATTTTTTATTATATTTCTAAAACTTTTTCTTGCAACCTAACATTTTTTTTGTGTAGAAGTTGTTTGATTTATTAGTAATTTCTAATCATGGAATTTATTTCTAAGGAAATTCTTAGTAATTATTTCTGAAACATTTCATCATCCCTCCACATCCCTTTCAAATAGTTGCAGACTTAAAATATTTAAAACATGTCAGAAACATGTATGTTGATATCTAACCTGATCCCTTTCTTATACTACCAATTTTATTTTACGCTCTCCCTTAAGGCGCCCTAACAATAAGTGGCAGAAACACACCCGGGCGGTAGAGATAAGGTTGGACCCTTATAAAGATTTCCATGATATTGTAATGGGAAGGTTTAGAAAAGAAATTGAAAATTGTATAATTGAAAATAATCCCATAAGGGATTGGCGTAGGAATGGTTGGTTCAAAAATATTTATGAATCACTAAACCGATATCACCGATGCCAAGTATTTTGTGATTGAAAAAATGCCGCGAAGAAATTTTATTTTATGAAAAGGTTGCTTAAGTTTGTCCTAAAAAGTCAAACGATTGGCAGATATACACCCAGACAGTAGAAATAAGGTTGAACCCTTATAAAGGTATCCATGATATGACAAGGTTTAGAAAAAAATTGAAAATAATCCCATAAGAGATTGGCGTAGGAATGGCTGGTTCAAAAATATTTATGAATCAAGAAGAAATTTTATTTTATGAAATGGTTCCTTAAGATTGTCCTAAAAGGTCAAACAATAAGTGGCAGAAACTCACCCGGAGAGTAGAAATAAGGTTGAACCCTTATAAAGGTATCCATGGCAAGGTTTATAAAAAAAATTGAAAATTATATAATTGAAAATAATCCCATAAGGGATTGGCGTAGGAATGGTTGGTATAAAAATATTTATGAATCAGTAAAACCGATATAGGCAAGATGCCAAGTATTTTGATATTGAAAAAATGCCTCGAAGAAATTTTATTTTGTGAAATGGTTCCTTAAGATTGTCATAAAAAGTCCAAAAATAGTTATATACAAAATTAAATGCATGTTTTTCGTCAGTTTAGTATTTTTCAAAATAACAGTAATTTAAATTTTTATTATTATTACTAAATAAAAAAATACTTTTTTTAAATCACATTTGCCAGTAAAATTGGCTATATTAGGGGGGGGGGGGACTGAGGAATTTATTTTGTAATATATCAAAGAAGAATTACACCCAATAAAGCAGGATTTCCCAACCAGTGGGGCGCGCCTCCCTAGGGGGGCGTAGAGAGATGGTGAGGGGGGCGCGGAATGTTTTGCATTTTCGAAAAAAGTCAATTTAACGTATAGATTAATATAATATTAATAACACATTCATTGATACACGTCGGTCGTCGCTACTGGACAAGTTTCGACAAGTACCTAATAATCATAATTCAACAGGCGGGGCGCTCCTCCCGCGCAGTCCCGCCTAATTATTTACGTAACATCCATCAGTCAGTCATGCTAACGTTAATCCAAAAGTTGCCTCTCTTGCTTTGCGAACACTTGTTCCGTTTTCCTCGACATATTTGTGCGAGACAGGTTTTTCAGCTCTGGTTTTAATCAAAACTAAGCAGTGAAATCTTATTGCCGTGGATAGCGACCTGACAATAGCTCTGGCAAAAACTGAACCTCGAATCGACCAGCTGGTACAGAACATGCAAGCTCAAGTATCTCACTAGTAACACTAATACTAATAAAATAAATCATTTGTCTGACAATACTATATAGTAATAAAAAAGTTTATTCTTCGTTTCGTTAAATTAGATTAAAGTTTACTTTGTATAACTGTTTACTTTGTATAAATTAAAAGTTATAATTGACAAGTAAATGTTGTTAAAATAATGTGCGTTTGATTTTTGTCACGAAAAAAATTAAAGGGGGGCATGAAAATATTATTTATAATCCTGGGGGGCTCGACGCAAAAAAGGTTGGGAAACCCTGCAATAAAGTTTCTTCCGGAAATTTTTCTGAAATTCATTCCTTGGCGCCTTGCGTAATCCGATTACAACGGTATATCCGTTTAGAGAACCAGTTTTAGTACAAAGTGTAAGTATGCTTCTATTGCTTTTTGCTTGGACACAGCAGCATCGCTGAACATACATCGCACCAAACTTGGACTCGCTGGACTAAGAATGTACACTAATCCTAATGAATTTTCCAATTTTTTTTTCTTTACTAGATATCGCGGCAGCAGCAGCAGGTACCTCCCCTAGGAGTCAGTACTTGCAGAAGTGCCAACAGCTGTTTCAAATAGGTAGCCGGGGGAGCGAAGCCGGATGCTTTACTTGGCCACGCGGCGTTGCAGTCGGGCCAGACAACTCTATCGTAGTCGCTGATTCTTCGAATCATCGCGTGCAGGTGGGTTTTTAACAAAATTTATCAAAAGGAAAAGAACACATACCGGGTGTCACAAAATAGTAACTCATCCTTATAACTTTATTCCAGTACAGATATTACAACAAAATTTCAGGTAGTTAAATGGGGCACCGTTTTGCCTTTTTTGATTATGACAGCCAAGTCTTGTTTAGTTCTTCAGTTGTGATGTCAGTTTGGTTTTTGAAATGGGAGACCCTATATAATTTTACTTATTTTGGTTTGGCTTAACCTGTTGAATACAACGATGGCTCTTTTGTCACAAACAAGATTTAGTTATACTGTCCTAATTAGAGAATTCAAAACTATGCCCAATTTGACTACATAAAATTTTGTTTTAATACTCACGCTGTACAGGAAAAAAGTTTTAAAATTGAACCTAATTTGTGGCACCCAGTATACGAATAAGTTTTACTAAAATTAATTCATATTTTTGCGCATAAGCCACTTCCAGCGGCGTATGCCAAAAGAAGTGAAGTTTATTCCTTTGTATAAACGTCAGTTTCGACAAGTTGACATAAGGCGCTTTAACGCCGCTTAGGTGTCTACATGGTCTTTTTATAATTCATTAATTGGTCATTAATTACTTCTAGGTATTTGACTCACGTGGTCGATTTTTAAAAGAATTTGGACAATACGGTAATGGAGAAGGCGAATTCGATTGCTTAGCAGGCGTAGCCGTTAATAGGATTGGTCAGTACATAATTGCTGATCGCTACAATCACAGAATTCAGGTAACACATTAAATAATAGGTTTGTTTCGAAAATACCTTTTTTTCTATAACACATTATCGAGAACACCATTTATCACAAACATTTTCCGAAAATAAAATTTTCAAAAAATACACTTTTACCCAAAGGGAATTTGTACTAGTTGTATAATATTTTAGGTTCATGTTAGTAAATAAAGACAGAAAAAAATTTATGCGAACCTAAGCAATTACAGTATTTTTTTTTAGCGCGAGCTATAGGATTTTACATGGTAAAACTTCGACCCCGTGTTGGGCCTTGTTTTTTAGCAATTTTAAGCAAAGATAGTTCAGGGCATTGTGTATAAGCTACAATATATTTTGTGTTGATAAAACTGAGCAAAATATTTTAAAAAATAGGTTAATTTTATAATAAATCAAAGTTTTGTCTATCCCTGTATATATCCATATATTATGGTATGATTGACACCTACTGGCAAATGGCATTATCAAAAGGTTTGATAGGTTTTAAATTAAAAATGCCGATCATTTTTTCTGAATTTAGTGAAGTCTCATCGCTTTTATGCCTCGAACCTTACGCGTACTTTAAATTTCAAAGAATCATTTTTGGTTATACAGTTATACACGCCATAGACTGCGCTGAACTGTACTTATAAATACTAATGTAATGACAACTTACAGAAGGGATTGTTTAAAGTTATAAGATTAAAGCAAATTTTTAAAAATCTTGTCGGAAAAGGAAAATAAATTTAATGATTTTAAACAATAACAAAATAATAGGTACTCGAAGCAATAAACAGCTAAATTATTTAAATAAATTGTCCAGAGTGTCCTCCGTTAACAGCTAAGCAGTCGTAAAAATATCTTCTGATATTGCATAACTGGCGTACCGTAATAGTACTCGAAGCCTCGATAATAATTCTATTTTTCGGCTCGTCTACATCATTAGCCTACATTATCCCTCTTATATAATCAAAAACCTTGGATGATAGATATTCCCAATAAGAGAAATCTAAAGATGGGATATCGGGACTTCACGCAGGTCATTTAAAAGGGCCGAATCGTCCAATCCAGCTACCAGGAAACATGGTGTTTAAAAATTCATTCACGACTGCTGCGCTATGAGCTGCCGCTTCATCGTGCTGAAAAATTATCTCTTCATTTCTGCTTGCTAACGCAGGACCCACTTCCGTTTCCATAAGTTAGAGATATTCTTCTGCTGTTAATGCGCCGTCTATAAAATAAGGTCCGATGATCCTATTTCCTAGAATTCCTGCCCAAAAATTAACCCTTTCGCGCCTCTGACTGAATTACGTAAGGATTTTCTCTAGCCCATAATGCACTGCTGTTTGTTTACTGTTGTTCCATTTGTAGAAAAAGAACTTTCGTCGGTAAAAAGAATAATATAATAATAATATGATTTAGTAGTTATAAATTTTTCGTGCAGTCGTTGCACTGTTATCTTGCTGGGTATTGGACGATCTAGAAACTTCTCGATAAGACATCCCTCTTATGCAGTTTGAAACCATTTCGGTTCGTTCGTTAACAACGTAAATGAACATCTTTTAAACCTTTTTGTTGGAACAATAAAGTTTAACACGTTAGGGAATGTCTAAGTGTCACCTTTACCTGGTAAACACAGGTAAAAACCAGGAAATACGGGAGGTTAAAAGTGCTTTTTATCAAAAACAAAAATGTATTTTTTAAGTAGTTATCGGAATTTTTTTGGTACAATCACTTGACTTGTTTTTAGGACTTTAGATTTGACCTATTTCAAGTTTTAACTTTATAAGTGGGGTTAACATAGAGCTGAAGTTTTACCATGTAAAATCCTATGGCCCGCGTTAAAAAAAATGTCTGCATATAACAATGCATAAAAGGCTTAAAATTCTTCACGAACACCATATTGGGCTTGTTGTGAAGTTTCCTGTATCTGTACATTTATTTATTAAAAATAATTGAAGAACATGATACGATTTTCATACATGAAAGATATATAAAAGTGTATATACCTAATTATTTAACTGAGTAGAATATCATGGAAAATTTGTATTGCAATTGTCCTTTTATTGTTCTACAGGTGTTTGATCCATCTGGAAGATTCTTACGATCTTTTGGCAGTCAGGGTACTGCAGATGGTCGATTTAACTACCCGTGGGGACTTGCAACTGATGCCTTAGGTTTCATTTATGTTTGCGACAAGGAAAACCACAGGATACAGGTAAGGAGAAAAGTTTATGCCCATCAAAAAAACTTTTACCACCACTCATTTAGCTATAAATCGTATTTTGTCTTAATAGCATGGCGGGAACAAGTTTTATAAGAATGTCGATGTTCTCATATGTCAGGCATTGCTTTTTGTATTTTTACAATCATTAGTATAAACTAGAATTCGGTAAATAAATTTTGTTCATTTATAAAAATAATTGTTTCCTAAAATTACTAAAATATTACATCACATTACACTTGTTACCTTCTTATGGTCTTCTTACCAAACTATGTACCCGGACTGTCACTCATCTAACTTCCATTCTATCAATGTTGGCGTACTCCAAAGTTCAGTCTTGGCACCAACCATTTTTTACATTAATGACCTGCTCTCTTCACTTACAAATCCCATCCACAGTTACGCTGACGATAGTAGGTACTCTTCAGTTCTCTTCACTCTGACATTCATATTTCCAGACAAGTCTAGGATCAAGAGCTGGATAATAAACGCAGATGTATGCACCTATCCCTTTCCCAATCCCTCTCTTCAATTAGTCTTACACTGGGGTGCCAAAAACCTTGCTCAGTTCAACGCCTCCATAACCCAGTCTTGCTCAAAAATACCGGGGAAGTTTACTTAAGGGGGTTTACTAATTTTAGTTCATTAATGCCACATGCTAATGATCAATCAATATACTTATCAAAAATAAATGTACACACGTGAACATCATGGTGTGGGCCAATAAACAGATCAAATTTGGCAGCACTTACAGTATTATAAAGGTGTCAAAGAGCCCACTTTTATAGCTCCTGTAAATAAACTCAAAAAGTGCATATAATGAAACAACGTTAAAAGTAAATTAAATGTTTAAATTAAAGAGAAAAGCAAGACACCGTAGAATTTGAATAGAATGTATACAATGAAAAGGAAACGATAATTTTTAGCTAGCTCTAGGATGTTGCAACACCTTTACAGTGCTAGGACCCTATCTTAAATCAGTTTTCTTCATAAAAATGATGATTCAAAACATTTGGCTTTTCTTGACGATTATAAAATTAGGTACCTACGTATCGTGATAATGTTCAACTAATTACATAAGCTGATTAAATAATTAGGCTGCGTTTTTTTTTCTAAAAAAGAACAATATGATTAGATTCCAAATTCCAACACGTAAAATTATAGGTTAAAATTTACATTCATTCAAGAGATATAATGAAAATAAGAAAAATCGTCACTACTCACCATTTTAGAGTCCCTAACAAAGGAGTAGCTGTTTAAACAGGGGGGATGAAACTAGATTTTAGTTTAATTTCCTCTAAAATATGGGCTCTTCTCTCAACCCAGCTTTCAGAATGTCATCGAAAAACATTATTGTTTAAATACGTAATATTATGCCAAGCCGAAGGGTTGTTATCGTTATTGATTCCGCTACTGTATCTCACTATGTGATTGGTCCGCATCCGTGCCTCCGACCTCCTGATTGGTCCGCCGAACATGTGCGTCGTGCGTCAGCTGTTCAGTGTGATGCTAATATGGATGCATATTGACGAGTTTAATAATGCCGTGTAGATTTTTGCTTTATGTTTCTTAATTTGTGAAAAGTTTTAAGGTCTCTTAATATTAACAAAATATCGTACGTGCTAGTGATGTATGTACATTATAAATTAGTAAAACACTTCCTGGGTGATTAGTGGAAGTCGAGGTTTTATTTGTTGGTTTAAACAGTAGTTCTCTGGATTGTTTTATTTGTGTTATAGGTAGTATTTTAACTTTTTGAAATTGACAATTTTGGTAGAAGTAGTAGGATTTCTTTATTTAAAGGTAATGTAATAAAAATATTATTTCTTCAAGCTCGTTACAAGGAAATATTGTCAAGAGACCTGGCAACACAACAACCTAGCTTACTCTTCTTTTGTTCTTTATATGGCCATGTGTTTTATTATCAGTGGTGTGCAGTGTTTAAAACATTTTTTTAAGGGGCGATATCTAGCTTATTATGGCGTAGTGCCATTTATGACTATTTTCCCCAATCTGAATTCAAATCGAGATTTACTGGTTTCAATATATGCAGTGAATTTCATAACACCCTGTATAAGGCGCAACACGTAAAATGTCATTCCACACATGAATAAATTTATAGTTCGCATTGTTTAATATAATGGCATACTTTAATATCACTGTTGTATTCACCAAAATATACAATTCGCTTCTTTTTATTTTTAGGTATTCCAATCAGATGGAACCTTTGTAGGTAAATTCGGTACGATGGGTAACAAAGAAGGACAACTAGAACATCCACATTACATCGCCGTATCCAACACAAACAGGGTAATAGTATCAGACTCCAACAACCATAGACTCCAAATCTTCGATGTTAATGGAAAAGTTCTATCATCGTTTGGATCCGAAGGTTCAGAAGAAGGACAATTCAAATTTCCAAGAGGTGTTGCAGTAGATGATCAAGGTTACATATGCGTTGCTGATTCCGGAAATAATAGAATCCAGATTTTCCATCCTGATGGTACTTTCTTAAGGACACTTGGATGCTGGGGATCACAAAAGGGCGAATTTAAGGGTCTTGAAGGAGTAGCCATGACACCTGATGGTCACATTCTAGTGTGTGATCGAGAAAATCATAGAATTCAAGTGTTTTAAAGATTAAAAAGTCTAATATCTGTTTCCTTTTCAATTATATGTGTGTTAATTAATAATCAATAAACCCATTTGCATTTCGTTATATTTTGTTTCATTTATCTTATATCCATCAGAGATAGATATAGCAAGAATTGCAAATCTTGTGTATTATAGTTTACAATAATTATTGCTACCATCAAATAATAGTTATTATAGTAAAGGCCAGGATGTATGATGACGAGCCATCGACCAGCTCTGGAGTTTACTAATTTTAGTTCATTAATGCCACATGCTAATGACCAATCAATGTACTTACCAAAAATAAGTGTTCACTCCTGAACATCGTTGGTGTGGGCCAATAAACAGATCTAATTTGGCGTCACTTATAGTATTATAAATGTGTCAAACAGTCCACTACTATAGCTCCTGTAAGCAAACTCAAAAAGTGCACATAATGAAACAACGTTAAAAGTAAACTAAATGTTTAATTTAAAGAGAAAAGCAAGGCATCGTAGAATATGAATCGAATGTATTTAATCAAAAGGAAATTGATCATTTTTTAGCTAGCTCTAGGATGTTGCAACGCCTTTACGTTGCAAGGACACTATCTTAAATCAGATTTCTTTATAAAAATGCTGATTTAAAACATTTGGCTTTTCTTGAGGATTGCAAAATTAGGCACTTATCTTGGTGATGTTCTTTGTGGAGCGCACTCCTCCACTGATCTACTTGAGACAGTGACACACGTCCTAGGTTTCTCCAAACTACCAAAACGTCAAAAAACTGACTTTAAAACACCTCAACTCATCAACAGAGGAACAGGATGCATAATAATAGGCCAGGCAACGAAAGGGTTGTAGAGTGCATGGAGGGGGGGGGGGGGGGACTTTTTGCTTCGGGAATATGTTGGAGGTAGTTAGGACGTTAACATACTGAAAGTCCCCGCCCCTAGCCTGTCCGCTTCAGGGGGGGGGGGAGGGGGATAGAAAGGTCCCTTTTTTTGGTTTCTCGCTTATAACTCAAAAACGGTGCATTGTAGAAAAAAATGTCTGACATCAAAATGAAAGCCTGTAAGATTTTCTACAAGATTAGTTCTATACATTTTTTCGTTGCGATGCACCGTTTTTGAGACAATTGCTCTCAAAAGTCGATAATTTTTAAAAATATTTTTTGTCGCACGTTTTTTGTCATAATTCTCCTGGTGACGCCTAGGCCGTTTGTTTTACACAAAAGCCCATTAAAAAATGTGATAAAGCGTTAAATTTTTTTCAAGAATTTATATACATATACTAATTTTGCTCCAGTGGGTCAGAAGCAGAATTGTTTGCCTAAAAGTAATGATTTTTCAAGAAAACTCCTTAAAACTTTCGTTATTTTCGTTATTCCAAAGTTGCAGCTATCTATATAAGCTAATATACTGTGCATTCACACATAACTAGCGTACACTACGGGTACATGATTTTCCAATTCAAATCGATATTACGCAAAATACATTATATGGATCTTGCTAAGAAAAAGATCAAATTAAATCTCCACAAAGTGTTGTTAATAAATGATTAAGGTTACATAATTATTCACGTATTTCGGAAAGAACAGAATTTAGGTCTTCCATTCTGCTGGTACTTTTTGAAGACCTCTTGAATGTTGAGGCTCACAAAAGCACGAATTTAAGGGTCTCCAAGACGAAGTCGTGACATCTAAAGGTCGTATTTTAATGTGTGAACGAGGAAATCATATAATTCAAATGGTTCTTAACATTTGGTGTTGTTTTGCGTTTTACTATTTTGTAAATTTTAAAGAATTTAGACAAACAAGATACTTTGATAAATTCTAAAATAAAATTCCGGGCAAGGCATCAATGTTAAATAAAAATGCAAATAAAAGTTCATAATGTAATTTAAATTGTTTATTTGATAACATACACATATTAAAATCGTTATCAGTTCAAACGTTTAGACCACAAACACAAAGTTTTTAAAGGAGATGGTAACTTCATACATATTTAAAGGGAACCCACAACCATTTCAGATCCACAGAAAGGAAAACAATATACTACTTATATATTTTAGTGTCGATAATCCTTACTCTCTAAAATTTTATAAATATTAAGTGTGTAGATAGGTGAGTAACATTTAGAATAATTGAAGGTGTTGATGTAATAAAAAATATGTAATATAACTTCTAAAAGAATATTATCACAGTTTACGTTTAACATTTAAAGTTGAAAAATCTACTTTAGAGATTCTTAAAATTTAAAAATTTTAATGAGCTAACTAGAGATGTAGAATTATTGTTAATTTTCTACACATCAAGTAAGAAGATTAAAAAAGAACTTGTATGCATGGATTTTTACTTATGGTCTAAAACTGCTAAATCAATGAACAAAAAAAACATTACATAAGCATTAGAAGTTGCCTTAAGATAAAGGTAGATTATACCACATCAAAATGGTCTAAGGGGCAAGGCTTAAAATATATTTTACATACCCTATTTTGGACATTCGTCCAAGAAAAGTAAAATTCGAACAAATATTTTTTATTTACATTATAACAATAAAGTTTAAATTACTTTACTTACTTATACATTTGATTTTTTTTTTAATTATATTTTATGTTTAAAAAATTTTGTAAACTTTTAACTTTCTACCGACACATTTTTCTCTTAAAATTTAAAATTTTTCGACAAAATGATTTAAAATTTGATTTAAAAAATAATAAATAAACTACCTAAACGCGGTCACTTTTTTTCGCAGGGGGGCTCATCAAAAATTCAACTATTTTTCGCAAATTACAAAAAGATTTTTTTTCTTTACCAAAACATTACCAAACATTCCCACTATTAAAACCCCTAAATTTGGTATGGGTCCTGTAAGTAGGAACAGAGATATACAAATTTGAAATTTCACCAGTCGCCACTACACTAAACATGTCGTTGTAAGCAGAAAAAAGTAAAAAACAGAGCTTTAGTACGATATTTTCCAGATGTCAATTGTTTTAATTAACAGAAATGAAATTGATAATATATAATCGCAACATTACCACGATGAAGACCTGCATATAATATTTAAATAAAACGTTGAAAAGCGCGCGTTAAAATCATTCTTGGTTTTGTCCCCTAGACCATTTTGATGTGTATACAATAGTTCCTTAAAAAATATATTATTTCCAATGCACATAAAATAAAACTAGAATTAATTTTTTCTGCAATGGTACTTTAACTAGACGAATTATCACTTCGTGAAATTTAATTTCGAACGACAAAAGATATAGCAAAAACATAGAAATTACTGTAACAAGGCTGTTTGTCCAAGGTGCGTTCGCGTTACAGACGCGTACTAGTTTCTTCCTGCAACGACCATCTCTATTTGGCAGGCACGTGTAAATCTGTTGACGAATAGAATAGACGAATCTAGTACGCGTCAATGACTGATATTCTCTGTGTATAAAAGCCCTAAATCGGATATTATGATTGTTACTTAAATAATAATAAATAAAACGTTTGGGGCGTAACAAATCTTTTTCAATCTTTTTATTTAGTGCGTCAATTTAGAAGTTATTGAAGTTATACTAAACTAACTCTTAGAAGATAAGTTCTAATTAAAATACACAACTGATTTAATAGTCTAGTTTAAAGCTTTGCGTTCACGGAGCATATTGTCCTAAAACCGTACTAGAAGCGACTTACAAGGACAAGGATCATTTCTATTCGTCGGCGGCCACGTGTAAAAATCTACTGACCTGGGAGCACGGTTGCCTCGACTATGTTTAACCCAAAGGTCTTTCCCCTTCCATTTTTTTTCCAGATTTTGTTAAAGTGCTGTGGCCTAAGTAATTTAAGCCCCAAATGGAAATTCTAGGCCAATAGTTTGAAAAGAAATCTTGATTTTACTAATTTTTTTTAGGTTAAGCGGCTTTATTTTATGAAAAATAGTATCAAAATGTTTTAAGGCGTATAATTCTCTTTCAAGTGCTGGAAACGATTTCTTAGTGGAAATATTTAATATTTTTGATAATCAAAACAGCCTATCAAAGATCAGTTTTTTTTTTCGTTATTTCGATTATTTCTTAACTAATCAGGCTGATATTTGGCACAGAGAATGGTGATTTATATTATTCTGTTAGAAAAATGTTTCTCTACTGTGCCACCAGAGGGCACTTTACCTGGAACCCAAATTTTATTTGTCGCATATCTTTTCTCTTTTGACATGTATTGCAAATACAAACATGTTATTTTACAGATAATAAAATACTAAACAAAAAAGGGTACTCTTCATCCGAGTCGATGACCTTTTCGGTTTGGTCGCAAATTAGAATAAAATATTTTATTATCATTAAATCAGTAGTTCAAATGGAACCAAAAAATCAAGTGACCATGGTAAAAAACCCAATCGAATTGTTATTTGACAGATAAAGAATAAATAATAAGTAAAATTTTCTTCGGTGTTAGTAGTCTTGATATTAGTGAAAATATTCTTGAAATTAAATACCGTTTTAATTTTAAGAATACTGTCACTAATATAGAAACTTTAAAGTTTTACTTATTATTTATTCTTTATCTGTCAAATAACAGCTCAATTAGTTTTTTCCATGGTAACTTGAATTTTTGCTTCCATCTGAATAACTAATTTAATGACATCATAATCTATAATTCTAGTTTGCGACTTAACAGTGAGGTTTATCAACTCGCATGAAGAGTACCTTTTGTATTTAGTATTTTATTAAAATTAAAATAACATGTTGTGTTTGCAATATCTGTCAAAAGAAAAAAGATATGCGAAAAATAAAATTTTAGTTTCAGGTAAGTGCCCTCTGGTGACCCAGTAGAGAAACATTTTTGTAGCAGAATGATATAAATCACCAAGCAGAGTCTCAGTGCCAAATATCAATTTGATTAGTTCATAAATAGTCGAAATATGTAAAAAAAATAAGAAAAAAAAATTGAACTTTGATAGGTTTAACTCAGAAAATATTGAGTTTTTAAATTTTTGTTACATGGCTTACTACCTTTATTTTGCCATATAGAATCACCTGTCCAAGTATCCTGATGCACTTTCCGAACACACTGTATAAAAGGACAAAATGATACATTGAAAATAATTCATTCAAAAGAAATTAAATCGAAAGGAATCAATTTTATATTTTCACTAAGTAATTAAAACTAGAAAAAAACTTAATAAACCCCTATTAAATGTACGTCTAGTGCTCTACGCAGTTGGCATGTCAACACCGTCGCGTCAGCGCGGACATACAGTTTCCGACGATCCTATCTCTGGTTTTATTCCAGATAAAAGATGATTTTTTATTTTGCTTGAAACTTAGTCAACTTTTTGAAAATGATGAACAGTTTTAACAATAACTTATAATTATTGATATATATCACATTCTGATTCCATAATTTTTGTTCGAATTTTTCAACCTTCTATACCCTTATCTTTTGAACTATGTATGTAGATAGAGAGGCAATTTTTTTATTTGTAGATATATAGATAGAAAATGAATTAATAAACCATCGTATTTGAATATACCATTTAAGAGATAGGTATCAAAAACTGACGAAAACTTCATTTTTCCATCTTTTTTCAGGATTATCAAAGCTATTTAAAAATATTAAATATTTCCACTAAGAACATATGGTTTCCAGGACTTGAAAGAAGATTATACGCCTTACAAAATTTTGATACTACTCTTTTTCATAAAATAAAGGCTTAACCTAAAAAAAAACAGTAAAATCAAGTTTTCTTTTCAAACTATTGATCTAGGATTTTAATTTTGGGCTTAAATTAATTGGGCCACACCACTTTAACAAAACCTGAAAATAAAATGGAAGCGGGAAGACCTTTGAGTAAAACTTAGTCGAGGCACACCGTGGCCGTGGGAGAGAGAAAAAGAAGTGGTTGCGCGCAGCACATTCAGAAGGCAATGCTACTGACGAATAGTAATCTCCGCTAGGTGATAAATCTAGTACGCATCAATGATGATACGCTCTGTGGAAACAATGTATAAGAATAAAATATGCCCGCCCAGAGGATAAAATTGTAAATAAATTTGACGGTATTTGCTTTACTTGAGAATAAGTCAGTATGTATTTCTATGAATATACTGCATAACTCATAAAATGTTTTGACTGAAATCTGATTGTATCATGTCCGAGCAGGCCCTGTATAATCTATAATAATAAAATAACATATTTTTATAGAACATGTTAATCATGTAACTATCTAGAAACTATTCATACAGAGAAAATGTTATCAGGCATTCTAGGGGTGAGAAGGCAATAGGTATATTCGTTGTAGAAAATAAGTAAGCTAGTTATTGTCATGGCAAGGATAGATAGGCCAAGCAACAGCAAAATATTAGCGATTTTTTGACATTAATACTATTAGAAAACCGCCTGTGCCATCATCTGAAAGACGGTCTGGAGATGATTCCTGTTATATTTCCAACTCTGAAATTTTTTCCTTTAATTTGTTATAAACATTTTTAAGCAAAAAAACGCGATTTTTTAAATTTTTTGCTTATAAAATGAAAAGTAATGAAGCAATCTTAATGGTGTAAGTGGACGATTTGTAGACAATAAAAATACGAACAAAATGAGAGGCCGAACGTCTCGATAGCATAAGTAGTAACGGAGAAAATCCGGAAAAACCGAAAAATTAACAGATTTTTTTTAATTCATAAATGGACCATTTTTAAAAGTAGAGGATTCAAACTTTTGGAAAAAGTAGTAATTTAGAGCTACTTTATGTGTGCAAAACCCCGACGCTGACCGACGATTAGTTTTGCCACAATCGTCATTTTAATTTTTCAACACACTATTTTGCAACAGGTCTGGATGCTCTATGGATCGTCCGATTTTAATTATTGAAACGGATTTGGAAAGTACAAGTTTAATTGAACAATATGTATATTTTAATTTTTCCATAAAATGCTACGAAACCGGTTGAAAATGCATATAAAGATGCGTGAAAATGGCCGAGCGCGCGAAATCGATCGAGTAGTTGGAGAGAAGCGGAGCGAAGGGGAGCCAATATTCGCGCGCTCGGCCATTTTCACGCATTTTTACGTGCATTTTCAACCGGTTTCGTAGCATTTTATGGAAAAACTAAGATATACATATTGTTCAATTAAACTTGTACTTTTCAAATCCGTTTCAATAATTAAAATCGGACGATCCATAGAGCATCCAGACCTGTTGCAAAATAGTGTGTTGAAAAATTAAAATGACGATTGTGGCAAACTAATCGTCGGACAGCGTCGGAGCTTTGCACACATAAAGTAGCTATAAATTACTACATTTTCCCAAAGTTTGAGCCCTCTACGTTTAGAAATGACCGATGTATGAATTTAAAAAAAAACTCTTAATTTTCCGGTTTTTCCGAATTTTCTCCGTTGCTACTTATGCTATCAGGACGTTCGACCTATCATTTTGTTTGTATTTGTATTCTCTACAAATCGTCCATTTACACCATTAAGATTGCTTCATTACTTTCCATTTTATAAGCAAAAAACTAAAAAAATCACGTTTTTTTGCTTAAAAATGTTTATAACAAATTAAAGGGAAAAATTTCAGAGTTGGAAATATATCAGCAGTCATCTACGGATCATCTTTTAGATGATGGCACAGACGGTTTTCTAATAGTATTAATGTCACGACAAATCGCTCTATTGCTTGGCCTAAGATGCCATTTGATAGTACGAAGTGTTGAATGGTCGATCGTGGGTTGTCGTTAGGATGTAGCGAAACAACAGAAAAGAAATCAACCAAGGGCAATACCTAGCGTACCTACATTCCCTTGACAGTATATCCACATTATTGTTTTAAAAAGGTTAATAACTACGTTCTATTACTCCTCTAATTAAAAAAAAAAGAATTGTAGAACTCAAAACGGTACAGTCCAATTTTCAGTCAGTAAGAAGATTTATGTTAATACACTCAAATACTTTACGTTGCAAAGACAAAAAATACTATCAGATACCCAAATTATTATTAAATGTAAAGTCTGAAAACCTAGCTACTATTTTCTTCGTAGATGTGCGCCCAATTTCACATAATATGTATGTATGTATCAATGCACATATTAGTCAAACCCTCGATCCATATAACACATGTAACATTATCCAGAACAGAAGCCGGCGAACTAGCTGCACATTCGCACTATGGTTTCTGGGAAGCGATTATTTGGCCAAAATTAAAGCTTACAATTCTTAGAAAATGTCCTATTGTTGATTTATATTTAGTAAATGTCCCAAATAATATTTATCTTAATATATTTCTTTGTTGATGCGCCCTTAAGACGTGGTACGAATACCGGTTCAAGTACATCGCTAGTGTGATTAAGTCGCCGACCATAGCGAAACTTTATGATTGTGCTGGTAGTTTCTGTTTCAGTATTTTTATTACGGAGTGAATTGGATTATTATATTTAGGGTATGTACTTCCTTATGTTGTAACAAAAATATTTAATTTTGCTCATATGCCTTCCCTTTTCCGAAAATCAAGCCGATCAAAGAGGGAAGCCCCGCAATTATCCCACGAACAAGGGCATGAATCCTCTTTGATGGTACAAGCTGCGTGTATGTCTGCGCGTTATCAGGCAAAGCATGATACCATTGTCTATTAGCTTTAAACAAATGAAAAATAGATTGTCCTGACGTTTCAGTCAGAAATTCGGACTTTTATTATTGACACTATCAGTTACGCCCTCTAGCTGTCAAATTTAAAGCTTCCAAATAATTTACAGAAATTTCTGATTACCACTTTCGTAATAAAAAAAAATTTCCGGAAGCTCTGCGTATTATATTTTCTTCAATAGCGCCCGTGGTTAACTTTTATCAGGACACCCTGTATGATTTAGATATAAAGATTTTACTTAATAGCTCTAATTTTGTTGCACTTTATCATTTTGTCACTATAAAAAAATTCTTGCGCCAGCTTGTTTCTTAATATAATGCATTAAATAATTTTGGCCAAAAAATTAGGTCCGAGAAACCATAGTGATTCGTCTAAATAATATTTAGACGAGATATTAAGAGATACTTTCAGGGTCATATCCTGTTAGGTAATCCGTGGCCATGTTTTTGAATCCTACAATGAGAAAGATTTTTAGGATATTTAGTAAACATCCTAAAAATCTTTCTCATTGTAGGATTCAAAAACATGGCCACGGATTACCTAAGATATGACCCTGAAAGTATCTCTTAAAAAAAGACAGAAGGAGAATCATAAGGGAGAAGATTCAAAAACATGGTCACCGATTACTTAACAGGAAATGATTCTAAACGTATCACTTAAAAAAAAGACTGACGAAGAACCGGAAGGGAGACTTCTTAGAGCGCGATATTTATTACTCCCCGAAGAATATCAAGCTTTTCATAAAGCTTAAATCTTGCGAGACATAACAAATGTAGGGACAGTCCATTACGATACGTGTAAGCTAATTTTCCTTTTTTAAATATATACATACATATATCACTCTACCTGTACCCTTTTGCCTTTAGATTTTGAGCAATTATTATACTTGGTACGTGCCAGAAAGAGCACCCCGCATTTAACAGTACTTACCCTGTATAGCTTTTCTGACAGATAGTAGCTAAAGAATAAATTTTTGACAACTAGAATACTAATTCTGAGAAAATAATGAGCCTGTTTCACATTTTTATTTTATTTTTTCAATTTTTCTGGACGAGGAAAAGATCGTTAATATTTTATTGTTTAAGCATTAAATTCGTGAGGCCTCTTCTGTTATATAAATGCTACATCAGCACTCAATGACTTTAGGCCTTTACGGAACTTGTGAGCGGATCGACCCGATTACAAGAATTACTAATCTAAAAAGAAAAAATGTTAATTCTTGATTAACTAACACCTTGTTAACTTTTAATACAGTGTTAAATTGTTGTCAAGTTACCCAAGATTTAACTAAGGTCTACCTTAAAAAGATATCGCTTAACCTCGGCGTTTACATTCGGAAGCGGTCGTGTAGCTGCCAAGCGTAAAAGATTGTACCTATTCCCAATACTGATGTTTTTCGACTATTTTATAGCAGATGTTTTTATGTATGCAAGTATTATTAGAATTTCATATTTTAGAATATACATTTTCTTTAGAGACCTTGCGAAAATATCAACTGAGATAACGGCCCGGGTACGGGTTTGATACAAATACAAATATCCCATAAAATCCGTAATTAAAGCCTGATTTCGTATTACATTTTTGTGTCCGAAAACTAGAATCGATTTTACCCGATTAGGATTCATATGTTGTCATATTAATTACCCTACTTAATGTAAAGATTAACGGGATTATTACATCAGCTGCTCTGTTTTTAAGGTTATGTTTTTTACTTACTCATCGAGGTATATGTGTCAATGTTTGTTATGTTATAAAACAATATGAAACGATGGTAACATTGGCGACAGAAAAGAACATTTTAACACTGCAAGCTCCAGAACAAGACAAGACGTTGCTGTATGACAAAACTAAATTTAGGTCAGAATAAGCTGTGACAAGTAAACGTGACGTCTGAAATGTTTGAAATCGGAACTGAATCCGAAAAAACTAATGGTAATCTACTTGATCCGAGATCACATTTTGCGTAAAGGCCTTTTGATACGTTAAAATTTTACATTGTTGCCGGTCTGCTTCCTTCCTACCCTATTACATTAAGTTTTGTATTAAAAGGTAGGTAACATAAGTTTAAAAGGATTAAAAAGATCGTTTTGTTTTAAACAGAACATTTAACCGAATTCTCCATTATACCTTAAAGCCGCATTTCTCATTCATTTTTTAAATCGACCTGAATTATCTTCGACAACATCGCGAATCGAACCATTATTTTATTCATGTAAAACATGGCGGGTTTTTAAATTTCCGATATTACAGCTGTAGAACAGCTTTGGAAGAGTTTGGAAGAGTTCCAAATTCATTTTGTACGAAATATGATGCCCACTCGCGTTTTCATTGTTAATCCATATTTCGGCGGAGTGAAACAGACCCATTTAATGAACATAAAACGACGGAATTTCAAGTAAGCTGTAAATTTAAAGTTTAAAATGTCAGCTATGTTCATACTGCAGCATAGCAACCGCAAAAAAAAAACAGTAAAAATTATTTTTACCCAATTTCTGTATCAGGTAATAATATGACTTTTTCTTAAATTGTATTGACCGAATCGGAATAGTAAAAATTAACAGCTCGTTCCAGGTTATAATCGGCTGCTAAAAGCAATTCTACCAATGTATATCTGGGAACGTCGCCAAGAATACTCTGAAGCTCAGCTACTTGAGACTCCAATTTTGAGAATTTTGACGAATCTAATGTCCGGCCATCTTGGGAATAGGAACCGGGCTGCAAAGAGTAAAATTATTTACAACTGTTCAATAATAAACTCATTAGTAATGTATCAAACCCAAGTAATATTTCATTATTTTACACTTAACAGCTTGGGGCTAATCAGAATACATTTCAATTCCTAAATCATCAAACATGCGATGAAAAATTTAAAATATTGCGTAAAAGTAGCTTTGCAGCCAATTAGAGCAAATGAAAAATTATCTAATTAGAATATTATCAAGAATCTGGAGGCCATGTTGAACTTGACAATGTTACTAGCACATTTTTATATTTAAAAGTTGATTCAGCAGATAGTGCAAACGATGAATTTCAACGCCCAATAAATTGCTGAGGCGGCAAAATTAACTCCCAATCAGTTTACTAGACAAATAAAAAAAAATTTAAACACCTATGTTGTCTTTGGCTTCTAAATATTATTATGGTTATAATAAAGATGGAGAACAATGAATGTAAATAGCTGTTGGTGCACTCCCTCTTGCAAATTTTCTTATAAATTACTGCCAACATTTCTTGCTAAATACCATAGAGACCGACCAAGTTCAAAATGTTGCATTAGATGGCGTCGACACAAGTTGAGCAGTGGTGTGTTTACGCTCTCTGTGAGGCAAGGAAAGCCTCTAAATAGTTGTGCGGGAAATTATAAACAATATTTTAACATTTATGGAGAAAGACGCACAGCAAGGATTGCAAATTCCTATAAAAAATTATAGATTAGTATAAGCTGAATTCTATATCTAGGAAATTAATATGGAACAAGGTTGGCAAAAAGTTTTATTTACTATTTATCCAAGGATCCAAGGAGAGGTCGGTTTTGGTGGCATCCCATCATAATGTCACCGTAGAAAGAATTTAACATCGGCCAGCCTAAAAGCAGACATAACAAAATGGCTCCAAGAAAAACACGACCCAAAATAAACCAAGGCAGATTTATATAAAATAATTCAGGACAATAAATACAGATTTCCGGTGGCATATAAATTGGATAATTTACTGGAAGCACAAGGACACACTGTACTTCGTCTACCACCTTATCACCCTGACCTAAACCCAATACAAAAAATGTTGGGCCTCTATAAAAAACTGGATGGCAGCCATACCACTTTTACGCCAGCCGATGTAAAAGCGTTAATTCGCCAAAGGTTTGAAGAACTGCCGGTTGAGGAGTGGGTCAACATTTGCCCAAATGTTAAAAATTACGAAAACGGACAAATTAAAAAGAAACATTTGCTTGATACCATGGACCATTTATGCTTCCCCGTAAACACGGTGACATCTGACGAGACCTGGTTAAGTGAAAAAGACAGTAGCAGTAGTTTAGGAACACAATCCTTATCCGATTCGAACCAGAGGAGGAGGGTCTTTAAGATTTTTTTTGTAATCAATTGCCTAATTTTATAATATTATTGATTTTCATTTTTGTTTCATTTTTTTTAACATGAAATAAAGTACGTTTTTTTTTGTTTATACTATACTGAAGAACAATATCATTATTCCTATGAAAAAGGGAGTCTTGACTGCCCCGTATTTATGGCACAATCTTTTCGTCACAGGCGATTTTCCCTAAAACTATTCGACGTAAAAATTTGAAATTTAGCACAATGATAGAGTGTGGTGGCCCAATTATACGTAAAGTATAAAAAGTTGAATTTTGATTCTGGGGGTTAATTTCAGGGGGTTAATTTCAGGGAGTAAATTGGGAAATGGAAAAAAAATTTTCAAAGGCATCGTGTAGGGTGTCAAATGAAAGCTTATTGAGACACGAATTCAACAAAATATATATTGTGTATTTTTTATGCATTTTTTTAAACATCTTCCGGGAAAAACGGTTAAAAATTGCTGTCCCCCACCCTTATCACCAAAAGGATCGCTCAGAAAAATCTGAAAAAATCATGAACATTGAGAATTACGTGTAGATTGAACCAAAATTATCAGGATTGAAAAATTCTAGCGCGATCAATTGTTATAAACAATTTAATTGTTTATTTCTTTATAATTGCCGGTTTTAGAGAAAAAGTTTTTCAACAAATAATATTTCTTCCGATGTAAGGAACAACTTTTGTCCTAACACGTTTTTCAAAATTTTTAGTTTGGCTCAGTCGAAATGCTCCCCACTCAGCTCCGCGCATACGCGATGTGATACGGCGTTCGTGCCGTCGAGGGCGGGTAGCGCGGCAGATGGGCGGCTGAGGTTTGCTCAATTTAAGTGGGGGGTTGATGGTACGGAACACTAATTGTGCAAGTATAGCTTGCACTTGGCCGATTTTTTTTAATCACTTCGATATAATGTTATCGAAGAAATATAATTTTTGTCTGTGTTGTCTATACACAATTTCAAGAAAAAAAGGGATGTTGCATTTTCTTGGTTTTCAGTGTATTTAAATCGTTAGTAAATACTTTATCCACCCAAGGATATATTTAAAAAAAATAGCCATAAATTGTTTAAAAATTTTTTATATCTTCGCTACTGATTTTGACGTCACACCTTCACGCATCGACACGTGGCTGTCCCATTTTGAACTTGGTCGAACTTTACTACTTTTCGATGCTCATGATAACAACAGAATATTTTTTTAAATTAATGTTTAGGATATTTTATACCTGTCTCCTAGTACCTATTTCTTAGTGGTAAAATGGTGTTTTTAATTAAATAAAAAGTAATGGTACGGATTCGTACAGGAAATGAAATGATATGGACTCATATTTAAAAAAAAGGTCGAGTAAGACACTTACGCTTGAGAAAAATATTGCAGGCATGTCTCCTGGGTCTGAACTCAGAAAATCATCCTCAAGCTTCGGCTGAGTCCAAACCAAGTCAAATATTTCTGATTGAAGTGAAATAGGTAGTTCGGAAAATTCTTCGCTTTCAGTTATTTCATTATGTTCGGAAATGTATTTTATACATCGTTTCTAAAAAAGTTAAAATAGGATGTTACTATGCAATACCAAAAAGCTCAAGCATAACTTCTAATCATTCACAAGAGTGAAGTTTGTTTAGGCAATAGAACGCATGAGAATTAAATGATACTTTATTATCTTGGTGGCCCCCCCCCCCCACCACCAAATTTCACTTATGATAGTACCCACGACACAATATTTACCTTAAGTATGTTGGCATTATATTGATCAGCAAATGTCAGCAAGTATAAGGACGAATCAAATTCAATGCTGGACTTTAGGAAGTGTTCGCAAGTCTGTTTTAATGAATCCACTTCATATCTGTCACTTAGTAAAATTAACTCAAGTAACTGTTCCATAGAAAGGTCTTTTCTATGTAAAACCCCACTATATAAATATTCCAAGAATATTTTAAATAGTGCAGGATTCGTATCATGAATTACGATCCTCCTAAAAAAGAAAAGATATGATCGTATCAGCGTGCGTTTCATAATTTGCTCATTGGAAAGTGCGGTCAAAATTATGTACAAAAAATTTGCCCCAGAAATGTCCTAAATAGGAATTTCAAGTTCAAATGTTTTAGGCCGGTATCATCAAATTTAAGCAAGTCACATCACTTTCTAGCAGTTTCATTAGTTGCTATCACGAGGCGAATGAACAGTCTTGTCGATCTTTCATGCTCTCTAAAAGCAATTTTAACATTTTATTTTTCAATTTTAAAACATAAATTTCAGGGAATTTCTTTTGTTTACCTATTGTCGCACAATCTCCCCCCTCCCCCCTGTTGTGACGGCGATATTAAACGAAACGAGAAATCATATTTCGAAAAACATCTTTCAGTGTCTCGGGCTGTCACGTTCCAGAAAACCTCTGTAGAACGTTCCTGGAACGTAGAACGGGTTGGAAATGGTTCTCGAGAACCATTTTATCACTGTTAAAGACAACATGTAATTCGTAGTGCTAAACGAAGTGTTTTTTTATTATATAAGCCGCAAGTTCTGAAGATAGTATTCAATAGAAACCGAAACATTAACAAGTAAATAAAAATCTTTTCTTCCAAAAAGTGACCGAAAACCTAGGAAAAAACAAACACTAATTGTATAAAATGGTCAGGAAAACCAAAACATAAATGATTTATGTTATGGAAAAATTATTTGAGTTCAATAATTGGTCGTTTAAAAAAAGAAAATATACGCCGGATATGAACAACTGCAAATAAAAACACGTTGATAATAAAATTTAAAGACAAAATGCAATAGATAAATTTTTTTTAATTTAACCGAAATAGTTTCATATACCTTGCTAACAGACAGACCCAGTTACAAAAAGAAATCTACCATACTTACTTGTCAATTGCTTCCCTCATCCCAGATAACAAAGCTCTCCTGAACCAATTACATCTCGCAGCTACTATAACCCTATGAGCTTTAATAATACTTTTCTCAGGCACAGCATTAGCAGCGTTCTCACTTTGCGTTTCTTTACTATCACAGATAACTTCAAATTCCATGTCAGTGTTAATTTGGTCGTTAAGGAGCACTACAATACTTTTTGAAAACCGGCTATCTTTAAGAGCTGGTGGAGTACATAATGCCTTTACAAGGTTGAGCTGAAATTTAAAAATATCACCATCAAGAAATATGACCCGAGATTCATTATCGCGAAGCTTAAGGTTTTAAGCTGACAAGTGTAAGAATAAGACGACTAGCTTTTGTACCTTCAATTCATTTCTGAGTTTTTTTGCAAATTTATAAAGGAAATAACAATTTTAGTGTTTTAAGTGCAGCTAGCAAACCTTTTAAACTCTGTGTTTGATCAAGGCTTTGAAAAAGCTGATTCGGCTAATTTGCCAAAGGTTACTGTGGACATGATATATGAATATTTACTTTCAAATGCAGAATATTTTAGCGCTGAAATACAGAATGTGAAGTTAAAACGGTAAGTACAAAAAGCTATGCTTCTCACATTATTCTCTAAAATTATGTATATTTCCTAGGAATATTTTTTCGTAATATGCAAATTTTGTGTTGAGGCAGACTTTTAAAATGCCAGTTCGAGCGACGAACGATTCGGCAATATTGCAAAATCTAACAAATAAAAATACAGGCTAATGATGATATCACTGGCCTATGTGACAAAGCCCGCCAAAGTTAAACTCGATTTTTAGGGCATTTCCCGCTTCCCAAATATTCCAAAAACATATTTTTGCACTTCATTTTGTCCATAAATTCTAATAAGCCAATAAAAAGTCTGCAAAGGACCCATTAAATGTTACAATACCAGTGACAATAAATTAATTTGTTATGTTCTAAAAAGTGCATAATCATTAAAATCAAAAGAATTTTTTTCGGTCGAAGGCTTATCATAACTTCCTAAATTGTGATAAAATTAGTATAATGGCAATCGTATACTAACATATTGTGAATCATATTTGACAATACCTATAAAATCAAAATTTCTGTAATACGCCACAACGTAAAATTGATAACAAAATTTGAACTACTGACTTGATATCAAATATTCAATAAATTTGTATAAAAATCAATCATTATAAACCGGTATTAATTTTTCAGATCCATGAATCGCTGGTCAGAACTTCTTAAACTGTGATAAATTTATGTTACCGGTTATCGTATACAAACATTATGTATATCATGTTTGACAATATGACTGAAAGAAAATTTTCGGAAGTATCTCATAAAACTGAAGACGAAATTTAAAGTACTTGCTTGACATCACATCTCATATAATACTTGTTTTTCTGCCGCCCAGTGTTTTGAAACTGTTTTAATAAGGTGACAATATTCTATGAAATGGCAAGTATAGAAAACAAAATGGTATAAAGAAATAAGTTAGGGTCCATTGCGTGTATTGGCGACTGAAATTAAGAACGTTACGCCCTTATCGCCAATCTGCTAACCACCCTAGCGGGCGGTGTTTTTGTTTCGTTACTGATATTTGGCAGCTTTATCACTTTTGTCGTCTAGTTAGCCATTTTTGCCCACTTAAAATCAGTTGTTTACAACTGTAACAACGCAAAAATAAAAACAGAATTAACTATAATAATCACATACATAACACTCGTAATAAAAATACAACAACCTATAAAAACAGAGTTAACAAAACAATTGGTTACAAAAGTTTCATAAATATAATTCCATATATTTTTGATGTATTACCACAATCAATTAAAAAAATTAAATCTTTAAATAAATATAAAAATGAAACTAAAAATTGGATATTATCAAATCCAAGACAAATGATACATAATGTGATAAATAATTTAATAATAATTAATTAATAAATATCGACTGGGTATATTGTTGTGATATTATGATTTCAATTCATGATTATGAATAATCTAGTTGTGTCTGATTCATTTATTTATTTTTGTTACTATTATTATTATTATAGATAAATTGTATAAACTTAGATGAATATTGTTTTTAAGTCAACTCACAACAAGTATATATACTTCGTGAGTCAAGTATTGATATTTGGCTTACTCAAGAAACTGCATATATTTCAATTGTACATACTATATCATAAATTATTGAATAAACCTATTATTATTATATTATGGTTGATGATATCATAAAGATAATTTGGGAAAAATAACTGAAAAGAATACCACAATATACTTAGTAAAAAAAAATTGATAATAAATAAACAAGAATAAAATGGATAATTATTGAATATGAAATTAAACGATTTTCCTTTGTAAATATACTTACGTCGCGATGTCCATAGGTCGAGGATTGTACGTTGTTATCTTGTGTTTTATTTTCCAAAGGAGGTTTATCGGATATTAAATTTAAGCTCTGCATAATTTGAGTAAAACTATCTCGTTGTACTATCTCACAGGTATGAAGTGTAACCCTCTGAGCTGCCTCAATTTGTTCACTGAACTTTTTCAAGAAATAAACCTACAAATAAGTAAAACTAGGAAATTTTAAATAATATATTTAATTTGATTGTAACACACTATTGTCTTTATTAAAGAACTGCGAAAGAATTGTTTCCTCTTTTAAACACCTCAAAACACTATTTTTCCATTATTAGCTGTTAAAAAATCTAAGGTTTTACTTGCACAACACAAAACTTACAATTTTACTTGTTTCTGCTTTAAAAAAGAATTTGAAATTAATTAGATCCAGCTTTTTCTCATCAAAAACGTCTACAATTTCATCTAGCCTGACTATAAACACCGGTAATTCTTCCTTTATGAAGTAATCCAAAATCCTAGCAACTACATGAACCTTATCCTGAGTTGGCATGTCTACGTAACATTCCCTAAAATAATTATTTCTATTTTAAAAAAGTATATTTTTTATTTCATCGCTCAGGCTTTTGTGCCAGTGTGTTTAGTGACACTATTTAAAATAATACATAGTCAAATGAAAAGAAAAATATGAAGTCTACTTGTCAGGGGTACTTATAAATATGAAAAAATGAGAATCAGTTCTCTAAACCACCTGAAGATTCCTTATACAATAAAGATTTGAACAAATCATGATAAAACAGCTATTCTCCGGGCTATATGCGCCTCCGAGCGCTGGAGTACATACCAAAATTTGTCGTATTTTCTTATAACACAGTTAGATAATAAAATACTTGTTTTGAATGCAAGAAACTACCAGGAAGTAGGAAGCTTCCTTCAAATTGTATAAGGTATTTTCCGGTGGTTCGGAGAACTGATTCTCACTTTTACATATGAAAAGAAAAGCTTAATTTTCTATATCTTAACTTTCTCTTCTTTTTTATATAAAATTAAAAACAGAATGCAAAATGTGCCTAAGTCCCATCTTCCTTATTTTCAAGATTGTGCCGCCATGTATAAATAAAATATCGTAAGATGTTCAGATCTCCAATATACAAGCATGTTAACACGAAAAAAAAATGGCCAATCCAATGTAAGGAGTGTCTAAGTCACTACTGGGGTCGTAAAGCTCGTTTCACGCTCTTTCGCTGACCTATTGCCCGCGATAAACTATTATCGACACCAGCTGTAATAAAACCCGGTAAATTTGCAAGAACTGTAAACAGGGCCGGCCCTAATAAAATAACAGGTAAAGATAATTTTAATATAATCAGTAAAGGGTAAGAATAAAGTATTTGTTACCTGGTTTAACAATTTCGAAATATTTTAGGTTCCGAAGATGGCTGGGTTCCAAAGTGTTTGTGGTTGTCCACCAAAAATTTTAAATATTCATCTTTGGACTACCGTGACGACACCACAGAAGAACTTTTTGAAAATTGGTTTAATAATTACCTTTTGCCCAATGTGCCTAAGAACAGTGCAATTGTAATGGACAATGCTAGATATCATAGCCGTCAAATAACTAAGGTTCCTAATTGAAATAACACTAAATTAGAAATTCAGAACTATATGTTAAAAAATAATATATATTTTGAAAACACATAAAAAATGTGATCTTCTAGAAATGTTAAAAACAATATTAAGAAGAAATGTATTGCATTGCTGCCGATATGGGGCATACGGTTAGATGCCTTCCCCTCTATTACTATATCTTAAACCTTAAATCTTAAATCTCATGACGTAAATCAATAAGCAATGTTTTTGTCATTCGTAAATTAACAAGATTTTATTTTTCCAAAATTATTCCAAATTTAAACCACTCCGACTCTGGCGCCTTATAAGACTTGACAGATATTGTATATTTACATTTATTGAGGTACTTACCCTTTTATCAAAAGGCAACGAAAGAGCTTGAAAAGAGCTTTACTCTACAATTTGAGAGATCGCTCCTCGAGAGAAAATTGTCAAGGTAGGACAGGCATAATTGGCTGCAGCCTAGCAACGTTAGCTTGAGGAGAGTTCTCTCAACATATAGAATACGGCATCGGAAATGTTTAAATTATTTCTTTCACTGTAAGAAGTCCAGACATATACATAAAAATTTTAACGAACCATTTGCCAATTCAGTGCAAAAGAACCTAAGTCCGCTGCTACAACATTAAATAAGGAATATTGGCTTAATTTATTGCTTATGCTAATATGGTTAACGCACCATATCATGCTGCTTTGGAGAGCGGTAAAAAATTGTTGTACTAAGTCAAAAATTTTAAAATCTCAAAATACGATTAACTTTTATTTACTTTTTATTTGAAAACATTTCCAAAATCATTTTGATGGTTTCATGGACACTCATCATTTGTGTAATCTCCATTCGATGAACCAATCTCGCGAGTCGACAGGACAACTTGTCTTCTCGCCGGAAATGCTTTCGAATATCTGATTTGCTGAAATTCTGAATCACTTCTTGTACCAAAATGTCGACATCATCGATTAGTGATATTAAACACGTTAGATATGTGTCGATCTACAAAAACACAATACCGAAATATAAATATTATACTAAATAAGCAATAGTGAATAGTTCTATAATATGAAAGCATGCAAATAAGCGCTTTAAGGAAATAGAAAAATTAGAATAGGGTCTACATTGAAGCAGAAAAATATAGCTTTACAAAAATATAATATCGAACTACAACTTTTTTTAAACAAGCAGTTTCGTTGTGGTTGTGGATAATTCTGCAATAATATGATAGCATACTCAAATGTGTGAACAAATTGTATAAAAGAAAAATAAAATTATAATAGGAGTTTATTATGAAATAAAGAAGCATACACAAACCAGTGCTCCAGCAAACTTTTAAGAAAAAAGGCAATTTTCTAAAATTTAATAAATAATGCATGCTAAGTTTGTAGGTATTTCTTTTTGGACGGAATTGGTGGAAATCATAAGTTATTTATAAAAAGAAGTGAAACGAAAAAAAACCTTCAATGTAATTACTAGCATGGTCCTGGTAAATCAGTAGTTTCTTTACCATGGTCTTAAAAGATCTTAGTGATACTGGGTAATACATTAAATAGTTTGAGTACAATAAATTTAGGTCGTTTTTGACACTTTCTCAATACCTTTCCCAATATCAATCAACATGATACCAAATTAACCAATATATCTGGTACTGTAGGTGTGGGTGGAAATCACCATGGGCTTTTTAGGCATCCTCAGTCGGTTTAACATAACACAGGTTGTCAAAACTGTATTGGGAAAGTAATGTTAGAATACCAAGATTTTTAAATGCCCACCAGCAGCCATCTCTGTAACCATGTTTATATATTTTTGTCACGGCCCTTCTTTGAAGGTGAAAGACTATCTTAGACTATGCAGCTCCCCCTTCAACGCAATCAGTCCATAGGGCATGATTCTTTCAAAATGAAAAAGAGCATAATATGGTGTCCTTAACAGGAGATACACAGTCAGAGATTACAGAGGACAAAAATATTACTGCGGAGACTACTGAGCATGTAGTATACATGAGACACCCATCTCAGTTTGGTATAAAGATATACTCGTAATTTAGCTGCTTCTGAATATACAGTTATGCCTCTTATATCCAAGAGCGTAAAAATAGCATTGTGAGTTTAATCATTATTTAGGAGCACTCTGTTTGAGGTAAACCAAGCTTCAGCGCTAGATTCTACCAGGCTAGTCCCATCCAATACTCTTTTTTTCCAGTGGTCCTCCCAGGCGTTTTTATGAATGGTGGTATGGTCGACAAAGAGAGTGTAGTCGACAGTGGCATCACAAAACGGGGGTCATTAATATAGACTAAAAAAAATTGGTCCCAAATTCGACCATGTGGTAGACCAATATCCACGCCCTCTCCGCTGAGGATACACCCTGCTCAAACTATTTGACACCTCTTAGTGAATATGATTTTATCAATTTAATACTATTCTCATGTAAACTATAAAACTGGAGTTTTTTTTTTGGGGAGATTCATTATTAACTATGCGTTATTTCCTAACACTTCTTTTCTTGTTTAGGCTTAGCAGTGCGATGGGCAAATCAAAAATAAGTAGGCCGTGAGCGTCCATGGAGTAAATTTCAGGCGGTTTGCTTTGGAAGTTAATATCCATCTTAAAAAGTTGGAAGACTGTGTTTTCAAGTGGAAAAATCGTACAAAACAAACACTTTGATATTTTCCAAATACCACAATAAGGAAGACAAAGACGAAACAAAAACATTTCCCGTTATAGTAGTTAGCAAATCGGCTGAAGAGAACGCCACGTTCTTAATTTGGGTAGCCAATTTCGGCTGTTATTATTTAAGAAGAGTAATGTCATTGAAAAAAAAATATTTTAAAAATATTTCGGAAAGTGTTTAGTATTTAAATGTAATGTGTCTATTGATATGGATAGCAGTCAAAGATTTTATAGAATGGACTCCACCGAGTGTCGAAGATGCAGCAGAAAACTACATCCTTGAATTCATTCCCTAAAAAAACTCAACAGAGGTATGAAACATATTATAAACAATTTATAAAAAGTGGGTTATGTTCTTTTTTGATTAAAGTTGTGGGAAAAATATCGTCCAAAACTTGCTGGAAAGTCACTTAAACATGCATGCTCATTATGTAACAACACTAATCTTATATTTAAATTCTGACAAACAAATTAGCCAATTTACAAGGTACTCGAAATTGCTCCAGCGGTTAACATATCAACTATAAATCTGTTACAAGATGTGTCGATCTACAAAAACACAATACCGAAATATAAATATTATACTAAATAAGCAATAGTGAATAGTTCTATAATATGAAAGCATGCAAATAAGCGCTTTAAGGAAATAGAAAAATTAGAATAGGGTCTACATTGAAGCAGAAAAATATAGCTTTACAAAAATATAATATCGAACTACAACTTTTTTTAAACAAGCAGTTTCGTTGTGGTTGTGGATAATTCTGCAATAATATGATAGCATACTCAAATGTGTGAACAAATTGTATAAAAGAAAAATAAAATTATAATAGGAGTTTATTATGAAATAAAGAAGCATACACAAACCAGTGCTCCAGCAAACTTTTAAGAAAAAAGGCAATTTTCTAAAATTTAATAAATAATGCATGCTAAGTTTGTAGGTATTTCTTTTTGGACGGAATTGGTGGAAATCATAAGTTATTTATAAAAAGAAGTGAAACGAAAAAAAACCTTCAATGTAATTACTAGCATGGTCCTGGTAAATCAGTAGTTTCTTTACCATGGTCTTAAAAGATCTTAGTGATACTGGGTAATACATTAAATAGTTTGAGTACAATAAATTTAGGTCGTTTTTGACACTTTCCCAATACCTTTCCCAATATCAATCAACATGATACCAAATTAACCAATATATCTGGTACTGTAGGTGTGGGTGGAAATCACCATGGGCTTTTTAGGCATCCTCAGTCGGTTTAACATAACACAGGTTGTCAAAACTGTATTGGGAAAGTAATGTTAGAATACCAAGATTTTTAAATGCCCACCAGCAGCCATCTCTGTAACCATGTTTATATATTTTTGTCACGGCCCTTCTTTGAAGGTGAAAGACTATCTTAGACTATGCAGCTCCCCCTTCAACGCAATCAGTCCATAGGGCATGATTCTTTCAAAATGAAAAAGAGCATAATATGGTGTCCTTAACAGGAGATACACAGTCAGAGATTACAGAGGACAAAAATATTACTGCGGAGACTACTGAGCATGTAGTATACATGAGACACCCATCTCAGTTTGGTATAAAGATATACTCGTAATTTAGCTGCTTCTGAATATACAGTTATGCCTCTTATATCCAAGAGCGTAAAAATAGCATTGTGAGTTTAATCATTATTTAGGAGCACTCTGTTTGAGGTAAACCAAGCTTCAGCGCTAGATTCTACCAGGCTAGTCCCATCCAATACTCTTTTTTTCCAGTGGTCCTCCCAGGCGTTTTTATGAATGGTGGTATGGTCGACAAAGAGAGTGTAGTCGACAGTGGCATCACAAAACGGGGGTCATTAATATAGACTAAAAAAAATTGGTCCCAAATTCGACCATGTGGTAGACCAATATCCACGCCCTCTCCGCTGAGGATACACCCTGCTCAAACTATTTGACACCTCTTAGTGAATATGATTTTATCAATTTAATACTATTCTCATGTAAACTATAAAACTGGAGTTTTTTTTTTTGGGGAGATTCATTATTAACTATGCGTTATTTCCTAACACTTCTTTTCTTGTTTAGGCTTAGCAGTGCGATGGGCAAATCAAAAATAAGTAGGCCGTGAGCGTCCATGGAGTAAATTTCAGGCGGTTTGCTTTGGAAGTTAATATCCATCTTAAAAAGTTGGAAGACTGTGTTTTCAAGTGGAAAAATCGTACAAAACAAACACTTTGATATTTTCCAAATACCACAATAAGGAAGACAAAGACGAAACAAAAACATTTCCCGTTATAGTAGTTAGCAAATCGGCTGAAGAGAACGCCACGTTCTTAATTTGGGTAGCCAATTTCGGCTGTTATTATTTAAGAAGAGTAATGTCATTGAAAAAAAAATATTTTAAAAATATTTCGGAAAGTGTTTAGTATTTAAATGTAATGTGTCTATTGATATGGATAGCAGTCAAAGATTTTATAGAATGGACTCCACCGAGTGTCGAAGATGCAGCAGAAAACTACATCCTTGAATTCATTCCCTAAAAAAACTCAACAGAGGTATGAAACATATTATAAACAATTTATAAAAAGTGGGTTATGTTCTTTTTTGATTAAAGTTGTGGGAAAAATATCGTCCAAAACTTGCTGGAAAGTCACTTAAACATGCATGCTCATTATGTAACAACACTAATCTTATATTTAAATTCTGACAAACAAATTAGCCAATTTACAAGGTACTCGAAATTGCTCCAGCGGTCAAAATAACAACTATAAATCTGTTACAAGAAAAATCGAAAGAAATATGCTAAACGCTGCAACTGCGAACCTTTGGACTCTTGGGCTTTCAGATATTACTCTGGCTTTGTGTGTTAAGTTATTTAGTATGATAAAACAAACCACAAATTGCAGACAAATAAAATTGATTTGCACTTCATTTGTTACGATGGCGAACCAGAAATATAAACATACTTACTGCAAATATTAAAAAATTTGTATTTGTATATTTATATTAAAAGTTATAAAGTATACAATGGTTAGTATTGCAATAATAAAAAATTAATAGCGGTTATGAGAGTGATATGTAAGTCCAAAGGAAGTTATAGTGTTCTGCAATGTTGCACAAAAGGGCATACTGTAAGGTGAGGATTAGGGTGCTTCGTTTTAGGCGACTATTTTTTTTTTTGCTCCATTGACGGAATAATGTTATAAACATATAAAAAAAATTCTCACCAAAGATGAGCTCTTAATTTTAATTTTAAGTACTCGCTGAATGAATTTGAAAATTTCCCATAATTAGCACGTAGGTAAATTTTAATTTTTTTTTCAATTATCTATAGCTTTGCGACATTTCATGATATTTAATTGGCAATAGGTGGAAATTACAGAGGACTCTTTCCTCTTTAAAAGTACCTGTAGCCAATTTATGTTTTGTAACCGATCTCGCCAGTAAAAAATCTTGAAGCCAATTTTTTCTCGAATTTCATGTTTTTTTTATTTTTCTCGTAAACCACTAACTTTACAACAAAATTGTATTAGAGTTACTATAGGAAACTTAATTTCCTACAAAAAAAGTTATGTAAGCCATAACTGTAGAGCTAGTAGTTTTCGAGATAAATCCAATTAAATATCTCAAAATTTGAAAAATCGCGCAAGATTTTAGTACTTTTTAATGAGATCATGGCTGAAAAAATATATAATGTATAAGAATGAAATATGAAAATATATATCACACATTGGTAAGTAATCACCAAAAATATTTCGTGTAATATGAAGCCGTTTCTTATTACCGTATGCTAGATTTCAATACTTTTAATAATATTATGGCTGAAGAAATATATAATATATACTGGTAAATACATATTTCCCAATAATACGGTAATAGGAAACGGCTTCATATTACACGAAATATTTTTGGTGATTACTTACCAATGTGTAATATATATTTTTATATTTCATTCTTATACATTATACATTTTTTCAGCAATGATTTCATTAAAAAGTACTAAAATCTTGGATAAAACAGCGATTTTTCAAATTTTGAGATGTTTAATTGGATTTATCTCGAAAACTACTAAATCTAGGGTTATGGCTTACATAACTTTTGTAGGAAATTAAGTTCCCTATAAAAAACTCCAATACAATTTTGTTGCAAAGTTAGTGGTTTACGAGAAAAATAAAAAAAAAAACATGAAATTGGAGAAAAAATTGGCTTCAAGATTTTTTACTGGCGAGGTCGGTTACAAAACATAAATTGGCTACAGGCACTTTTAAAGAGGAAAGATTCCTCTGTAATTTCCACCTATTGCCAATTAAATATCATGAAATGTCGCAAAGCTATAGATAATTGAAAAAAAAAATTACGTGTTAATTAAATGGGAAATTTTCAAATTCATTCAGCGAGTACTTAAAATTAAAATTAAGAGCTTATCTTTGGTGAGATTTTTTTTTATATGTTTATAACATTAATCCGCCAATGGACCAAAAAAAAATAGTCGTCTAAAACGAAGCACCCTAGTGAGGATATATTAATTTAGATACAGCTCTTTGTGTACAAAACCCTATATTATAAGTCAATCTATATCTCAGCAGAAGCCGATTGATAATTATTTTTCACAGACAATTCTATACTAAAGTGCTAAATATGTTAATGCGAGAACAACATAGGTAGTGCAAAATAAGCAAAAATGCAAACTGCTTCATCTATTAAGTACCTCTGGTACTATAAAAGCTACAGCTTCAACTCTCTGAACAGGCGTCATTGAACGGTAAATCTTTTTAAGCGCTTCCAAGAACTTCCTAAACTGTTGATTGAAAGTAGGAATTTTCGATTTAAAAAGCGCCAATATTTCATCTTGTTCAGCGTTTGAAAGGTTGTGCTCTTTGATTGAAAATATATCACACAGCTGAACAAATTTTGCAATAACTACAAAACAAAGAAAGTGTCTTCACTCCAAGAAACACTATTTAAAATGTTATATTTTATATAATACCACAATTTAATTTGCATTCAAAATGTAACCATAAGGCAAACTTACCTACAACTTGTTCCCTGAAACTTTGCTTTAAGTTATTATAAAGAGTAGCCGGGTTTGTCCAAATAGCTTCCTGTTTTGGTCCATGTCTAACTGATGGACTTATATATTCAACTGACTTCTCCATACCAGAATACATATCATTTACCAATGTTATAATTTCTAAAATGAATAAATTTCTTCACTAAAAACACATAACCATGAACTATGATGCTTTTACAAACAATCTGTTGAGAAGAAATTTTGGTTAAAAACTCAACAAAATCGGTATTCTACTCATATTTTACTTACGATCTCGTAATTCCATTCTTTTGATATATTTTCTACAATATTCCGTCAATCGTTCTAAACATTTATGTTCAGATGCAACCTGTATTATTTCTTCAGCTTTGGACTCGGACAATTCTTCAGGCAAACATTCTGTATACAAAAAGTGTAATATCGTTCCCAGAGCATCTTCGGATATGTCAGAAAAAGGAGGTGGCTCAGAATGCCAATTGATTTCCTTTGCTTCTAAGTTTAAAATTAATGAATGAACCTTAAACTTTAAAACAAAACGTGTTTATTTCAAATAAATAACGCTAGAGAAGTTATCACTGACTAATCTAACGCCTTTGGACCATCTTGGATGATCAGTAATATACAGAGTGTCTAGAATAGGTGATACCACTATTGCTATCTCCGAAACAACTCCAATTAGAGAAATGTGCAATTTTTAGTACCTATTCATATTCCGTTTACGAAGTTGCCAAATTCTCTATAGTTTCTTATCTACAGGGATTTTTTTTTAAATAGTCAAAAATTTAATTCTTAAATAGTTACCTCGAAAACTATTATAGTTAGAAAAAAATTGTTTTAACAAAAATCTCACAATTTACCTTCTCTAAATTAACGTTATTGTTTTGTTTATACCATTTGTTTTTATTGAGTTACTGATACTAACTTGTTTTTTTCAAATACGGACCTGGACTTTTTGCTGCATTTTTTGAAAGAATAGTTCACACCCTTTACAACTCTGTATAACTTGAATGATTTCCGACGTTTTGACCAAGAATAGCAACAACATCAGGATTTTCATAACATCTATATTTGATATAAGCTGATAATCAGGTTAACCCAATCACAGTTTGGGTAAAGGGGTATTAATAAAGACGTGAAAAATAGTAAAAAATATGAAAGTTTTGAACGGAATAAAATTAAAACTAAGCAGATAAACAGACAATAATTTATGCCTTCATAAAAAATGTATCTTTTTATAGGTATAGGTACAAAATTAAAAAAAAAACAAACAAGAACTTTTTCCTTTTACACTCACCTGTCTCCTATTTTTGGCGATAATTGTTATATCAGAAAAAAATCCCTCCTCTAGTGCAGGTAAAAGACTAAAAGGTTCACTAAACTTATTATCTGAAACCTCATTTACATAACGGCAATCTATTTCGCAAAAGTTCTTACTTGCTAAGATAATACGTTGCTTTGGTTTAATGTTGTAAACCTAAAACAATTTAATTCTTCTTACTAAATTTATAGTAGGTAATCAATATAATATTTAATTATGCTATAGTACCTTACATAATTTGTCAAAATTGTTCCTAAAACCACAAGCTCAGTTTACTTACTTGAAATTCCAATACGTGTCCAGCATATCCCCCAATCCGCAAGAAGATATTACACATTTTCATGGACCTACGTAGAGCACATCCTGTTTTAACATGATACTCATAGGTATTAAATTTGAACAGAGGTATGAAACTAATTTCTTCCGGAACGGTCCAGTATAAATCACCCATTTTCGTTAATGTAAATCTAACGCTAAAATAATTGTTTGCTTGCTTAACTAGTACAATAATTATACAGTTAAAAATATTACACAATGTTAAGTACAAACTAAGACTTTATAGCCATTGAGGAATACAAACTTGGATTGTGTGACTGGGGACTTATGGTAGGACGTGTGGATTGATAGTCCTTTTTAACGAATTCCTAGATTTCTTTATAGAGTCCAAATGTAAGTAACATAGGTACACTGCAGTTTCGAGCTTTTAAAAAATATTTCTTAACATTAGCATAAAACATGTAGGTATGTGGGAACATTTTTTTGAGGAAAATGGGTTTGCAATATGAGGTACTGGGTCCCAGCTAAGCTATGACTGCAATAAAATTTTTATACTTACCCTTCGAGATCATTTTCTTTAATATTGCATTTGTCAAAATTGCTGACTTCACAGTTGGTTACCTAAAAAAATGGTACTTACTTTTGAAAAGTACTTAAAACGTGATGTAAAATGTACCTAAATTACACTCAAAGCACTTAGGTATCAGGGGGTGTTAGGGGCTTGATTTTTTAAATGTTTTTACCACATAAATTATAGTGTTAAATAGAACCTTTAACTCTTTCACTGCGTGAACCGGATGCATTCGCAAAATTGATGCGTGTCGGTAGCGCGAAAGACTGGGGGGCAATGTTTCCTTGGGGGAAACAACCGAATCAGCATAAAAAATTCATTATTTAGGTTTTAAATTCTGTCATATTAGGTCACACCCCCAAAAATCAGTGCCATAGCTGGGTGTAGGCAGAGTAGGCCCCAGCCTAGGGTAGCCGGTGGCGAGGGGCGGCAAAAGAGTCTATAAGCTAGTTAGGTCTTGTTATAGGGGCGCAAACATCCTGGCTTGCCTTCAGTCAAATTTCGCCTAGCTACGGCACTGCCAAAATCACCTGTTAGAACAGGCATATTACAAATAGCTAGACAAGTTTTTATATAGCTTGCGTTTGTTTCGGATTTGATTTTTATTGAATTTTATGTTATAATGGCGCGTAAAAAATACCTTACAGATGAAGAACTTTATAATATATTGGGAAACAGTGATAGTGAGGATGATTTAGAGGTGCCAGTTCACGAATTTACTTGCGGGAAGTGAAAGTATCCGCATGTCCCGCCCGCAGCAGCACAGTGAACATCATATTCGAAAACAGATGCCGCAGTGAAAGGGTTGGAAATAAGAAGTGGTATAACAATATTTTCTTAAACGCTATTTACTGAGGATGGTTACATATAGGTACTTAGATTTAATTATTTTATTATTACCTATTTTAATACACACCAGAGAAATTCCAGTTATACATATAAAATAAGCTGTTTTACTCCCCGTTTTGCACATTATTCTAATGGTAACTATTTTTATATCTATTTTTTATATCTAAATCTGAGTATTATTACTTAGAAATAGCACAGGCAAAGCAAAAAAATCTAGCTGGAGTTATTATTATTCATCTATAATTTCATTCAAATTTCCTTGAAGACAATAAACTTAAAAAAGAAAGACCACAAATTATACATCAACGCATACATTTCTTTTTCAAAAGTTTTGAAAAGAAAAATAGGGGTAGTGTTGAAATACAACAGATTGAGATTTTAATCATAAAATTTCTAATATAATTTAGTTATTATTCCTACATATAGGTATTCGAAGTATAAAAAAATATAAAAATATAAAAATTTGCCGTATAAAGGAAATTAATTTATTTATCCAGAATTTATTGGGAATAATTTTGCGCAGCACAAATAAAGTACATATTATTGATCCAAATTTTAATAACATTCTTACAACAGATTAACTAAATGATTATAAGACTAGTATAATTATGAGAACACTTACCTCCCAAGTGCCAATTAACGCCTTTTTGGCCATTCTGGTAAATAATTCTTTAGTTTCTTCTTGTTATTATTAAAAAATATGAATAGGATAACTTTAACAGCTACCGCAAACACCCTTTTTGACGTCTCCTGTCACACTCACCTGGCTTTGCAACATAAATAAATCAGAAGATAGCGGTAGATCCAATGCAGCACAGGAAACTTCTGCCGAATCAACTGTGCTTGATTGGTGCTGCCATCTACCATACCGATTGACCGATAAAACCGGCTGGAAATTTTTTTGTAAATTGAAATTGTTTATTTCTTAAATTTTCACACCATGAATTTCAGTAGTTGTCTAACAAAATTTTACAAATTGGTAAGAAATGTATTATTAATTGTTTATTGCCCAGATTTTCGACAATCTGTATATTAATAATATTTTAACCGAATACCGAATATATACCTATTTAAGTTATCTTGTAACAAATTTTCCAGTTTAAATAAATTTGAAGGTGTCCAGATTTACCTTTAGTTTGTATTAATTAGTATAATTAGTATACGCATACGGTGAATTAGTTTTATTTTTCGTGTCGAATTTCTAAACATATATGGTGTATGCGCTAGAATTTCCTGATATAAGAATTAAAGAATTTGTTGGAATTTTACATTCATTTACTCAGGGCCGGCATAGTTACAGAAAGCCAAAGCACTATGTTGGGGGGGGGGGGGGGGGGGGGGATTGAGTGGAGGAATAAATATACAACTATGCAAGGATATAAATCCAGAATTTTCGACCTTCTAGCGAATTCCCTCCAGACAACACTCGACTTTCTTATAAATGGTCGCCCCCTTTTACGTTTGCCAGAATTATTTAAACTGTCGACTTTTTTGCGAATTTTCCTAAAACTTCAACTTTCGACGTTTTTAACTCCTACTCTCATTAGCCACCTAGAGCGTCTACGCCCCCCCCCCCCCCCATAGCCTGATTTCAGAGGGGGCAACTAAAGTTGGTGGGGGGGCAAACATATTTTTACGATATAATATTTTTCTAGTAGACAAGACAATGATTTCAGTGATTTTCTGAAGTGAGCAATTTTTTCTTTCAGAGTGGGCGTTGTCCACTCTGACCCCCCCCCCCCCCCTAGCAGCGGATCTATCAGGGCGTAGATATGGGGTAAAGGAGGTAGGTAATTTAGCTCCCTCCTCCCCCCAGAACGGCACGAAAAGCAAACCCAGAGCGGTAGGAAAAAATTGCTAGATGCTAGATGTAAGAAGTAAATATGTAATTATATCCTAGTACCTATTACATAAGTTTTTCTGAAGAATATTTGCATGTTTATTTCTGTTTTTACTTGTTTGAAATAATATTATGTAGATATCGTTCCAAAGGATATCTTTATAGCTTAAGGAGTACTTTTATGAGCCTTCAGTGGCGATAGGAGAAATTTCAAAGTTGTATAACTCTGTTATTCCTACTTACGGGACCCGTACCAGATGACAAAATGATTTAAAATTTGTTTAGAAAAAATAATAGATAACATACCTAAAGGGGTTCATTTTTCCCAGGGGGGGGGGGGGGTAAAAATTCAACCTTTTTCGCAAATTACAAAATGTTTTTTTCTTTACCAAAAAATTCAAAGTAGGCTCACTATTAAAATTAAAACCCCTAAATTTGGTACGGGTCCCGTAAGTAGGAACAGAGATATACAACTTTGAAATTTCTCCTACTGCCAAAGTGAGCCTTTAACATATTATACAGGGTGTCCGAAAAGTCTTAGTATGGACAAATATCTGTGCTATTAGTGAAGATAGAGACACCAAATTTTAGGTGTATCTTACTAGTTAATACATCTACTTTTTTAAGTAATTTAACTTGTTCAATCCGCTTGAGGGGTGGCGCTAGGGCGTTGAGGTCAAAAATTTTAAAAGCAACCCTGGTGGAGTGTTGAATCCAGACATTTTTTTCGAAGGGGGGGGGGCACTATTCTTACTGGGGAGGAATAAAATTTAATGATTTGAATTAATCCCTGACCCTATGCCGTGTGGTACCGGTACCCCATTTTAAAGGTCTTCAAAAAAGAGACATTTTACCGCAAACCCGAGGTCCGTATCTTAATTCGTTTTTAAATGATGGCATGTCTTTAAAAATTAAAAATCGTGAAAAAAAAATTAAATACCTTTTATTTCTCCTATTACTTTAAAAGTTGTTCAAAATTACCACCATGGACTTCTCGACAGTAATAAAGTCGATTTTGGAACTCACTTCTCACATTTTCGAGAATGGCAGGTGCTACTTCTTGGCAGAAATCGACTTTATTACTGCCAAGAACTTAATGGTGGGCATTTTGAACAACTTTTAAGGTGATAGGCAGTGGCGGCGCTAAGGGTGGGCAGGGTTGGGCGCGCGCCCAACCATAATTCTGCTGTCCCAACCATTCTCCCAATGCGACACAACCATCAATCTGAAATTAAAATACGACGGTTTGTTTAAGTTTTTGTTATGTCACAAATATGTAGTTTTTTTAGTGTTTCGTGAAACGGAACACTTATGGAATCACTTCAGTGGCCGTCCGTCCGTCTGTCACAGGCGATTTTCTCGGAAACTATTCGAAGTAAAAAATTTGAAATTTATTTGAAATTTAGCACAGAGATAGAGTGTGGTGGCCCAGTTGTAGACGTGAAGTGTTAAAAGTTGATTTTTGATTCTGGGAGTTAATTTCAGGGGGCAAAATGGGACATGGAAAAAAATTCAAGAACATCGTGTATCAAATGAAAGTTTATTGAAGCACGAATTCAACAATATATATGATGTATTTTTATGCATTATTTTAAACATTTTTCTGGGATAAACACTTAAGAATTGCTATCATCAGAAGAATTGCTCAGAAAAATCTTTAAAAAATCACGAACATTAAGAATTTCGTGTAAATTGGACGAAAATTATCAGCATTAAAAAATTATGCCGCAATCGATTGTTACTAACAATTTAATTGTTTATTTCCTTATATCTGGTGAACCATTGGTTTTAGAGAAAAAGTTTTTTGGCAAAAAAATTCTCACGATATAAGGAACAACTTTTTGTCGTTACAACTTTTTCAAAATTTTTAATTTCGCTCAGTAGAAACGCTTCCCACTCAGTTCCGCGCATACGCAATGTGATACGGCGTTGGTGCCGTCGTCGGCGGATATCAGGGCAGATGGGCGGCCGAGGTTTGCTCAGGTTAAGGTTATTTTATTTATTTATTTATTTACAAACTCAACAGGCATATAGCCCAATTACAGAGTAAGAAGTGATGGCGCGGAACACTAATTATGCAAGTATAGCTTGCATTTGACCGATTTTTTTATAACGTGTGTTTGCTTTAATTCTGCTTTGTGAGACTTTATTTTACTTTTATGGTTGATGTCAAATAAATCAATTTAGTCGAGGCAATGAAGCACTCAACCTCGGAATTTTTTGCACTAAGACGGATCGGAATGCGGTTTTTTGCATTCGCTTCCAAAAATTATTTGTAAAAAATGTATCTACTTTGTATCTTATACAAACCGGAAATTGCACTGCTGCTGTCAAAAATGCATTCACAAAAATGCATTTTTTGAAGTCGCTTTAAGAAAATTAAATAACTTTGTTAATAAGACTCAGAATTGGCTCAAACCGGGTTCCCGGAGTTTTTCGGAGTCACTGATCAGGATTATGATGTTCAAATTGAGCCACAGCCGACCTGGAGCTCAGGATCGCTGATGAACGTCATCTCCGTGGGACTCTCCCAAAATTCACGCGGGGAAGGAGAGAAACTCGGCGCCCGTGGGCTTTTTGGGTTGCTAAATTCAAATATGGCATCGGCGAACACGCCCCGGACACCTGGTGTGCCGGAACCTGGACGTGGACGTCATCCCCGAGAGTTTTCCTGACAAGATCGCAAAAAACAAACCGAAAACCGTTGTGTGGGCGTTTTTTGGGGCACTGAATCCAAATTTCACGTCGAAAACGACCCCCCGAAGACCTGGTGCACCGGAACCTGGGCCTGAAGTCATCTCCGAGGGTTTTCCAGACACGATCGCTAAAGACAAACCGAAAATCGTTATGTTGTGTTCGGGGGGCCGTTTCCGAAGTGAAATTTGGATTCAGCGCCCCAAAAAACGCCCACACAACGATTTTCGGTTTGTTTTTTGCGATCTTGTCAGGAAACTCTCGGGGATGACGTCCACGTCCAGGTTCCGGTGCACCAGGTGTCCGGGGGGTGTTCGCCGATGCCATATTTGAATTTAGCAACCCAAAAAACCCCCGGGCGCCGAGTTTCTCTCCTTCCCCGCGTGAATTTTGGGAGAGTCCCACGGAGATGACGTTCATCAGCGATCCTGAGCTCCAGGTCGGCTGTGGCTCAATTTGAACATCATAATCGTGATCAGTGACCCCGAGAACCTCCGGGAATCCGGTTTGAGCCAATTCTGAGTCTTATTAACAAAGTTATTTAATTTTCTTAAAGCGACTTCAAAAAATGCATTTTTGTGAATGCATTTTTGACAGCAGCAATGCAATTTCCGGTTTGTATAAGATACAAAGTAGATACATTTTTTACAAATAATTTTTATAAGCGAATGCAAAAAACCGCATTCCGATCCGTCTTAGTGCAAGAAATTCCGAGATTTTGGCTGTTTTATTGCTTCATTGCCTCGACTAATTTATAAAGGGTGGTTAAAATATTTTTAGTGCTCCCCCACAAAAAAATTATATACCCCGCCCCCCTGATATGCCCCTGCATTTATCTAGTGCATAAAACGCCTTTAAGAAAACACAGTCTATATTTAAATGAAGTTTACATTTTCTACCAAAAATTTGCAAGTTAAAAAGACCATTTTGCGATAATTTTTAAAACTGTGGAAATGGACGACATTTCTCAACGTTCCTTCTTTTATCCCTTTCAGTTATATTTGATCTTTCTGACTATTTCATTCTCACACCCTTCATCTCTAACTGTGGCAATGTGATAATCATAGTTGCCACATTTCTCTTTTTGTTGGTTTTTGATTTGTACCCAATGACGTGACAAAATTTTAAAATGATATGTTGGGACAAAGTAGGAAATGACAAAGCAATTTTTTCTAGGATTAATCCAGCATTATTTTATAAAGAAAAATATTATCTTTGTACTTTAGAACGTATTTTAATTTTAAAAAATTATCCCAAAAATGGTCATTTATTGCAAAAATTGGACATTCACCAAGCGAACGATTTCTTATTTGAATAATGTCTTTTTCATAAGAATTAGTTGTATTCAGTGACGTAGACTAAGCTGCGGTCGCCGCGCCGCTTAAATTATTTTTAGTTTTTGGAAGATTGAATTTTTCACTATGAAAATTTTAAAATAAGACGAATTTATTTTATAAATAGATTTATTTTACCCTAAACACATGATAAAATGCATGAGTTTTAACACACTAACAAAATATAATAATAGGTATTAATTATTAAAAATAGTATTTACATATCTATAGCACAACAACCTATTAACATATTAAATGCATGACTAAAATGTGTAGTTGAAGTAGGTACCTACACAAATTATTTAAGTACTTATTCTATATACACAATATTTCTACATACAACATTGGTCCTTTGGTGTCTTCCAGCTATCACAAAAGATACAAGAAACATAATTTTGAAAAATAGGTAAAATAGATAAAACTGTTTCAGCAAAATATTAATAAAATGACTTTTTGATTATATACAGTAACGTTAACAAATGGTTTTATAGGCTTAACATAAGTAGTTTTTAAATATTGTAGCTACGACTTACTGTACATTTTGTCACCAAACAGTCTTACTGCCGTCGCAGTTAGTTGTTACCGTTAGAATGAATAAAAAATATTAACTAGGTATAAAAATTGAAATGCGCCATATAATGGCTACTAAATAGACAGTCTTTAAACAACTAACTCATTTTTATGTTTGTACATAAATATATATTAGAAAGTATTTGACAGTATTTACATTTTTCTGCGAGATCAACCCTATAAATCTAATATAAGTAAATGGAAAAATATAATCCCAGATAATGTAGCAATCTAAATGCCATTAACGTTATTTAAATCGTTGGGCATATTTTGGCTAAGACTGTTTTCCAAGTTGGATACAATTATTATTATGCTAGTTAATTTCTATTGGATAGGGCAAGTTTTTAAACATAACTATTTTTCCAGAAAACTATTAAAAAGTGATTAGTGATTTGGTCTTCATTCTTATTTTTAAATAGTATTATTAACAACAGAAAATCTAGTTAAATAAGTAAAAAAACCGTAGTAACTCGGTTATTACGGTGTAGGAAAAATCCCTAATTTGTAATCTTACTAAAAGCAAGACCAGACATTGTAATATTAATTAAATTTTAATATTCCAGTATTAGAGAATATTCTCCTCAATAAGAATATCAGAAAGTGTAATAAATTCATGTATACATGAGAATTTAATAACTGTGACAAACCTCAGTTGTTATGGTTCTTTTTAGTATTTTGTATTATATTAACTAAGTTTTCTGAGATATTGTAATATACATCAATATTAACCCTTAAACTGCTACAATTTTACTGGGATCTACTTTAACCCTAATGAACATAATATCGTCCTTCATGAAATGTCTCTTTTTTAACATTTCGTGGGAAACAAACTTTGGGAATCCAAATCCCAATGAGTCTGGTTCTTTACTGGGCCGCTGGAAGTTCTTCCATGTAGGATCAGGGATAAAACTTTCCACGATATTGCAGGCCTTTTCCGGACAACTGGATTGGTCAAAGAGGGTGAATGACACAGAATGAGCAAAAGGCCACCTTAGTAAGGCATCGTATTCGCCAGGAAGGATCTTGATGTAGACGGATATGTGGCTGTCTTCGCCTGCTCCATTCCCATTTGGAAACAGTGAAGCCTGAAATAAAAATAAATGATTAGTAAATAATTCGTTTAAAAGTCTTTGAAGCACAGCATGACAACAGAAACATGATTTTGGTTTCAAATCAAAAGAAATACTGTAGAACGTGTAACCTACCTGAAGCTTATATCCATACTGACTAGTGTAAAACGGAGGAGACACAAGCTCCATTCCTTCTTTGGTTTTAGCCTCGGCAATCTTCGCAGAAAAATCGCTGATTTTCCAAATAAGAGTTCCAGAGTAATTTAGGGACAACCTAGATAAAGCGCTCTTCAGGGACGTGATTTGGTGTTGCTGTTTGGAGACCACACTGCACATCAGTTGCAAATGTTGCTGACAATTGTCTTCTAGATGTTTCTCCATGGCGTAACGCGGACCTTTAAACCTACACCCTGCTTCTTTAAAGGAGCAGCTGTGTACGGAGACAGTACACTCTTCTTTTAGGTGAGTTTCTAGCTCCTCTCTTGCTAGGACATTGTTGTCACATCTGTTAGGACATTGAATAGGCACCCTGCCACATTTGACGTGATGTGCAGCCAAAGTGTCTGCTACAAATTCTTTGGTACAGTATCGGCAAGGCAAAAGTCTTTTCGAACAATCAGATGCTTTGTGTTGACTTAAGTGTCTTCTGTGAATTTTAACACCACACTTATTTTCGCAGTAGAGAGGTTCATAGCCGCAATGTCCCACGTGGTTCTGAAAAAGGATGTTTATATTAGAGTGTGATAAATGGGTACTTATTTAATGTTTGTAAACAGAGATTGTTTTACGGTATAAACAGACTAGATTTGTGAGAAGTAGATATACATATTATGTACACTAGGTATATACAGGGTATCTAATATCTATACAACAATGCAATTATATATCTGTTAATGGGCTCTAATCACTTTTCCGTTCACGTTACGATGGTGGAATATGTAGGACCAGCAGGAAAGAGATTCTTAGAAAACCGAAAATTCAGTCGAAGTTAAACTGAACACAAGGAGTTCAATGGGGAAGTGTAAAGCAGAAGCACCGTACATATAAGTGGCAGAAGTAAGGCTGCAACAAGCAAGAAGAAAATCTAAACAAAGTAAATAATTTGAAATATCTGAGTTCCTCCATTCACAAAAGATTATAAATTGAATTTAGAGACAACACGCACGCACGAGTGCAGGATGGGTATTTTTTCTAAACAAATTGTACATCATTTTGTTGGAAATTTTTTAATTTGTGAAGAAAAAATGTGTTAGTAGAAAGTTATAGTCATTTGAATTTTTTTAAACCTAAAATAATATTTAAAAATAATTCAACTTTCTACTAACACATTTTTTTCTCTTCAAATTTAAAAATTTTCGACTTTATGATGTAAAATTTGTTTAGAGAAAATAATAAATAAAATACTTAAACGTTTTTTCCCGAAGGGGGGGGCGGGGGTTGGCTCCGCAAAAATTCAACTTTTTTACGCAAATTACAAAATATTTTTTTGTATTTACCAAAACATTCCTACTAGGCTCACTATTAAAAAAGCTGAACTTGGCATGGGTCCCGTAAGTAGCAACAGAGATATACAACTTTTAAATTTCACCAGCCGCCACTGGGAGAAAGTCTCGGCAAGAAAAAGGGCAGTGCAAACTGCAATGATGAATGTGGAAGGAAAACACGACCAATAAAAAAGGTGCCTAAAAAGACTGAGAGAGAGGTTGCAGAAATGAAAAAGTTAAGATGATTACCCAGGAGCAGAAAAATGGAGTCAAAGAAGGATAATCAATAGGTTCCTGTAGACTAAATGCCCCTTACGAAAAGAACATATTAATTAAAAATAGTCAATTAGGAGCAAATCATTAAGAACTTGTATTTTAGCTAATCCTCTGAAACCAAAAGTCTGCAAAAATGTGTTTTTTACACGTACAGAGCATTTAAATATTCTCAAAACATTACATTAACTTAAAATCTTACTATATTATCAGTTTTTTATGATATTTCATTAACAATACAAACAACATTTAACGTTAGATATTTTTTAACCCTGTGTATAGTAAATATACACTACTAAATGAGTGGCAAGAATATTAACTGAAAAAAATTGTTATTGTCATTTCGGAATGGTGTTTACAATATTTACAGTTAATCTATATTAATACAAAAAAAGGAAGTTTGTAAGGAGCAATATCAGAAACTACTAAACCGACTTAGAAAGCAAAAAGGGCGAGGGATTAGTGCTTAATTTTATAGATCGCTTACCTCCAATGCATGTCCAGAAAATTCCTTATTGCAAAATTCGCATCTCGTTCTTCTTTGGGGGCAAGTGTACTTAAGGTGATCCTCCATTAGGACTCTAGGAATTTGAGCTCCACATTTACTAGTGCAAGGTAGGGCGTCGTGCTTGCAAGTGTTTAGGTGGCCCTGAAAATAAATGAATATATTATATCTGTATATATAAAAGAAGACACTGACTGACTGACTGACTGATATATCGAAGCAAAGCCCACACTGATGGATCTAGAAACTTGAAATTTTGCACATAGGTTTTTTACATAATGTAGACATCTACTAAGGAAGGGTTTTTCAAAATTCAACCCATCAGGGGGCGAAACAGGGGTTCAAACTTTGTATGGAGAAAAAATATTAGATGGTCTTGTTAACTCGAAAATTCATAGAAGTACTCTAAAAAGTATTGTTTAAACACATGTTTTACAGCTTTTAATTTGTTTGCTTAGATGTCTGATTAAGAATTAATAAAGAAAGAAATTTTACGGCAAGACTTACATACATACATGTTTTTAACTACTTTCTTCATTAGGTATATTTATGTTAATTGGAAAATAGATCTTACCTTTAATTTCCTTAGCTCGTCTGACCATTTGCAGCCCTCTTTATGGTGAATGCAGTAGACTACTGAACTCATAATAGCCTTTTCAGACTCTGGGTCAGAATAGATCTGAAACAAATAAAATGATGTTAACTCACACAATTCTAAACTTATATTGCACGAATTAATTATCATGTTTGGGTCTTGTTTCCTGCACAAATATGTGTTACTTCTAAGAAAATTATGATTACATTACAGTAATTTACATTCTAAAAAATCATCAATGTGACGAAATGAATCACGCCTAATATAATAGATACAAATAAACTATTTTAAGTAGAGCAATTTAAAAATTGGTTTATCTTGTTGACGCATTTTTTCATGACGTTGCTAATATACCTCACAAATATGGGCCAATCGGAACGTAAAATTTCAAAAGTAAAACCAAGCAATCCATGAATAATCCCAAACATGCCATAGACGCGACTTTTCGCCCAATTAAAGCAGCTGAAAAATTATTAAGTTGGCATATCAGGAAATCACCGGACGCCATGTTTAATAATAATTTAATTTTAGCATTTGATTTAGAGTTATTAATATATTTTTATATTTCAAAATGGCCCCAGTTACATAACATAATCGAATAATGATGATGGTAACATGGTTTGCGAAACCTGCGTCGAGTATAAAAATCTAGTTTTGGTGTATGGTAAAAGTGTATGAAAATCATATTATTAGATCATAAACTGGAACATTAACACCGGATGTCATTTTTCAATATCTAATTGCCATTCATTACTCATTCTTGTTTATAATAACCACAATTGCTGCATTTTATTATTGGAATTGATAATTAAGTTTTGTTTATTTTTAGATCTCAAAGCCATCTGACCAGCAAAAGTTAATAATCTTTTCAATGACACTTTTTATTTTGCTAATTATTTTAATTAAAACTGGCAACACTACACTGATTATATAATAATCAATATTTTTATAAATAACCACAATTTATAAATAAATCCTTGAACGGACGGCATCAAATGAATAACAATTTAACTAATTTCTGTTCATCATCAGCTACGGCTTCTCACGATGTAAGTTTGTTTTTACCTTTGATGTTGGTCAACAAGAAAATCTAATAATTATCAAAATGACGACGTTCTATAGAAAGACAGGCAGCAACGGCCCCACCTATTTAGTAAACTAAATTTTTTATTTATTACCTTTATATTTATATCGCCAAGTTGTAAAAAGAAATAATTTCCTATTTTTTAACTGTCTTTGGTATTTAGATTAAGTACATATACATTTATAAGGTATAATTTCGGCAACCAATATTTGTAGTTCGAATTTTTCCTTTATTAAGTTGCTTGTTCTAAGATCATAAAATGAATAAATCTGCAAACATAGGCATTACCTTTATTGGAACTGCAATACCGACAACCATAGACAACGACATGCAATAAGAATAACATAGGACGCATGTAGTGTTTTTGTAATAGCTTCATAATGTTGGTACTTCTTGGATGACATCTTTTCCAATCATTCCAGTTCCAATATTATATTTATATTTAAAATTCTATACCCTGAGTAGCTTTTATTTGCATATGCTTCCTTCTCTTCCTTTTCTATTATACCCAGTTTAATGAAGAGTAAAAAAGAAAGTTTCATAGCTTAATAAAACTAAGCAGTATTTTTGCAATTTTCTAAACTTCGCAAAAAATGATTTGGCAAAAAAAAATTGCTTAATATTTTCACAGATATACCTGTATCTGAGACTTCATCAAATGGGTGGAGTACTATCTGAAATAATAGCTGAATCATACCAGAAGTAAACGCGTGAGACACAGTGGACACCTTATGAATACAAATGGTATTCTTATTACAAATACTACCAGGAAAAGCAGCATTACACGCTGGTCATTCGACTAATTAAAAAATTATCAAGTAATTTAGTAAGTAATCTCTTGTAACTGAATCAGATGAAAGATATAGGATGAATATACTTTCAAAAAATAGTAAATAAAACAAGAATTATAGGATCATGTTTCTTGCAAATAAGTATAGATACTGACATTAATAACTTAGAAGCAGGGTAGGACTAATAATAAATATGGGATTATTGGCTGAACCAAATTATGTAAGTTACTGTCTGGCTACAGATGTCTTTTACATTTTATTTACATAGTTTTTTTATCCATCGGTAAATAGGTCAGGGTTATTCTGAACCCATTCTTCCCTTGCGGAATATACATATTACAGCAAATAGTTGCGAAACCTCCAAGGCATGATGCCCGAGGGCATACCCAGAATGCCGTGGGCTATACTGCTCTCCAGCATACTTGTCCTATTCATCGCTTGCATGCTATTTGTCGCATGATAGAGTCTGTATGTGGCCCATCTTGCAGAACATTCACATTGTAAACTCACGCAATTCTTTTATTTTCGAGTTGAATGATTTCCACCCCCTATGAGTAACGTCTATAACACACGTTAAGTGTACTGAATATTTATTTTCGATTGCGTCTGAATCAGGGGGATATAGCGGCCCGAAAAGCTACCTTGCGAAGCAATGGAGTAACATAACCTGAACAAGGCATCCAGGGGTAAGTCGTTTTAGTGTCATCTTTGATTTCGCCTTTTATGTTCCATTATTGATTTTATATGTTTCTTATTTGACCCCACCTATGGATTAGACGTAATTCCGTTTTTCTCTAAAGCACGCACTGAGCTATCGACGCTTAACAGATTAGGAAAGGAAGGTGAGAATTTTGAATTCAAGTGGTACCATAATCTGAACAATTTAGGTATAAATATTTAACACATTCTAGATTTTTGTAGCATGCATTATGAATTATTGTTCTATTGGCGACCGTAAGTCAAAACCCCGAAATTTACCTATGGATCCAAGTACAGCCATTTGCAATTAGCTTAAATCTTTTTGTAAAATTTTGAATTTTACAAGACTTATAACCACGTGATTTAAGTATCTATAAATTATTTATCTTGTCAAGTATAAAATGCAGTAATGACCTGGTTGGCCGGTTTGGCTCTGTACTAGTGTTATTTTACTTTGCATCTAATATTTCTAGAATAACTTACTAAGGCATTAAACAGCGGATTTGATGAATTTTAAATCAGTTTGAAATTCGATCAACCTGTCTTTCCCGTTTCATAGAAAACAAAATTAAAAGTAATGTAAAAAGTAGCTAACTCTTAAAAAGTTGAAGAACTTTAGTGTTAAAATAATTAATCTTATTAGTTAGCTAGCTTCTGCAATTAGTTGCAGCGATTGGTCTTGCTAAAGGTAACTCCAGTCTCAGTACACATATTATGCAAAAAGGGAACAACAAGAACATGTTACGATAAGGACTAGGTAGATCGTTGAATACCTACTTACATAACATTTTCGGCATTAAGCTAAGACCAAGAATGGCTGCCTTATCTAACTTTTATCAAAATGTCAATAGGTAAAGTTTTAAAGGATTTTATGACTTGTCGGTATAGACGTGTAAATTCAGACAATAACACCTTTGTATGCAGATTCTTAGAATTTTCAACGCGTGGAAACGGATTGTGTTTTTAAATTTCTTTTAATAAAGCTTCTTTACATGTAATTTATTCAATCGTATCTTTATATATGAGGTTCTTTGAAAAGAAAATCCAATAACATACACACGATACCTAGCAATATAAATTATGTTTGTGACATGCGAGGAATGGATAATTTATTGGTTCCTGCAGTACTTGAGTATAGTTTATCATTATTATGGCACCCTGGTTTGGGTTCAGAACATTTAAATGAGAAAATATCCTAATAAATGGAACAGAATTATCTCACCTTACGCATATCTGATTAGATGAGAAGTGCTAGTTGGGGGTGACATGGAAAGTAAAAGATGCAGTTTATGGCCGACAACTTAAAGGATTTTAGGTTGAGAGGACGTCAAAGCCTCTGCAGGCAAGAGGTTCTATAAACAACATTCTACCTATGAAAGAGCAGGAAAATGGAACGTTTTAGGCTTTTATAACTGTGCGGGAAAATAATACATATTATGTGACATGCGTCTTGTTATTCTGATGGAAAGAGCCAAAGGATAAATGATAGAGGTTAGCTCTGTTAAGCAGAATCAGTGAATATATTTTTAGAAGAGAAGCATATCTCATAATGTCTTCCACAGGACGTCGACGAGCAAGAAACGAGAGGTTTCTTGTAGGAGCTTAGCCATTGAGGAGTCTGACAGTTTTCTTTGGAACATACAATGTTACTTCCCATACATGTATGGGAACAATATTCCTCCTTCATATTCTGTTGCTTAGAACTGTAGGTTTCTTTAAGCATCAGTGACACCTTGCTTTAATCATACCTCAAGGTCTAAGGCCTAAGGCATAATCAAGGAACGACCCTTAATGACAGTACTCGTTCAGGATGACCAGTTAAATGGACAGTGTCAGAAAGTATACTGTGTCGAGAAAATCATGCGGGAAGATCGAGGAATTCTAAACTACTTTTTATATATTATTGTGATTGGTCATTTACATGTCAGAAAATGTTATAATGTTTAAATGTCACACTAACCAAGCGATGAGAAAAGCGTTATTGCATTGAGTCCAATGTGTTAAACAAAGTTTGATCATGGATGATGTAATGAGCTCCCTCAAAAGTTTTTTTTAGTTTTAGATTATTGTATTTATACAATTTGGTATGTATGATAAAAATCCTTTCAAGCATATTGAAGTAATAATAGAGTAACTTATGTTACGTTAAGTAATGACAAGCCATTAACAATGACACGACAAAAACTTGTCAAAATCTCGTAAATCGACAAGAACATCTAAATTTAAATCAGTTTCGTTATTGAACAGGGGGTTTAATGTCAATGCAGCTGCAGCAGAAACGTCTTCATTAGCGAAAGCTCCTTTGTCTACAGTTGAAGATATTGTGACAAAGTTAATTAAAGACAAAGAAGTATATACGTAGTGATGCCGATAAAAGCAAGTGTTTTGACGAAAGCGGAAAATACTTAACTCGTAGAAAAATTTATGTACGAAGAAAAAATTGTGCCTACGCTGGTTTCATTAAAGCAGTGACTAATGAAAGATAAGACCAACATTTATGCAGCAGGACAAGCCTCTGGAGAGTATTATCTCAAACATATCGTTTTACGCCTTTCCCCCTGTTATTGTAGGTATTTTTAACCCAATCGAGCATATGTGACATCAGGTAAAATCAAATGTTAGAGCAGTCGAAGATTCCTATTTTTCATTTACACTAATAACATAGAGCCACTTGTTTTTAATGTAGATAAAAATGACAGTGACATCGAAACCGAATTAATTAATTAAATTTAGGTAATAATTTTTTATTGTACAAATAAATCGAACGACATAAATCAATAAACAATATTTTAATCATTCGTGCTTTAACAAGAGTTTATTTTTCCAAAATTATTCCGAATTTAAACCACTCCGGCTCTGGCGCCTTTTAAGAATCTTGAAATATTTATATTTACATTTATTGAGATACTTACCATTTTGTCAAAAGACAACGAAAGAGCTTGAAATGAGCTTTATTAAGTTTTAAAACTTTTTTAGTAAATTCCGCTAGGTCGTTTGTTTTTGTCGTCAAACGACTTTGGATTTTTAATAACATTCTATCTATATGTAAGATGTAAAATTACCTATTTTCTTGTTAAAAAAATTAAATATATTGTGCACCATCGTATTCATAGTCGTTTGCTATTATCAGTATCCATTACCCGCTTTTTTTCTTTTATGGACTGCTTGCTGGTGCATATTATTCACTCCTGACTGGCTTGATTGTTGCTATTATAAAGGTTGTTAACCCAACGGGAGGAACACATATAAACCGACATAAACTCGTATAGGAAGCGTTTTTTATTAACCATTAAGCTATCAACGTATTGGTATTTGTATTATGTATTTAGAATAAAGGATTTAATGAAAAAATATTTTGTGACGTGACTGTAACTGGTTTTAGAAGATGAAATGATAATACGATATCGGGTTTAAGATAATTGTGATTTTCTGTTTTACTTTTATCATCTACATATTATTACCAATCAGATTGGAGACTATCCTTATTTATAATAAAAGTTCTAATAGAGAGAATGATATTGCTGCTTTACTGAAATTCTGCCAGATTGCTAACAACCGATTCAATTGGACAGATAACGGTTTAAAGATTTAACGATTGACAAGTGTAGGAATGCGCCAACTAAGTTTTGTACTATGATTTCTATGATATTTATTTCTGCGATTTTCGTAAATTGATAAAACAAAGAAGATTTAAGTAGGTATGTATTATGCACAATAATAGGTACCATAAGTTTTTAATATCGACGTATTAAAAATGATGAGGATAACCCAGACAAAAACTTGTCAAAACGTAAGTAATCAACGAGAAGACCTAAATTTCAGCCAGTACCTACCAAGTCTTAAATCTCCCAGGGAAAAATTTATTGCTAATGGAACGTGTTGCTAGAATGAATTTAGTTCTATTATTATGGAAAGTACGTACAAAATTTTCCCTCTTCTTTATAAATTTGCGAAAAAAACTGTGACGCAAATTCTTAGGTGTCTTATTCTTTGTCAGTTTAAAACTTTTGGTTATCAAATAGACCGGACCAGCGTTAGAAATGACCATATGATTTTTTAAATTAATTAGTTCTTTGGTACCTGTCTTCCAGTTTATGTTTATTAAATTTCAAAATACCGTTTGCAGGAAATAGTTTCACTTTAATATCAGTACCTACTTGTTCGAGGAAATGATTTAAAGAATGGCACTAGTACCTGCACTACCGTACTCTTATTAAAGACTTGTGCTTGCTTTGTTTTCTAATATAGCACAAATAAAATCAATTAAATGAGTTTTTCTTGAGGGATTTTTTTTTATTAAAACAGTGACGGTATATATATATATATATATATATATATATATATATATATATATATATATATATATATATATATATATATATTATATGGGCTCCTTCATTCAACCTGAATTCCAAATAACTTCTAACATCTTCAATCAGAATGTTAAGAAATCGTGCTAATTTTAAATAAAAAGTTTAAATTTACACTACTTACTAGTAATTACAATTTATCTACAAGGAAAAGTAGAATTGACCAAATATCTTTAGATAAAGTCCATAACATCAGATTTACCCAACAAAAGTACCTACAACCTTATCCTGATCGAATATTAGAAATGACATTTGGTACGCTTACTGAAACCATTAGTTCTTTAAATACAAACACAAAATGAAAAAAAAACTGTGAAATCAAACAGGTAAAATCCACCTGAAATCTTTCAAAACACAAATGAACTAGTATTATTTTTGAAAATGTGTCCAATTGGTTTTACACACAAGGACAACTAATAAATAAAAAGAAGCAATTATGCCATAACGTAGGTGCGTTTTACAGTAATAAAAGTTATACGGCTATTTATTGTGTAGCCGTTTTGAAGTCGTTTTCAGGTATAAAAAGATCGCATTACTTTTGCGCCAGTACCGACAGGTATAAAAAGGTCGCGTTGTTTTGCGCCAATGTGCCTCCCTATGACCAACTTAGGGAAATTATGAGAATGAAACTAGGACTTTTCAAAAACTTCGATAATACTACAAATTTCCCAGATAAAGTCGTCTCAAATTGGGATTTCCCCAAAATTTTTCGACCGCTTGATGGCGTTGTCACGCCTAGACTAACGGTTTTTTACAATTCTTTTTTTTCAATTTTGTCGGTTGAGGGAAAGATTTTTTCAATTTAGTTTAGCTACTTTTTAATCACATGTTTTTACCTTATTAATGCCATTAAATTACCAAACAAATATCTTTTTATTATTGAACATTTTTTTCTAATAGATTCTACTTGGATTGTGTCAGTAGAGATCAGGTTGACAGTGGTATTTAATATGAATTTTACTGTACATTATTTATTTTTATATCAAACATTATCAGATAAAGATTTTTACTAAAAAACAAGTTCGTCAACGTGTACGTGACATTTGCCACTGTGATAAATACTATTTTTAACTATTTCTATTCACCTAAAACATCCATGTATTCTGGTGACGCTATCGGAATGCATCAAATGTCTATTTACACACACACACTGTAACCCTAATATCAAGTGTAATCTAACTAAATATTAAAAGTCAACAGACCTAATGAAAATATTCACTTACAGGTAATTTACAATTCGTATCATATCTGTGGATAAATATTCAACATTTTTTTGGTTGTGTCATTATTTTGGCTTAATATTGGTTTTTAATATGACGTTTATAATTTCTGTCTATATCTAAATTTAACTTAGTGTTTGTAAAAGCAAATTAAGACAATATTACGCCTATTCTGTACAAAAAAATTATCACGTTTAGATTTTAATTGGATTCAGTGACTATTATCTTCACATTTTAACAACCAATGGCAGTAACAGATTTTGAAACTTTGGATTCATAGCCATGCAATGAACATTGCACGCTTGGTGAATATTTTAGAGAAAATATCAGCCAATATTGCGCTGGTGTTAATATCAGTTTTTTTGACACTATACTATATATCTTAGGAAATATGTACTACTAAACACATACTTTTGTTCAAGAATTAATCTACTCAATGAAAGAATTCTACTTTATTTAGTCTAACAATGGCAATCAATTTTTTTGTCATTTAGGTAAGTTTAATTTATTATATTATGTACAGGGTCTTCCAACGAGGACTGAACAGGGGCTCATTTTTGAGCTTCCTTGTATTTAAAGAAAAATCTAAAATAGCCAATCGATGTACTTTTTCCTGCAGAATTCAAAAATAAAACCAAAAATTTATTTGAACCAGAAACAAAGGAGTTACGCTATGGATAAGGTGTTTTTTAAATGGAACATAGCTTTTTTTAGACGATTTTCGGAACGAGTGATTTTTTTTATGTCCGTTCTGATTAAAATATTTAATATTGTGACAGCTATTTTTATTAAATTTTAATGTTTTATCCAGTATAATTTAACTTCAAACCTGTTTGAAACATACACTAGGTAATAAAGGTAAAATCACCTTGAAATCCTTCAAAGTCAAAAAATTTGACAAATATACTATAATATTGCCGAAATGAAATATTCATTAGATGAGAGATTGCAGATTGTTATCTTGTTCTACAAATGCCAAGAAAATGCAAGAGAAGCAAGGAGAAGATTTATTGCAATCTCTCATCTAATGAATATTTCATTTCGGCAATATTATAGTAAATTTGTCAAATTTTTTGACTTTGAAGGATTTCAAGGTGATTTTACCTTTATTACCTAGTGTATGTTTCAAACAGGTTGAAGTTAAATTATACTGGATAAAACATTAGAATTTAATAAAAATAGCTGTCACAATTTTAAACATTTTAATCAGAACGGACATAAAAAAAATCACTCGTTCCGAAAATCGTATAAAAAAAGCTATGTTCCATTTAAAAAACACCTTATCCATAGCGTAACTCTTTTGTTTCTGGTTCAAATAAATTTTTGGTTTCATTTTTGAATTCTGCAGGAAAAAGTACATCGATTGGCTATTTTAGATTTTTCTTTAAATACGAGGAAGCTCAAAAATGAGCCCCTGTTCAGTCCTCGTTGGAAGACCCTGTACCTATAATACTAAAGATTTCATAATATATTAGCTTAGTTGGTATATAAAGATATTAAGTATTGATTTTATGCCATATGGTCATTAATTAACATATTCAATCAGTTATTCATGTTACTTAATTTTGCCTTGTAAACCCTTGAAACTAGTCCATTTATTTACATTAAATTATATCAAACTGAAGCTTTATCTTCTATCTGTCATATACTCCTTATTATGATTATGATATCGACATATGTACCTACCGATGAACTGTTAAGTGCATCCCATCAGGCTTTTTCTTTTCGTTGAATGTAAGTAGGGTTAAAAATGAGATAACTGAATTTGTCAGAAATTTGCATTATTAACTAGAGCAACACAGACATGTAGATAAGAAGATATTTCTGCAATGTTTTATAACGGTTCCTTTTGCAACGTTCCTATCATATAACAGATACATTACTTTTATTCCTTGCATGAACATTAATCGAGAGAGTCGAGACCCGAAGACTGTCTTCAACTTGTAACGGAAGAAGTGTCTAATTTTATACCTTCTTATAAAGTTACGATTTAAAATGTCATGTTTCATGCAGGTAGTGTTATAGATTGACTGTTTCCTGTCTGTGTTTCGTATTCTACAACGGTTCGGCCAATGATTATTTGAACGATAGGCGGGATAACTAAAATGCCTATTAAATACACAGGTGATTAACAAAATGTTTCGACATGCCTTCATTACATCAAATCGGAAGATTGCAGGAAGTGGAGTTTATGATTTCTAAACTAAAAATAGGATTTATTATTAGCCGATTTTTGAATGAATCTGTTCACTTTTAGACCAAAACATTTCCGATCATATTCTGAATGAAAAACCCTTAGATAACTTGTACTACAATTCCAGAATTGCTCAGCCAGTAATGGCTTGTGTTTAAGAATAAGAATACATTAAATTGAAAGTGTGTGTATCCGCTACTGACAAAAAAAAATGCTTTTGTAAGTTTTAAAACGTATTTACGTTTTAAGTAAATAATGACATAATAAAATGTAGGTACAGATAAGAGATAGTGACATATGACATAAACAATAAAAGATGTCATTTTAAGAGAATTAATACCAATATGATAAAATTCGAAATTTACATTGGCAAATATTGTCTTAATATAATAAGATACGAATTTGTTTCCTGATATTTTTTTTGTTTTAACAACGCTCATCCTTATGGAATTTAAAATTGAATATGTCAATTGAAAATTTGTTGTTTGATAAATTTAAATGCATTAACTCTTAGAGAAGGTTATGTCTCTAAGTGTTTCCTGATGGTTATAATAAATTGCTTTCCTGTTCCAACGGCAGAAAATCTTTCTGGTCACTTGCCAAAAACATTAGTCAAAACTTCTGTAGAAGCAGTTTTTCTCCCCCTGACAATGAAATTATCTCCACCTCTAAAGAGAAATCTGTACTATTTGCCAAACAATTCGCTGTCAATTCCTTCTGTCAATTTCGCTCTTCCAACCGGTACGTCAAAATATCCGACATAATACTTAAGGTCAAACAAGTTCAAAAAATTCTTCTATCCCTTGACACCAAAAAGTCCACCGGCTAGATAGCATACCAGCAACTGTTCTAAAAAAATGCGCTCCAGAGCTTGCACCCATCTTAACTCGTCTTTTCCAGATCTCGTATGACAAGGGATCTTCCCAAACAGCTAGAAGATTGATTGTGTGCAGCTTGTCAAGAAGAACGGTTCCAAGTGCCTTTCATCCAATTATAGACCTATCTCTCTTTTCTCTGTTGTCATCAAAGTTGTGAAGAAAGTCATCAACTTGCAAATTCTAAAGTATCTAGAAAAACAAAATCATCCATGACAGATGGTACGCACTTCGTCACCAAAGATCCATAGCTGATCTCTTTACCTTCGCCACAGATAACTGGAACAAGTCTTTCGAATTTCATAACGAATCCCAGATTGTTACACTTGAGATTTCCAAGGCCTTTGATCAAGTATGGCATGTCGCACTCCTCAACAAACTACCATCTTACGGTATTCCTCCTAAACTATGTACCTGGATCGATAGTTTCCTCTCTTATCGGTGCATATATGTTGTGGTGGATGATCCACTCATCTAACTTTCATCCTATCAATGCTGGCTTACCCCAAGTTTCAGTCCCTGCACCAACCCTATTTCTTCTTTACATTAATGATCTGCTCTCCTCAACTACCAATCCCATCCACAGTTACACTGACGATAGTACTCTTCACTCCAACATTCATTTTTTCAGACAAGTCTCGAATGAAGAGCTGGAAAATATATATCAGATCTATGGGGTGCTAAGAACCTTGTCCAGTTCAACGCCTCCAACACTCACTCTTGCTTCCTGTCACGCAAAAAATCCGAAAATACTTACCCCATCCACATGAATGACCATGCCCTACAGAACAATGAAACGTTCGATCTTGTTGGCATCGCTTTCAAACATGATCTCAGCTGGCACAAACACATTATCAATAGCCACATCAGCAGCTAAAAAGCTTGGTTTTCTCTTTCGAGTCAGAAAATACTTCTCTCCTTCCAACATTCACACTATCTGTGTTTCCCAAATAAGACCTAACCTAGAGTACTGTTCCCACATCTGGGGAGCGGCATCACCTTCGACACTTAGCATCCTTCCTTGATTCTATCCAAAAGAGAGTTATTTGACTCATCAGTAACCCAGTCCTCACAAGAAAACTCCTTTCTCTCGTTAATCGTCGCGCTGTTGGGGATGTATCCCTTTTCTACCGATACTTCCACGGATTTTGCTCTGAAGAATTAGCCGCTATTATTCCCCCCAGGGCCCCCGCAACCGCGTGTGCAACGCGTGCACTGCACGCGGGCGCACTCTGTAAGGGGCGCCAAGAACCAAAGGTTTTTGGTTAATTTTTTAACAATATTTCCAACGAGCAAGGCACCAAAGAAATCTTTTTTTTCAATAATCTAAGCGAAGTTTATGTTCATAAATATAATTAGGTACCTATCTAATCTAATTCCCTATTAAAACAGAAAACATATTTTTAAAATCAATCATCACTATTCACATCTGAATATGCAATATCATGATCCAATATCCAATACTGGTATAAATCGACAAGTTTGCGTAGAAGTTGTTAGAACTTGTTACCTACTTGCCGATTTTCCTGTCCAGACTCGAATACTCTGTAGGAGTATAAAACAGCGGAAGGCGTCGTAATCCAAATAATTGATATTTTATTTCGCAACGTTTAAGGGTCAAGAAGACGCAGAAAATTATAATATTTAGATACTTAAAAATTAAAAAGATTGATTTGTATTTTGTGTTATTGTGTTTTGTTGTGATTGAATAAAATTTTATGAAATGGTAAGTACCCACATGCAGTATTAGCATTTTCTAAGGTCTATAAAATTCGTTTTTTTTTAATTTTTTCTGTTTAAAATAGTGCACATCCTTAATTAGCCCATACCTTTATACCATAGATAATATTATTTTTATTTCCCTCAAATAGGAAAGTATTTTGTATTCGTGGAAAAATCGGATAGATTTTGATATTTCTTTAGACATTTTAGATTTAAAACCTGACGTTTCGCCTTGGAGCCACCATCATACCGTTTGACTTTCTGAAAAAATTTATATTTCATCTTTGCCAAAAATTAATTATCAAATTATTATACCAGGAAAAGTGTATAGGGTATATGCTTCAGATTGGTCTTAAGTTCGTTTAGCCGTTTAGGTTTAAAGGCTCGCGTTTAGAGTTTAGATTCATAAAAATAAAAAATTACGGGGCGTTCTCAAAAAGATGGGTCTTGTGCAAGGGAAGTCAAGGGTAAATGTCCTTACCAATTTTTGATCTAGTGTTTCTTAAATTCTAGGAGCCACAGAAGAGAAAACGACCTTCTGGTGCAAAATTTCGAGAGCAAAAAAAAGTTAGAGTCCAAGAAAGGGAAAAGATGGCTGGGAGTATGAAACATTTTTTGCAAAAAAGTCAAGTTTACAAGACTGAAACGATAGAGGTAGAAGAAAATACAGTTTCTAAAGCGGCGCCATCGCCATCTTCTGCAACATGTGAACCATCGACATCAACATCAACACGTATTAAAAATATAGCCTCTGTAGAGTCAGCCATCCTAACAACTACGACTACAAGTGACACTTCTAGCAGTTCTAGCGATGAAGCTTCTACTGAAGGGGAGACTGAGATTACTATTCCTAGTATTCTTCCATCAGAAGATCCCGGTTTATGGCCCAGAAGCATCACCAATGATGAAGTCAGAATATTGGTTGATCGTGGTCCTCCCTTGATAGGACGTAATTATCAATTTCCTGCTAATAAAGACAAAAGAAAATTTTCAAGTAAGTACTTTGTTAGAAAACTAGGAAATGGAGAAGAAGTGGAAAGAATTTGGCTAATTTACTCAGTTTCGAAAAATTCGGTATTTTGTTTTTGTTGTAAACTTTTCAGCAAGACTTCTAGTAGTTTTTCTGATACTAGTGGTTTTTCTGATTGGCAACATTTATCCTTAGCCATTATAAGACATGAAACATCAATTGCACATAACGTTCACATGAATAAATGGATGAATTTAACAAAAATGTTGAAATTATCTACAACTGTAAACGATCATCACTTACGGGTTTTAGAAACTGAAAAAAAGTATTGGCATGACGTTCTAGAAAGAATTATTGCAGTTGTTAAATTTTTATCCAGACAGTGCCTAGCTTTCCAAGGTTCATCTAAAACACTTTTCCAATATGATAATGGGAACTTCCTCAAAACTGTCGAGATGATTTCATCTTTTGATCCTGTGATGAGAGAGCACATAAGTCGAGTGCAAAACTCACAAACAAATTCTTTAAGAATGACCCATTACTTAGGCTACCAGATACAAAATGAAATTATTGAATTAATGGCTTCTAAAGTAAAAAATAATATTTTGGACATGGTTCGAAGCTCCAAATATTATTCAATAATTTTAGATTGTACACCGGATGCAAGCCATACAGAGCAAATAAGCCTCGTTTTGCGTTATGTCGTTCTAAATGACAGTTCTAAAAAGGTCCAAATACAAGAGAGTTTTATAGCATTCAACTCAATAATCGACTCTACAGGGGAAGGGCTATGTAATTTTGTAATGGGACTTTTGAAAAATTTAAATTTAGATATTAAAGATATGAGAGGTCAAGGGTATGATAATGGGGCCAATATGCGCGGAAAACATATTGGTTTACAAAAACGCATACTCGATGCTAATCCTAGGGCATTTTTTGTACCATGTGCTGCACACAGCTTAAATTTAACAGTAAATGATGCTGCTAAGGTTTCAAATGAAACAGTGAATTTTTTTAATATTGTACAAGAACTTTATGTATTTTTCTCTTCATCCACAAAAAGATGGGATGTTATGAAAAAGCATGTCCCTCAGTTAAATCTAAAACCCCTAAGTGATACTAGATGGTCAAGTAGGATTGATGCTATGAAACCGCTAAAGTTTCATTTAATTCAAATATGTGATAGCCTTCTAGAAATAGCAGAAAATGATACTTATAACATAGAAACTAGACATAAAGCAAATTCTCTTTTATTAAATATTCAATCTTTTAAATTTATTTGTAGTATAATAATTTGGTATGATGTTTTATTCCAGATTAATATTGTAAGCAAAATGATGCAAAGTGTAGCGATTGACATTAAAGTGTGCCAAAACTATTTAAAGAATTTAGTCGATCATTTTAAAAATTATAGAAATGATAATGTTTTCGAGGAAAATCTTGTTGAAGCTGGAAAACTAGCGGCTGCTCTTGAGATAGAGCAATGTTTTCCCCCATTAAATAATGTAAGACGAAGGTATAAACCGAAATTGTTCGATTATGAGCACACGGATGAGACACCTCAAGATCCAAAAACTGCTTTTAAAATAAATTTCTTTTTAAAAATAATTGATCAAACACTAAGTTCTTTAAATAGTAGGTTCGATATGATATCTGATTACGAAAACGTTTTTGGTTTTATTTGTGATATTTCTAAATTAAATGACGAAGATCTTTTAAAATGCTGTCATGTTCTTCAACAGAAGCTAACTGATCAGGAAAAGCAGGAGGCTGACGTGGAAGGAAATGGTTTATTTAACGAGATAAAAGCCCTAAGATTGTTTTCATTGCCTGAAGTATCAAATCCCCTTGAAATTCTTCAATATATATTTGAAAACAATCTAACTTCATCTCTACCAAATATTAGTATTGCGTTAAGAATCCTCCTCACTTTACCTGTGTCTGTTGCTTCTGGTGAGAGATCATTCTCAAAATTAAAAATAATTAAAAATTATTTGAGGTCTACCATGTCACAAGAAAGATTATCTGGTTTGGCAATCTTAGCTATAGAGCAAGAGATACTCGATAAAATAGATTTTGATAATATTATAAAAGAATTTGCAGCGGCCAAATCTAGAAAAACGCCCATTTAATTTCTGTATCCTAATAATAAGGTATGTTTTATTTGTGATTTGTTTATTGTTTGATTTATGCCTTTATAAATAATTTAGAGAAAAATAAAGTTTTGGTTTTGAAATCTCTGTAGTTTCCTTATAAAATGAGGTTTTAATCGATTGCCTAAAGGAAAAAAATTAAAAATTAAAAAAATACATATGTTATCTAAAACTAACAGCATACTGATCTTAAGGCATTTAAGAAAGGTTTCTGATAGTTTTTTTAACTACTCTACACTAAATTCCAACAAAAACTGGACAAATTTGGGCACCCCCAATTTTTTTGCCGAGTAAGGGGCGCCAAAATATTTCTGGCACGCGGGCGTTGATAACCCTTGCGGGGGCCCTGATTCCCCCCTTAACTGTTCCTAAAGAAACAACAAGAGGAGCGTTACGTATGCGTCCCGTTACTGTCCAGCTACAAAAGCCTAGAACATCCCACTTCTCTCGATCATTAATACCCAGTCTCCAGGTCATGGAGCAAAGCCTGCAGATGTTTTCCCTTCCCCTCCAAACCTCTAATCCTTTAAATCCCGTGTCAATAGATTACATTTCCCTTCTCATTAGACGCGCACGGTACGTTAGTACTTGGGCTTAGAGTCTGCGTGGAATGTCTCCGATAAAAAAAAGAATGATGTTTTTTGTTGAACGCAGAGTAGAAAATTTTTAGTACAACAGGTAAAAAAGACTTAGTACCTGCTACATATTAAAGGTTCACGTCAATTTAATGTAATTTTTAAAAAATTACCCATTTCAATAACTTTAGTTTCTTTTGTTTTTTCAGTTAAGAAAAATTTGCATACGTACAGTTTTAAACTAGTTTGGATGGCGACAAGTGATGGTGATTGACCCCAATGACATCACACATATTCGGTTCTAAAATTTGAGTACTTATTTTGCATGCAAATGTTAAATGTATGTAAAACATTGCAAATGTCAAAGATACATACGCACCGAACACAAGTGAGCATAATGCAAAATGATCAAAGAAAAGGCAACAGTGTAAAAGAGGTGAGGAAGCAAGACTGGTTTCAAGCTGAGAGGTGGGTATTTTTAAAAGTTTGATATTCAGAGCGCTTATTATGGCTTTAAGTCAGGTAATTTTCGGATAATGATTTTTTACGAATTAATATGGTAAGAATTTACGATTAGATGCGATTTAATAATCACATAAATGTTACTTGCTACGTTTTTTGTACCTATACTCAAAGCTAAAGACTTTCCTACCAAGAGATCTCTTAAAAAATCCATACATTACCGTACTTTTTCTAAGAAAATCCCAGATTTTTTTTATCTTGAAACTAATAATAAAAATTAGATAATGTTACAATTCTTGGCTGCAAAGGATTCTTAATAATATTAATAAGCTTTGTAATGGAGATAGAATTTATTAAATCGATTAGCTAATTTACAAAATTAGTTCAATATTTACGACATCAATTGACATTCTCAAACAGCTGTAGAATGACTATTTTTTACACTGTTGACAGCTGGTATCATAGTTAACCAATATTACTTTTCGATTAAAGTTTCAAACATCTGCAACATAAGTTTTATAAAGTGTTATAGGAAATGATCGTACGTAATACTTTTGGAATTTGAGTTAAAAAGATTATGCAATACGGGTGGCGTGGCAGGACAAATCCTTCTTAATCTGTTTTAAATCTGGATTTTGTTTAATTTTACAGAGAATGCCATTATTTTTGGATGTATTGTAGACATAAAGCGAGTTATTTATACGTTCATGTTTTTAAAAACTCCCAAGAAGAAAAATATAGATGTTATGCTTTTTAATTCAAGAATATCTGAATGCTTTCTATACGTAGTGTAGTTTTTCAACGATTTAGCTTTCTTATACAGTATGTCCGCGGATTGGGTTTAGAAGAGGACAAATGGATCAAATTTTGCAAGATACGTTAAAATGTCACTCGTAACAAAAGTTGTTGCTTGTAAAATAAATGAGATTCACGTTAAGAAAAATTTATTTTTTATACAGGGAGCATAAAAAATACGAAAACGCTATTTTGCGTAAGAGTAAACATACCTTGTTTATCATTTCCTACTAAAAGAACAAATATGAAATGTTTTAAATTAAACCCTAAAGCTGCGTACAGACCGAAGTTCCAACGCACACCAAGGCACATGTGACTCGAAATTCGGAAGCATGTAAATTGGTGTTGGCGAACATATCCCAACGCATTCCAACGGTTTCCAAGGCGACCGTTGGCGTTGGCTTGCGTTCGGTCGTTGAGCGGTACTTCAAAGAGATGTTTGATTTGGTGTGGACGAGATTTGGATGTTTTCAGTCGTTGGCAAGTATTCCTCGGGTCTGTGCGTTTTGTTTTTGACAAATATTTTGTTTATTTCGCCTTTTGATATGAAATGGACAGATGATTTAGCCTTAAACTAATTGAACTATACCGGGATAACCGTATATTATGGGATCCTAGCAATATAAATTATAAACTCTCCAAAAAGAAAGATATTTGGCAAAGCATTGCTACTGAATTTAGGTGCAAGGTTGCTGAAATAAAGAAAAAAACAGAGAGAAGGTTCTGAAATGATCACTGTGTTCACTGCGAAATTCCTCCAGAAACTTACTTGTGTTATTAATACTTTTCTGTTTTTATATGGTGTCATCCACCAGCGTCTAGGTCGACGTTTCTTTTTCTTATTGTTAAGTAAAGAACTTACAATTAAAAATGCGGCACATAATGACTCATCATTAGATGTCATATTAAAATATCTCTATCCGTTGAAAATGACCGAACCGTATCCAACGGTATCCAATTCGAAACTACAAACGCGGTGTGGACGACATCGTAAAATGCTTTCCAATCGTTTCCAATCCCAACGCCAACGGCACATTCGTTGGAGTTGGCGTTGGTTTGGATTGGGACTTGGTCTGTACGCGGCTTAAGCCGAAGTACATGATTACATTAAAAAAATTAAATGTTAAAAGTACCGAGTTTTATCACATTATTTTTTTAAACCAAACCGAACTATTCTCTCTCACACATTTAAATGCTTAATCCCAGTGAAACTGAAAAACACACTAAACAAGGCATCACTAGACTTGGGACTAGACTATGACAATACCGTTATACCTAATACCCAACAAAAAACAAGGAGTAGCCCCAAAAATATATAAAAAAAAACAATATACATAGTGGATAAACAATATGTTGGTCCCACACATCAACGCCAATTCGCTGCGGCTGGCGATTTTTTTTATCACTGACGTTGACAATGATAAAAGAAAATCGCAGCCGCTACGACAGCAAATTCGCGTTGGTCTGTGGTTTCCTTAAGTATTCAGCTATTTGCTGTAATAATCAATAACTTTTCAGTCTAGATAAATAAAAGGACGTATAATTCATTAAGAAATTCAGAATTTTATTGCGTACTTTCCTGTAAATCCGCAAATTCAACAGACTTATCGAATTTTTGGGGGGTGCGGTTTTAAACAACAACTTATGTAATAATATATGATTCTTTTATATCTACACTACTACACTGGACAATTATGGTTTTGTATAGCAAATAACTGAGCAAACCAAAAGTAGTGGATAATAATAACTACTGAATGTGAATAGGTACTCTTAATTTGCAAATTTTTGTAATATTCTTGTAGAATCCAAATTCACTAAATAGTGATTCCAATTTCCTTTGAAATATACAATTTATATAGTATCTTATTATCTGTAAAACTATGCACAACCGTTTATTTTCCAGTGATTTCTTCTGGTTGGCATAATAAACTTGAACACCAAAGAATGCAGGAATTTCAGCTCGTTCAGAGATCAGTACCGTAATAAATATTGTGCAGGTATTTTCTGCAAGATTGAACAAGTTTGTGGCTCATGGTTCAGGTATCTCGAAGCGAAGTTGCCGGACTGCTTCGGTCTTCTTTGTTAGTACCAGACTCGTTGGAACTCGTTAAGAAGATTCTGTAACTAGTTACAGCTCGAAGAAAATTTTATATTCTATTATGTGAGTGACGGTGATAGTTTATCTTAGTTAGGTATTTGTAGGGTTACTAATGTTACCACCCGTTCTCTTTTAACTAGATACATATGTCATCGTTTTTAATTTGTCTATGTCCTGTAATCCTATATTCTCTGGACTTTGTATCAAAAAAACGTCCACAGTTTAGTTCCGGGAAAATTCCCATAGAAGTTTAATTTTAACCAAAAAAGTAAGCTGTTGGAATACAAAAGAGTTGGCGCCTCGGTTGGCGTCTACCCCCTCTGCCCCCTTTTTTTGCAAGCCAAATATGATAACATAACCCTAGGTCCTAGGTACATATTTGACTTCAGTAACAACTTTGATATTATCCAAATGCAGCAACTTCACTAATGAAATAAACACAAACCCAAAAATTTTCTTTAAATATGGAAAATCTAAAGTGTAACTGGTTCCAGATTTTAAAACTTTTACTAGACCAGATTAACTATTGCTAATGGCGTTGTAATTTGACAATAAATGCTTCAAATTTTCTAAGATTAAGACGGTTAATTTTTGTGCCATGTATTTATTTCTTAGTCTTTTCGCAGATTTATGAAGAAAAAGGTGTAGAAAAGTTTTGCATATCAATAAATTAAGAATCCCTACGGAAAAAATCTGAAAAGACCCATAGTACCTATATAGGGTAGAGACAAAAACGTAATATATACCCAGGAATAAAGTACCCTTATTTAGCAAGATACAAAGAAAAGTTATTTTAAAAAATCATTTGGAATCATTTTTCCTCTCTAAATACGAAATTACTGCCACCTACAAAAAAATTAAAAGTTGTAAAATAAAATAAATGTATTACTTATTAAGAAAGAATAAATTTACAAAATTCAAACTTCAATATAGCCTCCTTCCTTTTCGATGCATTTTATTGGTATCTTAGAGAATTTTGCAACAGCTTTTCTCAAAACACCTTGAGGAATTTCTAGAGCACCTCGGGTTATTACTCTTTCCAAGATGTCGATATTTTAAAAAGGTCGGTGAGAATCGACTTTTTCCTTTAAATATCCCCAAAGTAATCGAGTGAGTTCAGATCCGGCGACCTCGCCGGCCAATGATTTTCTCAAAACCTTCCTATCCGACGCCCCTGGACCATTTCCTGAAGAAACTCGTTAACAGCTCGGGAACTATGGGATGGCGCACCATCATGCTGATACCATAAATTATTTCTAATGTTAAGTGGAAGGCCATTAACAAAGCCAAGGTAAATATCCGACGTTATGTTATCTTGGAAGAAAAATGGTCCTATCAGTTGGTTTTCTAAAATACCGCACCACACATTTGTCTTAAGATAATACCGATCTCGACACTGGATAACAAATCCCGGGTTAGCTGTACTCCACCAACGACAATTTTGGGAGTTAACTGCTCCATTTGATGTAAAACATGCTTCAGCAGAAAATATGATTTTTTTGCAAAAAGGCGAGCCATCTTAATGCATACCTTGATACCAAGCCGAAAAATCAAACCGAATATTAAAATTGATTAAAGCCTCCAGGTCTCAACCTGTGGACAAAGTTAAAGGTTTGTATGGATGAAAATGATTTTCTTTAAGAACTCTTTCAGCAGTAGATTTACAAACAAAGCGTCTATCGTTTCCAGGAAGTACTTTTTCCAAATTTATCAACGAAGTCTTGGGATTTACAACAACGGCTTGGATAATTTGTAGGTGAATATCCTCATCATCTTCGACCTGAACTTGATTTTTTTATTGAAGCGGTTTTCCACGCTTTCACTACTTTTAAATTTTGCCATTATGGTGTCCAACAGTTTGATGTGATACATATACATATTTCGGCATGCCTTTCATGGAAAATCTTAGCGGCTTCCCTATAACTTTTGTAGTTGTCGCCAACAATTAAAACAATTTCAATTTTTTCATAATGTCCTAAACTGTAAAGCAAAAATAGAATCTAAAAATATATTTACTTAAATATTCAGCTGTCTAATTTCCATATCAAATCTAACATGAATGGATTTTATTTCTTCAAAATTTATGCTTAACTGCAGGCTAGGAGCTATTTAGTGTAACAGGATATACTTGAACAACCTTGAGAAAGTGAATGACATCGAAACCTGAGACCACTATTGACTTGTAAAATAAATAAAAACACATACTATTTTTATTAAGCTTATTATATTAATTCTCTATGCTCGACAGGGCATCATTTCGCAACATAGTAGAAAATGTTTTAAAATGCCCCAATTCCTAAAGTTACCAAATAATTGTTATTGTACATAAAGTGAGAGTCCACAATATTACAATAAAGGAAACATAAAAAAGTAATTAAATGAGATTTCAACTAAAGTTAGCAGTTGAATTACAGGAACTTGCAATTCACTACATGTTCATTATGGTGGCTATTTGAGGTATTAAAAAAGAAAATACGTGGTAATAAGTGTACTGGAAAAGATCTCTGTCTTTATATCTGATACAAAATCCCGTCTCATGCAAACTGATTTTATTATGGACATGATATGCAAACAGCTGGCTTTAATGCTGCGGAGTGGTAGCTGGTTGGTGGCAGGCAGATGCACTAAACAACACCTTTAAGTACCTGAGCAATTGTTGACCTTTTCAAGTTGAAGAAATCTCGATTAGGTAAGGCACGTTTTGTCTCACCTGCTGATGGCCGAGGATTCGTCCTTATAGGTCATAATGGTGGGATTGCCATTTATAGCATCAAATATTTTTATTATGTGAATAGTGGTACACATGTCAACAATATAATATACATAGTATGCTTCCTGATTCTTAAGTTTCAAGTTCACAAAGCACGAAGGATATTGTTAAAGATATGAGTTAAAAAAATGTCAATATATTTTGGATCCAATCAGAAGCTTACTTTAAAATATACTGTCATAGACTTCATAATTCACGTTTAATGTCGTCTTGGGTATATAATTTTCTTCTGTGTATAAAGAGCTTTAAGCTCTAGTGCTTTTCACCCCAGTTTTAAAAGAAACAAAAACATAACAGCTGCGCCAGCATGTTATACGGTCGTTCATGTGAGAGCAAACAAGATCGACCTTGTGCACCTTAATGCACCAAATACTAAATTAAAAAACTAGTAATTATCACCATTTTTCTTATCTTCCTCGCATTTCATAAAAATTAAGACGGCTTTTGGGACTGTTGCTTACTATTTCAGCAGTTTGGTCCAAACATTTTTATCTACAAATGTTGTGAATACCCTTATATCTGAAGGCGTTTAAGTTTTATTAACCCTCATCAGCCAAAATTTACGAAAACCCATTAACCAATTATGTTTAATTAACCCTTCCCATGTCCTGTCACTGAAAATTACAGGTTTTAATTAAGATTGAGTTCGGTCAATAAAAGACAAGCAGTTATTAAATAAGAACTCTACAGTAGGTAAAAGAAATTAATATGAATTAAATTATAGAGATACAAAGTATAACTCAGGACAGGAATATTATTACCTGAGGCAAATAATTAAAAATAAAACGGAGTAGTACTAGTAAGAATTAAGAAACCATAAAAGTCATATCTTGAGAGAAAAATGATGTGTTATTTTTAAATAATAAATACCTACAAATTATAAATATAACAGAGTTCTTTTCTTTTGCCTAAAATTGATAACCGTTCCAGAGGAAGGCCCACTTTTAAATTTAAAAATGCTTCTTGCGCCCTTCAACTGTGCCCCAACTATTTGTAAGCAGTACTTGCAAATAGTTATTAATGTTATGAAATTTAGTTTATATGTATTAAATTAGTAACAGATCACAGTTTATTATTATAAAAATGATTGCTATTGTTTTACTACAATTATTCTCTTGTGGTAAATTTTTAGTAGCAGTAACTGATAAGAAGGAATTTTCATTCTAGATCAAATTTACCGTGTCTTTCGACTAAGCTCACTATTAGGAACTTGAGTAAATTTAAATAGTAATATGTTTAAAAAATCACTCGCGAACCTGTACAATAGAATCCGTGTTTTCTGCTACTGTAACTTTAAAGCTATATGAATAAAAGAAATTCGAAAAAGAGGATCTATAGGTATAGAAAATATTTTTATTCCATAAATAAAAATTGTGTTGTTCAATAGGTCAACAGACGGAACTCATTCATTATATATAAGACACACTTCACTGATTTTTTTAATATTTAAAATTACTTACTTGATTGACTTCGGTTAGTGAAGAACAATTGTTATTATTCATAATATTGTTTATTTCGTTATTTTTAACGACCGGTGGTGACAAAGAATTATTACTCGGCGTAGGGGTAACAATAGGGCTCACTTGGTGAATGTTAACACTTTCTTTTGAACTTTTGTTATTAGGCGATATCCTGGCAGGAAAACTTAGAGTCTTCGTCCACTGAGCTAAACTACGCACCATTGTAAAGTCACTATAGTTTGAAGATGTCACTTGTTGACGTAAAAATTTCTAAAAGTACTGTCACATAAAGTACAAATTAAAGCAGACAACCGATACAAACGATATGTCGAGTGGCACTGTTTTGAATTCTTGGGTACTGGTCGGCCTTTCGATGTCCTTTCCCCCACCACACGGCTGGGTACTCATTCAGAAACAGCTGTTTCTCGGCCTGCTTGATGTGGATGTGCAAGTAACCGGCAAGTTGGTGCGTAGCGGAGGGGAGTCAGCAATTATCTTCTAACGATCTTTTCCAGTTTTTGCGCTTCCTGTTGTGTGTATTCGGAGTTTTTACTTTTAATTATTTTTGATTTTGTAATATTGGTTTAGTATTAAGTAATGCCGATAAATGTCGGTAATGTTTATCGGCATTACATTATAAACAAACCTAAGAAAAACAGTGCCAAGCTTATTTTTATATAAAAATTGATTTAGTTTTAGGGGGATTAATGTAAATATAACTAAAGATCATTTTTGATAAAATTAATATTTTATTTTGTCCATGTATTTTTGAAGGTTTAAAGATTATTATGTTTCTAAAACATGTGATAATATCATGATGTCACAGTGTTATCAGTTAAAATGTTACTTAATTGGAAAGTTGTTATTAGTTCAATTTAAAAAATAATGTACAGAGTGTAACACAAAAATATGGGAACCTCTACTTACTTACTTTTGTACACTTAGGTACGAAATTACGCCCGATCCAATGATTAGTTCCGCATTGTTGTCAAGTTTATCGTTTTCCTGAAATCGACAGGAACTTTTTTTTTTAATGGAACGCTCTATATTTTATTCAATTTTCGAATTTAGCTTAAAATTCTAAGGTAATTATTTAGATTAACGTAAACAGCGAATTTTTTCATGAAATTTTGCACAGACCCCAATTTTGGGTCGTAGAACACGAATCCGAAGTAAGTTTTTGGCGGTCTCGTAAAAAAAAAATTTTTTTGTGCTCACCCAACCTGAGCAAAAAGGTGGTCAGGTTTGCTCAGTTTTGATTGATATAGATATATATGTATCTATATCAATCAAAACTGAGCAAACCTGACCACCTTTTTGCTCACCCAACAAATTTAAAGAAATTCATTGAAAAAGCTAACCTAAAAGCTTAAAAAAAAATTTTTCGAGACCGCCAAAAACTGACTTCGGATTCGTGTTCTACGACTCAAAATTAGGGTCTGTGCAAAATTTCATGAAAAAATTCGCTGTTTACGTTAATCTAAATAATTACCAATTCTAAATATTCCTTAGTGGGAACATTTTATCCTAAATTTAACAGTTTTTGAGAAAATGGTGGTTAACAAGCCTTATTTATATGTATTTTACCTTAAAATACCTGTGCATTAAATTTTACCTGAAATGTCTGACATGGTCAGTTTCTTTTTTTACAAAAATGGATCATTTGAGAGAAACCCAAAAAATTGAAATTTTAATATTACTGGGTTATGGAGACAGAATGCGAACGCAACAAGAAGTTTGTAATATTTTTAATGACCAAAATCCTGACTGAAATCCATTACTAAATCTACTGTAAGTAAAGTTGTAAAAAAAGTTCGTCAAACTGGAAACGTAAAAAACACTATACGCTCTGGCCGAACTAAAAGTGCAACAGATGGTGATAAGGATCTGAACGTTTTACTCAGTTTAGAGGAAAATCCCCATCTTTCTACCAGAACACTGGAAAAAACTTTTCACACATGTCCGTAGACCGCCTCCTGAAAACCGAACAGTTTCATCGGTACAAAATAAGACTTGTGCAAGAGCTCTCAAAAGATGATTACGACAGACGCTTGGAATTTGCGAAACCATGATGGAACGTTGCAACGCCAATCCAGATTTTGCCCACCAAATAATTTTCTCTGACGAATCAACATTGTTTTTAAATGGAAAAGTTAAAAGGCATAATTGTCGGTAGTGGACCAGGGAAAATCCTCACTGGATATGCGAAAATCATACCCAATTCCCCCAAAACGTAAATGTTTGGGCCGGCATAATAGGTCGGAGAATAACTGGCCCCTTCTTCATGCAAGAGGCATTAAATGGAGAAAGATATTTGGATCTTCTAAGAAATGAAATTGTCCCAGCTCCTGCACATTTATTTCCAAATAACCGTAAGCAGGTGTTGTTACTTTATTTAGTGCGGGTACTTTTAGCTCTGATTAACCAGTTTGATCATGTATCAAAGTTTTGACTGTTTCATCTGACAGAATACGAAATAACTGCTGACACATTACAAACGTCTGATTAAAATAATGCCCAAAGTACCCGCACTTAACCTGTTTTATTATTTTAATATGATTTTTTAGGCAATAATTAAGCACCAAATGATCAAATATGGTTTCAGCAGGATGGTGCCCCACCGCACTATGCCCGTAATGTTCGGCAATATCTCTATGGTGTTTTTTTAGAAGATGGATTGGACGTAGGGGTACAATCGAGTGGCCAGTTCGGTCTCCGGACTTGATGCCCCTCGACTACTTGTTGTGGAGCCACCTCAAAACTGTTGTTTTCAAAAGTAAGCCAAATGACCTCGATGATTTAAAGTTAAGGATAGAAACAGAATGTAGAAGACTCAAGGAAACTAACATTCTTCTAAAAGTTTTGCATGTATTTCCGCAGTATTTGGCTTACAGCGAAGATGTAAATTGACAACATTTTAATCATTTCATTTAGTTTTCTTCATCAACTTTCAAATTATTTCCTCCTGTATTGTTTATTCTTGTACTAAATATCCAAATAGAATAGCGTTTTTTACGTTTCCAGTTTGACGAATTTATTTTAAGACTTTACTTACAGTAGATTTAGTTAAAGGATTTAGGATATTTCTCGTTAAAAATATTACAAACGTCTTGTTGCGTTCGCGTTCTGTCTCCAGAGTGTACCCAGTATTATTAAAATTTCAATTCTTTGGGTTTCTATTAAATGATCCATTTTTTTGTGAATAAACGAAACTGGCAATGTCAAACATTTCAAGTAAACTTTCGTGTACAGGGTTTTTAAGGTAAAATACAATAAAACAACGATTTTTAACCACCATTTTCTCAAAAACTGTTAACTTTAGAATAAAATGTCCCCAATAAGAAGTATTCAGGATTTTAAGCTGAATTCGAAAACCGAATTAAATATAGAACGTTCCATTTAAAAAAAGTTCCTGTCGTGTTCAGGAGGCTAGTAAACTTGACAGTCATGTGGAGCTCACCATTGGATCGGGTGTAATTTCGTACTGAAGTGTACAAATGTTCATAAAAATCGGATGAACGGTTTGCTTGGGAAAAGATATTTTAAAGGTTTCCATATTTTTGTTACACACTATGTATTATTAATAAAGTGTAATTTCGAAGTATTTGAATGTAATTGATGATGTTCTTTCTGAAATTTAGTAGTTATAATGAAAAAGATTAAGTCTAGAAATTGCTAAACAAAAAAATTGATATTTTCGATAAGTTCTAAATTTATTCTTAGATGACTTGACCATAGCAACAAAATAAGAATGAACCAAAAATGTAACGGAATAGGCATTTATTTCGTTACGCTTAGCCTCACGTTGGGCGCCAATTAATTGTAATGAAAAATGATATTACATCGGCGCTAATTGTAATGAAATGAGTTTTGATTTTGTTTTCAAGAAAATCATTCAGATATAGAGTTAAATTTTGCATTGTTCGGAGATCAAAAAGCTAGGTATTCCTGTAGAAACATTTATATATCAAGGATTTTAGAAAAATTAATTCAAATATTTAATGTCATTGACTAAATTATAATAATATGAAGATGAATTTGAAGAAATCACATAAAAATCACGAATCACGTCTATGTTAATTCCTTCTTAAAATATTTCTGTCCGCTATATATCCTTATTAACATTCCATACCTCTGTTAAGAAATGTAAGAATAACCTGAAGAATGCCAAGAACAAATATGGGAACAATGGTAACAATAATGCCGCAAACATTACAGTTAGATATAGTGTGTTTATTTCTTTTATTATAGCATTGTCTTTTAGTTTAATTCTTCAGTCGTATTAAATAGAAATTGGATACCTGGTAATAAATGGGTTCATGAAATATTTTTGAAAAAAAAAATTCGAAAATAAGGGTTTTTCAAAAGATAGATTTTCAGAAAACAAGTTTTAAAATTTGCGAAAAGTTTATGTAAAATAATAAAGAAAGGCAGAAAAAGATACCGAAGAAACCTGAGCAAACCTGATAAACCTCAAAAAATGGGAATATCCATTCTTCTCCTGCCGAAGATGAAGTTGCCGTATGCAGTTGTTTGAGTCTTTTTATTTCTGCTTCAGTTACACAAACTTTTAATTTATGAATTGCTGAATCGATTACATATGTAGTTTCTAAAATTTCTTCAGAAAATAGTGTACCCACTGAATGAAGCTGCTTCAGCATGTAACTTTATTATAATTTGTAAAGAATTAGTGTTTTTTAAGTTTTTGAAGTGATTGTTGGTTAGTTCTAATGCCAAATCTTTTTCTTCTTGAGATAGCTGGTCTAGAGGTTGAGCATGTAGGCAAGAAAATGTGCAATAATCAGCATCAGTAACGTAGGTAAATTCGGTAAATTTTATAATATCCTTGTTGCAGAGACCCATTTATGGCAAAAATTAAAAATTCATTTAAATCAATGATTTTTATGAAAAAATGATGTGATTTAAATCGCGATTTAAATCATAGATTTTAATCAAATCAACCCTTTTTTAAACCCAATTGAGCATTATGGCATCAGGTAAAATCGAATGTTAGACCAGAAAACACTTTAAGTGCAAAATTAGTTACAAAATTTGTAGACAGCATTCCTAGAGAAAGTTGGAAAAATTCGATTAACCATGTGGTGACAGTCGAAGATTCCTATTCCTAAACAAAAGATAGAGCCCCTTGTTTTTAATGTAGATGAAAATAACAGTGACAGCGAACCCGAATTAAATCTATAATTAAATTTAAGTCATCATTTTTTATTCTACAAATAAATCGAATGACTTAAATCAATAAACAATCATTCATAATTTAACAAGATTTTATTTTTTCCAAAATTATTCCGGATTTACACCACTATGTTTACATTTATTGAGATACTTACCAATATGTCAAAAGGCCACGAGAGGGCTCGAAACGAACGTTTTTTTAACTACTATATTATAATGAGCCCTTTCAGTCCTTTCACTAAAACTGAATTTCATATTTTGCAGTTAGTTACAACATAAGTAATTTAAGGTGTGAAATATAAAATATCTATAGTAAAGAAATCCTGGGAAATTCTAGTTTAAAAACACGCTAAACATGGTACTACAATACCAAAATATTATACCTAATACCCAAAAAAAAAAGGAGTAGCCCCCGAAAAATATCAAAAAAAAAACAATAAAATAGCAGAATGAGTGTGAAGATGAAGTAAAATGTAAAAAGTTTAATATCAATTCATATATTAGAAGCATTTCTCATCAACTCACTATTATTTAAAAAAAAACTTAAAAATATCAAGAGGTAGGATGACGTGAAAATTTTGATCGTAGACCACTTCTTAATAAATAATGGAATATTGTAGCATACTTTCTGACTTCTTTTGCTTCTATATTAACACATCATAAGTATAAGTTTGTCATTGACAAAGAAACGAAGAAAAACTTGCTAATAGGAAACTGAAACCACATTATTTTTATTGTCATACCTATAACAGTAAAAATAAATTTTGTTTATCTGCGTAGTTATTTGTCATACGAAAATGACTAATTTAAAAATATTACGGTCCTACTTATCAGTTTACACAGCAAATCAAATACTGTAGTAAAAGCACTAAAGAAAATTACTGTTTACTGTTTATACATCAGTGTTGCGCGTCATTTACAAATTATTACCGTAATTTTCTTATCTTCGAATTCTTTGGAATGTACTTTAAATCATAAAATAAACAAAACAGTCATTGTTGGTAGTAAATATTATGATGACCATTAACCCTCTTTCGATTTCTTTCGAATACGAATAACAAAAAGGCTAAGCTTTAGTTTTTCAGAACCAATTAAATTAACACTACTGCCTGTTTGCCATTGTCCAAAAGCTGATAAACATTAACGGCCAGATTCTTATAACTTGTAACTAAAACTGTTCTTATTTGACAATAAAGTCCAGATTCACTAAGAAGGTACAAGATTTAGTACTGGTTTAAATGAAGATCTAGTTGATCAGTTATGTTTTGACAAGTTTTTGTCCTGTCGTTGTTAATAAAACTTATGAATTATTCGAATATTTCAACGATTTGCTTGGTTTCCAGATGATTTTCATCTTGGAATGGGTCGCTAGAGTGAATTTAGTTCCATTATTGTCGAAAGGGCGTACTAAAAGTGCCCTTTTCTTTATAAATTTGCGAAAAAGCTCCGAAATAAATTCATAGTATAAACTTTAGTTGTCTTATTCTTACAGTTGTCAGTTTAAAACTTTTGGTTGTCAAATTAGATCGGAATAGCGTTAGTAGCGTTGGAGAATCAGGCTGTATAAATGTTTTAAATTGACCAGTGCAAGTTTGGTCCTATAAATTGATTTTTGAGTTTTATCGAAGATTTATAAAGAAAATGATCATTTAAGTGTGTATTTTCCACAATTGTAGACCTAAACTTATTTTACCAAGTTTTAAAATACCGGGTGGCGATAAAAAATGCGTTCTGTTTGGCAGGTAATAACTCTTGCCAGATTGATGATATTTACTTCAAATTTTGAATAATTATAGGAAATAAAGAAAAAAATACTCTAAGCGAAAATATTTTTATTTCATAACCTAGTGCACAATTGAAACTCAAAAGTCAACAACAAAAATTCACTTTCCGGCAGCATTTTAGAACGTTTCCAGGTATGTATCCGAAAATGTGTTGGATTGGACCACCATTTTGGACAGCAACAGTTCTTAGTCTTGGCTTATACTATAAAATAGCCCTTCTTATTAGTTATTAGATGTATAGAGATATTGGGCTACACAGTTCTTGCAAATTCCGAAAAGATTCTCTTCCGTTTTCATACACTTTTTCTTGAAGAGCATTCTCTATCAAATAATCCAAAGGGTTGCAGTCTGAACAATTGGGAGGCCATTTATTAGCCCTGACAAAAGACGTCTCTAGTATAGTAGAGATAGATTATAGTCTGACATACTTTTTATAATTAAGAGTCCCTAGGAGTGTAAGAACATTTCTCTTCAGGATTTGTTTTTTGTATTTTAAAACACAGTTACTTTTATTATTATTTTTTAAATAGGTATTAATTTTCCTTAACGGTAGAGTGGTGTAACACATAAATAATAAATCTTTTCAATATGAATTCGCCACAATCACATAGACATTATTTTTATTTAAGTACTTAGGTAAGCAATACACAGTTCGGGAAAGCTCTAGCTAATAAATTAGCTTTTGCTATTGTCGCTGTGTTTTGTTTTCATTGTTTTTGAATCGCTGTGATTAATTTTGAGAGTTGGTTCGATTTGCCTTAATTTGTTATAATTACGTTTATTCGGTAATTAGTTTTTATTAGCATATAAGATGTTTTGACTCAAACTGATTAATTATAATTATCAGCACCATTTTTCTTGTTATTTATGAACCATGATGTTTCCAATATTTGTATGAGGTCTACTTTTATAATTAACAGAATTTATATTCATAGTCAAATTAAAGTCAGTTAGGGCAAACTACGACTTATTTTAAAGAATTGATTGATTTGCGAGCGATACATTTCAACTACGGCGAAGAAAGCGAACGTACACATATCTCTTTTTATCAGGGCATTATTAAAACGTCCAATCTAATATGTTTACACTTTTCTTATCGTAAACAATTTACAAATATTACAACCGGAACCAAAACGACACAAATGAAAATTCCTCGTAATTAATACTGCCATAAATAAATTAAGAAGCACCACCAAATGTTTACAACGCAGTAATGTATGCGTTATTTTAAATGCGCCATTAGATCTAGAAAATCCCCTATTTGCCATTAAATTACTGTATAGCGACCATCGAGTACGATTTCAGCAAAAACATTATTTGCCTAGTTAAATTTTGTATAAACCCAAACCCAATTTACTCTGAGAAGGGCGTTAAAGATGTACACACATCCCCAACATGTCTTGGCTCATAACTAATTTAGCAACAAAATCAAGTTTATTAATAATTGCAAAGCCTTAGCTCAAAATTCTAACCAAAACATAGCAATTACTAGCAACTATTATACCCATCAGCCTTTTGCTGGGGTATCATTGTATCAAATCATGTTTCATCGAGGTGGATAATGGAACGATTTTCTAATCTGTACTTTTTTGTAGATTTTAAATAATCAAAGCGCCATCACTGTCGTAATCTTTAATGTTCCATTAATATTTGCCTTTGTCTTGTAAATTTACCGGGTTTTATTACAGCTGCTGTCGATAATAGTTTATTGCAGGCAATAGATCAACAAAAGAGCTTGAAATGAGCTTTAGCTTCATCGTATCTTCACAAAAGTGGCGGTTGTTAAGGTATGATGAATCACATCGCAACTACGTACTTGCTAGAAAGCATCAACATTGATGATAGCAGGTAAACTATCTATTGGCTTATGGTATCAAGTTCGGGTAAAATATCATTTAAAGTAGCATTGTTCTTTTAACAATAATACCTGGCTTAATCCTAAACTGAAACTGAACAATTGAACGTAGTAGGCAATGAGGCGAATCAAACACTGGAACACGGCAATGTGCCCCTTCGAGTGTTTCAGTACTGACAGGGAATGTTTCACCCGGGCCATCTCACCACGTCACCAGGCCATCTCACCGCTTTATAATGAGCGATAATATGTTTTAAATTAAACCCTAAGCGGAAGTACAAGATTTCATAAAAAAATTAAATATGTTTTATCACATTATTTTTTTATTTAAAGTCCCAACTATTCTCTCTCTCTCTCTCTCTCTCTCTCTCTCTCTCTCTTTCTCTCTCGGACTTTTACCCAGATTACTAGTTTGAACAATAATGACACCTATGGACATGTTTGTCAATATCTTTCTTAAATGAGGCAATTATTTAATTCAAAATACTTCTCATCAAAATGCCATTTACTGAACAAAGGATTTTTATAGTCCGGTGTTGCGGGGATGGCTCAGTATCATAGCGCTGCATCATGGAACAATTTATCTAGAAATTTGTAGGAATCCCAATAACTGAAATGACAAACTACAACACAATAAAAAAGTTTTAAAGAAATGGTTCGGTTTTGAATCTCAAAAAGAAGGAGAAATATGACCAAAACGATGCTGCCACAGTTTTTCAGTCTGTTAGAAAAACTTCTGTGATGTCCCTTAGAAATCGTACTAAATATCTTCTAGAAGCTGTGAAAAAAACTTATATTCAGATGATCTTAAAAGAAAATAAATTATTTCCGTTTAAACCCCACTTTAAACAAACATTGGAAGAGGAAGATGAAGCAAAAGGACTAGATTTTTGTTTATGGGTGGGAGACCAAATTTTAAGTGGAAATATCCACTTTTATAAATTTATTATGTTTTCTGATGAATGTACATTTTCTACTAATGGAACTGTAGAACCCCAGCATGTCAGGTACTGGTCTCGAGAAAAGCCCGAATTTAGAGTAATGAGGCGAGGACAATATTTTACAAAAGTGAACGTGTGGTGCGCGATATCTGTCCATGACATTATAGACCCATATTTTTTTTAATAACACCAGAATAGAATATCTTACTTAGAAATGCTGGATACATTTTTTAGCCTCACCGGAGATTTGGTCCAAGGTGGATTGGTAGAAATGGCCCAATTTTGTGGCCCTCAAGGAGCCCCGACTTAAATTTGGCCGATATGTTTTTATGGGGCTTAAAGCAAATTGTTTATGCCACTCCAGTACCAAATAATATTGACGTGTTAAAAGGCAGAATTACCCAGGCTGTTCGTTAAATATCCCAGGAAGTTTATATCATATTGTTTTGAGTTTAATTAAATGTTCGTATTATTTAAAAATTGCACTTGAATAACAAGTATTTTGAATTGAATAATTTATTGATAAAGACATTGACAAACATGTCCCCATAGGTGTCATTATTGTTTAATATGTAGAAACTAGTACTCTGGTTAAATGTGTGAGAGAGAATAGTTGTGACTTTAATTAAAACATATTTCTTATTTGTTCTTTTGGTAGAAAATGATAAACAAGATATATGTTTACTCTTACGCAAAATAACGTTTTCGTATTTTTTATGCTTCCTGTATAAAAAAATAAATTTTTTATAACGTGAATCTTATTTATTTTACCAGCAAAACCTTTTATTTGGAGTGAGATTTTTACGTATCTTGCAAACTTTGGTCCATTTGTCCTTTTCTAAAACCCATCCGCGGACATGCTGTACATGACACTCAGTTACAGGTATTTTATAGTAATACTTACTATTATTACTATATTATAGTAGGTACTGTAAGGACGTCTTTTAAAGAATGCCAGTGCTGTATAGTAAACCCATTAATTTACCGATTTATTTCCTTTGTTATTTATAGTCAACTTCCTATAACGGTTCTATATAAAAGCCCTGATTATCTTTAAATTGCACTAATATTTTGACCGCTCCAAGTCGTTAAACATTTTTTATTGCTATAGATTAGCACAATTATTGACCAAATGAACAACTTTAAAAATCGCTAAATAGTGCTCTATTTATGATCTATGACCTTGATTTTAAACGTTTCGCCACGATAAAACCCTTATTAACAAAGCTTACTTGTCCGTCACTTTGTCTGTGTTTCAAGCATTAACTGAAAAACTACTGAATGGTGAGGAATTTCGAAATTATTTTTTTGGATATTATCGATAGTCAGCCACGCTATGTTTTAAAATTATAGCCATAATAATACAGGGTGGTCCGAAAAAGTCGTGGCGAACCAAACTTGTATTTTTTTAAATGGGTTACCCGGTATATAATTATTCCAATTGATTCTCCTGTTCGTTACGATCATTTTGATATAGGGTTTATTGGGTCTAAAACTTATAGTAAGGCAATGGGACGCGGTTAAAGTTGAAAAAATGCTCACAGTTCGGCCATTTAAAAAAAAATTGAAACAGGTATGGAAAAACTAAATATTCCATAAAACGTTACATATCCTTGAATACATTAATCACTTGAAATTTGTTTAAAATTATTCATTGTTATACAGGGTGGTCAAGTTTTCCAAATACGCCCTGGACTCATTTTTTTTAAATGGAACACCCTGTATATTTTATTTTCATGTTAAAGATAACATTACTAGCTTTCAAAAAATACCATACATGATGCCTTTCTGACCAACAGTTTTTTTTTAAACTAGCCGTGAAAGCCAAGTTTCTTCATTCTAATACGATTATACTGATTTACGTTGTTTATTATTGAAATGAAACAAAAGATTGACGAAGCTACTGCCGCATAATCCATTATTTACAAGTTAAGTGTAGGTGGCCCAATAATTATGAGGTAAGAAAACTGAGACCCGAAACTTTTACATGTTTATTAGAGATAAGTATTTCAAAAAACAGAAAATATTGCTTTTAGGAAATGTAAAGTAATTAATAAACCAGTTGTTCCATTTAAAAAAAATGAGTCCAGGGCGTATTTGGAAAACTTGACCACCCTGTATAACAGTGAATAATTTTAAACAAATTTCAAGTGATTAATGTATTCAAGGATATGTAACGTTTTATGGAATATTTGGTTTTTCCATACCTGTTCCAAACTTTTTTAAAAAATGGCCGAACTGTGAGCATTTTTTCAACTTTAACCGCGTCCTATTCCCTTACTATAAGATTTAGACCCAATAAACCCTATATCAAAATGATCGTAACGCACACGAGAATCAACGGGAATAATTATATACCGGGTGTCCCATTTAAAAAAATACAAGTTTGGTTCGCCACAGGTTTTCGGACCACCCTGTATTATGGCTATAATTTTAAAATATAGCGTGGCTGACTATCGATAATATCCAAAAAAATTTTTTTTCAAATTCCTCACCGTTTACTTACAATCGTCCACCCCATCTTGGTTGCACCACCCTGTATGTGATTTTTTCTTAAATTAACCATAAAAACTGAAGACTAGAATTATTAAAGTGTTAATAAGAAATAGTTAATTTCTCTTGTTTTCATTCAAAGCTGGCCGACAAGTAACAGCTCTAATTTTGATTCTGGTTGAGGAGCGAGTTTAGGGAGGGCGCAGCTCCTCCGCCACCCCCACCCCCACCCCCCCTCCCCCAAAGCCTTGTACAAACAGGATTTCAATAGTGAATTTTATTAAAATAAACATTGTAATATAAACATTAACTATTCCTACATATTCTACAAAATATTATAGACAAAAACAAACATTTGTCGTATATGTAAGGTCTTTGAAATGAATTATACCAAAAAAAATATAAATATATAGATCAATATAATATGTAATATAAAAATGCAAGCTTTTTTTTGAATTTTTAATTTACATGCTCTTAGATTGCTTCTGAAAATATTCTTTACACGCCTCACTGCGATCTTATCAAAATTTGCGCCGCGCCGGATCGTTTTGGCTTCTAAAGGAAACAAATAACTAAAATATAGTTTTTTTTTTCAAAAAACATCTCTTTTGAAAGTAATTTTTTTCGAAAACGGATTAACGAATTTTTTCAATATTATTTTCTCGAAAACACATATTACGAAGGTACATTTTTTCAAAAATGTCCTGACAGCTTTTTCAAAGACGCTTTTTTGAAAACGGATTTATGAAATATTTTCTAGAAAACACTTATTTCGAAAGCTTCGAAAATGTCTTCAAAAAAATAGGTACATTTTGCGAAAATATATTTTTTCGCAAGCAGTATTTAGATATAGTATATTAAAATACAAGTTTTATAAAGCATCATTTTAGAGCACGCGTCCATGATAGAAAACGAGCCGCTTGCGGCGAGTTTTCTAACTGTACAAGTACGCTTATAGCTTTATAAAACATGTACTTTATACTATTTTTTGTATTTTTTTTTTCAATAAAAAAAATGCATATTTAAAAAGAAAATATGACATACAAAATTTGTAAATTTTGTATGTAAAAATTTTACGTTGGTAACACTATCAAATTATTTACCACAGCAGCCTTGATAAATTAACAAATCATTTTATTATACATGACTACACACCGCATTACCAACTGTTAAAAAATAAAAAAGCGGTTTCATAAAAAGCTCCTTACGATACTGAAAACAATATCGAAAAAGCTTTGATATGAAACCAAAATAGCAAAATTAAATTATGAACTCTAGTAGCTTGGAAAATGTTAACGAAAAAAAGACGAAAAAAAAATTGTGGACATAAACGAATCTTTTTTGGGTTTGATCAGGTTTCCTTAGGTTTGATACGTTACTTTCCCATAAATTACTTTTTTAAAAGCCGTTGCTTGAAAAATTTAATTTCGAAAGAGATGTTCTCTGAAAAAATGTATTTTTTAAAAGTGCTTTTAAAAATATTTGAAAAATTGGTTTTAGAAAAATTGCACTTTCGTAAGCACCCCCGAAATGAACAGGAGGCATAAATAAAAAAATGCTACAATTTTTACACTTTTATTTTAATCAAACAATTTGTCGTGTCGCGTGTAAGCTAAGATGACCAACTGTTCTGTTTTTTTTTCAAAAATCATCTTTTTTGATGGTAAATTAAGTCAATTTGTTTAGAAAAATGGATCCACAAAATTTTTTCGAAACAGTCCGGAACAGTCTTTTCATAGGTTTGCTCGGTGGAATACTGCTCGAAAAGCCATTAGGGTGGCGCGCGAAGTCGTAGTTATAGCTATCGTTCTTTGTTCTACATACGCACAATGTATGAAACAAAAGGCTAGTTGTGAATGAGCGGTACGTCCCCTCTTGCTGAAGGTCAATGGTACATATACCATAGGGATAAATTAATACTATTCCATTAGGTCTAAATTAACGCAATTTCTTTTGTGTATACGTGCCGTAGTTTCTGTTGATATTTGATTCACCCTCGTATTTCATTTATGTGCACTTTTATTAACAAAAAAAAGCTGAAATATTTTTTTAGTCACACATTTCATACCATAAAATTACAAAAGGACGTTATAAATTCAGTTAGGAAACAACTTTTTCCGCTTTTGTTACGGACCACCCTTAAGATTATGTTGTTAAGACCAGTTTTATCAGCATGACGTCCAATAAGGCAAAAGGCATTGTGATAACTTCAAAAGTTACTGGGAGTTACCGAAAGTGACTCATAAAGGATTCAACTGACTTTTCTTAGATCTGATCTATTTATCACGTAATGCTTTACTTTTTAAATCTTTTAGATGCTGCTTTGTTGACATTTTGGTTTTGTACAGTGTCAATTCGCATTGTAGCTTTACGTTCTTCAATGCTTTGCTCAGGATTTTACATGGAAGTCAAAGTGGTAATTTGTTGAATATACAAGGCGGTACGGATCTAAAAGAATTTGGCAATGTATACAGGTAAAGACACTAATGTTTACAAGTTTTTATGAAAGGTAAAGTGAATTAAGATAATGTAAAAAGGGAGAATCATAAACAAGAAATATTCTGCCTTTGCCAAGGTTATTTGTCAGTCTTTTAAGTCTTTCATTCGTATCAAAACTGTAAACGCAATTTTAATTTGAGATGTATGTGTATGTAAAATAAATTAAGAGTACCTACCTAACCACAAACAGCCACAAAAAGAACTATGTTGGGTGTTTGGGGATGTCTGGTGTTGTTTTGTTGGAGATTTTCATTTTGACAACATTCTATAGGCTATAGAGCAAGGAAAACTAGGATTTTTTAGAACAAGGAAAATAAAATTTGCGACGTTCTTCTTATTTTTTGATATCGTTAAGTAGTTTTTGAGAAAATAAAAAACAAAATTATCATAAAAAATCGCTAAAGTTCCACCAACATACGTCGCAATTATATGGCTCAAACACGAGACGTTATATGAACGAAGCAATCAACAACTTGGTTGCGGTCTCAAATTAACTGTACGACGCACCGTTGTGATCGTCATGTGATCAAAAATAAATATTTTAAATGCTGAGTCACGTGACAGTCATACCGGTGAGCCGCACAGCGTAGGTTTCAGACGGTACCCTGACAGCCGTGGCCGCACAATGCCAATCGCATACAAATGCTGGAAGGTGGTCGAGGATTTCGGAAGGTGGTAGAGGATTTCTTCCTCGACCGCGGTGGTACCACCCCTCACATCCTCTTAAAGGGCTGGTGAAGTCCGTACGGATGTTTCCAGCTCTGGAAGTGTGAGTCGGATTTCCCCAGTACAACCACGGTACATAGTACTTAGACTTCGGTCTTCGTGGGCTGTCAGAACATAAAAAAATGCGCTTGCGCTAAGCTGCCCTCCCGTCAAAAAGCAGAGGCAAGCCGCAAGTTATTGCCAATACAATGATCATTCGACGTCATTTTGTATATTTTTGTTTGTTGTTTTTGTTTCTTGTTTAAAAAATTATTCAGCACTTCAGGATTCTTTTTGTTATCGTAAAGCACATAAAACATACCCTATGATGTGTTATTGACAGAGTTTCATAAGATTTGTAAAGATTTTGGATTACCATTGTTTTTTCTCGCTATTTGTGAAAACGCAAATAGACTTTATTATAAACAAGTGTGATGGTTTCCAACTTGTGATTGGTGTAAAGATAGGTTTTGTAAGTAAGTTTATATGGTCGTAAACCTACACATTTACTTCACGGTACTGAGGAATGTAGTTGCACAAAAATGGAAATTAGGTGTATGAAAAGCAAGAAAATTTTGCAAGTGCGTTATCCAGATTGTTTTACATCAAAAATTTTATCTAAAACAGCACAATGCTACACGTTATTCTTTAATACATGCGAAGAAATGTTTTATGTATTCGAAAAGTGTTATTGTTTGTAAATCAATCCCTATCTTTGTTGTTACCTTGTTCTATTAAAATTGTACTAGACCTAACTACCTTCATTTGTACATAATTTACCCTTTCTTTTACTATTTCTAAATATTTCAAGAATTTTTAAAATATTATTTTTTATCAGTATTAGACGCATCTTCCTGTTTTAGTTATAGGGCGTTTGTTCTTTTGTCAGGTATCCTTTTAGTCCGAAGGCCGATCGTCACATTTTCTATGTATCAAACACACAAAAAGCTTTGTATGTGTGAGGTAGCATTTTATACTTGTAAAAGGACAAAAAAGGTGATTTAAACCTATTGAGCCTTTTTCCCAACAGCATAGCTGTTTGGCATATAGCTATTATAGAGCTAGTCTACAATTACAGTTATGTAACATAAGCATGCGCAGTAGAGATCTAAAGCTGTCAATGTCAGCATAGCGGAAGAGATGCTTATTACTTATCTCCGAGTTTTTACCACAAGCAATCACAACTCCACGCCATATTCCAAAATACTTAAAGAACCCCTATTTTTCCTTTTTTTTTTCAGAAGAATAATGTTTAGGCATGCAAGTGATATTTTAAGAAAAAACCAGTATGTTGTATATTCCGTTTATGTTACCTCAGTTGCAGCATAGCCCTTAAATGAGCTTTAGTTACCACTCCGTTGTCGCTACTTTACTATCATATCCAAAACCACTTCACAACAAAGAAATTAGTCTTAAGATCTTGGTTTTCAATAACAAATCCTAACAGGAGCGAACAAGAACCCAAGGCGTTCATACCTGCTCACTTGGTTGGCATAAAGAGGTCTCAGGCACGGTCAGATTACTGATTTATTTGTAGTTTGATCTACCAGGTGCAGGTAATAAATTACAGCTTTGTTGCAATTACAGGGTGTTGTAAATAGTGGTGTTTCCATGGAATCTTTCTTTTTAATTATCACTGGTAAAATTGTCTTAAATCTAATAGTTGAGTTTTATAGCTTTTTGGGTGATGATTACGGGAAAAATAGAGAAAAAATTCCATCTCGTTGTTTTTTTTTCACAATAAACGATTTTCGTTTCGGTATTAGACAAAAATCAGTTAATTTAATGGTAATTCGTATGATCATAGCCTTTCCAAAATAGGCAGTAGATTATTTTTCATACAGAGCAGAAATTTAGCAAAATAATGTGAAGTAAACGAATAGCAATATTTTTAAAATTATCAAGTTGAGACCCGCATGCGTCCAGTACCTACGCATATAGCGTCTCTTACCGCCTTCGCACTAAGGACAGGTTGGATCATTTGCGAGGACTTAAAGGTACCCTCTCTGCTTCTTGGCCATAGGGGGATATGCTAAATTCCCCTGTTTTTTTTTGTGTGAATGGGATAGTCGCGACAGTACGCAACACTATGTTTAAAAGGATTAGTCTTTGAGGAATACCTTAAATCCAGGAAGTAAAAATATTGTACGCAATAACTTAGGTAATCCAAGCAAAATGTTGCTCCCTCTGCTCCACATCCAGCTTGGACTCATGAAGCAATTTATCAAGGCATTGTCTAAAGACGGAGAATGTTTCATGTATTTTTGCAGCAAAATTTCCAGGATTGTCAGAGGCGAAATTAAAGGACGGCGTATTTAACGGGCCAGACATTAGAAGGGGTATGACGGACGCTACATTTGCAACTACAATGGACCACAAACAAAAAGCAGCATGGAACGCTTTTAAAGATCTAGTAAAAAGCTTGAACGAAAACAAAAAAGACCCAGATTTCCAAAATATTGTTAAAACCACTATGAGGATTGAGGATGAGGATGAGGATTGATGTCGAATGAGCTTAAAAGTACATTTTTAGGATTCGCACTTCGACTTGGGGCGCTCAGTGAAGATCAAGGAAAAAGATTTCATCAAGGTCTTAAGAAAATTAAAAGAAGATATAAGGGAAGGTGGTACATTGTACATTGTATATTGTACCTGATACGGAAGAAGAGGTACAACTGAGTGGCCGGCAAGATCGCCAGATCTGAACCCCCTTGATTATTTTCTTTGGAGCCACCTTAAAAGTAAAGTTTACGTGACAAAACAAGAAAATTTAGAAGAACTTAGGCGACGAATAACACACGAAATCCGACAAATAACTCCAGAAATGGTTCATAATGCTACAAATGAATTTTAATTGAAGCTAGGGTTCTGCCAGGAAAAACATGGTGAACATTTCCAACAATATTTACAAAAAAAAAATTATTTCAAAAATCACATAAAAAAAAATTCTCGCTTATTAGGTAACAGAAATTCAAAAGTAAATAGTGGGTTATATTCTTTTTTATGCACTTTTCCGCGAGCTATCACAATACATGAATTTGAATTTGAAAAATAAGTTGGGTTAGTTTCCATATCTGGATGAAGGATAAATTCACAGAAATGCAAAAAAAGCTGTTGAATCAGAAAAAAGGTACCAGTTTTTTGGAATTTTTTTAATTAATGGATGGATTCTTTGGTACTTAATTTATTGCAGTTAAAAAATTCACCCTGTATAATTGCTATGGAGGTATATGCATAATTTAATAAAAAAATTCGGTGTTTCTATTAATCCGAATAATTACCGTATATTTAAAAGCTTGACACAAGCTGGTATTTCTAGGTCTAGGTTTTGTATTGTGCACTAGAATTTCCACCTCGTCTTAAGTTCATTTAACTTTACTTTTTTTTCTTTAAATCAAGTTGTAACACTGGCTAGTATAATAATAATTATAGCAAACCATTTATTGTCGGTAATTGTACCAATCCAATTGCATTTTGCAGCCTTTAGGCTAATCCTGGTTCTACTTTGACTATCAGTAAATAATTGTTAAAAAATGCAAATGAATTGGAAGTAATAATTCTTACTTTATAATAAAATATGTAGTATTTAAACGATACATGCATAGTTATTTAATCGTTAATTAATTAATAAACAGATAATTTATTTTAATATATCTTAAGATTTAGATGGACGAATATGTACAGTCGGGAGATTTATTATTCGTTCACTTGTAATTTTTCAAAGATATAGATAAATCTTCTACATTAAATTTAGTAAAATTTTAAAAATAAGTTAACAGATATCTCTTTTCCCGAGAAATAAAAATAACAATAACTCTTCATATTTATCAGGATCCCTTGGACAAAAAAGACAAAAGAAAGATAATTGGATAAAATATTGGCGAGCGAAATTATTCGTCCACTTCCAAAAAAAAATTAAAGATGTACCTTGAATGTATTTATCTGTTCTTAAGCTGATAAAAATTCCTAAATATAGATTCTAAAGTATTTTTAATAGCAGTTTGAGACTCCGTGGACTAAAGAATACAGCAAATTTTCAAAATTTGTCGCAAATCATCAGGAGTGCCTCAAGAAATCAGACATTTCATAATAAAATTATATCAAGAAGGAAGATCTCAAAGAAACATAAGAAGAATTGTTGGAAGAAGCCGGTCAACAGTTGAATATATTATAAAAAAATATGAAACAATCCAAACAACAAAAACCTTGTCAGGGAGAGGAAGAACACGTACTGGCTTTTCGAGAGAAACAAGAAATACTAAGAAAAGTTAGTGAAAATCCGCGAACTACTGCGACAGATACAGCGAAAAGTTAAGCCAGAGATTACAAAAAGGTTATCCATGTAACAATAATACGAAAATTTTGAAGAAGCCAGGGTATACAGACACGAGTTGGTCGAAAGATACCATTAGTAAATAAGAAAAATAAGAAGCATCTCGAGTTTGCTCAGAGGCATTTTGACAAAAATACTGAGCACTGTAAAAACATCATATATACTGACGAAATAAAAATTGAGTTCTTTGGTACAATAAAAAAAGGTTTTGGTGTACAGAAAGCGCGGGGAAGCCTACAAACCTAAAAATTTAATTCCAACGGTAAAGCACGGATGGGGTTCCGTTCTAATCTGGGGGTGTAAATCATGGCATGGAGTAGGCCACCTCCATTTTATTGATGAAACTATGGATCGGTTCGTCTACATGGACATTTTAAAAAAGAATTTAAGACAAAGCGCGGTGAAAATGTGAATTGGAGACAATTTCTTATTTCAGCAAGACAACATCCAAAGCATACAGCGCGGGTCGTTAAAGAGTGGATACTGGATAGCGTACCAAGAGTGTGGGAAACGCTACCGCAATCCCTAGACGTTAACCCGAATGATAATCTATGGTGGGAACCCAAAGAAAGGGTGAAAGAGCATAAAATTTCCAACAAAGAGGCGTTAAAAGTAAGATGTTAAGAAGAATGGTCAAAAATTGAAGTAGGTTTTGGTATAAAACTGGTAGAGTCAATGCCTAACAGGTTAAAACAAATTATAAAATCGAAAGGGTACCACACACGTTATTAGTTTTGGCATGTTTGGACGAATTTCGAAAAAAATGTTGGTGGAGAAATTATGTTTTATTATTAATTATATTTTTGAAAGGCATTGTCTAGGTTGGACTTTATATTACAGTTTTTAGTACATGAATAGTTGTTTCTATTTTTGTAATGAAAAGCAAATACACTTAAGTAGTTTTAATGTTATCCCAATTTTTTAAAAATTTTATAAGTGGACGAATAATTTATCTCCCGACTGTACATTTTAATAGTAAATAAAACGTTTTAAATAAATATTCTTGTTGTAAAGCATTCCAGAATATAGTAAATGGGACCATTGATTTCGAGTCAAGTATAGATACCAATATTTTTATTTTAGAGCAATCAGGGATTCCCAAGTTATTTTTAATCCGGTAAACGGTATGGTCCCCCACCTACTTTTTGAGAACGGGTGTTGCCAGGCTTTCAGTTATGTAGACAATTTGCAGATTGATAGACTCTACTAAAATAACGCAATTACTGTGGATTAATACCTACCTACAATCATAGATAGGCTAAAAAAGCATCGTTCAGATTCACTAAGAAGGTTTATGATTTAGTACTGGTTTAAATTAAGATCTTGTAGTTGACCAGTTATGTTTTGACAAGTTTTTGTCCTGTCTTTGTTAATAAGTTGCCATTAAAAACTTATGGATTATTCTGATATTTCAGCGACTTGCTTGGTTTCAAAATAATTTTCATCGTGGAACAAGTTGCTGTAATGAATTTAGTTCTATTATTGACGAAGGTACATAGTAAATTTAGCGTTTTCTTTATAAATTTGCCAATAAGCTCAGAAATAAATTTATAGTATAAAGCTTAGTTGTCTTATTCTTACACATATCAGTGTAAAACTTTTGGTTGTCAAATTAGACCGGACTAGCGTTGGAGAATCTGGCTGCAAATGACTAAGGATTAATAAAATATACCAATACACCATTATTTAATTATAATAAATTTCTAGTAGCTTATTGCCATTGCATGGCGACGAAGTTTAGAGTATGATTACGTCGCTTCGCGGGGCGTCAATTGGTTCATTGAGAAATTTAAAAGGCGTAATTTTGTTTGTACTTTCGAGGCAGGTGGGAGTATACGTGTGTAGTGATATTTTACGTGATTTTTGGTTTTTCCCGACACAATTTTATCCATAATTGCGGAATGATGCGTCAGCGCCAATGTATGGAAACATGGATTATTTTCATCCGGAACTGTCTTTTCAGAGGTTTGGTTGGTGGAATACAGACGGTCCGAAAAGCCATTACGGTGGCGTGCCAAGACCGAATTACAGCGGTTGGTCTATGCCCTACACACGCACAATGTATAAAGCAAACAAAAGGCTAATTATGAATCAACGGCTGCGTCTCCTCTTGTTTAAGATCAATGGATGGGCTAGAGGATGATTTTTGAAGTCTTAGCTTTATCAGTTCCTAACGGTTCTAGACCAATTCGCCGAAAACAATTAATCGAAAAACATAAATTCACCGAAAAACAATTAGCGAAAAATGGAAACAGACCAACTTTGGTTTTCACTTTTGACTGTCTACAAAGGGCAATGACATGTTGGAAACGTGTCTTGTTGACAAGTACCTGCTATAATTATAAAAGAATTTGAAGCAGTTTTTCGAAAAATGAATGTCTGATAGTTCATTTTTTCGAAAGTATATTTTTTCCTAAACATCTTTCTTTGGAAACACAATTTTTCGAAAATTGAATTTTAAACTCTATAACAGCCAGATTCTCCAACGCTAGTGCGGTCTAATTTGACAACTAACAGTTATAAACTGACAGGTGCAAGAAGAAGACAACTAGGGTTTCCAGTCCCGGTATATTTGGTCCCGGGATGGTCCGGGGATTTTCCGAAAATATCTAGTCCCGGGACCACAGCAAGGTTCCCGAGACCTCAGAAGTCCCGAAATTTATAGTAACTGCTACAAACACGCGACGACCAATTTGGGGATTTCCCGGTGTTCGGTATTAGGCAGTCTTATTTTACTTCAAAATAATGGTTATTATTTCATTTTATTTTAATATACAAAGTGAGCTTTTTAAAGTGTTACAAGGCGAAATCTCGAAAACGGTTTAAAGTATTTTCATGAAATTTTGGTGAGTTAATAGGGAGATGAGGGGACATATTTAAACATATTTTTGAGATTCATCCCCCAGGGGTCGTTTTCGACTTGCAGCGGGTCCATGTCAGCGACAAAGAAATTTGGGGGTCCACGAGATGTAAATGGGGGTCCACTCGCAGTCATCCTCAAACCTCGTGGAAAGGGGTTTTAGCGCGGTAACCAATCTTCTTACGAAATCCGTTGCAAATAACTGAACGTGAATATTTGAGGATATACCTCACTCATTTGAAGCCAAATATTAGACAATTTCTATCAGAGCATCAGGTTCATCATTAACAGCATTATTAATTTGTATTTTTTATTTTGAACCATAATGTTTTATTGAATGTAAATTGTAAGAAGTGTACTAAGGTCTGATTTGTTTCATCCAAAATCTAAATATTCACTTGCTTTTTGTGTTGAATTTTAAGAAGAATTGTAATTTTATAATTTCATTAATGATTTTTTAAAAATTTTAAGCTATTAACGTTTGATTTTATTATAATCCCATTACTGGTTTATTCCACTAAAATATTCACAATGTTATTGTGCTCTAGTTTTTATAATAAACATAAAATTAAGATTTTCAATTCGATCCTTTTAATAAAGGTCTGAATAAAAATTGTAAGTACTTGTTTTTCTTATTTTACAGTCCACTCTACAAAAAAAACTATTAAAGTGAGCAGTACTGTGTCAGCTGTGAAAAACACACCTGACGTTATAAAGTTTAGGAAAATTTAATATTAGGTGGGCAGGAAAAAATAATTCGGTAAGTGGTCTACAGGGAAAAAAGTTTGGAGACCTCTAAACTATTAAGATCTTAATTTAAGCAAGTACTAAATCTTCAACCTTCTTAGTGAATCTGAACGTAATGGTTTAAAAAATTTAAAAGAAGAAATGACAGACAAGGATCTTGTGCAAACCTAAACAAATTTGAACAAATCCATACAGATTCGCTTTTTTGGGTTGGATCAAGTTTGCTAAGGTCTGGCCAAGCTCTTTTCTGTATTTTTTATCAAATAATCTAATAAAATCCAATACATATATAAAATAGTCAGCATTATGATGTCAACAACATGTTCTGAATATACTAACTAAACTTGGCCAGTAGACCACATCTACGTTAGCATTTTCGAAAAATTATATTTTCGAAAGCGCGTATATTCGTAAAAATGTGTTCTCGAATATTTTTAGAAAAAAATTATTCTTGAAAAAAAATGGATAAAAAATGGTTTTGCAAAAAAAAAATCGAAAAATGTGTTTGTACAAAAATAAATAATTCTAAATTTTTTTTGTAGATCTAGCTAGAGGAAGATTTTTTAGGTTGAGGGATTAAATAAAACATTGTTTCCCATGTCCGTTCGCCCGTCTGTAACCATTTTTTACAAAAAATTGTTTTACCTTTAGATTAAGCTTTAATCTGCCTCAAAATATGATACATTTTACTTTATTCATTTTTGTTGCAACTCAAACAAATTAAAATAGTATATTATGCGTATTACTAAGGGATTAAAGCGCTTTTTATAGTCCCGAGGATGAATTTTGTTGCACGAGACAAAGGACAGGGCAACAATTGCATGGGGATTAAAATATAATTCAGTCGTTCTCAAATTAGAGATGTTTTATTTAAAAAGTAAGAACTTGCGATGTAAAATAATAATTAGGTTTTATAAATATTAAATTTCTGGCTGTAAAGATCCCTATGTATGTGTTATTTACTTAACCTTAACGTTTTTAATATAAAATCGTATAGAATTACGACAATCTAATGGTATTTTGTGGCCGTTAAAACAGGCACGGTTAAGATTATTTAGCACATTCTTAATTTATTCGAAGAAACTTGCCTCGAGCATCGGATTGGCAACTTAATAAATTTTATACTTGAAGGCTATAACCGCTCGTGTGACTGAAGGTATTCGTAACGTATCACTTTTTATTTTATTTTTGAAACCGTCTATTAGAAAGTGACTCATCGCTTAAGATTTACAGGGACATATTTTAAGTCTCGATCGTTTTACTATATACCCAAGAAAAAACAAATAAGCGTTTCACTCCACAATTTTTTTTTAGTTGCTGTCAAAAAGACATTAGTGATCAAATTTGAGAACACGATATCGACTGCATTTTTTAAACCTCTGCGTATAATCATACAACTATAATGCGCTTTTTCGTGCGGTTTAAAAAAATATATTTTTATTTTTAACCTTTCGGGACGTACAGGATTTCAACACTACCCCACCCTCAATAAAACTTGGTTTGAAGTAAATTCGCTTTAAACACAAAACACGTGCGACAATTTTAGAGAATTCACTTTAGTAAGTGATCAAAGTGTGCCTCATCATTAGCTAGACTATAACTATTTTCGAACTTTACGCTGACGTTCCAATAAGACGAAGCCCCCCCCCCCCCCCACAAAACTCACATTAGGCCATACATGTATGAGAATGGTTGAATCAAAGATTTTCCGGAAAACAGATTGGCTGGCGCGGCGAGATCTCCAGATATAACACCGCTTGATTTCTTCCTCTGGGGTCGCTTAAAACGGTAGTTTACAAAACTCAGCCCGAGAATATTTAAGAGTTTACGTTACGGTTACCCAAGAAGTTAGGCAGATTAATGCTGAAACATTTCAAAATGTCCGCGAAGGGTTCGAAAATAAGCCGTACTATTGTCTAACCAGGGGTGTTGAACCTTTTTTTTATCGAAGGGTCAGTTTCGGGTTTCCCTATCGACCGGCGGACTAGAGTCAGTGGAGAAGCGCCACGGTCGAAAATTTTTCGGGGCCACGCCCAAATTTTGCCAAATTTCGTCAAGAATTCACCCAACTACTACCGAATATCGTCAATTAAATTATTATTTTTTTCAATTTTGCTCTAAACGAGGTAATAGGTCGGGAGTAGACAATATTTTTAAGTTTTGAGTAATGTCTTACTTATTTATCGAATTTATTTTTTTTTGTATGCGGGCTGAATACCCCTGGTCTAACCCATAGTGAAGCACATGGTCAGTTATTAAAGTGAATTTTCTGATAATGCCATATTGTTGAAAAAAATTAAAACGATGTGCTACAAGGCAGGGGTGCCTTTTGAAATCTAAAAGCATGGGTAGCTGGAGGTGAGGGGGTGATTAACATATATTCGTTGTAAACTTCCCCTTCTATATCTAAATTGACGTGTTTTTTGTTAAAACTGAATTCACTTCAAATCAAGTGTTACTGGAGATTACTGAAGTTTTGAAATGAAAGCCCTGTATATGCACTGCCTTAAATTACATTCTTTTAACCTGTAGTGTGAGTACGAAGCAGTTGAAATATACTAGAAGTGATGCCGTCAAAAATGTAATTTCGATAAGTGGTTAAAATCGAAGAACATTTGTAAAAAAAAAAGATTATGAACATACAGGTAATAATGTTAGTAATCAAAAGTCTCTTATCTTAGGCACCATAAAATCTACTACTTTTCTTCATTTTTAAATATGTAGTTTTAATACCTCTCTACTATGTATGTTCTCAAATTATCATGCACGACCTCTTGATGTTTCTCTCTTTATTGACTGTTGAACTCTTTTTCATATACGAGTATATTTTGTGATATTTCTGGGACAGCAGACTCCAATAATTATTTCACATACTGCTTTTCATGGTAATAGAAAGGTAAACAATTTAAGACCTAAGATAACCAATAAAAACTACAACTTTTCTTCATTTTTAAATAGTTTAATTTATTTAATACCTCCCTATTAATATTAATTATATATTCTCAAATTACTATGCACGGCCTCTTAGGGTTTCTCTCTTTATTGACTGTCCAACCACTGTGACAACCACCATATATATTTAATTTATGTAGAGAATACAAAAAAAATCGGGTTTATTTGGATTACTTACTTATATGCATATTTCCTATTGAATGGGTGGATTGCAAATTATAAATGTCAACCGTGGAGTTTGAATTTTTGGACTAGATCGTTGTCTCAAAAAATTATAAGAAACGCCTGAATCAATCAAAAGCTAAAATTGTTAGAGTAAATTGAAACTTTGTACATTAAGAGCACAAACATTTTTACAAGTCACATTTCATGCTCTGAAATCTGAATTTACAATATTTTTTGGACTTTAATTAATTGTAAAATTTATAACAACTTTTTTACTTAATATTTTGCTTTAAAATGGTAAATAACGCACGTTTATTCTTGACACAGTTTCATGTGTTTTTTATTCTTTGAGCGCCAAGTCAAACATTTCAAAATCTTTTCATCGTGAATCTTACCCCTTTGGCCAACATTAAGAATGACTTCTTTTCGTGTCTTTGAGAAATTGGTTCATTTATCCTCCTATCACCGTTGGCATAAATTTATATTAACCACAAGAAATCTGTGCCATCACTGTACCAGCCTTTTTAACCTACAACAGGTTAGAACATGTTTTGACCTGCGAGCAAAACATAATATTTTTGTACCATACCGTTCTCCCCGACGAATCGGTCGAGGACAAAGAGCAGCATTAAAAATTTTTGAATTAAAAAAAGAAGAGAACAGCGGAAACCGTCGTTAGATGGCTTTTAAAAGAAATAATTATTTTGGTTACCTTGGAACAGGTAGAACGATAAACAATGGTCAAATTATGATTGTTTTATTTTGAAATCGCCGCTGAGCGACGCAACCTGTTTATTATAGAACTTGAAGATTTGATTTATGTTAATCTTAATTAGGATATAAAAATCAGGGGATATAATTATATATATATATATATATATATATATATATATATATATATATATATATATATATATATATATATATATATATATATATATATATATATATATATACACAGTGACCGGCAAAAAGTTCGCAACATATGGGAAAAATTTTTATTAGGAGAGTATCGGAAAAACTTTCCCAGGGGATCGGTTCTGCATGTCCGATAACCTAAAAATCGATTTTGACATACGTCACGTGACCACTGGTATAGCGTCAAATTAAAAAAAAAATTGTTAATTTACAAAAAGTGAGGTTAGTTGACGAGATATCAAAAAAAGTTATTTGAAAAAATTGCTTAGAATTAAATTCTAGGTCCTTGTGCAAAATTTTAAGATTTTATTTAAAAAAATTGGAAAACTCAATTTTTTTTAAATATTTTTTTATCGATTTACAAATTTCCGGTTTTTTTCGTTTAGATAGCTTGGCTAATGTAAAGCCCATGTATCTGGATGAAAATAAACGAATGTAGTAGTTTTTTCTACAATTGACAGGACAAAATTTAAAAAAACAGGGTTTCGCCGGACGCTAGCTGTTGCAATGATTTGTATCTAGCAGCAGTGTCAAAATTTTAGAGACATTTCAATGAGATTACATTGAGAAAACCTTAATCGTCTTAAATATATCTGAAGTTCGACTTTTTGTAAAGTTAAGGGGATTAAAATAGATAATAAACAAAAAATTACCTGTTTATTTAATCGAAATTTTATAAACGAAAACCAATGTAAGAAAAACTTAAAAGTAGTCAAATTCTGTACTAACAACACAAAAAATCATTGTTTTTCCTTGGGTGCACAAAATTTAAAACTCAGTATGACCACCATTTCTCTCCATACATACTGTTGTTCTCGAGCGCAACTCTCGATTAACATTTCGGAGCATTTTACGATTTATTTGCAATACACAATTTATAATGACATTCTCTAAATTTTGTATATTCCTAAAGGGTCGATGTTTGTACACAGGGTTCTTTAGGTATCCCCACATAAAAAAATCTAACGGAGTCAGATCTACAATTCTACAATTGACAGGACAAAATCGAAAAAATAGGTGTTCGCCGGACGCTCGCTGTTGCAATGGTTTGAATCTAATGAAATGACTGTATCAAGATTTTATTAAGATTTTTCGCACATAAATTTAACAACCAGGTCTATTTAGTTGTACTTAAAACTACCAAAGCAGGCTCTGAAATTAAAACAACCAAATAATCTAGTAGGTTAAAAACAACAGAAAAATGTCAAACAAATTATAATTTGTTTGATTTCAACCTATGTCATTGGTTTATGTCTCGCATCTTACTAAGTTTGATATTTTACATAAGTTTATTAATATTTTATTCCTTAAAATGGCACCCACACTACTTCTTCAGGAAAAGATAGAAATTATTTTAATTTCTGGAGATAATTACAAAAGCCATAGAGAAACAGCAGCAATTTTTAATGAGAGGCACCCCGATAAATCCCTCCATTATTCCACAGTATCTCGTCTAGTCAATAAATTTAAAGAAACGGGATCGGTAGAAAATCAGTATAAAGTTTCCCATGAAAAACCGGTAACAGGTGACGAAGGTTCTCTGGATGTGTGTTTGTCGATCACAGAAACACCCCAATTAGCAGTTAGTCAAATATCGGAGATCACTAACATTCACGAAAGATCTGTGCGGAGGATATTAAAAAGAAACAAATTTCATCCGTACAAACCTAAATTTGTACAAGTATTAAAAGATAGGGATTATGACGCCCGCTTCGATTTTTGTGCCTGGTTCCAGGGTATGATTGAGGAAGATTTTAATTTCCCAAAGAACGTTCTTTTCTCGGATGAAGCTACATTTACCTCTAACGGAACCGTCAGTTCACAAAACTGTAGATGGTGGGCCACCGAAAACCCAGACTTTGTAATTCAGAGTAAAGACCAATATAGTTTTAAGGTTAATGTGTGGTGCGGAATTTTCAACCTCAGAATAGTGGGACCTTTTTTCTTTAGAGACAATTTAAATTCAGAACGATATTTAGAATTTCTACAAACTGAGATATCTGACTTTTTAGACAATTTGTCATTAGCCGAAAGAAGAAATTTATACTTTCAACAAGACGGAGCTAGCATTCATTCCACAAATGAGGTGAAGAGATGGCTGGATCAAGAATTTGGAAACCAGTGGATAGGACGGTTTTCTGAAAATCCGTGGCCTGCGAGATCACCAGATCTGACTCCGTTAGATTTCTTTATGTGGGGATACCTAAAGAACTCTGTGTACAAACATCGACCCTTTAGGAATATACAAAATTTAGAGACTGTCATTAGAAATTGTGTATTGCAAATAAATCGTAAAATGCTCCGAAATGTTAATCGAGAGTTGCGCTCGAGAACAATAGTATGTATGGAGAGAAATGGTGGTCATACTGAGTTTTAAATTTTGTGCACCCAAGGAAAAACAATGATTTTTTATGTTGTTAGTACAGAATTTGACTACTTTTAAGTTTTTCTTACATTGGTTTTCGTTTATGAAATTTCGATTAAATAAACAGGTAATTTTTTGTTTATTATCTATTTTACTCCCCTTAACTTTACAAAAAGTCGAACTTCAGATATATTTAAGACGATTAAGGTTTTCTCAATGTAATCTCATTAAAATGTCTCTAAAATTTTGACACTGCTGCTAGATACAAATCATTGCAACAGCTAGCGTCCGGCGAAACCCTGTTTTTTTAAATTTTGTCCTGTCAATTGTAGAAAAAACTACTACATTCGTTTATTTTCATCCAGATACATGGGCTTTACATTAGCCAAGCTATCTAAACGAAAAAAACTGGAAATTTGTAAATCGATAAAAAAATATTTAAAAAAAATTTAGTTTTCCAATTTTTTTAAATAAAATCTTAAAATTTTGCACAAGGACCTAGAATTTAATTCTAAGCAATTTTTTCAAATAACTTTTTTTGATATCTCGTCAACTAACCTCACTTTTTGTAAACTAACAATTTTTTTTTTAATTTGACGCTATACCAGTGGTCACGTGACGTATGTCAAAATCGATTTTTAGGTTATCGGACATGCAGAACCGATCCCCCGGAAAAGTTTTTCCAATACTCACCTAATAAAAAATTTTCCCATATGTTGCGAACTTTTTGCCGGTCACTGTATATATATATATATATATATATATATATATATATATATATATATATATATATATATATATATATATATATAGTAGAAAAATGGAAGATTTCTTGGCCTATAGGTAATATAATAAATGTAAATGCGAAGATTTACTTCTTCGCTAGTGCAGCGAAAAGGCCGTGAATGAAAAATAAAAATAATGAGGGCCATCTTTGATTCTGGTCTGGGTGACCTCCTGCTATCGATTTCTGGGCCCTTACCCATCAGCGGGCAGGCTTACACCCAGGGTGGCTGAAGAACAGACCACGATTTGACCAGAATCAAAGATAGTCCTTATATCCAAAATGTTCGGAAAGGATGGGTAAGATGTAGTGGCTCGCACCAACTAGTTCACCCAGTGTTGCTCCAAAAATGTTTGGCTGCTAACACAATAATACTCGAAAGTATGTCGATGTCGATTTTCTCGACGTCGACGGTACAAATGCACCATTGTACAACAATAGTAGAAAAATGGAAGATTTCTTGGCCTATAGGTAATATAATAAATGTAAATGCGAAGATTTACTTCTTCGCTAGTGCAGCGAAAAGGCCGTGAATGAAAAATAAAAATAATGAGGGCCACGATACACTTACAACGGTATGCCGACGCGTCGATTGTTTGGCTAGGCTCCTCCCATTGTGACGTCACTTCGAGGGATTTCGAATATTCAAATGATAGTTTAAATCTCTTTTCAATGTTTCAAACAGTTATATTAATAATAGTATACGAGTATACTGGGTGGTTCCATATATTTTGACACTTATTATGATGGTGTTAAAAGAAACTAAAACATCTTTTTCGAAAATGAAATATATATTTGTAAATATAAATTGTTGAAAAACGGAACCAAAACTTAAATAAAACTATAAAAACCTATGCGTTCTGACAATTTGTAAACTTTGTCATTTTTGTTTCTAGCCTTTTTTTTGCAGTTTTGAAAACTAATTTTCTGATTAAGATCTCGTAATCTTATGTAAGTCCTGGTGCGACTTAAACAATAAACAACCTCGTAGGGCATGTTTGTATCTTTTTCTAGTTTGGCCATAGTTCGGTCGGCTAGAGATTTAAAACTGTTCTTATCTTTAGCGAGCGAAGTACCGTGCATTAAATTAAACTCAGAGTCCAGTATTTCTGCAGCTTGCATCAAGTCCTTGCTGGGAGCTAAAAGCCCGCCTCTTAATAAAAAATAAATCCAGTCATATGTACCAGTTACTGAGTCAAATTCATTAGGTTTGTTTCCTAAATAATTTGTATCCGGCTATATATTTAAGACCCTCCCGATTAATATTTTCTTTACTTTCGAAATTATCTAGTAACTCATTTAAACCTTTATTTATAGCTTCTGTTTCTGGCATTTTGATTTCGTGATATTCTGGTTCAATGAATGAGTATGGAATAGAAATTTCTTCTGCAGTAATATTTGAATCTATTGTTAAATTCTTGGATACCTCTCTGAACAGGTTTCCAGTTATACAATATTCTTCGGTTAACATTCTAGAAATATTTTCTGGTTGCTCATGTTCGATAGATTCCAGAGGGGTCGCTAAACATTGTTCACCGTGTTCTTCTGTATTTCTATTTTCTGTAAAAACTGCTGCGGAATTTTTGCCTAAAATAAACCATCTAAGGCGATATTTGAAATCCAGGGGGTGGGGATGATCGTTAGTGGCTCCCATGCCTCTGATATACGAAAAAAAAATTTCAATAATGTCTTGATTTAATTTTGACGTTAGGATATATTCTAAATTGTATTTGCCATGAAGATAGTCATATAACTCTTCCACTGATCTATTTGTAAGTAGTATTCCTTTCTGAAAAGGAATAAGAGACTTATGTTGTCCAATAGTCATATTACCAATTCTATCTGATACTTGGCGCAGTAATTTATTCTGATTCTCCAAATCGATACCAAATGCGTTTTTTGATGGGCTATTTCCTACAAACTTTGATCGCGAATTCATTAAGTCAAACCAATTATTTATCAAAAGGGCGAACTCTGAGGCCTCTTTCCAGGGCACTTTGGGAGGCAATAAACCATTTCTGCCACAATATTCTAAGGCTTTTGACACAGAATTAGGAAATAATTGAACAGCAGGTTTAACTTTTTGTCTCGCCGAGCCTCTTAATTCAAAATGAAATTTAGTGATTTTGTAAGCTAATGTTAGATCTGTCGTAGACAGTTCTAGCAATTTTTCAAAACAGATCTTATCAATTAATGTCCCCTGTACCCAAAAGCCATTATCTAATAAATGATTGCGTAAAAGCTTGATAAGATGTGGCACATCAGCAAATACAAAAACTTTCAATGCTTCGTCGCTGGGGTGACAGAAAAATGAGTTTTTCTCGTGACTAATATTCATTTTGGACCAAAGTCCTATATTACTGGTGCCCATGTCGCTTACAATGCCAACTACGATGAAACCAACTTCATATAGTCGTGATATTATGGATTTCAATATATTCTCAGTTATTGGTTGGTCAAAATCATAAAAATCTGGTTGCTTCCACTTACCAATAAGGCCTCGAGCCATAACTGCCTGGCAGCTTTTATGTGGGCCTATTCGCTGTTCTTCTTTTTTCTCTATATCTACTTTATTGGATACGTATACCTCATCAAATGACAAAATGCATAATTTTTCAATGTCTTTCAATTGGCGCGATTTATTTCCCATCACAGTAATTACATCTCCTAGACACCTGGATTTACAGGAAATGAAGCAGCCCATTTGCGCAGAGTAGATAGTGCAGGTAAGGGATAATCATTTGACCTTAAATAGCGGTAAGCTTTAGGGCTTACACTGCGCAAAGATATTGCTGAAGCTATATCTTCAGGCAACCATCGATTATATTTATCTTTAGGATATAATATTCTTTTAACCTGGCCAGGTGTAAATAATTTGCCCAACATGGTTTTTATATTCAATAACTCGTTTTCGGCCAATTTAAATTTTTTTTTAATTGTATATTTTCTCCTTTCATTATCAAAAGATGTGTCTGAAGTTCTTTAATTTGATTTTGATCATTCCTACAAATATTTACATATGTTAATTAGTTAATAAGTTAGTATCAATATTTTCAACCTGCAATATATGTTCACTGGCTCATCGACTAACTCTTTCTCTTGGGTAACTACAGATTCATTGTTTGTATCTACAAGACTTAAGTTTATTGTTGTGTCAGGTGCTGTAAACGTTCCACCACTATTTATAAATCGCCTCCTTTTCGCTAATCTAATTGACCTTTCTGAATTTTCATCAATAATTCGTTTTTCCTGGGCAGACTAGGGTCGGCACAGCTTCAGCTTTCAGGTTTCTATCATTTTTTGCTGTATAATTTAATAATCGTTGCTTTAAAGAATATTCAAAACAACTCGGTTCAAAATGAGATGAACATATGGTAGCTAAAAAGTGAAATAACTATATTTGTTATACTAATATAAAGTAATATGTATATTACCATTCTTTAAATTTATTTTATCGTTGCGGTAACAAGCAATTATCCACTTTTTCGATAGATCTTTTCTTTTAGGGAATTTAAAATATCTAATTTCTTTTCCTTTCGTACTTTGATTGTAATTACCACATCCTCCAACAGCACAGTTAGGCATGGCAAATGAAATATGATACAATAATATTTTAATAAACACACACTACCCGACATTAAACTGATGTACACACAGTGCAAGCGCCTTGTCAATTTAATATTTTTTCTCGAAGTGACGTCATTGCGCGGCCCTCTACGTGTTTTGTTTCATAGCGTAGCATACCGTTGTAAGTGTATCGTGATGAGTGCTATCTTTGATCATATTTGATTCTGGTCTGGGTGACCTCCTGCTATCGATTTCTGGGCCCTTACCCACCAGCGGGCAGGCTTATACCCAGGGTGGCTGAAGAACAGTCCACGATTTGACCAGAATCAAAGAGAGTCCTTATATCCAAAATGTTCGGAAAGGATGTGTAAGATGTAGTGGCTCGCGCCAACTTGTGTTAGCAGCCAAACATATTTGGAGCAACACTGGGTGAACTAGTTGGCGCGAACCACTACATCTTACCCATCCTTTCCGAACATTTTGGATATAAGGACTCTCTTTGATTCTGGTCAAATCGTGGTCTGTTCTTCAGCCACCCTGGGTGTAAGCCTGCCCGCTGATGGGTAAGGGCCCAGAAATCGATAGCAGGAGGTCACCCAGACCAGAATCAAAGATAGCCCTCATTATTTTTATTTTTCATTCACGGCCTTTTCGCTGCACTAGCGAAGAAGTAAATCTTCGCATTTACATTTATTATATATATACAGGGTGAGTCAAAAGTACTTTGACAAACTTCAGGAGGTGATTGCTGGCATTATTTTAAGGCGACAAGTTCATATAAATAATGGTCCTTGGCGGCTTCGTTACGGAGATACAGGGTGTTGAAAAATTAAAAAAAAAATAAGAATTTTTAAATAGCTTCTAAACGTTTTGAGCTTGTGTTATGAAATTCGGTGGATGAGATAAGCACCTTAGGACACTCATTTTAAAAGTATATTGCGTTCTTAAATTTAACCAGTGGCGTCGGTACGAAGCTTTAATATAACATTTTTTGGTGAAAACTATGCTACGCCACTGACTTATTTTACTTATTTCATTTTAACTACCATTTTGTGAGTCCTTGCTTTATTTGCAATAAAAAAAGTCTCTTGCGTTTTTTTCATACGGGGAACGGTTTAAAGGTAAATCATTATTTTATTCGGCTATACAAATGAATTAAAAAATTTATTGTAAATTGATCACAAAAATTTATTTTAAATTGATCAAACATTCAGACATTATCAAAATAACAACTAATGTATTTAAATAAATAAGTATCAGTTATAAAATTGCCATTAATAAATTGTTGGAAATGTCCACCATCAGCCAACATGGAGGCATCAAATTTTTCAACACCCTGTATCTCCGTAACGACGCCGCCAAGGACCATTGTTTATATGAACTTTTCGCCTTAAAATAATGCCAGCAATCACCTCCTGAAGTTTGTCAAAGTACTTTTGAATCACCCTGTATATATATATATATATATATATATATATATATATATATATATATATATATATATATATATATATATATATATATATATATATATATGGAAGTACGTAGAGTTTCCCGGATGGATTAAGCCTGGATCACTCCCATCTACAAAAAGGGACGTCGAGATTACTGAACCAATTATGGATGTATATCCGTTACCGTTACTGGCACCATGAGAATAGGAAGAAGAATACGGACATCAAGAAATTGAAGAACAGGCAGGTTTTCAAGCGGGTCGCTCTGGTATTGATCATATGTTTAGCCTAACCCAACTGAACGAAAAGAAAGTTGCCAAAAACAGAGAGGTGTACCTTCTATTCATAGACCTTACGAAAACATATATGATACCGCTCCTGTACAAAAACTATGGCAAGTAATGGAAGGATCCCGGATGAGTAATACCCTAATAAAAGCTACAAGATCAATCAACATCAAAAATTAAATTGAGGGGTAAACTATCAGAGAGTTTTCCAATCACCAAGAGCTTGAGGCAAGGCCGTTGCCTGTCTCTCACATTATTAAATTTAAGATATACTAGTATCTTAATGAAGTCCTAAGAAAATGTAGACAAGCGTGTAGCGCAATGGGAGTACATATAAATGGAGATACAACCGTATACCTTCTACATCTCGCCAATGACCAGGTTGTCGCACAAGACAAAGAGGACTTGGAATTCATGACAAGAAGGCTATTTAAGGAATATGAAGATTGGGGAGTTTCGGTGAATCGATCAAAACAAAATACCTATATTTGCGAAATGACAGAGATGACTTACACCCAGAAGAAGATGAAACAATAGAAGCGTGTATCGAATGCATATACCTGGGAACAAAAATCGAAACTGGAGGCCGTACAAGAGAGGCTTATAAAGGGAAAAGAGTGATAGGGGGACTTAACTCCATCTTGTGGTCAAAATGTATCCCTCGAGAAAGAAAATACCTCTTGTACAACGCTATATTTAAAAGTATAGTGCTGTATAAATGTGAAACTTGGCAACTTACAACAAATTTAGAACAGTGGCTGTTTTCTCTCGAAATGGACTTCTGGCGTAGGGCAGCAGGAACGCCAAGGTTGAAAAGAATAACGAATGAGAAAATTAGAGACATTATCAACGTCGACGAATAATATAATAGAGGAAATCCAACAAAGACAACTGATGTAGTACGGACACGTTGAGAAGATGGATGACACACGAATTTTCAAACAAGATCTCAAATGGACACCGACAGAGAAAAGGAAGAAAGGAAGACCTAAGGCCACATGGGTGGGCCGAATACAAAAGGTCATGTCGAAACGAAACCTACAACCAGGGGATTGGAAAGACAGAAGAGGATGGAAGCGAGGAACCGGAAGGCGCAGGATGCTGTTAAACCGGACAGATAGACAGATAACATGAAAGAGGTAGGTAACTCAATTTAAATGACTTCGCATGGAGCTACAGAACGCTACAGGCTTTCTTTTCTGGAAATTGCTGACCGCCTTGGACAAACTGTGTTCGTATTGTTATAATGAGGTCTACGAAAAATACTCGAAAAGTAATTTTTCGAATATATTTTTCTGAAAACACCATTTTTCGAAAATGTCTTTTTTTAAACGAATTTTTAACAAAAAGTTGCAGTTTTTTGAAAAAACGATAGAAAAAATCCCGGGCAAACCTTAATAAGCTTTAGCAAACCTGAACCAAAGAGTAAATCAGGTCAGCTCAGGTCCAGAACATATTCGCCTTTTTTGGATTTGGTTAGGTTTGCTTAGGTTTTCTTGGACTTTTTATTATTTTGCTATTATCAACACTTGTTGCTGCATAACATATTGTTTCAGTACTGGCATGTGTTGGTCTCTACTAAGAGGCATTAAATAGCATGTCTTTCTTTAATTTACTCCCAATAAATAATTTGAAATTGTGCGTGTCTAATTCATATTTAATTAATTTTAGTACAAACGACCTACAAGAATTGTGCTGAAACCAATAACAAAATAAATTTTCTATAATGATCAGAGACAGCACATCATAAAGTAAAAAATAATTACTTAGATAAAAACGTAATTTTACATTACAAAAAATACATAAACCGCTTAAAATATTGCCGAGATTGCCTTTAACAATCCGTTTTAGGAAACGACAAGAATTTCCGAAGGAATGTGTGTTGGTAAAGTGGTATGGTAAAGTGTCAAGAATATAAAAATTTATAATACTGCATGTTTTCGATTTTAATATGCAAGAAAGTGTAGTGGACTCGCTTTTAATGGTTCTCGAAGCAGATAAGGCTATTACTTTGTTGCAAAATACTATGTAATTTACATCCATATGTTTATTCATTGTACCATTTCTTGTCGCCAAAGAAAAACAGGTTTCAGTTCTGTGTGCCATAATTCCAGAGTAAAATACACAAACCTAAGAAAAGTAATAAAGCAGTAACTTAAGCTTCAGGCTGGAAATATACATACATCCGATTTTGCCTCCGATTTTTTGAACCGACTATCGAATCGGATACACCATTCACACATCCGATCAGACCATCCGACTATTATTTCGCACAGTGTATCCGGTGCACTCGCTGCGGAGCGGGTCTTCAGACGGTCAGAACGATCGTGAAATCGAACATGGGTGTCGGACGCTATGAGCTTCCTTCCGAGTCGCAAGACCGATTTCGAGCCGGACGGTTTCTTTTCTGATGTGTGTGGAGACGCGCTATAATGTATGGAAACGTCGCCATCCGATAGTAGGCTCCGACAGTCGGATCCGATAGTCCGAAGAAAAAATCAGATGTATATCGGAGTCGATGTAGGTGTTCAAGCAACCATCTGTTGTGCATTGCGTCCGATTTTTATTAGAGATCTATGTATGCCATTTTCATTTGTAAATGATATTTATCGGTCCGGTTTAGCGGACCGTCCGACTATTCAAAATGCCGGATGGCATTTTTGTCGGGTCCGATAATATCGGACTATCGTGTGCAAGCTACCAATAAAACAATGTAATTTTGAAGTGTCCGACTCCGACATCTGATAATTCACCGCTCAACAAAAACCAAAAAAACTTCTGAGTCTGGGTTGAGACCTTTTTTTATTATTCTGCAGGAACAAAAACAAAGGAATCCACCGGTTATACAATCTAAAGTTTGATTTTATTGTCACAATCACGCTATGTACAAAAAAAAAGATGACGCTATTATTGGAATGAAGGGAACGTTGTATGCCCCCAGCCCCCCACTACATTCCGTACATACGGCTGCCCGTTGACCTATTGGTCAATCGGCATTGCGCTTAATTGTTTGTCAGGGGTTATATGTATAATGAAAACATGATAGGTGGCTATATTTGGGGTTTAGTACTTGACACTGATTTTGATCATAAAAAAAGAAGTAAAATTTTTCATTTTTAATTTTTTAACAGTAATCCCATTAAAATTAAGTACATATTATGTATATTGTATTTTGTTATTTTAAGTACAAGGATATTCAAATAAAAGTATACAGGCCTTATAACTTTTTATTTTCAAAGATGGGAAAAATGTTAAATATGAATGTTTTGGGGATTTTTATGGATCATTCATATAACTTATTTTAGGAACTCCTGCATTTGTTTATTCAAAAAAGGAAATCTCACTTGTATAATTTACACCATGAATACGAAACCTGAGCAAAATACAAAATATGCCGCTATTATCGAGAGTAAAAATTTAATTATTCGGTCAGTTAACGACTCCGTCCCAGACACATTCTTGTTGAATCCCACATTATTGTTCTCTCCTTAAATGGATTGTAGTTATAGACCACCTGTACCTGTCGAGAACCGCAAATTGTCAATAAATTATTTTTTTATCTTTTTCGAAAATCATGTCCAATTAATAACTTTTATTTTTTTTTTAGTTGATTTTTAAAATTTGAATTGCAATTATTTCTTATTATTTATATATTAAATTAGTTATCTAGAAATATACTGATTATAGTTAACACAGAATATTACCCAATATTTAAAAAAAATTAACCTGTTTATTAACCTGTAGTAACCATGTTTACGCACCATAAGTGCTAAACTTCTCCTCTCTTCCTCACACTCTTTTCAAATCTTTCATGCTTCTTATACTCGGTGTAATTTCAAATCCAACGTATTTTGGTAATGATGTAAGCCCGTTTCAAGCTCTTGCGTTGACCTATTGCCTACAATAAACTATTACCGACACCAGTTGTAATAAAACCCGGTAAATTTGGAAGTACTGTAAACAGGGCCAACCCTAATAAAATAACAGGTAAAGATAATTTTAACATAATTAGTAAAGGGTGTGAATAAAATATTTTTTACCTGGTTTAATAATTTCGAAATATTTAATTTAGTTCCTATATCCGTTTGGTAAACCGTGTAGTTGTTATATGATTTCGATCGTATTTTTTGTTATTCCGAACGTGCTAAAAAATGTGGCGTCCTTGGAAAGATGTTGTTCATAGTGCCTTCGATAGTGCTAATTTAAAAAGAAAATGTTTATCGCCCGATGCCAAGCAAGTTGTTAAAAATCTGTATGTTTCTTTATTGAGCAGGAGGTTTAATGTAAATGCAGCTGCAGCAGAAACATCTTCATTTACCAAAACTACTTTGTCTACAGTTAAAGATATTGTGACAAAGCAAATTAAAGAAAAAAGCTATGTAGTGATGCTCGTAAAAGCAGGTGTTTTGTTGAAAGCGACAAAGACTTAATTCGTAGAAAAATTTGTGCTATGTATGAAGAGCAAATTGTGCCTACGTTGATTTCATTAAAGCAACGACTAATGAAAGATGAAAGCAACATTTCTTGCAGCAGGACAAGCCTCTGAAGTGTATTATCTCAAAGGGATTTTACATATCGGACCGTTAATAAAAAACAAATATTAATGGAATCACAACGATTACGACAGGGCGCTTTGATTATTTAAAATCTTTAAGAAAGTACAGATTAGAAAATCGTTCCATTATATACCTCGGTCAAACATGGTTTGATACACATTACACCCTATCAAAAGGTTGGGTAGATCTATCAGAAAAATGCCAAACCAAAGCCCCATCGAACAAGGAAAAAAGAATTACCATTTTACATGCTAGTTCCGAAGATGGTTCGGCTCCAAATTGCTTGTGGCTGTCCTCTAAAAATATTAAAGATTTATCTTTGGACTACCATGACGACACCACAGCAGAACTTAAGGTTTGGTCAAACAGAACGCGTACGTAGCGCGCGTCAGCGCGTAATATCGTCGCGTAAGAACTTCGCGCTGTAGCGTTGCGTTGTGTTGTATGCTGTACTTTTATTATATGCTGTCATATAGAGCGCGCTCGCGAGAAGTACGCGACGCTCTGGCGTAGCTTTCGTACGTCGCGTTGAAGAAATTTTCAGTTTTACGCTCGACGTTCTTGCGGAATATTGTGCCGATGTGACTGAAAAGTTAATAGAATGTGTTCGGAAGCACCCATGTTTGTATGATACAAAGAATAGCTCGTATAAAAACGTTGCTTCCAAGGCGAAAATATGCAAACGATGATATTCTCCAAATTCCATTCTCTTTTTATTACTATCATGCACCCATACTCTTTTTTTGTGAGCGTGACAACGCATATAGAAGTAATAGGTATAGTTCTTCCTCATCTGAATCGCTTGACATCTTGTCAGAGAATGGCACTGGTACAAAGTACGTCGCGTCAAACCTTTCAATATGACGTCTAACGTACGCAGCGCTCAACGCAACGTAAAAATATGCCCTGACGCTCGCTAGATACGCGTTCTGTTTGACCAAGCCTTTACTGTCTTTCCTAGATGTACGTATTGTACGTGTAATCAAAAATGAACATGGACGACTAGAACACACGGTATACAGGAAACCAACACCACTAGATACTTAAATGCCTAATCACATCACCACCCATCACAAATACTGGCAGTAGCAAACACGCTGATCTCCAGATCCACCCGGCTCACCAACGACAACAACAGACCTCAAAAGCTAGAAAAGATAACCGCTGCTCTAAAACAAAATGTATATAAAAAGAATACAATTAGAAAAGCAATAGAACTGCAACAGCATCCAAGACAGAACAAACAAACAAAAGGAAGACTCTGAAAGCAGACCAAAACCCATATTGCCATACATTAAAGGAACTACTGATAGGATTGGTCGCATTCTTCGTAAGCATATATCCATCCACTGTATAAAAACCACATCATTAAATATCCAAAACAGAAGATTAAACTAGAAAACCAAGGTGTGTACAGTGTAGCATGCGGTACCTGCAATAAAATCTACGTCGGGCAAACCAACAGACGAATTTCAGCCAGGTTAGAAGAACACAAACAGACTAACCGCATCAGCCCTGTTTCAACATCAGCATCAAACAGGACACAAAATCAACTTTGATAGCTTCAGACAACGGGCAAACGTCGAAAACTAGAATAATACGAGAAGCCATCGAAATAGAAAAGATCTGTCATCTAAATAAAAGGAACGACGCTCTGCATTTCTCCAGTACATGGAAGACAATAGTAAAACGGCAAGCCGAAGCGCGCACATCACAACAAACAGCCATTGAAACAACGACTGAGGGGGCGGAGTCAACTCCAGCCAACCAGAACCGCTACAACCTTCGGTGCAGGCCTTAAATACCGAGAGTCACGACAAAGATTCATCAGTTTACGACTTGACAGCAACAAGTAAGCATTGATAATGCCAAGTGAGATCTTGGCGAAACGTCTACCAGATTCCAATAGGAATTTAACAAATGAACGGATGTACTCCCCGATCAACATTTCTTTATATACATATATTGAAAATACATATAAAAATGTTCTCTTCTAGGAATATTAAAAATATTTAGTATTAAGAAGAAGTATGTATGTGATATCATTGCTGCCGATATTGGGCATGCGATTTTATGCTTTCTCCCTTATTACTATATTTTTAACCCAATCTAGCATATGTGGCATTAGGTAAAATCAAATGTTAGAGTAGAAAACACTTCTCCGACTTTAAGTGGTGCTGTGACATTAATTAGGAAAGTTATAGAAAGCATTGCTATAGAAAGTTAAAAAAAATCAATTAACCTTGTTATTAAAGTCGAGTTTCATTTATTAGTATCATAGAGCCACTTGTTTGTGTAGATGAAAATGACAGCGAACCCGAATTAAATTTAAGTAATAACTTTTTATTGTACAAATAAATTGAATGACATAAATCACACATGTTTTTATCATTCGTAATTTAACAAGATTTTATTTTGTCTAAAATTATTCCGAATTTAAACCACTCCGACCCTGGCGCCTTTTAAGAATCTTTAAATATTTACATTTGTATTACATTTTGTGACATTTTGTCAAAAGGCAACGAAAGAGCTTGAAACGAGCTAACTTGGATTTAAAATTCTTTACTTTATTTAGCTTGACTTCTTGCATCCTTACTTATGTTCTTCCTTCTTCATTGATCTCTATGTACTCAGTTTTCTTCCTAATTTTAAGAAGCATTGTAGCAATTTTTACCGGTTATAAATTAGTATATTAAAAGACTTCAACAGTTGAAAACGAAGGAAACCCCAGTAAAAATGTGTGTGCTCATTTCACATTACTGAGTAATCAGTTTGACGGATTTAAATAAAATTTGGTCAACACACAGTCCATATCATAGACAACTCAGTTTTCGATATGCACAGCTTATTGCTTGGTTTGCTTAGCTTTGTTCTGTGCTGCCTGAAGTGTCCAAACGCCAGCCATAATATTAAAAGTTAATCATTTTCAAGCTGCTCACTGACGATTTCTTTCAGCTGCTAGCTGGTGACAACTATAAGGTCAGGGTCGGATTGACGCCACTTGCATTCTGGGCGAAAAGCGGGTAGTGAATAGCATAGTTTGGTTTATATTACGTTAAGCATGGGCATGTCTATTACCAGCCGAGCAAGTCTGCTATAATGCCTAATTATATACAGGATAATTTTAATTATATACAGATAGGCCATAATATGCTGGACGCCAACACAAGAAATTCTTATTGTAAGAACTTTTTATTGGATATTTTTAGAGACCCGACTCAAACATGACAAATTTATTTAACTGTAAAGTTCTCAATTTGGGTATAAATTAGTTTTTAAAAAATTTACGACACTATTTAAACTAAAACTATTAATTTTTTTAAATGTCAATAAAAGGGAAACAACAATAAAATTCAAAAGCTTAATTAACACTTCAAAATCGTCATAAATTTGTCATAAGAAGGCAACACAGCAATCAATAAAAGATAATCCACGCCAACTTGACCATTTTGAATAAACAAATCTAAAATATTGGCGGGTTTTTCTTCAACAATCCATTTAAGGAAAGACCAATTATGTGGGTTTTAAAAAGAATGTGTAAAAGTATGGGGAAGTAACGAAAATATAAAAACCATATAATTGCAGATTTTTTCTTACAATGAGAAACATACTAGCGGTAAATGCATTGTTTGCTATCGTTTAATAATATCTAGATCTTGATACTTGTTAATATTTTCTTATCTTAAAAGTAATTTTGCGGTAGAAGCTAATGAATGCCTTTGAAGCAGTGATAAAAAAATCTATTACAGTGCCCGAGCCATTGAGGCTTTCTTAAAATATTATTTAGTTAGTTCAAACCATTGACGTTCAGAAAGAGAAGACGACACCATTCATTCATAACTATAGTATTTTGTTTTGTTTTATACATTGTGTGTCTGTATAGGACAAAGAAAGAGAAGAGCTATAGCTTGGGTTGGGTTGGGACCACACAGTTCGCCAGAGTAAGAGTAGCCCTAGAATCTCTAAGTCTGTGGTTTACTTAATGATAGTAAAGTACCGAAGAAAAAAATTAGATATTTTTTATCGAAGTCAATAATCCTAATCGTTTTCGAAACACACGGTTATAAAAAATGTTTATTATGTATTACTGGAAAATGCTAGAATATATGAAATTTTTTTAAAAAAGCCCTCATTTCCAAAATACATTTTTTTAGAAAAACAACTTTTTCAAAAGTACATCTTTTCGAAAGCATTTTTTTTTTCGAACGTCGCTCACACTCACACGAATTAAGTTTGGCTTGGTGGGTTTGTGTTTAGTAGGCAAGCAAAGCATATTCTTATAAAAAAAAACAATAGGAGAGAAAAATGATTGAAGAAACACTTACTAAAAGAGAACGTGTCTCAGATAATTCCCCAAATGATCATGTGTATGCGTTACCCTTACCAAACGAACATAAAAGTAAATGAAAATGTTTGTTTATATAGGTTTGTTTTTATTTCTAGAAATATGGTTGGACTTTATATCTTGGCCAAATACAAGCTTTTGTCATCAAAGGTTTATCTGAGGTCTCGTAATAAATTCCACAGTAAAAAATTTAGCTTCAAGAAAAATTAATATAGAACCTTTGAGAAATAATATCCTCCAAGCATAAAACCTCTAATATAGGTAGCAGCAATTATCTGTTTTTAACGAGGTGTGTCTTACTGAAATAATTCCTAAAATCACCACGTAATTGTAATCCGTTATCATTTCATCAGACTAATTTTTTTTGATAAACCTTTGACACCTTTTTGTCACTTACACTCACCTTTTTTTCCTTCAGAAAAAGTCTGAGTTACTAAAAATACTAATAAATTTTATGAAATAACGGCCTACATAAAACTGGTTCAAAATGTTTTCACGTAAAGTAAATTCGTTCCAAAATCATTTAAACAAAAATAGGGATTAAAGCCCCAGATTAATATAAATTAAACCATGATATATCTATTCTCAAGAGCTTTGTAATGAATGATCCATAACTGAAAAAGAAAATGTATAAACAGTTACAAAAGCTGAAAGAGAAATTAAAAACTCCAACAGCCATTCACAATTTACAAGCCCATTTGGTTTTTGCTTACCGCGACAAATTTTCGTTCTCCGTTCGCCAATTCAAAGCTAAATCACGTTCGTAGTGGTTCTCCCTTTGTATGTAGCATTCCTAGGTTAAGCTTTATAGTACGGGACGTATCGTTGCATTTATGGTAGTGTTTTCATGCCGATTGAGTTTTACTTCAATTGAAAGTTTTGATATGAGTAATACGCGAAATAAGCGTCAGACTCGAGGTGGGGGTTGTCGTGGGCAAATATTAAACTTGTAGAGAAAAAAAATTACAAATCATTTCCGATGACTTCAAAATTTATGTTATGAATTTTCACAAAATAATAATTGAAAAAAAAACAATCAGCTATACCGAGGAGGGGGATTATACGTCAGTTACTAGTGTCTTTATTTCTCCTCCCTTAAATCTACTGCACTGTCAGTTTCACTTAAATCTAGTGTACTGTCAGTTTCACTTAAATCTAGTGTACTGTCAGTTTCACTGAAATCTAGTGTACTGTCAGTTTCATAATCATCATTTTCTTCGTAACTGCCATCCGAGCTATCTATAATGACGTCTACTTCTTCTTCTGCTTTTTCTTCTTGTCTTTCAGCATCATGGCCTCCTACTTCAACCCTTTCTTCGATCTCTTCTTCGACGTTTTCTACGGAATACTGTACGACGCTTAGACATAAGAATCTTGTGGCTTAGATTCAATGACCCTTCAATACGTTTATTACCTTAGCTGACGATCTTACCCCGCTATAAACCCAGCTGATTGTTGTTTTATACTTTTAATTATATTATAGGTCAGGTGAATAAAAATTCTGTTTCAAATGACTTTACAATATTGTATTTTCATACTGGTATATACGAGTAACTGGCGTATAATCCCCCCTCCACAGTTATTATTATAATAAATTACACCGAGAAGTAAACTTTTTTTAGTTCAGGTATCCTATTCATTTTCTTCAAAATAATATTTTTGGGTTTGTAATGACTTCCTTAAACGGTTTATGCCATAAAAAAATACATACATATTCCTTATTTTTTGTCTTGTCATTGAACAAGTCGTCATTAAAGACTTAGAAGTCATTCTGTTATTTCTGCGATTTGCTTGGCTTCCAAATAATTTCTATTTCAGAATTTGTTGCTAATGTGAATTTAGTTCTATTATTATAAAATTACATGTCTTGTTCTTACACATGTCAATTTAAACCCTTGATTGTCAAATTCAACTGGTCTTAGTAATAGTGAATCTCACTGTTAGAGTTTAAAATTCAATTTTCAAAAATCTGTGTTATCGAGAAGATGTATTTTCGAAAAATTTGCGGAAAACGTGTTATCAAAAAAAAATTGTAAAAAATTGTATTTTGAAATAAAAATTTAATGTGAAATTTTTCGTGATCAATATTAGTGGATCCTGAAACTCAAGTTTTAGCAATGAAAGTAAAATCTACGAAATAACACAATTTCAAAAAAAAACTTAACCAAGAACTGTAGCGTAGGGCTAGTTTTATAGGGCTTGGGTGGCCTCCGTCCATTAAGTATTTTAATATGTGTGTTATTACTTGTAAATAAATGAATAGGCATATCTAAAACTAATGGCAATAATGGTATTTTAAATTTGCATAAAAGTGGTGTTAGCAATATAAGTTCAAATCAAGAACCGTGAGAATAAGCTGATGAAGAAAAGAGAAAGAAATTATCGTATGGGTTAGTGACATCGTATCCTCTCTACGATATTTCAAGGATATGCGTGCCTGAAAGGTTGGCTCTTTATGAATTTAATATACTTTTTCGTAAATTGCGAATATCGTTGTTAATAGTTAATTTTAAAATAGACTCACTGATTGTTTGAAAATTGGCCAATGTCGTAAACTAAGAGGCGTACTGGCTTTCCTGTATTCTGTATTCCACCAAGCAAACGACAGTTCCGGATGAAAAGAATCTATTTTTCCACATAGTTGGCACTGACGAATCATTCTGCAAAGTTTATATAAGTATAAAGTTCTGTTAGGGAAAACCAAAAATAACGTAAAATATCCCTACGCACATATATTCGGACCCGCCTGGAAAGTACAAACAAAATTACGCCTTTCGAATTTATCAATTAAACAGACGACGCCCAGTGAAGCGACGTTACCACTCTCACTTTAAATTTCGGATTTCGGCAGCATACAATGGAAATAAATTACTAAAAATTTAGTATCACAAAAAATAATGCTATATTGTTATAGGATATTAATCTTTACGCATATGCTTTATCCCGTAGTATTTTTAATTGTAGGTAAGTGTTAACCCACAGTAATTGCCTTGTTTTAATAGAATCTATCGGTCTGCAAATATTCTATATAACTAAAACCCTGGCAACAGTCATTCTCAAAAAGTAGGTATGGGATCATATCGTTTGCCGTTTTTTTTTAAACTTCTGACACCCCGAAGTCTAAGTAATATGTACCGTGGGTGTACTGGGGAATCGACTCACACATCCAGAGCTGGAAACGTCCGTAGGGGTTTCACCAGCCCTTTAAGAGGATGTGTAGGGTGGTACCACGTCGTCGAGGAAGAATTCCTCTACCACCTTCCAAAAAATATCTTGAGAATTTCTGATTGTTCTAAAATGAAAATAATGGTATCTATACTTGACTCGGAATCAATGGTAGTCATACAACTACTCACCAATGGAATTTTTAAACCCAGACTCCATGCCCGAGTCCATAAAACACAGCACACTTTTCATTTTGATGAAATTGATTTGTCTCGTATTTAGACTTCATCAAAAATTTCAAATGCGTAAACCTGTCCGTTGATACTATCCTTGGTGTTAAACTAGAAACCAGCACAACAAGTAAGTGCAAAATATAGCCGGAGGATGGTATTAATTTTAAATTGTACCATAGACGTACCCAGAAATATACTACTTTTAATGTGATTTTTGTTTCTTAGTTTTAACTTAAAGAAAAAGGTTTTAATTTTAGTTAAGACAGATAATTTTAAAGATGTTTTCTAAATAATATAATCTGTTTCTACACCAACTTGCACCATACTCATGAATGGTCTGGCCCTAAAAAATAAAGAATCCTTCAGTCTTGTTTGCTGACACTGCTTTCGAATATGATCTTGGTTGGTACAACATACTTCAAAAAACAAGTTTCGATTTCAAAAATACCTTTCTTTTGTGGTGTGTATAAATACCTTCTATTAGAAATTTAAATAGCTTCGCTACCGGCTTATCGCTTGTACCTTCGCTTATACCTTCGTTTCTTGTAGGTTCACAATTTTTAATTTACCTTGTATAACAGTCTGATACAGAATGGTAATCACATAGGGTGAGCTTTTTAAAGTGTTACAAGGTGATATCTCGAAAACGGTTTAAAATATTTCCATTCAATTTTGGTCAGTTAATAGGGATATGGGGGAAGACATTTAAACATATTTTTGACATTTACACCCGCTTTCTATTTTGAGGGGTGGGGGGTAACTTTGGAATTTTAAATCGGATGATGTAGTTTTGTTTACAAAATTCGAATCTACGTAAAAAACTAGGTATGTGTACAATTTTTTTTTTATTTGCACTTTACGGAATTAGGATTTATTAGGCTATAAAATAAAAAAAAATATTTACCATTTAACTTCAACTTCTTTATCGTTTGTTATGCTTGAGAAGATGTTCGAAATATCCCCTTCAACTTCCATTTTCTCACTCTTTTTCTAGATGAATTTCGTACCCGCTGTGACATTTCAGGTCACTTTTAAGCAGACAAAGCGGATTCGGTTGGGTTGGGTCATATCATCTAAAGTTGTAGGTGCAGTCGGACTTTGTCCTTTATAAAAACCCCCTACAATAAAAAGTCAAGGGGGGTCAAATCCGGGGACCTGGCAGACCAGTTGAGAAATAATCGTTAAAACGTCAAAATTTTCAACTGACATAAGTAAAAATAACGCATGTCCATGGAAACGAATAATAATTCTGAAATAAGTGAACTTGATTTATTGGTAAAATTTAGTTAATGTTTAAATTCAATCAAAATTTGATTAACTATAATTCCGTAACCGAAAGAGCAAATCAAAAAAATCTTGTACACATACTTAGTTTTTTAAGTAGATTCGAATTTTCAAAACAAAAGTACATCATACTATTTAAAATTCCAATATTACCCCCACCCTTCAAAATAGAGAGGGTTTAAATGTCAAAAATATGTTTTAATATGCTCTCCATTTCCTTATTAACTCACCAGAATTTTAGGAAAATATTTTAAACCGTTTTCGAGATATCGCCTTGTTGAAATTGAAATTCTTTCAATCCTACCTGGATGGTCGTTATCAAGAGGTAACCCTTGGTGGAAATGTCTCACAGAGAAAACTCATTTCATCCGGCGTGCCCCAGGGTTCTGTCTTGGGGCCACTTTTATTCCTCATCTATATCAAGGACCTTATGACCCTTGATATATCTGGTTCATTCACGGTTTTCGCAGATGATGACACGGTCACTTGGAGCCACCATGATCCTGCAGTTCTTCACAACCAAATCTCTTCCGATCTGATCAGTATCAAAACATGGTGCGATGCCAACTCACTCTCACTTAATCTTTCTAAAACTCATCTCATAACATTTAAAAATCTTAATCTTCCGAATATCTCTCTCTCGCACCACATCCTTGATTCAGTACCCTCATCTAAATTTCTTGGTCTCCATGTTGATCTTAAACTAAAATTTGAAAATCACGTCCTATCATTGAACAAAAAATTAGCATCTGGATGCTACAGCTTAAGGGTTGTTGCCTCCGAACTAGGCAAAGCAGTGGCAAGAACGACTTATTTTGCATTGGTGGAATCTCATTTGCGAAACTGTTTACCATTCTGGGGTTCCTGTAGCCAATACCTGTTTCAATCAGTGTTCGTAATGCAAAAGAGGGCCATTCGGTTTCTTTGTGGGGTCCACCCTAGATATCATTGCAGACCTCTGTTTATTTCAAACAAATTACTCACCTTTCCCTGTCTTTTTATCTTAGAAACAGTGTGTCTCATCCATAAACATCTCTCGCGTTTTCCGACAGGGAATGGCTCTTACCAAACCCCACAAATTAATAACCTGGGATTGCCAATTCCACACTTTACGCTTGTCAGAGACTCTTTTATTTATAATGGAATTAAAATGTACAATCACATGCCTGTTGAAATTCGGTCAATTACTGACCTTCAAAAGTTCAGAAGTAGATGTAAAGTTGTTTTTCTTGAGCAGGCTTTCTACTCGGTGCAATCATTCTTTGACCACAGATTTTAATGATCTGCTATGTTTGTCCCCTTACATATTATAATTCTATGTTTCTTGTTGATTGTACAATAAATGTATTGTGAGTGTTACTTTTGTGGTGACAAGTGAATGTGTGATGGTTTGGTTGCTCGAAATGCGATACATGAGCATATAATTTATGTTTTTAATAATTTAAGAAAGTATATGTTTTTCTTTTGTAACGTGCATATACAGTGTGTGATATAAAATTTTAACTAGGCTTAGTTTATTGCTTTGTCAATAAGAATTTCGTTCTTGGACAATAAAGCTTGTTAAATAAAAAAAAATAACACTTTAAAAACTCACCCTGTATAATGTCAAATTGGAATAATGTATTAATCGGAATATCTTTTAATAATGTTCAATTTATTGAAACTTAAAATGGTTTAAGATTTAGTACTGATTCAAATTTAAATCTTCTAGTTGATCAGTTGGGGTTTCACAAATTTTTGTCCGGTCATCGTTGATCAGGTTTCCAAATGATTCTTATCTTGGAGCATGATGCTAAAATGAATTTAGTGATATTATTGTGGATAATCCATACCTAAAGTGTTATTTTTTTTATAAGGCCAAGAAATAAATTCATAGGGCAAAACTTAGTTGTCTTATTCTTACACTTGTCAATTCAAAACTTTTGGTTGTCAAATTAGACCGGTCTAGGGATAATGAATCTGGTCTAATCTTGCTTTCTTACGCAATATTCGGCAATCAGATCACAGTTGTCTGCTTGCTTCAACATCAGCAGCGAAGCTATTTAAATATGTGCTTCTGTGTACCCTAAGACCTAAAGTAAATATTCGACAATGCATCAGTCTATTTAAAGGAAGGTCATCCAGTTCATTCGTTACAGGTTTTTAAAAGAAAGCGCTCGTCTACCACTCACTAACGTGCTGTGGATAATTTGTCTAAGATTGTCTAAAGATATTCTTATGACGTCACTTGTGCCTTTACTCTTTACCGTCTGACTACAAAAGCTCAGAACATCCCGTTTTTCCCTTTCTGTATATGAGCTTGCATTTTGTTGTCTTTTGAATTTGAACCTGTTTTGACCTATTTTGTTCCGCCAATGGTGATTATGTCGGTTTCAATTCCATTCTTGTAACCAACGTCCTTGCGGTCTAGCTCTGAAACGGGTTTTTGACCAGCTAAATGACCTTTACTACTAAAGGCACTAACCGAAAAACACACATCATATGATATTGCTTAGAAATAGGTGATAATATGGCCAGCCAATACGGTCGAGTGGACAGTGATAATTACTTTCAATTATGACAATTTGTAAAATGTTACAAAGCTAGTTTACGATAAAAGAATGAATGGTACAGTATGGAACTAAGTTGGTTTGTTTAAAATTTTGTTTTGTTACTTGCCAAATATCGTGGTTACTTAATTTATTACTTAAAATGACGGCATTTTAAATGTAAATTAGATTTAAAAATGTTTAAAAAATACACCTTTGGTTTAAGATTATATTCATGAACCAAATTGATGCTTTTTAAATAAAAAGAAGATTCAGCACAAAAATAGTACCGTGTTTAAAATAAGTATTTTTACTTTTTTTATTAAATTCTTTAGCAATTGCTAGTTTTTTTTTACTTACACAAATACAGTTTTTGTTACTTACACAAAGTACTTAGATACTTACGTCAAATCAATATACCCGTGAAAAGCAGAAACTTGTTATGAGAACTTTTTTTGTCTGTGTACTTTCTAAATTACGTCTAAAATATAAAAAGTACTACAAAAATCAAATGAATCGCTAATAAGCAACAAATATCGGATGTCAAGAAATTTTCGGCACTTTTATGCCTTCGCTGTTTGTTTCGTTACTATACCGTATCCATTTACTTTTGAGAATGATGACAGAAACCCATTTTACAACGAAGAGATCAATTATGTCTCTCTCTCATGTTCTTTCTCTCTCATTTTTTTCTCTCTCGTCTTCTTTCTCTGTCATACTCGTAAAATTTTTACAGCTGGTAGAAAGTTAGGTTATGTGAAAGATTAATATGACATATTATTTGAAGCCTGTCCCATGATATAAGTTGTTTTTGCAGTGTAAAATATACTTAAAAAGTTTATATGAAGTATTAGCAGGTTAAATTCCTGTGTTCTATGAATCTGGGACTGACTAACAACTATTTAAATATTACGCAAGGTACATATTTGTTCTCCTTTACATTACTTGGACCGGCCGTTATGGGAATGAGTAACAGGAACACCGACCCGATATAAAGTTGAGAATAGTGGGCATTACAGAAGATTTCTTTAGATATTGAGAAAGTAGTGAAAATTGCGCCCTAGAAGCCTTCAGTTTAAAGCAGAAGTCACAGTGTCATTACAAAGTGTATATATCCTTCTGGAGCTAAGACTCAACATTTACAGTTAAAAATTGTGAAACTACTTGGGATATTCGATTAAACAATTTTTATCGCGTCTTTAAGTTACACAAACATCACTGTTCGCAGGTAGGCTATATTATAGATCCATTTTCATTATATATCGGAGAATAGGGAATATGTTTTAACCGTATTATAAATTGTTTATCCTAGTAAAAATATTTACTCATTTTTGAAATTTTTCCTTTATTTATTTAAATGCTTTTCCTCCGATCCTTTTAGTGCAAATTGTTGGTTAGAGGTAGTATTGTTATTTGGGTAGGAAACAATTTTAAATGCATTTAAATAATAAGGTTAATGTGTAAGTAATGCTATGCTGACACTGTTTTTGTTTAATTAAAACGAGATTTTTGCAAATGCTGTTTGTGTTTATTAAAAACCAAGGTCTTTTGCTATAAAATCATAAAACTTACCTAAGTATTTTGTCAGGTTAGAAATTTATTTTTTATGACGACTCCGATTAAACCTTCACTATAGGCAACCAGAAATACTTGCGCACAAACAAAGCCGCCTGTGGTGAAATGTTTGATTATTCTTTTTTATTGGCAACAACATCGTTTTTATTTGTCTTTTACTAATACCCCTTTTCCTAACAAGGATAGAAAGAAACCGGATTCCGTTGGGAACTTTATCAGGAAAAAAAGAATTTTGCGATGACTAATCTTCGAAGTATATAACCAGCAATACTTCCACAAGCAAAGAATGTACGATAAAAATTTGAACAAATCCTTGTTTTCTTTGTCTTTGTCTAATGCACTTTCGCCAACACGGATAGAGAGAAATCTGATTCCTCCGTGATTATCAGGAAAGAAAAGATGAATATTGTGATCAATAAAATATGTTCTGGTGTAAACGGTCCATGGAACTGACCAATAGGGTTAATTCTTGTTCAATTGCTTTTTCTGTCATCATTCTCAAAACCAAATGGATACCGTATAGATCTCGTAAGATAATTGTTGAATTGAATGAAAAGTAGACAGTATTGTGACGTAGGATAAACATTTGCTACTTATTACCTATAAGAAGACTTAATTTGTTTTTTTTGTATGAACTCAAAAAATACTTAACAATATCAAAAAGTAAAAATGTGGAAAAATCTATTTTTTCTCGGTTTATGCAATGGCAGCACCATCAAAATTTATTTAAAAAGCCCAGTACATCAATAAGGAATATGCATGTATTTTTTAAGGGAGGAGGGAGAGGGGAAGGAGAAAAATGAGAGCTGGCCATTTGGTTTCAACCAGAGCCATTAATCCAAAAACAACAACAACAACATGTATTGTTTAATGCATAGATCCACATGGGTGAAACTTGAATTGAATAAGTTGAAACACGACCGTTACACCATTAGTATGCCATCGTAAACAGAGGTGGCACTGTAGGATAATTCTTCTGCAACCATCATTTCACTCGTTCTTTGAACTTTCAGAATTTCAGACAGCTGACGATTTGCCACATTTCGCAGCGATCTGTGACAGGTCGGTGCAATAATTATTTTGTGTTTTAAACAATTTCATTCCCCATTTTTGTATTTTTGGAATTCATTTATAACATAGAAACTGTTGCGAATTTTAGGATGGTTTTAAGTGAATAGAAGTGAAAGTGTATGTTGTGTTGTAATACTAAAATGTGTTTAACGAACAATCGTAAGAAAAGGCAATTTTTTGCCTGCCAAGGTATCAAACGTCAAAGATAATAATATTATTTATAATGGATTTTGACCTGCTGAACAACGTGATGTGATTAGAATTTACTTGATTCTAAAGGAAAAGATGTTCCCGGAAGCATCCGGTAATTTTAATTGTGCCATCATGTTCAGCAGGTCAAAATTCACAAGAAATGTCATTTTTGTCACCTGTCTTGATTGACCAAAAAGCCTTTTTTAACAGTGTTCTTTTTGGTTGTTCTTTAATAATTCTGCTTGTGTTTCAACAATATCTTTAATATCTGTTTTAAATAATTCTGGGTTGCAGTGCAGGCAGAGAAATTACTTAGCCTCGACTCAATGTTGTCTGTTAATTTTTTTAATTTTTCTTCCCTGCAGCCCCTAATTTTTTTAGAAATCCTGGTAGACGATGTTTTAATGCTGGTTTTATATTTGTGTAGTTATCTATTCCTACATGAATTTCAGCATGCTAACATGAATTCGTATAACAATGTGGATTATCTTTCGAGCTCAGGAGTTAACGGTATTTAGTAAATGATATGGTCTCAACTTTATGAAAATTTACACATTTAGGTACATGAAAAACTACTCACATATAAATGAAACATATCCCATTCATTTGCATTTTGGGCTATTTTGTAAATAACAATGTGATAACAATAACTGTTTGGTAAATAAAGCCGACATGTACACACTTTGTAGTTTTATTATATAATGTATATTTTATATATTATACTGTGTAGGGTTTAGAAGTATCAGTATTTGATTGTTAAAGGCTATTATGGTTTTTTAGTTTGTTTATAGGTAATTTCCTCTAAAATATAATTTAATCAGTAAAATCATCAATTTATAGCTGGTTTTACTGAATACATAATATTTTATTGTATCATACGAAAAAAAAACAATAAATCGTCTTTAAAACAATCAAATACTAGCTTAAAAATAAATTAATACTATATTGAACATACCATTTAAACTACCCGTAACGAGAAAACTAACTGGAGCGACATCTGAGAACACGATGGCATACTAATTTATTGATTTTTATTTAAATTTCGTGTTTCTTCATTTTACTTAGGAGTTGACATTTCTAACCTCATATATTTTTTGCATAGATCGTTTAAGGCAGACCCAAAAATATTATTTTGAAGAAAATTACTAAGACAATTTAAGTAAAAAACAAATTTTACTTCTCGGTATAATTTATTACAATTTAAAAAACAGCAATTTTTGCCCTCAGTTCCAAGTGACGTGTGACGTCAGGGGGATAAGCAAAAATAAGAGTCAATCTACATGTTAACGTAAAGCTTAACCTAAAGTCGATGTCCTTAGATTTGTTTAATATTTTATTTTAATTAAGCAATCAGCGAAATTATCATGGCTTATGTTGAAAAGCAAATTAATATGTTGTAGATAGATACAAGAAAAATCGTTAACCGTATTTTTTTATGCTTTGTAGATACTAACCTCATATTAAATTTGGAAATGTTTAATAATAATAGCATTAATTAAATATGTAAAAGACTTTATAATAAAACACAACTTGTTTAAAGAGGCACAAATTAACAAGATTTACATTATATAGCAATTTTGGATCATTTACAGTTGGCTAATATAAGTTATTTAAATTTATATTTAACTTTTAAATTTAAGGTAAGGCAAGAATAGTCACTAACAATTAAAACCGGTTCATTTTGACAGTTATGGGTTTGAGTTGACAATTATGGGTTTAAACTGGCCAATATAAGAACAAGCCAATTAAGTTTTGTACCGGAAAAGAGGTTTTCTATTATTCTATTAGTATTCCTATTCCATTATGCAAAAAATAATATTTAAATATGCAATGTTTCCTTACTCTTTATAGTTTCGAAACGTCGCGTCGTGCCTGAACAAACAGTCATTGGTCAAGCTAAGAACACGCGATTGATTTTGTGACAAAACCGACTTGGTGAACGAAGGTCTGGGACAATAAAAACTAGACCAAATTTTGTGAATTGGTTGGAAAAATGTTGGTTTTAATTTGTTTTTATTCGTAAATTGCTCAAAGACACATAATGGATTTTAATCATTGACCTTCAGCAAGAAGAGGCAACATCATTTATTCATAACATAACTAGCCTTTCGTTTGCATCATACCTTTTTGAAGAATGGTTTGAATATCGCCTTCTTAAAAATATTCCCAAAAATAGCGTTATTGTAATGGATAATGCTAGTTACCAACCGCTATAATTCCGTCTCGGCGCGTGACCCTTAAGGCAGGTAAAAAGCCGAATCATTCAAATGCGTTAAGGTTAATTATTACCATTGTCAATTTGGTCAAATTGGTCAATTTAAAGAAATAACTTTACAGTGTAGATACTTCAAGAACTAAACCTCGATAACCCCATGATCCATCACAACGTTTTCCTCCAGTCTTTTTGGTTACCTGGGTACCGACCTAGTCAGTACCTACCTAGTACCTACCCATGAAAAGTGGGGCCCGTACTGAGATTAATTTACATTATATTCATCACTTTGATAACATTTAAAATTTGAAATAAGGAGCATCAATATTAAACATTCACGTTCAGTCGGCCGGCAGTCCATGGACTGTTAGTCCTGGCCGGACGGCCGTTATCGATACTCAAACTACACTTTCAGTTTGTTTCCCCTATTTGCATTCGACCGCCGGTTTCGATAATGGCCTTACGTTTTTTATTATTTCACTATATACGTGCAGTTTTTGATCGACCGGCAGTTGAAACATGTCTCAAGAAGAGTGTGCAGCAGCAATTGTTATAATAAAACACGAGCAGAGAAAAAGAAAATCAATTTGGATGAAAGAGTGATTAAAAAGACGTAGAACTTTGTCTCCCATGGAGCTTATACGAGAGCTCCGACAATCGAGTGCAACTGATTTAAAAAACTTTATGAGGATGGACGACAATAGGGAATATGCATGAAATTCAAATCAACCCGAAATATTTTTTATTGTATTCTCTATATAAATTAAATGATTATGGCGGTTGTTGTTTTCCATTTATTTTGGGTTTTATTAGCAAAAAAAAAAGATTTAAAACTGCAAATTTTCGCGCGAATTTCGGAACTTGTAAAACGCACTTCTTTTGTTTGTGACGTCACTTTTTTTATGACGTAAACGTTTTATAATGCCTAGTGTAATGTAAATTTCAGTATTAATTCATTTTCTTGATTGTTTCCCGAAGATTAGTACATTTAGTTGATAGAAAACCTTTTATTTGATTAAAAAAATTGTTTAGAAATGACCAAAACGGAGTGCGTGCAAAGAAAATCGGATAATTTGCTGGAAGTTGATGCCCTTTAGAGAGGGTTCCTTTTTTGCCTTCAGAATTTCGTTACCAATACTTATTATTTATTATACTATGAAAATAAATTTACAGTCACATATGCTTACTTGAATTTGGCGATACTGACCTTTATAGATACCGCTTTATGTAAAATTTTTGATTAATTTTGCAGTACGTATACTTTCTTCCAGCACCGGTTCTTTTGGACACGAGAAAATGAAGTTTTCCAAGTCATTAGCTGGAGAATTCTTTTACACTGGCATAATATAATATCTGTAGGTTAGTTTTTTAACATTTTCTACTGTTTAATAAAAAGGATTATTAACAAAATACGATATAATCGAAGACAAACAACAAAATCAAACCCAACCACACCAGATAAAGCGACCGTCACACTGAAGAAGCAACGTTGCCACCGCTGCAAACACCTGCGTGTTCGATTGACAATAATTGGATCAATCAGGATCACTTTACGTCACTTCAATGCTATTTTATCTCTTTGCACTGCCATTCCCTTAAAGTTCGTCAACTGATCCGGATCAATCCGATTTTGTCAATCGAACACGCCAGTGGCTAAAAAAATGACACGTGAAAAACCGAACCGACCCTGTCATCATTAAAGCTTTGCAAACGGAGGTAAATCCAGAGACGGCTCTAACCTAGTTGGAAATAAAATTAGGATTCGATGTGAAAATAAAATACAAATATTTATTTACCCACATTGTGTTATTTGAAAGTGCGAAATACGAAAATCCCATACAGGGTGTCTGAAAAGTCTTAGCATGGGCAAATATATTTACTATTAATTAAGATAGAGACACCAAATTTTAGTTTTATCTTATTGGTTAATAAATCTACTTTTTTATGTAATTTGACTTTTACCATCCCCTTGGGGGATTACGCTAGGGAGTTGAGGTCAAAAATTTTAAATGCAACCCTATGCCGTGTGGTACCTCATTTTAAAGATCTTGTCTCAGATGTTACTTCTTGGCAGAGTTCCAAAACGGACTTTATTACTGCCAAGAAGTTCATGGTGGCCAGTCTAAACAACTTTTAACGTAATTAGTAAGGCAGTCACTGTTGGTCTGTTACCAGAGGCGTCGATGCCGAAAATAAGTACATACGGTATTTGACAGAAATAATGTAATTGATGAGCGTTGCCGTGATTGTATGAAATAAAAAAAAACGGTTGAGTGCAAGTTCGACTCGCGCATAGAGGGTTCCGTGAGACATACAATATTTTGAATTTCTCACAGGACGCAAAAGTCTCAATAACTATGGTAAGGCTAATGCTTGAATAAATAAGAAGAAGCGGCCATGCCGGAAATATGTCAGTGCGTAATATAACTGATTAGTAAGGCTGGCACGGTTGGTCACAATGTCACATAGTTATGTTCAAAAAAGTAAGACGTCATAAAATCGTACAAATATGTTAAATACGTAGTTGTAGTTTTACTATTGGAGATATATTCTTGAAAGTGGGTAGGTTTCAATGTAGACACCAAAGTACATCTCCTGAAATTTCGTGCGCATGTCTAGCCCTCTTAGTTTGATTGGGTGGTACGCATTTGAGTCTACTGCGCAGATGTCAAAAAACAAAATATAAAAACGACAAATGAAGAAGTAAAGTTGGAAAAAAGTTAGAAAAAAAGTGCCCCATAAAACAAAAAATAGCAGCGCAGACTGGTAGGTACTGTATGGCACAAGAGGTCGACTAATGGTCGACTTGTGCCCCGCCTGATTATACGATTTACGATTTATAATTTTTATAGGCTTGCCATGTAAAAATGCATTAAAATACGGGAGTTGGGGTAAAATGTTGCGGTTTAATGACTTTTAAAAGAAGAGGCCACCCGGCATAGGTTTGCATTCAAAATTTTTGATCTCAACTCCCTAGCGTAACCCCCCAAGGGGGTTGAAAAAGTCAAATTGCATAAAAAAGTAGATTTATTAACCAATAAGATACAACTAAAATTTGGTGTCTCTATCTTTATTAATAGTAAAGATATTTGCCCATGCTAAGACTTTTCAGACACCCTGTATGGTATTTTCTTATCTCGCACTTTTAAATAACACAATGTGGGCAAATATAAATATTTGTATTTTATTTGCACATCGAATCCTGATTTTATTTCGCAATAGGTTAGAGCCGTCTCTGGATTTACCCCCGTTTGGAAAGCTTTAGTCATCATCGTTTGCCTAGTTGCCTACCTAACCCCTAACCTTGTTTATTTTTGTGGAATCGTTTGTGGAAAGTGGTATTTAGTTTTTAAAAATGTAACGCAGACATGCAATGTATCACTATGTAAATAGAAGAAATTGGTAAGTAATTACTAATTATTCTATAAACATATATTTTAATTATATGCACACTTTACACAACACAATAGTATCATAGACTAAATAATACATAGACCAACACTGGCGTGTAACAAAAATGGACCAAAAAGCCGGCATCTATTGAGACATTTTGACTTTTGAGGGTTTAGTGGTTTATGGCTTAGAAATTTGTTTGTCCACAATCCATGCGTTTATATGTACTATATAGATATATGATGGTGAACAAACAAATTCCTAAACCATAAACCAGTAAATTCACATAAATTTTTTGATGAAATACATGATGGTGATTTTAGGTACACTTGCTACATAAAATACATCAGGCAAAACTCTTAAAATTTATTTAAACGCTTTATTTCGCACTTTCTTAGGTTTTATTTAAATCTTATTATAGTTATTAAGTATATCCAAATGACAATCTTATTATGCTCATACTCATAACCTTTCTCATAACCATAACATAACCTTGGATGAATAAAGACAGTCCTTGAGGTAATCCTGGTAATCAGGTTATAAAACTTCACTTTAAAAATGTTGTAATAGTCCAGATTCATACCAAACTATTGCCAAAGCCAATTATTTAGCTACAATATTATTGTCTAAACTAATAATAAAATTATTATTTAATTCAACTGTCTAAAATTTTTTTAAATAAATAATGACAAAACGTTAACTACAGTTACAGAAGTGACCGGTAGGGGCGTAGAAGGTATCGACTATGGCGGTGTTGCCGTATCCCCTTTTAAGTCACCTTAATTTGAGTCGCCAACACGTTCAGTGTAGATTGCCCATAACACTGCGTGACGTAACTTTTTTGAGTGAGCAAATGGCTGCTTTTGAAACTGTAATAAATTATTCCGAAAAGTAAAAATTTTTTTTAGCTAAATTATCCCAGTAATTTTCTTCAGAATAGCATTTTTGGGGTTGTAATGACTTCCTTAAATGATTTATGCAATAAAAAAAAAATGTGCATATTCCAATAGGGAATATGCATGAAATTCAAATCAACCCGAAATATTTTTTATTGTATTCTCTATATAAATTAAATGATTATGGCGGTTGTTGTTTTCCATTTATTTTGGGTTTTATTAGCAAAAAAAAAAGATTTAAAACTGCAAATTTTCGCGCGAATTTCGGAACTTGTAAAACGCACTTCTTTTGTTTGTGACGTCACTTTTTTTATGACGTAAACGTTTTATAATGCCTAGTGTAATGTAAATTTCAGTATTAATTCATTTTCTTGATTGTTTCCCGAAGATTAGTACATTTAGTTGATAGAAAACCTTTTATTTGATTAAAAAAATTGTTTAGAAATGACCAAAACGGAGTGCGTGCAAAGAAAATCGGATAATTTGCTGGAAGTTGATGCCCTTTAGAGAGGGTTCCTTTTTTGCCTTCAGAATTTCGTTACCAATACTTATTATTTATTATACTATGAAAATAAATTTACAGTCACATATGCTTACTTGAATTTGGCGATACTGACCTTTATAGATACCGCTTTATGTAAAATTTTTGATTAATTTTGCAGTACGTATACTTTCTTCCAGCACCGGTTCTTTTGGACACGAGAAAATGAAGTTTTCCAAGTCATTAGCTGGAGAATTCTTTTACACTGGCATAATATAATATCTGTAGGTTAGTTTTTTAACATTTTCTACTGTTTAATAAAAAGGATTATTAACAAAATACGATATAATCGAAGACAAACAACAAAATCAAACCCAACCACACCAGATAAAGCGACCGTCACACTGAAGAAGCAACGTTGCCACCGCTGCAAACACCTGCGTGTTCGATTGACAATAATTGGATCAATCAGGATCACTTTACGTCACTTCAATGCTATTTTATCTCTTTGCACTGCCATTCCCTTAAAGTTCGTCAACTGATCCGGATCAATCCGATTTTGTCAATCGAACACGCCAGTGGCTAAAAAAATGACACGTGAAAAACCGAACCGACCCTGTCATCATTAAAGCTTTGCAAACGGAGGTAAATCCAGAGACGGCTCTAACCTAGTTGGAAATAAAATTAGGATTCGATGTGAAAATAAAATACAAATATTTATTTACCCACATTGTGTTATTTGAAAGTGCGAAATACGAAAATCCCATACAGGGTGTCTGAAAAGTCTTAGCATGGGCAAATATATTTACTATTAATTAAGATAGAGACACCAAATTTTAGTTTTATCTTATTGGTTAATAAATCTACTTTTTTATGTAATTTGACTTTTACCATCCCCTTGGGGGATTACGCTAGGGAGTTGAGGTCAAAAATTTTAAATGCAACCCTATGCCGTGTGGTACCTCATTTTAAAGATCTTGTCTCAGATGTTACTTCTTGGCAGAGTTCCAAAACGGACTTTATTACTGCCAAGAAGTTCATGGTGGCCAGTCTAAACAACTTTTAACGTAATTAGTAAGGCAGTCACTGTTGGTCTGTTACCAGAGGCGTCGATGCCGAAAATAAGTACATACGGTATTTGACAGAAATAATGTAATTGATGAGCGTTGCCGTGATTGTATGAAATAAAAAAAAACGGTTGAGTGCAAGTTCGACTCGCGCATAGAGGGTTCCGTGAGACATACAATATTTTGAATTTCTCACAGGACGCAAAAGTCTCAATAACTATGGTAAGGCTAATGCTTGAATAAATAAGAAGAAGCGGCCATGCCGGAAATATGTCAGTGCGTAATATAACTGATTAGTAAGGCTGGCACGGTTGGTCACAATGTCACATAGTTATGTTCAAAAAAGTAAGACGTCATAAAATCGTACAAATATGTTAAATACGTAGTTGTAGTTTTACTATTGGAGATATATTCTTGAAAGTGGGTAGGTTTCAATGTAGACACCAAAGTACATCTCCTGAAATTTCGTGCGCATGTCTAGCCCTCTTAGTTTGATTGGGTGGTACGCATTTGAGTCTACTGCGCAGATGTCAAAAAACAAAATATAAAAACGACAAATGAAGAAGTAAAGTTGGAAAAAAGTTAGAAAAAAAGTGCCCCATAAAACAAAAAATAGCAGCGCAGACTGGTAGGTACTGTATGGCACAAGAGGTCGACTAATGGTCGACTTGTGCCCCGCCTGATTATACGATTTACGATTTATAATTTTTATAGGCTTGCCATGTAAAAATGCATTAAAATACGGGAGTTGGGGTAAAATGTTGCGGTTTAATGACTTTTAAAAGAAGAGGCCACCCGGCATAGGTTTGCATTCAAAATTTTTGATCTCAACTCCCTAGCGTAACCCCCCAAGGGGGTTGAAAAAGTCAAATTGCATAAAAAAGTAGATTTATTAACCAATAAGATACAACTAAAATTTGGTGTCTCTATCTTTATTAATAGTAAAGATATTTGCCCATGCTAAGACTTTTCAGACACCCTGTATGGTATTTTCTTATCTCGCACTTTTAAATAACACAATGTGGGCAAATATAAATATTTGTATTTTATTTGCACATCGAATCCTGATTTTATTTCGCAATAGGTTAGAGCCGTCTCTGGATTTACCCCCGTTTGGAAAGCTTTAGTCATCATCGTTTGCCTAGTTGCCTACCTAACCCCTAACCTTGTTTATTTTTGTGGAATCGTTTGTGGAAAGTGGTATTTAGTTTTTAAAAATGTAACGCAGACATGCAATGTATCACTATGTAAATAGAAGAAATTGGTAAGTAATTACTAATTATTCTATAAACATATATTTTAATTATATGCACACTTTACACAACACAATAGTATCATAGACTAAATAATACATAGACCAACACTGGCGTGTAACAAAAATGGACCAAAAAGCCGGCATCTATTGAGACATTTTGACTTTTGAGGGTTTAGTGGTTTATGGCTTAGAAATTTGTTTGTCCACAATCCATGCGTTTATATGTACTATATAGATATATGATGGTGAACAAACAAATTCCTAAACCATAAACCAGTAAATTCACATAAATTTTTTGATGAAATACATGATGGTGATTTTAGGTACACTTGCTACATAAAATACATCAGGCAAAACTCTTAAAATTTATTTAAACGCTTTATTTCGCACTTTCTTAGGTTTTATTTAAATCTTATTATAGTTATTAAGTATATCCAAATGACAATCTTATTATGCTCATACTCATAACCTTTCTCATAACCATAACATAACCTTGGATGAATAAAGACAGTCCTTGAGGTAATCCTGGTAATCAGGTTATAAAACTTCACTTTAAAAATGTTGTAATAGTCCAGATTCATACCAAACTATTGCCAAAGCCAATTATTTAGCTACAATATTATTGTCTAAACTAATAATAAAATTATTATTTAATTCAACTGTCTAAAATTTTTTTAAATAAATAATGACAAAACGTTAACTACAGTTACAGAAGTGACCGGTAGGGGCGTAGAAGGTATCGACTATGGCGGTGTTGCCGTATCCCCTTTTAAGTCACCTTAATTTGAGTCGCCAACACGTTCAGTGTAGATTGCCCATAACACTGCGTGACGTAACTTTTTTGAGTGAGCAAATGGCTGCTTTTGAAACTGTAATAAATTATTCCGAAAAGTAAAAATTTTTTTTAGCTAAATTATCCCAGTAATTTTCTTCAGAATAGCATTTTTGGGGTTGTAATGACTTCCTTAAATGATTTATGCAATAAAAAAAAAATGTGCATATTCCTTATTGTTTTGAATATTTATTGAATTTAATAAAACTGTACATTACAAAAAATGACACATCTGACGGCATCTTTTATTGTCCATAAACATTTATGATTACGGTACATTTCAATAAAATCTTTAACAAAATTTGGCTGATTTGCCATTTTGTACCGACGTCGTCAAATAAAAAACTCACAAATTTTTGTCTGGAGTAAAATAAGGCCTGCAGTCCGATGCCGGCCGGCGAACCACTACACACGTAAAGTTTTGGCGATCAAAAGGTCGCCAGCAGGCCGTGACTCGTCGAATAACTTTGTGTGTGTAGCGCAAAATGGCCGGCAGGCAACGGCCTTTCCGGCAAATATCGGCCGGCAGACTGAACGTGAATGGGTACCTTTAGATCTCTATACTCTATAGTGTTTGCTCAGGTTTGCTGGGGTTTGTTCGTGTTTTACCCACTTTTACTTACTCTTTTTTTATATTGCATTGTTTTGGTAGTGCGACTGATTACTTGTTTCGTAATTTATGAATAGTCAATAACGACTCATCAAATCAACAATCGTTCGGCAAAATTCGGGACAGATATTCTCGGTACCGGCTAGACGCTAGCTGTATTCTGTATTCCGCCAAGCAAACCTCTGGAAAGGCAGTTCCGGATGAAAAGAATCAATTTTTCATTCCGCAAAGATTTTGGATAAAGTTCTGCCAGGAAAACCCAACCCAACCCAACCAAAAATAACGTAAAATATCACTACACACGTAAAGCTCGTTTCAAGCTCTTTCGTTGCCTTTTGACAAAGTTATAAACACCTCAATAAACGTAAATATAAATATTTCTAAAAGGTGCCAGAGTCGGAGTGGTTTATATTCAGAATAATTTTGAAAAAAATATAATCTTGTTAAATTTCGAATGATTTAAACATTATTTATTGATTTTTGTCATTTGATTTATTTGTACCAAGTGAGTCAACGATTGTGCGCAGTAATTTTATGCTTTGAAAATAAGATTTGTAGATAATAAGCTTTTGTGTTAAGGTATGCTTGAATATTCTGTACATTTTAAACATATTTTGAAATATGCAGGGTGCGTTCAAAAAGTAGGGTGTCACAAAGTTAGATTTTTTAAATAGGACACCCTGTATTTGAATCGATTCTTGAATTCTATGGGTAACTTTTTCACTACTGGCACAGATTATGTGCTATTGGTTTAATATACGAACAAATCATAGTTTTCAAGATAATTCGACTTGTATTAAAATTTAGTATTTGCAAGCATCTCTTTGTTGTGAAAATACTATTTAAATTTTCACTCCAAGCGATTCATTATTTATATCCTCAGTAAATTAAGTCAAAAAAACATATCCACTATGAAATATTTGACATCTCACTTACAGGGTGTTGTATTTCTAGGTCCCAAGTCAGAAAACTTCTAATTAAAAAATGTCACTTTTATTAAATGGTACACCCTATATATTTTTCTGTCATCTTATAGCTCGTCAAAAATTCTTTACATTTTGTAAAAAATGTTCTATCCCTATCTCTAATAGCTTTTGAAATATTTTGATTTTTCGGGATTTCCTATTCTCGTTATAGCATCTTTTGTCAATGGCTCTCAGTAGCCATGGAAAACAAATGAAAATAATGTTAGTGGATGATATTAAGAATCAGATCGGTTTTAAAGTTGAGCGTTTTTACTGTAAAGTTTATTGTCTCTTTGCCGAAAGATTATACAGGATGAAATATCCTGAGCAGCGAACACCCAGTCCTCGGAGTTTCCAAAATTTAATAGAACGTTTTGATTGAACCGGCAGTGTGGAACACTTAAAGCGGGAAGTTGTCAATTGAATAGCTACAAATGGTGGGAAAGAACTCGAAAGATTGTTACAAGTTCAGGAGAATCCCTAAGGTAGTAGCCGCAAACCGAACAAATCGCAAGTATAAATACCTACCACCCGTACCATATTGACATCAGGAACTTCACGATGAAGATTTTCAAAGGTGCGTAACTTACTGCCAATGGTTACGGTTACAGTGGCGGTCCCAGGGGGGGGGGGGGGGCAGTGGGGGCGGTCCCCCCCCCTTACCCTCTTAACCCAAGACACTATTTTTAACGGATGAAGAAATAATTAATAAATGATCGATGCGGGTAAAACAAAAAATTTAAAACCATTTGTGCAGGCAGTACACGTCTCTAGAATTGACTGTGGCCTAGATATAATTGCATGTATGCTTTTTTAATAGAAATTTTGAATATACATAGGTAATTTTTTTTTGTAACACACTAACCCGACGATTGGGCCAACCCAACACCTACTAAACCGCCCCCCCCCCTTTGAAAAAAGCTGCGACCGCCACTGGGTTACGTGTCCAAATTGAAGTAAACCAGATTTTTAAAAAAATTTATAATGTATTCAGATGAGGCTACATTTAGAAGTAATGGTGCTGTTAATAGAGACAATATGCATTATTATGCAATGAAGAACCCACACTGGGTCCGCAAAGTTCAACACCAAAACCATTGTGTGGTGCAGCATTCTTCACAACAGCAATATAGGGCCATATTTTTTAATGAATATTTAAACGACCCTACTTGTTTAGTTTTCTTGCAACAGCAATTGCCAAGACTATTGGCAGAAGTAGACTTTGATGGACGTCAAAATATGCGACTCCAAGAAGATTATGCTTCCCCACCTACTTTTATCGTGAAGCTAGAAAATATTTGGATTAGCACTATCCTTAAAGATGGATTGGCCGTGGGGGATTTGTTGCATGGCCACCAAGGTCTTGTCACCTTACCCCGTCCGATTTTTTCCTGTGGGGCTACATAAAAGATAGGGTATATGTCACACCAGCTACGACAAAGCAGGACATGCTAGATTAGGATTAGGGATATATGTCAAACAATAACACCAGGTCCGGGTAAAGATCATTAGACGAATTGACATGTGTATTGAACAGGAAGGACATCTATTCGAACATTTATTAAGAAGAAACTGATTTTCTTTGGGGGGTTACAGTTACAAGAATAATGTGTTCATTACTTTGTCGTGTAAACGTCTATATTTGTATTTAGTTAGTTTTACCTACAGGTTTTTACTTCTACCGCGAAGGAAAGTACCCATTATCTGTTCTGTTCAAAATGTCAATCAAAATATTTCAAAAACTATTAGAGATAGGGATAGGACATTCTGTTCAAAATGTGAACAGATTTGACGCGCTATAAGATGACAGAACAATATATTCGGTGTTCCATTTGATAAAAGTGACATTTTTTAATTAGAAGTTGACTTTGGACCTAGAAATAAAAGACCCTGTAAATGAGATGTCAAATTTTTCATAGTGGATGTGTTTTTTGACTTAATTTACTCAGGTCAGGATACAAATTATGAATCGCTTGGAGTCATAATTTAAGTAGTATTGTCACAACAAAGAGATGCTTGCAAATGCTAAATTTTCATTATAAGACAAATTATCTTGAAAACCAAATTCAAAATGAAATGTGCAGAATATCCAATCATACTTTAACACAAAAGCTTATTATCGACAAATAGTAATAATAATAATAATAATAAATAACCTTTATTTAATATTTACAAATAGTAATATACGAAGTAATGAACAAGAGAGGCGAGATCTAGCGCAGCTACTCACCTAACCACCCTATAAGAAGAGATAAATTTAAGTAGAAATAAAGTAAGAAGAACAATAGATCAGTAATCATTAACATGCCCATACTTAGGAAAAAAAACACACAAAGCAAATAAATCAACCCCTAAGGGGGTGAAATGGGGGTTCAAAGTTTTTAATGGATTAAAATTGTTGTTATACCGCGGACGAAGTCGAGGGCGAAAGCTAGTAGCAAATAACTGAGCAACAACAATGAAAATAAAGACAGAACAGCACTATAGGTACTGCTGCTAAGATCACATCTACATCCGCCGGACGACTCCACATCGCGTCAGTTCCTACAGTTCTTTTTATTTTATGCAGTTTTACTAAATATACAACCTAACATGCTTTTGTTGTAAATACATGCTGTTAGGACATTGAACTTTTTTAGTTGTCTTTGTCTTGATCGCCATCGCCATCGATTCTTGTCTTCTCTTTATCCGTCTTCCGATAAATTCCAAACCAATTAATGCATTTTGTCGTCTTTGTTATTCAAATATTAGGCACAAAAACCTCTTATGCATGTGTCTATAAAGACCATCGTAATCTCAACTAAATATCAATTTAAACGTTTCAAAATGTCTTATGTTCCACGACAAAAGAATTCAAGTTGGTTTTCTCCATTGTGACTGAACTTTTTTAATGGCGGACTGGAAAAATGTTTACTTTTAAGCTTAAGGTTACGAGTTGCAAGGGCCATATCAGATGTCATCTTTGTGTTATATATTCCTTTATGTGTCTTACTGACAAATGCCCCCCATAAAGTATAAGAGGGCCTTTTTTGTTGAACGTCGTTTTAATATTCTAATTAGGACGATTTGTGTTAGGCGTTGTAATAAAAAAAAGTGATGAAATTTAAGTCGTTTTGGTACTTGAAGAATAGATGATTAAAGCTTTATAAGAAATAAATCTATTGCAGTGTCTCGTAAATAACAGGTATACAAGTTAAATTTTTGGTGAAATTTTGACGTGGTCTATTCCTCTAATAATAAAAAACTAAAAAACCCAGAATAACCTAAAAAAGTTAGTACTGGTTTAAACTTAGAATTTTTGGTTAATCAGTTAGGTTTTGGCAGGTTTTTGGCGTGTTAAGTTACCATTTATTTATTACCACAAAATTAAATTCTAAGTACAAAATATTTATTTCGAAACCATATACACTTAGGTACCATTATTTTCTTTTTAGAGCAATCAGAGATTCCCAAACCGACAAACGATATGGTCCCCACCTAGGGTGCCACCTTTTGGGCACTCTTACCCGGGACGTCATCTCCAAAACCTTGCACCTTCGCCACTTTTTATAAAAACTAAAAGTTGGTAGTCGCCAAAGCTATAGAGTACTACATTAAAATATACGATGACTAAGACAAATAATATTGAGTACATACCAATCAATAAGAACGAATTACTTAAAAGGGTAAGCTACTCGGACTAACTCCTGGACGTACCTAAATAGAACGCAGACAGGAATATAGATAGGAATGGCACCGCAATATTGATAATATAAAATTAGGCAAGGCCGTAGCTAGAAATTTTGAAGTTGTATATCTCTGTTGCTACTTACGGGACCCATGCCACGTTTAGGGTTTTTAATAGTGAGCCTACTAGGAATGTTTTGGTAAAGAAAACAAATGTTTTGGAATTTGCGAAAAAAAGTTGAATTCTTGTTTAGAAAAAAATAATATTTAGAAATAATAAAAGGCACTGCGTTCGAAAGCACAAAAATAAAGCGAATCATTTAAATATTTTTCTCTTAATTTCAGTGACTGTCATATAGGTGTAATATCTGGTTATCATTGTTACACCTATACCTGAGCGATTGCTGTTTAGAATGCCTTGGTTATTATTGATCGTTATTGTATTGTTCATTGTCAATTTCATGTCTGTAAATAATAAAATATGTATTTAAACATTTATAAGGTTTTTTTATTATTATTGATCATTGTATTTTTCATCGTCAGTTCATGTATGTAAAGAATAAAAACTTATTTAGAACTTTAAATAAATATTTTACTTCATATTCCACTGACTATAATATAGCAAGGTGGCCTGACCCTAATCTATTTATATTTTAATATTTATTTCATCTAAAACCTAATTTTATCAAAAAACAAAAAGCTTTTCTGACGTTTCCAAATTTTTTTTAATCTGCTTATTAAAGAAACCTAAAAATTCAAATAACCTAACTAATTAGTTTTTTTGTATTAATTAATTCATTTTATTTTTACTTTTTTTTAATTGGTGAGCTAGTTAACTGGAATTATTTTTTTGGTTCATTTAATAACGATAGAAATTAGGTGTCCAAACCTTAGAAAATATTTTTATTTTTTAATGAGACAGAATTTAGAGAGAATAAATACAACAATGTAACAATAGGATCAGGCAACATTTTAATAATTAATAATTAAAATAAACATTAAATAAATAAAAGTAACTGGCGAATTACAGGAAAAAGTTTCTTTGTAACAAATGTTTTATTTTTGTTATTTTCAAAATCAGCGACTTTTATGAATCTTAAAAAATATAATTTTTTTTTCTTAACAGTAGAGCGGCGTAATACCCGATTAGTTGGGTTTCTACCCAATTAATTGAATATTAAGGAATTTTTTGTCTAATAACAGTTATGTTATTCACAGTGCACGTATTAAGTTTAACCCAAAGGTGCTATTACTTCGGAGTTTTCTTCAGATATCTTTTCTGTGGTGAGTCCAAGTAATTTGGTACCAAAATGTAAATAATCGTTGAAGAGTTATTAAAATAAAATGGATTGGATGGATTTTTTTTTTGAGGTTACATGGTTTTATTTTATGGAAAATGGTTATTTGTCGATTTTTTGGCACCAAACAAATTTTGTTCGGTGCTTTTAATGATATTTTAGTGTTGTATACGTATGCCCAAAATATTCAAACTCTTACCAGATTTGAAAGGAATTACTGAAAAATAGTCCTAGAGCAATTAAAAAACAAGCGAAAATACTAATGCATAGTCAGGAATAGAAGTATGTTTGTCTATTATATTTTTTATGGGTCTTCTTCTTCTTCTTCTTCTTCTTCTTCTTCTTCTGGTGCCGTCTTCTACTGAAAGTTGGCGATCATTCTGGCTATCTGTATTTTGGAGACCGCTGCGCGAAATAAGGATCTGGTACTTTTTCCATACCACTCTCTCAAGTTCTTAAGCCACGATGTTCGTCTTCGTCCTGGTGCTCGTCGCCCTTCAATTTTTCCCTGTATTATTATTAGTTGAAGGAAGCGGTATTTCTCGACTCTCATAACATGTCCGAAGTATTCCAGTTTTCGTCGCTTCACTGTGTCTAAGATCTCGGTCGTTGTGTTTAGACGCAACAAGACATCAGCATTGCGTACTCTATCAGTCCGGGATATCCTAAGTATGCGACGATAAACCCATATTTCAAAGGCTTCAATCTTTTTGCAATGCCGATCCAACAGTGTCCATCCCTCTAATCCATAAAGCAAGATGGGAAATATGTAGCATTGGGCCAGTCGTAGTCTTAAACTTAGATTCAGTTGTCTACACGTGAGAAGCTGTTTCATTTTGATAAATGCACTTCTGGCTTGTTCAATGCGGATCCGGATTTCCTGTCCAATGTCCCATTCACTGTTTAGGCAACATCCTAGGTATTCATAGTGATCAATTCTTTCTATTATTTCCTGGCAAACTGACAATTGTACATTTCCAATTTTTTACTTGCTGACTATCATAAATTTGGTCTTCTTTAAATTTAGTGTTAAACCACTGGCATTACTAGCCTGGTTAATTCTTGTTAGTAACCATTGCAGATCCTCAGAAGAACTGCTCAATAATACTGTATCATCATCGTAGCGGATGTTATTTATTGGTACACCATTTACGTAAATGCCTTTTTCGTTTTCAGATAGGGCTTCGGACAAAATAGATTCAGAGTAGATATTAAACAATAATGGGGAAAGCACGCAGCCCTGCCTGACTACTCTCTGAATTTCTATCTCATCCGATACATGGTTCTCCACCTGAACAGAAGCTCGTTGATTCCAATATAGATTAGCGATAATTCTTATGTCACGCTGATCCAGCCCGATGTTCTGAAGGTTTTGTATCATTTTAGAATGTTGTACCTTATCAAAAGCCTTCTCATAATCTATAAAACAGATGTATACTGGTCTATTCATATCCAAGCATCTTTGAACTAGAACTTGCATGCTAAAGAGAGCATCTCTTGTTCCAATACCATTTCTGAAACCAAACTGTGTGTCTGAGATAGTTTCTTCACACTATTTATATATTCTGTTGTGAATAACCTTTAGAAATAGTTTCAGTACATGGCTCATAAGGCTTATAGTACGATACTCTGAGCAGTGTTTGGCATTAGCTTTTTTTTGGCAGCGTGATAAACGTGGACTTCAACCAGTCCTGTGGTAGTCTTCCTGAGATGTATATGGTGTTGAACAAATCAGTGAGAACCTTGGCGACACTATCCTCTGCTAGTTTAAGAATATCAATATAGATATAGTCAGGGCCTGCAGCTTTACCGTTTTTTGACTGACGGATGGCCTGTATGATTTCCTCTTTTAAGATATTTGGACCAGTACTCGCCTCTTCAAAACCATGTTGTTCAGGTCTGTCATCCCTAAATAGATGCTGAATGTAATGTTTCCATGTTTGTAATTTCTCCTTTATATCTGTTATGACGGTGTTATTGTCTCTGCTTAAATTGCCATTTGGACGTTTCCTGTTCATTCCCAGTGTTTCTTTTATTTTCTTGTGTAGGTTGAATGAGTCATGCTTCCTCTGTAATTCTTCCATCTCCTGACACTTACTATTCAACCATTCTTCCCTTGCGATTCTGCACTTATTTTGAATATCATGGTGGATGGCTCTGTATCGGTCGCGATTATGAGATTTATATTCTCTACGTTGATCGATAGGTTGGGTCTACATTCATAATTCTCATGAAGCTGCTTCAGTATAATATAATATAATATAATATAATATATTTTGCATTCAAAGGCAATTTCGCAAGCTTCGAGATAAGTCAGTGGATTATGCTCTACCATGTCCCTTTTAAAAGATATGTCCTAAAAAAGCACGAAAAACCCGTTTTCACTAATTTTTTTCAAATTTGGTAAGGGTTTAAATGTTTTGGACATATACAGGGTTCGGCAAAATGAACTACCCAATTTAAACAGGTTATAAAAATTTATTAACTTGAATAATAAAACGAATTAATACATACTTTTAAACTAGAAAGATGGGAGTTTTTTATGATTTAAATATAGTGGTTCGTAAATGATCGCCATGGTTCTCAATGCATTCTTCTAATTGATTAGCAAATTTTTGCATAACGTTTTGAAAAACATGACGTGGGATAGCATTGATTTCATTTCTAATGTTTAATTTCAAATCTCTTAAATTTCTGGGTTTATTCACAAACACTTTAAGCTTTAAATAGCCCCAAAGAAAATAATCTGGAGCTAAAAGATCTGGGAATCTTGCTGGCCATGGAATCGTACCATTTCTTGATGATGATGTTTGGAAAGGATTCTCTTAAAATGTCCATGCTTATTCTCGCCGTATGACTTGCTGAAACCAGTAGTGTCCTACGAGTATTTCTTCTTTAATTTGAGGTAAAGAGAATGTCTGCAGCATTTTAACATAGCGCGCAGCGGTAATGGTTACCGTCTTACCATTCTCTTCAAAAAAATAAGGCCCAATTATTCTAGACGATGAAATGGCACACCATACAGTTACTTTAGGGCAATGTAAAGGTCGCTGATGAATTGCCCGAGGATTCTCTTGAGCCAAATAACGGCAATTTTGCTTATTTACATCGCCATTGAGATAAAAATGTGCGTGGTCACTGATGAAAAGGTTACTTTCGATACCTTGGTGATTATCATGAATCAGACGACAAAGTTCAAGTCTATTAATGTTATCTTAATCATTTATTTCCTGAGCTAATGCGATCTTATATGGATGAAAATTCATGCGTTTTAACATTCTTCTCGTGCTTCGATCACTCAAACCAAGGACGGAAGCATGTTTAACAGCGGGTTTTTTCCGACTAGCAATAACGGTATTTCTTATCCTTTCTTCGTTACGTTCACTGCAGGCAGTTCTTGGTCTTCCACTTGACTTTTTGTCTACAATAGATCCCAGTTGTCCCCATTTCAATGGCGCAGCCAGGAATACGCTCTGGGGGGGGGGGGGGGGGGGTTTGACAAAAAAGTTTTTGACAAATACGCTCTGGGGGGGATTTTGACAAAAAATTTTGACAAATATTGCTTTATTTTCGTTAATTTGGGAAATGGGTAGGGTAATCTTTAGGCCTTTGGGGGGGTTTTAACCCCCCCCCCCGTGGCTGCGCCACTGCCCCATTTATTGCGCCAAGCCAAAATAGTCTTAGGCTGAGGATAGCGACGGACATTAAAATGACGTCGAAAACACCTTTGAACAGCGATTACTGAATTAAATTGAATCAATTTCTCAATACAAAAGACGCGATGTTGTGTAGACTAACGCTCCATTTTGACAACTGTCAACAATTCTAACAAAATTTCCAAAGCCTACTTTTCCATTTAAAACTATTTTCATTCAAAATTACCGGATCGTTTTTGTGTTATTAATGAAATAAAATGGGTAATGCATTTTGCCGAACCCTGTATAACACTGAAATATCATTTAGAACACCGAACAAAATTTGTTTGGTCCCAAAAAATCGACGAATAACCATTTTCCATCATGAAATAATACCATGCAACCTCAAAAAAATTTCGCTAAATCCATTTTATTTTACTAACCCTCCAACGATTATTTTCATTTTGGCACCAAATTACTTGGAGCTCATCATAGAAACGACATCTGAAGAAAACTCTGAAGTAATAGAACCTTTGGGTTAAACTTAATTCAAACTCACATGATCAAATATTTGTAGTTGCCATCAACATTATTGGTTTTATTAGTTTCGACTTCAAACAGGATCACATTAACCTTACGCGTATTATTTTTTAAAATTTATTTATTTGTTTTTAACGCTTAACTTATTACTTAGGAAATTTGTTAATTACTTCCTGTCAATTAAATTGTATACACAACCGAAAGGCGGTATTCCTAAAAAGACTTAGCCAAGCATTATAAATTAAAAGACATTTATTTGAAGATTATTAATTAACATATAAGGCAGTTTAAAAGGTGACTTACTAGAAATACCATCATGTGAAACGCGCTTGCTTGTCGTCCACACACATAAATATCACGTTTTATGAGTCACCTCAAAACCTTTTGCTTTGTCCTGCAAGAGTTCCTCTACTTTTATTTGTTTTACCGTGAGCAGCAAATGAAATTGATTCAAGAAAGACCACCTTAGTAAATGCAATCTTTTAAGAGCAGCCGTTAGTGCTTACTACTATTTTAGTTCCTTTGACCTTCTTGATACACAGTTATTTGTAAAAAAAAAACAATTTTGTTTCAGTATAGACACAAAAAAATCGAGATCGGAATTTAAGACAGCGTACTTCAAAAATCAACAGACGTATCGAATTTTTGCAAAGCGCTGTTTTAGAGAAAAAGACAAAATAAAATGTTCATTTCTTTAATGGATTGCATTTTCTTTATATGTTTATACTGGAATGTCATTGTTTGCAAATAACTTAGCAACAAGAAAATTAAAAAAATAACATAGTGGTAATGGACGTTCAATACTCCTCTTAAGGGTATCATAGTACCTGGTTGAAAAGCTGAATGATCCAAATGTAACTTATGTTATTACCAAAATACTCTAACTCTCAAAAAAGTTACGACCCAAAATGTCCTACAATTTCAATACTTCATAACTTTTAAATGGGATATTTTTAAGAGCAGTAGTCAACGCGTTACTACTATTTTAGTTCTTTTGACATTCTTGTTGCACAGTTATTTGTCAGAAAAAACACAAATGACTTTTGCGTATAGACACATAAAAATCAGCGCAGCAGCTTTTTATACTTTTCCTTTAAAATAGCACCCCGCAAATATTCGACAGACCTATCGAACTGTTGCAGGTCGCCGTTTTAAAGGAGAAGTACAAAATAAAATATTGATTTCTTTAATGGATTGCATTTTTTTTACATGTCTGTATTGAAATGTCAATTGTTTTGTACATAGCAAATAATTGAGCAACAATAATGGGAAAAAAAACAAAAAAGTGGTAATGGACGTTAATTAAGGGTATCATAGTACCTAGCTGAAAAGCTGAAGGATTTAAATGTAACTTATGTTATTACCAAAATACACTGAAACCAAAAAAGTGACGAGCGCAAAATGTTCAACAATTTTAAAACTTTTAAATGGGTTGTTTTTTAAGAGCAGTAGTCAGCGCGTATTACATCTATTTTTTGACATTCTTGTTGCTCAGTTATTTGTCAGAAAAAACCCAATGACTTTCCAGTGTAGACACATAAAAAAAATCAAAACTTTTTGTACGTTTCCTCCTTTACAACAGGGAGCCGCAAATATTCGACAGACCTATCGAACTTTTGCAGGTCGTCGTTTTAAAGGAGAAGTACAAAATAAAATGTAAATTTCTTTAATGGATTGCATTTTCTCTACATGTTGTACTGGAATGTCAATGGTTTTTTATAGAGCAAATAACTGAGCAACACTTCTTTTTTTTTGCGCAAGCACTATTAGGATATCAATCTACAATCACAGAATTAACTTTATTTTAGTAACGAGTTCCAAAATAAAAATCATTGGGAAGCCAAGCAACTCTCAGAAACAATAAAATAATAATATAATAAATACGCTGTTAGTGCCCTTATAAACAGTGACAGGATAAAAATCTAAGTGATCAACTAGAAGATCCTTATTTAAACCAGTAGTTAAAACTTTTTAGTCAACCATTTTTAACAGCTGTAATTTTTTGCGCTATCTAGATAGCCCCCCAAAAAACTAATTTGTAATACCATCTAGGTAAAAGTTACTATTAAAACAATTAAAGTGACTAAAACCAAAGTTTACAGAATATATTATGTAAACTGTGCTAAAACTGTGTGCTTTTAAAAACCATGTTGTTGCTTCCAAGGGTTAATGTCGATTCGTCAGATGTTCCATGTTCTAGACCTACAAAACACACTTAGAAAATAATATATTGGTAAACATAAGTGAAACTTGGCTTTTTGTAAGGGGTTTAGAAGGTTCAGTAGCGGAGAAATTGAATGATAAAATATATAAGTACTGTCATTCTGTCATAATAAAAGTTTTATATTAAGAGTGTACTTTTACACATATTATATTTTTTAAATCTTAAAATACTGTGACTCAATAGAAATTTTAACAAAGTTAAGGATATCCCAATAGTCACATTATTTTATTTTGACTTCGAAGACATGGGGGATATCTTGCACAGATAATGTTTACCATAATATTCCTTCAACTATTTCTTTAAGATTGAGTAGTAAGTAATATTTTTTTAATGGCAGAGTTGATATAAAGTCTTTACAGTCATCTCAATGGCTATAAAGGATTTTGTGTCCCTAAAGTGTTATTGACTTTTGCCAACTAGTTGTTTGAACGACGTCTCTATCGCAGTGAAAGTATCGTAGGCGGTATTTATGCAGTTTTACACGAGATGCCAAATAATGATTTTTCATATATTTTTTACCGATTGCTATAAATTTTATATTCATTTTATGTTACGTAAAGCCCTATTACCTGGTTTCAAATTCAATAAGGAATATGCACCTATTTTTTTCTTTGCATAAATCGTTTGAGGAAGTCATTACAAACCCAAAAAAAAATATTTTGAAGAAAATTACTTCGATAATTTAGCTGAAAAATGTTTACTTTTCGGTATAATGTATTACAATATAAAAAGCAGCATTTGTCCTTTATGAATAATGACGTCAGGAGTTCAGCAAAAATAAGTGTGAATCTACATGTTAACGTAAAGTTTAACCTAAAGTTGAGCAGGATTGTTTTTCTCGGAAACAGTCAGAGGGGGAGCAATCGAATTTTCTGGGTTAATAGAGAAATAGGATGTTTCGTTTCGGAGCTATTAGACGTCAAAGTCGAAATTTCCGCGATTTCCGTTGAAATCGGGTACAGGTCGCACAAGTGAATTAAATCGACGTAAATTTTGGGAGGTTGTAGAGGACCTGGTGCTTCAGAACTCTATTGAAACTGGTGAGAACCGGAAAATGGCAAGTAATTGTTTTGAATTTTTTAGGTCGAAAAATGCCATTTGCAGACCCCTCTTTGGTACCTAATAACTCGAACACAAAACGGATTCATAAGTAAAACTTGAAAATCTTAAATACTTCCTTTTTGCAATACATATACCTATACCTAAAATCACTGGAAAATGGATATATTTGGGAAAAACTGGAAATTTCGATTTTTGACCCAAATATTTCACGGTTTATAATTTTTTGTGAGGTCAAAATGGTTCAATTTAAAATCCCACATACGTCATCGGAATCGGAAAGAACTCGTCGAAATACATGATATCCATATTTTTTAGTTTCTTCATTCTTTATAGGAAGGAAGCAATCGCCGATTAAATTTCGATTTTTTGACTTTTTTTGCCCTCGACATTGGTACATTTGAATCACTCTATATTTTTTCCTATCTATTTTTTCCCAATTGTTCAACACTATCTTATAAAGGGACAATCACACTTTAAAATGAATACCAAATGGGTCATCCAGGAGCGTGTTTAAGGGGTAAAAACAGAATTTTCCGACAAATCCTATTTTTAACCGACATTATTCCACACTATTTTCCTTATTTAGTAATTCTTTTTGAATTTATTTTATCCGTTCTATCTAAGAATACCTCCCACTAATTTAAATCGCTGATTTTTTCGTTAAAGTTATAAATAAATAGGTTTATTTCCTTCGGGGACATTCAAAATTTGAACAATTTGGAATTTTCGAATTTTCGAAGATTGCTATGAAAACAAAGAATTGCAGCTTATTTAACAGAAATTATTAAGATATGATGTCAAAATTTAAATGCCAGATTTTGTTGCAAAATTGAAAGGTTCCTGGGCCGATTTCGGCTTGAAATATGCAGTGATGAGTGATGGGATTGAATGAGTTACGCATTAAATGCCATTTTTATTGATTTTTCGATGACCCTACAACACTGGAATTCGCCATGTACTCATTACGAATCACAAATTCACTTTAGACGACACAGCCAATGGGACGTTTTACAAGTTTCGAAATTCGCGCGAAAATTTGCAGTCGATATAAAATTCTTTTTTTATTAATAAAGACCAAAATAAATGGATAACAGCAACCGCCATAAGCATTTAATTTATGTAGAGAATATAAAACGAATATATCAGATTTATTTGGGTTTTATGCATGTTCCCTATCATGTCATATTTTTTGATTTTTTGGGCTGAAGTAAATGGCGATACTTTAAAATCTGCTTTTAAAGTTCTTTTGGAGGTTATGATATTTTTCCTGTCATTTATGATATCTAAAATTGTTAGATCTGCAATGACTTTTCCAGGTTTATATATGAAACGAAACGTAAGCTACAGCAATGTAATATATTTTTAGAGATTTTCACTACTTACTAAAAAGCATGACCACAAAACGTAAAATTGGCCCAATCATCTTAACATTCTTTTGTATACGCCACTGAAGCTCTAGGCTACCATCTGCCAAAAATTCTTAAAAGTGTTCCTAATTAGAGAAAGGGTGAAAAGCAGTAGGTTCTCAATTAGCTTTTGTAATATGACACTTTATGTTTTTAGGAGGGTATAAAAGTTTAAAGCCTATATTTGTACAAAAACATGGCCCCAGAAATTAGGTTTGATATCAGATTTATCGTATTGGGTAAGCTATCAATTTTGCTTGTGCCAGTATCTTGAAATATCTTCTACAAGTTTGACAAACATCCACCTTCCCTCTCTGATATTTTTTTAAAATACTTTACCTTCACATTCAATCAAAAGGTTAAGAGTTAGTAGTGATTTAAATTAAGATCCATATAGCTGATCAGTTAGGTTTTTGTCTTGTTATTATTAACAAGCCATCATTAAAAACTTAGTTCCCAAATGATTTTAAGTCGCTTTAAAATTGCTCTTCTCTTTATAAATTTGGGAAAAAAAACGAAAAACAAATTCCTAGTATAAAATTTAGTTGTCTTATTCTTACACGTGTCAGTTTAAAATTTTTGGTGGTCAAATTGATCCGGTCTAGCGTTGGAGAATCTGGCAACTGTTCCTCTGAACTCAAAAATATTTATTTCTAATCTAAGAAGAATAAATCGATAACACAAAGTTGTTTACTATGTTTATACTTTCTCCTTAAGACGATTCAACAAAAGTATTTTTATAAAAACACATGTACGTAATAAACGTCAGTGCAACTTAGTTGCTGAGTAATAAAACAGATTAGGTTGGGTTGATTGTTGATTAGGTAGTTGTCGTTGATGATTGGGGTAGTAGCATTGTGAAAGACAATTTTTTATAATGAATAGAACTAAAAAAATACAGTTCATTTTAATATAAACTTTTATTGATTTTAAAGGTTACTATAAAAGAAATAATAGGTACATATATACGAAATATATTAACAGAAACTGTATTTTTTAATGTTGTTCAATAAAAGGTCAAATAAAAGTAGGCTGTCTCTCTTCACAAAAACACAACCTTACAGGCTTAAAACGGTTTTATTTTTATAAAAGAAATTACACTCAGTCGATTTAACAGACCCGTGTAAACATAGTAAGTGAGGAAAGTTTTTTGCTCATTCTGCAACTAATTACTATCTTTTTACGTCATAATAACAAGGAAGGTAATTATGTATGAAAATTTAGAAGTGCATTGATGCATTTTACTTGTTAAACTCAAGGATTTGTGCCATTCAAGCACTGCTATTATCTCTTAGCCGATTTAATTTATTGTCTTATTGTTTATGATAGAAGAAAAAAATCATTTTCCTATATTTAAACAGATTTGTAGGAAACTGGCATACGTCAATACGTTATAAAACATTTGGGATAATAGGCGAGCGGGACACCCCCAAAAAGTAGCTTAGAAATAGCAGTATGTGACCACCGCGTCCTAGTCGCTAAAAACAGTTTTACTGTATGTTTTCGAGGTCGCTGAACACGAATCCAAAGATATTTTTTTGATTAAAATGGGGGAACATTGAAAAAAATGGCAATTTAGTGCTAAATGAGGAAAATAAAATTTTCATACTTTTTAATATTCAACTCGCTATATCTCAAACAATTGTTCATATTTCTTTTTTAAATTTTAACCACTTATTCTTTAAGATATTACCTAGAAAACAAGCCCCATCCGAAGGTCTCAAAGCAATTATTGGCTGAGTGGCAAATTTTCAAAGTTGTGCTATCAGGTTTTATGAGTCCTCACGTACTATGGCAAAATTGAGTGACGAAGTTTCGAATTTCGAGTAAATAGCTATATAGTATTAAAATATAGTATATAAGGAAGTTTTTTGTAAAATTTGAGCGCTTTATATTCAATAGAAAAAAAGATATACGATTTCAAAGCTAAGAGCTGAATACGGGCGCGTGCGTTTGGCGCGCCGTGATTATCGCGGCAGGCGTATACAGGCGTTTGAATGATTTTACCTAGCTCGATTGCTTACTATATGGCATTTTTTTAGATATTTTTATTTGTGTTAGTGAAAACACGTTGTTTATAAATATTCCAAATGCTTTAATCAACAAGGTAAGTACAGTTAGCTACATGATTTACGTTTATCATTGTGTAGTGCTAATTCAATGTACATATATTATAACTATTGCACACTTTCAACATTTTTAAAATAGTCCTCAGCTGTGGTTTTTGACAGGAAAAATTTCGGTCCGCACTGATCTGAGAAGATATATACATATACATATTTTAGCCCAAAAACTAGGAAATCATTTATGTTCATCTTTCTTAGCTGCACAAGCTTTGACCGGCTGTGATACAAATTCATCATTATTTTATATTGGTAAAAATACTGTTAATGCCACTCTAAAAAAATGTCAAATGAAGAATTGCTTAATTTAGCTAAAATAAATGATTTAACTATAGATATTGTCCAAGAAATCGTTAGCTTATTCGTATCGTATTTGTATGATCCCCCCAAAAAATCAAAAGCTATTCGCACTGATCAATTCCTTACGCTATAATTTAGCCATCGAAAAAAATCTAAACATCTCAAAACTTCCTCCGTCAAAACCAGCTATGCTAAAGCATATTTTAAGAGCTCTTTGGCAAATCAACGAATGGAGGCAAGCGACAAAATCTATAATTATTGCTTCTGAAGATGTGACAAAGCTTGGATGGTTGGTAGAAGACGACAAATTGCAATTCGATTATTATGATGGACCCACTGCCATAGAAACACTACAAAAATATTTTTGTTCCTGTAATGGTAAAAATGCTTGTACAACTGCGATTTACCTTTGTATAGTATCTAACTTAAGATGTGATGTTTGCAACTGTAGTGATTCATGTGTCAATGTAGGTAAAATAAACGAATAATTTCAAATTCCTTTCAGTGATTTTCTTTAATTAGGAGTTGTACTTACCTTGTTTATTTTGAACATTTATAAAAAATGTTTTTACGTTAACACAAATAAAAAGATCTAAAAAAATCGATACAGTAAGCAATCGAGCTAGGTAAAATCATTCAAACCACTGTATACGCCTGCCGCGATAATCACTGCGCGCCAAACGCGCGCGCCCGTACTCAGCTCTCAGCTTTGAAATCGTATTTTTCTATTGAATATAAAGCGCTTAAATTTTACAAAAAACTTCCTTATATTCTATATTTTAATACTATATAGCTATTTACTCGAAATTCGAAACTTCGTCACTCAACTTTTGCGATAGTACGTGAGGACTCATAAAACCTGATAGCACATCTTTGAAAATTCGCCACTCAGCCAATAATTGCTTTGAGAACTTCGGATGGAGCTCGTTTTCTAGGTAATACCTTAGAGAATAAGTGGTTAAAATTTAAAAAAGAAATATGAATAATTGTCTGACATATAGAGAGTTGAATATCAAAAAGTATGAAAATTTTATTTTCCTCATTTGGCACTAAATTGCCATGTTTTTCATTGTTCCCCAACTTTAATCAAAAAAATAACTTTGGATTCGTGTTCAGCGACCTCGAAAACATAAAGTAAAACTATTTTTAGCGACTAGGACGACCGTGGTCACTAGTCGGTCATTTTAGGGGCGAGTCCCGCTCGCCTATAACGTATTGTGATAAATTGAAATATTGGTCCAGGGTGAAGATATAAAATGATTAACTTTGATTTTTTATAAGAAACTTACTTTGTAGAACCAGTATCCCATTTTTTTTTATTTTCCTCAAACAAGTGTCTTTTGAAACTCTTCTACCAATCGCTTCTGACCATTTTGCAGCTAAGTCCCTCGACCGAGCTCGGCAATCTTCTTTGATAAGTGCACGGAGAACACGCTCAACTCTTATGGAAATATTCGAGCAATGCTTAAATTTTTTGCAATTTTCGGCCCACTAACTCACTTGGTGGGCAGCAACAATGGAATTTCGCACATCGTAAGATAAGAGAGCTATGGTCTAATTCTAATTAATACGCGCCACAACATAAAATCTTTTTTTGTTTTATTATTATTATTATTATTATTGTAACAGAAATAAAGAGAACTTATAGTTTATTAATTGCCAACACCACATAGTATCAAATAGACTTAGTTGTATTTGCTGACGTAACAACAATAATTAAGGTAACGACTACATCAGAAATATAAAGTTGTGTATAGATTTCTTTAGTCCAATTCATAAGCGACTGGCCTCGTATTATTTTTTAGCAAAAACTATTAATTTCTTTGTGACAATAGTCAATAGAGCTATTTTTCATTTTGATGAGAAAAGAAAACGTCTAGCATCAACAGCGTTTATTTTTCTAAAAAAAAAAATACCCACTATTCGGCTTAATATCAAATTCCCGGACCCAAATGTATGTTTCCATTCCTCCCTTATCCCTGCGGATTTAATAAACCACTCACAGATGTTTAATAAATATAGCGAGGCTTAGACAAGAGATATCAAAATACTAAGAAATGACGTATGACACACCTTTATGTTAATAAATTTGGCAACGGTAGTGATGAATTTACACATGTTGGCTGTCTTTATTTGTCAACTTTATCTCCACCGACACATCTTTCATATTAATGGTTTTCAGCTGAAAATGGTTTTTAAAACAACACCAGATGGAATAGTTTAACTGTGAATTTTTTTATATTTAGGTAGTCGTCATTTACCTTTTTAACAGTTCTTTAGGAAACTATTAACAGCGATTTTTATGTATTTCTTTAAATATGTAAAATGGTATTCTTTATTATTCTTTTCTTAGTGGTTTTCTTTACTTTTAACAAATCAATTCCTACTTTTTTTAAACAGATGTAAGTACCATTTTTTCGTATTCATTAACGAGCTTGCCTAATGGCGCTTCTAAACTTTTAAATCGCCGTAACTGATGCCTTCAGTCCCAGATAAAAAAAACAATTAAGCATACCATGAAGCTCATAAAAGTATGTTACACATAAAAATATTATTTTAGTGCTTTTTGTCGGTTCGTTTAAAAAAATGATTTCTTTGTTGTTAGTACCAGTACTCAATTAGTAGTGAATGTAATAGGCAAAATTGGGCTTGCAGGCCCTGAAACCCATGAAAGGGACATTACATTACGCCCTCACCTTACCTCCTCATTAATTCCTTAAAATTCATGTAATATTAATTTCTTTGATCCTGGACATATAAAAACAACATATTACTCAGAATTTTAGAATACATTTTATCCTCCCCTCATCCCACATACTGCATTTCTTTTCTATAAGTATGCATAACTACATTTTTTGGCTCAAATAGCTCTAAAAACGCGTATTTTTAACAAAGGATTTCCGTGTCGCACTCATCCCCTCACTCCCTCGCTTTTATTGTTTTTAGCATTACAACAAACGAGATATTACACATTTTTGAAAAACACTTAATTTCATCCCCTTCTGAACAAAATTTTTCCGCTGCTCCATTTCATCCCCTTTCACCCCCTGTAACATCAGTGGCTCTAAAATCTTCCTCGATTTATGTGAATTTTTCTGACAAAAGTCTTATTATCTAAATCGGTTCGATGGTTAAAAAAATTAATTTCTCCTCTACTGTATATATCCTCTCATTCCGCATCAGAATTATACAGCGTGTCCGAAAAGTCTTAGTATGAGCAAATATCTTTGCTATTAGTAAAGATAGAGACACCACATAATATTAGATGTATCTTATTGGTTAACAAATCTACTCTTTCATGTAATTTAACTTTTTCAACCCCCTTAAGGGGTGACGCTAGGGAGTTGAGGTCAAAAATTTTAAATCCAACCCTATGCCTTGTGTTACCTTATTTAAAAGGTCTTCAAAAAAGAAACATTTTACTGCAAACCCGGAGTCCCTATCTTAATTCCTTTTTAAATGGCAAGCCTATAAAAATTAAAAATCATGAAAAAAAAATTAAAAATTTATGTACCTTTATTTCTCTTATTACTTTGAAAGTTGTTCAAAACGACCACCATGAACTTCTTGGCAGTAATAAAGTCGATTTTGAAACTTTGCCAAGAAGTAACACCGGCCACTTTCAAAAATGTGAGAAATGAGTTCCAAAATCGACTTTATTACTGCCAAGAAGTTCATGGTGGTCATTTTGAACAACCTTTAAAGTAATAAAAGAAATAAAGGTACCCATTTAATTTTTTTTCGCCATTTTTAATTTTTAAAGGCTTGCCATTTAAAAATGAACTAAGATACGGGCCTCGGATTTACGCTGAAACGATTCTTTTTTGAAGACCTTTAAAATGAGGTACCACACGACATGCGGCACAGGGTAGCATTTAAAATATTTGGCCTCAAATTCCTAGCGTGACCCTTAAGTTGGTTGAACAAGTTACATCAGATAAAAAAGTAAATTTATTACTTAGTAAGATACATCTAACATTTGGTGTCTAACTTTACTAATAGAAAAGACATTTGCCCATATTAAGACTTTTCAGACACCCTGTATATTTACTCGTATAACCTGTATCTTTTAACCAATTTCATTTCCAGCTAATTTTTCAAACATAAACAAATCCATGCTGAGTGACCCACTTGGTTTACATGTTCCGTGTCTGACGCAACCGAAAGCTAGGTCAATAGCTAAAATGCATTTTTAAAAATATACGGTTTCTATCAAGCATTTTTCGAAAAAATATATTAGTTTTTTTTAATTTTTTTTTTAAATGCACTATTTTACGAAGTTAAAGCAGGTGTTTGCCAATGGCTAGTATCGTCGAAAAGTGTTCCTACCTTATATCACAAGATTTGCTCCAGATTTTTCAAGCTGTGCAATAGCTATTTACCTAATAAGTGCGGAAAGTGATACTTCTTCGCACGTGACTGCAGTTGACCGAACGTGAGGAAAATTATCTTATTTTTCGGGCGATCACTTTATAATATTTGCTTATATCTATATTATGTTTTATTTTAACATAGATTTTAACATTGAGTACCTTGCCAAGGTACGTTATAGTAGGTAACGTGGATAGTTTGCAAGTTTTTGAAATGTCGGAAAAGTATACTAGAATTACCTCTTCTTTCTTGAAATCGTTTATTTTCTTTTTTGCACACCATTTACCAAATGATTCCAATTCTTTGGCATAACGGTAGTTCGATTTTTCTGGTAACAGTTCAACGTTCACATTCTTGGCTTCTTCCAGAATGTCTTTCGCAAATTTATATATAAAAGGGCAATTTTAGTACGTACATTCGACAATAATGGAACTAAATTCATTACAGCAACTCGTTCCAAGATGAGAATCATTTGAAAATTAAGCAAATCGCTGAAATATCAAAATAATTCATAAGTTTTTAATGACGCCTTATTAACAATGACAGGATAAAAACCTGTCAAAACATAACTGATCAACTATAAGATCTTAATTTAAACTAGCACTAAATCTTAAACCTTCTTAGTGAATCTGAGCGCTAAGATTTTAGAAATCAGAATTGAAATATTAATTAGTTAAAAGGTTAAAACGATAAAACAATTATTAATGATTGTAACGAATCTATCATTACTAGTTGATTTCTAATAAGTTTGCTTCGATACGGTCTAGATGTGATTGAACATCAATATAATAATAAATACTATGACATGGTTTCTCCGCGTCGCCTCACGAGCCAATGGATACAATTTACAATAATCCAGAATAATCAACTAAATTATATGTTAATGCAATTAAGTACACCGCACATTACGGTAAATAACTTAAGTAAATTGGTAATATTAAACTAGATATTCAATAATAAGTGGTAGTATTGTATCCCTGAGGTACAAAATTATAGATCGTCAACAGAAAAAAGCATATTTTAGTGTAGTGATCACTAACTTTAAGAAAAAAGCTTACTTCTTATTTACTACCCAGAAGAAAATAAGGGCTTTTAAATGCAATTTAGCTGTTGTAGCCGTGTCCTAGAGAAAAATATCATGAATAATGCAATGCAATGGCTGAATCACATTTTTCCATCTTTTTTAATGATATATTTTTACTTTCTGCAAATTCTTAATTCTTTTTTCCTAAAATTTGTATTTTTCATATTTTTTCGGTTAGTTTATTGCCAACAGCTAATAAAAAATTATGAAATCAACATGCAATGAGTTTTTTCCATTTTACCAAGCAAAATTGATTGTCCGGGATAAAGTCAAAAGATTTTCTTTACATAAACGCATTTCGGTTATTATTTAAGTACCTACCCAAATATTTTTATTAGTACCCATAAAGATCTTGTGGCACTTATTTATTGTCAGATTGGTCCAAGTCAACTGCCGCAAAATTCCATGAAGCTATTAAGCACTTTAGCCTGTCATTCTTCACTTTCTTTTAGCACATAAAACTAATAACGGTAACAAAGAATCATTTGAACAATTCTTTACATGAATTAACTTTGGGGATTTTATATATAGGTCTTTCAAAAAGATGTATGAAAATTTTGCACAGTGCAGACATTGGCCAATCCATCTACCTCCAAACATGCCAAAGTGTGGCCGGGCAACCACACTCAATTTTTGTTCCATAGTTTTTTTTATCTTCTGACAGCCCACGAAGACCGAAGTCTAAGTATTATGTACCGTGGGTGTACTGGGGAATCGACTCACACATCCAGAGCTGGAAACATCCGTAGGGATTTCACCAGCCCTTTAAGAGGATGTGTGGGGTGGTGCCACCTCGTAAGTTGTAATGATTCGAGTCTGGAACCCAGATTATTCCTTTTGACGCCAATGTCACATGCTGATAACTAGATTTAAGTAACTATCAACGTATCTAGCTATTTTTATTCCATTACTTGCATGTACATATGTAATATGGATACTTTAACTATTCAGAATTGAATCACTTTATTTTTCAGCTATATTATACCAGGACCGATCGTATTACGCGGCTTCGCGTAAATAAGCACTCAAAATATACTTCCAAATAATTTTGAATATTCCCAACAATCGACAAATGAAATACTGGTCGTCGCCACGAAGTTGTCGAAAGGATTTCTTAATAATTATTTGCGCGGGCCATAATAATGAATTACTCCCGATGAAAGTATTGTTTTTAATTGATAACATGTCTGAATACAATATGTCTAAGTTGACCGATATTGACGTTCAAAAAATTCCATTTTTTGCAACTAAGAGACAATCGTTTGCACTTTGATTTTTCATTCTCTATTCATAAATATCTTGCGATGAAACGGGAACAGCTCCTGGAACAAACTCAGAATCGGGACTGGAACCGGAACAGCTTCAGTAAAACTGAGCATTTTCAGATAGATCTATTCACAAATATCCTTCGGTTAAACCGAAACAGCTCCTGGAACAGACTCAGAATCGGGACTGGAACCGGAACAGCTTCAGTAAAACTGGGTATTTTCAGATAGATCTATTCACAAATGTCCTTCGGTTAAACCGAAACAGCTCCTGGAACAGACCCAGAATCGGGCCTGGAACCGGAACAGCTTCAGTAAAACTGGGCATTTTCAGATAGACAATGAAAAACTAAGATTAGAAAGTGTAAGCAAAAAGTGAATGGTACTAGTATTTCCAAAACTGTACCGCTTAAGACATATGACTTGTTAGAAAACAAGTTCTAAATTTACTATATCATCCTGTACAAAGTGTTCTATTTAGAACATTTAAATTGGTATAATATCGTAGCCTTTTTAAACAATCTTGCATAATATCAAGTATTTGAACTATGCAAATAATAACGGATTCTTGAAATGAAGTATTTTAAATAAATGGAATAAAATTCTTTACGCGTGCCATATCCTTTTTGAGTAAGATATTCTTTTTAATATTGAAAAATAATGTTTTTCCGCCGCTCTTGGGACTTTTCCACAGGGTGTTGGCAACTTAACGTATATTATGCTCGAAATTTCAATTCAATTAGAATTTGAGACAACCTTGGCAGACAGACAAATCTAAAACAGCAGAACTCAGTTTATTTTCGCACATATTTGTACCATGGAAAGTTATACCTAAAACCATATGTTCCTCGACGCTAAGGGTGGCTAAGGGTTTAAGTGGTGGTTGTATATGGGGGCGCTCTCTTATTTCTTCCGGCTCAGCGTGTGCGCCCATCTGTCAGTTCTATTAAACTTTACAAAGACTAGAGGTCTTCGCGTCCCGACCTCCCTGATACACCCATCACAGATGTTTCTTTTATTCCCGTTTAACCTTGAGAATTATGATATTTAGGTAGAGGAAAGATTTGGGCTATGACATTTTTAAACTATTTTATTTATAGAGAGTCTGTATCAGTGATAATTCCCAACATTTTTTTAATGCATGTATTTTTTTTCTAATTTTTGTTTAAACAAAAAAATGTTAAAAACTACTTTCACCAGGCTCTCAGCGTCAGCGTCAGCATTCTTAATCATATATTTCTTTAAATTGTAAAATCTCTAGTTTTTCGACATCTTTTAAGACAATTAAATGTATTTTATATTTTATATAATACTAGCAACTCGTTCGCGGTGTTTCAGGCGTAGTAGTGTTTTGAGACAATTCTTATTGGTAGAGGAAAGAAATTTAATTGCGAAATTTAATAGCTCATATTTCAGTGATTTGTGAGATGTAGGCCATTTTTAAAAATACACCCTTTTTTCACCCCCTAGGGGTTGTATTTTAAAAAACCGCTTAACATGAGTTTCTTTATTTGTGATGAGGACTTTATATGTAATTTATTTACATAAATTTATTTAATTTAAATTTATATAAAATTAATTTTAAAATTTGTATAAAAACTTTTGATGTGTAAGCATTTTTTAAAATTTTGTATTTTTACCTTCTTGAGAGTTGAATTTAAAAAAAAGAACAAACCGCGTATTTGCTTATAAAAAGTTCAAAAAAACGATTTACTCGGACGTCGATAGTCTTTAATTTGGATTTGGCACAACTTTTCAGGTAACAATATCTCCAACCGCTTCTATTTGTTTTCAACAGATAATTTTAAAACAAAATTTTATTTCCTTTCTTGGATGATTACTAAAATTTCTTTCACTGGAGAAAATGAGAGGTTTCAGAATTTCTATTTTCCCTATTACATTCCCTGTAAAGTACAATCACTCCAAATTGAAATCGTATATTCTGCCCGTGCAGCGACCCAGGCAATACCCCAAATGGACCTTCTTTTTAATTTTTCGACAAAAAAATTCTTTATCAAAATAGAAACTTCAAAAATATGAATTCTACCTACGAATATACTACCGTTATTTTTTGTTTAAAAAAAAATGCTATAAGGAAACGTTGTTTAGAATTACTTTCTTAGTCATCATCCCAGATTTAAAAAAGGCTTGTTTAAATCGATTTTTTGTATGCCTCAGTTTTTTTCCAAAAGTAAGAAATACTATAACCAAAATATCTGTCTGATACTACACAACTGTGTAGAAGTTGAGTAAAAACTTTGTAAATAAAATGTTTAGTTTAATTAGAAATTTTTGTTATACAAAAAATAACACCGTTTTCTGAAATTTTGGATCATCACTAAAAAAGTAACTCTAAGCAACTTTTTAAAATAGCAGTTTTCTTTAAAATAAAAAAGAAAGGCAGTTTACTCTTAGATCAAGTTTATATTTCTGAAGTTTTTGACCTCCCTGTATACAAAAACTATTACACAAATCGCATTTTTCTTACAAGCAACAATTTTTACATAGAATAACGTTTTGTTGAAAAATTAAGTCCATTTGTGGATAGGTCCAGGGACTCCCTGTATATATATAATCCAGTACAATTTTATACAATTAGGTACCGTTGGCCGAAAAGACTACACATTGACATTGACATGACATTCAGTTCGAGTCCACGTTTACTCGAACTGCCCTGGGGGAGTTCGAGTTGAACGCTCGGGATTCTCCGAGCGCAAATCTCAGACATACGTTCTTAACATGTCCTATATAGATGACAAAGTGAGAAGTAATATACAATGTAGAATTTCTGTGCTCGGAGCGTTCCAAGCTTCAACTCGAACTCCCCCTCAGAGTCATATCGGGGAAAAAGTATTTAGTTAATGTATTAAATATAAAATAAAATGTTTGTTTAGTGACTGATGAACGATTTTTTTGTGTTTATATTAGTTTTGATCGACTCAAACCTAATTTTTCCTTATTTGTAAAGATTTTATTGACGTCCAAATATTTATAGTCCTGTTGATGGTAGAAGACCTACCGCAGTTTCATTTTATGAGACTATTTACAATACGTTTTCGCAAATATTTTAACAAAGAGTAACCGGTAATATTCTTTGATTGTATAACGTATTGTGTGGCAATTTTCTGCAGAGTTGTTCAAATAGAGGAAAATGCTGTTTTTCTTCATAAACAATAACGTAATAAATTAAATAGGTTAAGAAATAACAGCGGTGCTTGAATAGCATACATCCTTCAGATTAGCAAGTAAGATGGATCAATGCACTTCTAAATTTTTTTACATATCATTTTTATACCTTCCTTGTTAGTATGACATAGGTAAAAACATAATAATACAAGAGTGAGCAGAAAACTTTCTTACTTTCTATGTTAACACCCTCCGGTTAAAAAGAGTGTAAATTCATTTATAAAAATAAAGCCGTTTTAGTTCTTTAAGGTCGGGATTTTGTGAAAAGAGACAGACTATTATTGAATACTATTTAAAAAACATAGGCTCCATTGATCTAAAGTTTGTTGATTTTAAATGTTAATTATATTAATAATATCAAACAATATAGTCTTCAAAATGTTGAGAGGTACATTTTTGAGAAAACTAAATCCAAAACCGAGTTCAAAACATAAACTTAAAGTTCTGTTTTACAATTTGACCGCATCACATAAAAACAGTAACAGCATCCAGCAAGTCTTTGAAAACTAAAAAATACATCTCATTTCTGTGTCCCTGTCCCCGTCTCTTTTTTCTTGTCGTTTTGCTCGGATTTTTGAGGCATGTGACCAGTCGAACTGTTTACAACAATAGGTCATGTGCCTCCCAAAAATTTTCAACAAAACGATTAAAAAGATTGAATCGCTGACTGCTTCTATTAAGGAGATTTTCCAAAAAGAACTTGCACACACCCTAACTCATAACCGATAAAATTTAGAGTGGTATTTCAATTAAAGCTTTCACCTCATTTGCTAAATGAATTTATAAGTCTACCAAAGATGAGAGAGACTGATTTTTTTTATTTTTAGGTTTTTTATGAATCGGAAATACCTCTTTAAATTTTATCGTGTATGGGTTAGCGTGCCTGCAATTTCTAGTTGCAAAATATCAGTATTTTCTCGACACAAATAACCGCTTTTTCATTATGCAACAAAAATTAATAAGTGTTATTACTGGTTGCATATACTTTATCACGAATGTCAAATAACGTGTTTAATTAAATCTGGGTGTACCCTAAGACCGTTGTGCTTTTTAATAAATAAATACATTTTTAATTTTTAGTTTCTCAATAGTCCTAATAGTAGAAAATACAGTGGATATTTTAAAGCTTTGTATTTAATTAGGAAGTTTCCATTTTTTTCATTTTCTCTTAATAAATAGTCCTAAAAATGTAAAAAACATATGTATTTTTTGTTTTTAATTATCTGTAGAAATAAAAAAGTTATCGCCCTTCAAAGTCTGAGATGCTACGCTCACGTTGGCTGAGGCTCGATGACGTCAAAGTACACAACGCCGTCAACAGCGGGATAGGCGCCCGTTTACTCTTTAGTGTTATTCTTACCGGACAGGATCCAATGCATTAAAGTAAACACGCGAAAGCAGCAGCGGGCAGCTAGCCCGGCGACCATGGGGCGACAGAGTTCTGTATTTTGACGTCACGGCCGATAAAAGCCGCGCGCGAAGTTATTAAATAAGAAATTGAATAAGTTCGTCAATTTTGAAGATATCGAGATAATTTTTTTTGTTTGACAAGTTAAGTGAAAGACTATTAAATGAAATTGAAGTTACTCGATATTTCTGACATAGGAAACTTCCTAATAGTGGAACGTTTTTTTTATTATTAATGGCTATACCTGCTGTTTTGTTAGTGTTGTATAAGTGTGTTAAATTTAATGTAAAATCTTTCTGGAGGAAGTGAATTTTACAAAGAAGTTACTTTAAAAGTAACAAAAACATTAGTTTTCAGTTTTTAATAGTGCGGATAGTGACAAAATACCGTGCAATTGACAACAGACATACCAACTATAGAAATGATATAAGTGTAACACAAAGATTAGCAATAACTTTAAGATTTCTAGCAACAGACCATTCCTACCACAGCATAATGTATCTTTCAAACGTATCAGTTCAGTCAATATCTGTGATAATACCAGAAATATGTGAAGCTTTAATTAACAGACTTAGTGGTACACGGTGCAATACACAACAACCAAACAACTAACTATTGAATTCGTGTGGTTTTCTACGTTTGTCACATACGCCGTCCACACTGCGCCGACAACTTGTCGTAATAGACAAAACAGAAACCCTTTGATCTTTACCGACGCGAGACGGAACTTGCAAAAGTCTCCGAATTTGGAAACAAACCAAAAATATGACAAAAATTTCGCAGACATGTATTGGATTTGTCGCCACTTTGGCTTGAAACATGAATGTTTCTGTCTTGTCTTTGATTTGTCTCGACCCAGCATTAGGCTTATTATAAATTACAATGAAATTAATTAATTTATTTTGTTGCATTTGCTATTAAAAATATTAAAGCCTCTTAACATTTTTCTGCTGTGCAGCAATAATTTTAGGTTATAAGATCATTATTTACTTGCTGTAAAATCTCTGTTACATTCGCCAATTAAATTCTTACAATAACAGTTTAAAAAAGGTAATATTATAGAACGTTTGATACAAAGCTTAAAATTTTGTAAAATATGGTTAATAGCAATAACGGTACACGCAGTATTATAACCTTATTTACTCTTGTATGTAGACTTAAATCACGAACGTCTCTTGTAAAACATAACTCGACGAACAGTACTCCCATAAGACGGCCACTTAAGACTGCCGTTATTTCAAAAACGTATTTTCTGTATTTCACAAAACAAGAGAGAATAATAATTTCTGGTACTACACTTTTGTTTTGTTAAAATGTCAATGTCTTCGAACGCTCTTCTCTTCTTAAACATCTGCGACCCATGTTGTTAACCCGTCATTATTAAAATTTTGGGTACGGTGTACCGTATCGGAAGAAACAATACGAAACGGTAAGGGCGCAACGGAGCATGTTAGTCTGAACACTTGGGTCGTAATTCTATGCTTTTTGGCGGTCAAGATATACAGGAACGGACTTATAATTAAACCGATGTTAAAAACGGACTTTAAGCCATGCCTCTAATGGTATCGCATGGAATTCGCTTCTGATATTATTTTCCATTGCGCTTTTGTCCAAGCACTTGTCGTCTTGTGGGTAGGTATTGACCAGCCAAGGACATTCTTTTCCCTAAACACTCGAAAGTATGTTTTATCTAGCACACGCTGTGGAATTTCACCAACACTTAACAAAAACTTACCTATTTCGCACAGCTTAAATCGACTTTAAATTTAATTTTTTCTAGTTGAACAGTTAGGTTTTGACAGCTTTGGTTGTCAAATTGTTTGTTAGGCGTCAATCAAAGTTTGTGTTTTATTCCATTATTGCTTTCATTTACTTGTTTTCCTAATTAATTAATCTATTGAAAAGTGCTGTAAAAATGCTTTTCGTATTAACGAGAAAAAAGTACTCGAATACTTTTCCTTTCTAATTGTGTAAAAATATCAGAAATAGGTAAATACGTATTACAAGAATTAATCGCGAATTTATCTTAAACCCTTAGTTATGGAATTAGACCGGTCTAAGCGAGAGCGAATCGGCCCGAAAATTAAATTGAAAATGAACACTGCACTTATAAAGCAAAGCTTACTATTCTACAAAATTGCTTTTTGTGTTCGTCACCAGCTTTCCAGCAATTTCAAGATTTAACATGTACTTGCCAATGGACACTTATGTTGTCGCGAATACAGGAATGCCCAGGTTTAGCTAAACCTATCCTCAGGCAACTGACAGTTTTTTGTCACCACGGAAGTCGGACAGGAAGAGAGTTGCAATTATTTAATACGGAGATCTATGAATTTTCTTAGAGGTATAATTAAAAACATTAATTGAAAATCTGTGAGAGTTAAACTACATATGGACTAAACGTCATGTCAAATTTAAATCGCATCGTTCATCATTTAATCAATCATTTAACTGTCACAAGTAAATAATATAGTCGCCCCATTTACACTGAACCTAATCGAGCCTAATACACCTCTGATAAATTTAAACTAGATAGGTATACTGGGGCGGAAGAAGAAAAAAAAAACAATGTAAAAGGTCGGATCGTGGCACATCTTGAGAACACGTGTGCTAATTTCCGAGATGTAATATGACAACAGCTGTGGTAATGGAAGAATCCACCCTACATAGAAATTGTGCATAAGCTTCATTATTTTAGAGGAACATACAGGGTGCCCAAAATGATATGAAACCTTGGTTCTAAAGCCTTTATTAAGCGTTACAGATAAATAAATTTAACAAAAGTGTTTGGGTTTAATAAGTTGCATGTTATGACGATGTCAAAAAGAATTTTTTCTGTGTGCGTTGAAAGTAACTACTTTCCGCACTTATGTGTGTGCTGAAAGTTGCACTTTTCCGCACTAGTGCTGAAAATACAGCACCATACATCAACAATCACATACCTATATCGCCACTTAATTAGACTTCGCGTGCTAACTGACTAACGTCACCGGACCTGGAACGAAGAGGTCCAATTTAACATATGTATTGAGTAAAATATTGGTGGGAAATACCCAAAAATAACCATCCATATGAATCCACCGAATAATTACTTACTTACAAAACATTTATTAATTTCTATTAGTATTTTTACATTTCATTATTTACAATTTATGTTATTTACAGTATTTTCACGTACAATATATTCAAAATATATCCACGAGAAAAACGTAGCCAGGCAATGGCTGCGGCTGATGTTAGCCCTTGGGTAAAGAAGAAATGTTTGAGTGCATCAAGAAAGCCCTACCCGAAGCAATCTTTCTAGGGCTGTGAATGATTTCAGGATTTTTTTAAAAGGAAAATAAAATATGTACAGTTGTTTATAGTAAAGTTTCTTGTTCCAGTACAGGGGCTTTCTACTTACATAGATCGTTGCTATGCAATTAAGTTTGTGTTTTTTACCTATTTATGGATTGTCAGTAAGTATGGACGTCAAAGTGAAAATACGAAGGTTATTCGATTTTTATCCAACTTTTGAGTAGAAAATGGAGATCGAGGAAAAAATTTAAGAGAATATGATTGATGGAATACCGGAAGCCATTCTAGAAGAAGCCAAGAATGTTAATGTCGAACTGTTACCAGAAAAATCGAAATACCGCTATGCCAAAGAATTAGAAACATTTAGTAAATTGTGTGCAAAAAAGAAAATAAACAATTTCAAAAAAGAAGAGGTAATTCTAGTATACTTTTCCGACATTTCAAGAACTTGCAAACCATCTACGTTATGATCAAGGTACTCAATGTTAAGATCTATGTAAAAAATTAAAACATAATTTGGATATAAGCAAATATTATAAAGTGATCGCTAAATTTAACAAATGCAAGTAACTGTTCTTTTACCATTAATATTGTTAATAAAAAATTAAAACAATATAAGTTTCCCTTTTGAATTATATTTTCACTTTGACCTCTAAACGAAATAAAATATTTTAAAAAATATCAGAACTACATAATTTTCCTCATGCTCGTGGAAACAACATCGTACCCCACATGTGCGGAAAGTGTCTTTTCCGCACATCTTCGGTCAACTGCAGTCGCGTGCAGAAAAGTATCACTTTCCGCACTTGTTAGGTAACTAGTTATTTCAGCTGTCAGTTTGACGTAATCACGATATCACTATTTTTTTAAATCGCAACATACATTTTTCCCCGATTTAGGTAGATTTAATTGCCTAAACAATCATACAATTTTTGGTCTCTTATAGGAAATTTTTAAGCTACAAATATTAAAAATTAAGATGTCAGGAGTATTACATAAAAAATCAATTTATTTTGACGTAAAATTGCAACACATTTTAAAACTAACTAACCAACCAAATCAAACAAACGACATATAAGAATAAACTAAAAAGAAAAAGAAAAATAACTAAACACTAGAACTATCCATCACAATTCGGTTTTTTAGATCTTCCAATCTGTATACTCTGGGTTTCAGATATCCCATACAACAAAAACGCATGGGGTGAGGTTTGGGGACCTCGCAGGCCCTTCAGTCTATATATCAACCGGTTTTAAAAGACTGCCGAGTTCTTATTCGATCCTCATACCTAGCCGTCATCAACATTTTAATTTTTTTCTTTTTGATAACATGATAATTTTTGAAGCGTTATAATGCAAACAAAGTAACATATATCTGATCTTTTTGGCACTGACATATTAAGACACTAATAATTGAAACAAGTTTTTTTATAATTATTGTTGTTTTTCACAATTTTTTTTATCAAAGATGCCAAAAATTATATATTATGGTTGTTTATACAGCTAAAGAATCTACCGAAATCGAAACTAAAAAACTTTTGTTAAATTTTTTTTTCCGCAACGCTTATTAAAGGCCGTAGAACAATCGTTTCATTCATTTTGGGTATATATAGCCTGTATAGTGGGAAGCTCGGTGGAAAGTCGAAAAAGATATTATCACTAAGAGTAGCACAAAATTTTGTACAAAAACCTTCGTATATTATACTTAGAATACATTAATACCACTTAGTACTTTGACTTAAGTAATTAATAATTAAGTAATTATTGCAGTTCTACATCTTTCCTTTTGAGGAATAATGTCGCTACATAATAAATAGTTATAGACTTACCTTGGCGTAGTCCAATGGGATGCTGTTTTCTGGCCCAGTGAACAATCCTTCACTGTAAAAAAATAAATTTTACTTTTTCGAAAATAAATTTAATCTGAAACTATAAAATTTACGGTTAATAATAAATAATGGAACGAGACGTCGATACGAAACACTAAAAGATCGAGACTAGACTTGCACATGATCTATTTAATAACAAAGACTGTGTTTAAAAGTAATCAGGTTAACACTAATTTATTCACCACCTGTCATATAACCACAAAACATATTAAAGAATCTTAAGTTAGTGCTAAAAGTTCTTGTTATTAAATAATTTAAATTTATAATGATTATATTTTTTTTAAAATGGCTTTAATTACGACCAGAGATGCATGTTTAGAATCAGCGAACCAAAAACAAAATAAGAGGATGTCTGCAATTGAATCAATGAGCATAAAATTATTCATGGTTTCGAAGAACAAGTAAAGGTAAGGCACACGCTGCAAGTCGCTTTTCCTGGCTAATCTCTATGATTTAAAATTTTTATGGCACTCGACCAAGAATTATTTGTTATTATTTACAGGAAACGCGTAAAAAAAGTTACAATTGGCTTAATAAGCTTAGGTGTTGCTAAAAAAAATCATATAGCAAGTAGCTTTGTTTTAAGAATGTTTATTTGCCACTACATTTAATTTCAGGCCCCAAACGAGACTGTATTAAAATTAAGTTTCTAGTTTTACATAAGGAATACAAGAGTTATTTCTACTTTTTGTTAATACTTTCACTAATACACTGCCCAGCAGTATTAACTCACCGCTGTCTAAATCTACTGTCCGCTTTGAGTGATTCTTTTGCGTATTATAGGTTCATTCTTTAAGATTATTACTGTATTCGTAATTTTGTTAGAAAGTTAATCGTCATTGTATACCGAGTGTAACAAACATATTGTGTTTTTCCCAAAAATTCGACACATCTGTGGAATATTCTAACATTCATAAAATAATGCATTTAAATCCTACCGAGCCTCATGTTTTCTTAACATTTTGTTTTTAATTTCACTTAGTTATGTTTGCTAATAAAAGAAGTAGGGACTAACTCAGCATGTTTTTATTAGAATATCATAAGAAGTCACTTTTTAAAAACATTATTAAACTAACAATGATTAACGATTACAACACAATATTACACAGTAGTAGCGCCGTGTTCCTATGAGTTATAGAGGAGGGGAGGCAACTTCAATTTCACCCTTTTTGGACAGTAAAAACAAGTTTTTAAGAACACAACATCAATTTAATGTCATAGAATTTTGGAACTACTGTAGCACTAACCGAAACTTAGGAATTTTAACCTGGTACTAACGGAAACTTAGGAATTTTAACCTGAAACTCCACTTAAAATGCTTCCATATGGAGGGCCAACTTCACACTTTTAAAAAGCAAATACATAAAAGTAAAAATATCTTGTTAGATAACAACGATAACCGTAACCTATTGAAGGGTTTTGTTATTTCCAATTTAAGTTTTACTGTCCCAAAACCGCCAAGTTGTTCTCTTACTATGTCCTTACGTACGATTTTCTGCACCTTTTAGCCTTTCGTCATAATAATTGGATCTACGAAGAAAGCTTTTTTCGAAATAGTTATTTACCTAACAAGTGCGAAAAGTGGCACTTTTCGGCACGCGACGGCAGTTGCACAAACGACCCGAAGCGGAGTTCGGGCAATACCCCAAGGGCGGAAAAGACACTTTTCGCATGTATTGGGTAAAAATTTTTTCCTACGGGCCCAGGTTTACTTCAAAATTTAAAGAAAAACTAAATTTTATTATTACTAAATTGAAGAAAACGGTTTTTTAAATATGCAAAACATACAACTATCGCTTGTTAAATAAACATTTTTTTTTAAATATCGTGAGGAAAAGTAACTTTTCGGCACTTGTGCAGAAAGGTAATTTTTTCCGTACTCTGCATTTATTTTTTTCTAATTCGTGCGGAAATGTAACTTTACCGCACAAGTGCTGAAAAGTACTACCTTCCGCATCCAAAACAGTGTAGAAAAGTGAACTTTTCCGCACGCTCGTAGGAAAAAACATTTTTTGGAAATAAATTTTTCGACAATAGATTTTCTCCAAAGTACTACTTTCCGAAGATTGCAATATTCGGTTAAAAAAAAACGACAAATTTGGTCGAAAAATTGTCATTTATCAAGAATCATCTCATAAAAGAGATCCATATAGTGGACTTACGAGCGGGTATTGATATCTAGTTAGCCTAGAAGGTTTCTAGTAGACAAAATTGAATATGGTTGATATGGTTACAACTATAAGTACGTAGATACGTAAAACTAATAACTTGCGCTCTGGTCTCCGGTGGCCGATTGGGTCTCCGGTGGCTGAGTTGGTACGGCGCCAGCATTGCAATCGAGAGGCGCGGGTTCGAATCCCGCTTCGACCATGGATATTTTGTGATTGTTAACTGTTGGAAGGTGGTAGAGGAATTCTTCCTCGACCGAGGTGGTACCACCCCACACATCCTCTTAAAGGGCTGGTGAAATCCCTATGGATTTTCCCAGCTCTGGATGTGTGAGTCGATCCCCCAGTGCACCCACGGTACATAGTACTTAGACTTCGGTCTTCGTGGGCTGTCGGAAGATAAAAAAAACTATGATGTTTTATAAATGAGTTGTTAAAGTTTGACATCCATAAAGGCGCATTTACATTATCCAAGTTTTCCTTGCACAAGTACTTGATTGCAAGCACTTGGAACATAAAATTTCAAAATTTTATGTTTACTCATTTCAAGTAATTGTGCAAGATTTTTGTAGGTGAAGTTGTTTTTTTATGCATATTGGTTTCTGTTTAAAAATGGAACTATCAGAAAATGTTAATTTTGGTGTAATAAACGTTTTATGTCATGCATTAGGTGAACAATTACGTGTTGTATTGCAGAAAATGAAAGACAAACCAACATTTTTTCATATGCGGTGCCACGAGCACTTTTATTTCTATATTGAGCACTTCTAACGTTCCAAAAACATTCACATTTTTCAAAAATGTCTAAAAACTCTCTATTAGTTCATCCCACCATCTACTCGGCGCCATTTTCTCATTCAGCTACTACTGCAATGACTTGCAATCTTGTTTACACGTCAAATTTATAGTTATATAACTTCTAGCACGCAAGAAAAGTAGATCGCGTTCAACTTAACTTGCATGCTAATTTTGCTTTACAAATAGTTGAGCAAGTACTTGAAACTCAGTTGACATTAAACGAGTACTTGCAATTAAGCACTTAAGCAACCAGAATTGCATAATGTGAACTCGCTTTAAGTTGAACGGTGACAAAACTGTAAATTTTTGAAAACGGCATGTCTGGGAAAAAGATATATTTTGAAAAAATCGAGTTTCGGTCAGTTATTAAGTGTTTATTTTTGAATGAGTTATCGGGCAAAGAAATTTTTGCTGATATGATAGAAAACATAGGTGACCTATGTCCTTCATATGCGACACTATTAAAAACTGGATTGCGAAATGTAAAAGAGGAAGATCAGATGTCAAAGGTGAGCATCGCTCTGGAAGACCAATTTCTGTGACCACTCCAGAAAACATTGATTCTGTTCATGATATGATTTTAGAAGATCGACGAATTAACCTGAAACATATAGTAGAAGTAGTCCACATTTCCTATGAAAGTGTGTTTCACATCGTTCACCACGACTTGGGTATGAGAAAGATTTCGACCCAATGGATTCCGAGATGCTTGAATGCTGATCTGAAGCGCTTTCGATTGGCAACGTCGCGTCGCAGGAAATCTTCCGCCGTTTTGAAGAAGATTCCTAAAATTTTTTGGATCGACTTGTTACTATGCACGAAACGTGTGTCCATCACTATGACCCAGAGACTAAAGAGCAATCCAGGAAGTGCCAGCATTGTGGTTCAAAAATCGGCTGACAAGATTCTTGCTTCAGTTTTCTGGGACAAAGATAGGATAATTCTGATAGATTATGTCACAAGAGCATATTATACTGAGTTGCTAACTAAATTATGTAAGAAAATTGTAGAAAAACGCCGCGGCAAAGGTGTGCTTCTTTTGCAAGACAACGCTCCTGCTTGATTGATTACACTGCAAAAAATGGATGAAATTGGTTTTGAATTGTTTAATATAATATAATATTCCCAAAATTCAAAAAACATTTGAAAGGTAAAGGATTTTTGACAACTGACGAAGTCATATGTGCCGTTGATAAGTGGTTTGCAGGCCAAGACAAAGATTTTTTTAAAGGGCTTAGAATTGCGTTATCAGCGTTCTGCTAAATGTGTAAGTCTTACTCTTACGGGAGATTATGTTGAATAAATAAAATTTTGTTTTAAAATACTGTGGCGTTTTATATGGTGGGCTAAGTACTTATTTATACTCCCTCGTATGTATGTAATAGTATGCACATATGATGCGACAATCTTAAAACAGAACTTCATTTCCTTTTTGAAGACTGGCAATTAAGTGGTAATTAATAACTGTTTGATCTAAGTGTTACGTGTAAGTAGTTTATACATATACATAATTTCATGAAAAAAAAAGTATTTCAATCAGGAAGGCGTCGCGCCGACCGTGCTGCGTCGTGTCTAAAGACGAACATTTACTTTCTTGTTACAGTGCTAAAAAACTATGTAGTGGTTTGTGGAAATTGGATGGAAGAACAAACGCTAGGCAGTTTTGCTGTGAATTGTATCAATTTACTGATGTACGTATAGGGGTATATCTGATAATTAACACATAACAGATATTAATGCATGTTAGGATTATTAAGATATTCATACAAAAAGACTTTTGCTTCTTTCACTGAAAAAATCGTTTGGACTTTTTTTCACACAAAATTGTTGCAAAGTTTTTGTAGAGCAATTTACCCTAATTGGAGTATTAGTAACAACAGTTTTTATACATTTTCATACAATTGTAGCAAATTTTGCTACAAATTGGTCTTGGACGTTTTTGAGAACAAATTGTTGGAAAAAGGTACACAATTGTAGTGAAATGTCCCACAATGTTTTTTCAGTGTTCGCTAGAAAGAAGCAAAAGGAAGTTTTGGGGTCTCTTCTTCTTCTTTTTGTTGTGCCATATCATCAGTGGACATTGGCAATCATTCTGGCCCATTTAAATCGCTGACTGCTGCTAGGAATAAGTCGGCAAATGTTTTTCCGGTCCATTGTCTCAGATTACAGGCCCAATTATTCGGCGTCTTCCAGGTCCTCTTCTATCATCTATCTTTCCTTACATAAAGCTGCAAGATGCTATATTTGCTATTTCGTATTATATGACCCAAGTATGACAATTTTCTCTCCTGGACAGTCTTCATAAAATCTCTTTTTTAGTCATAAGTTGGAGGAGTGTCTCATTTGTTATGTGATGTGTTCAAGATATTCGAAGCATTCGTCGATAGTCCGACATCTCAAATACTTCGAAGCGTTTACAGGCAGCGTCCAGGCTTCAACTCGATACATTAATGTTGTGACTACGTAACACTTCAGAATGCGAGTGCGTAGTTCACATTGCATATTGTCAGGTTTGTTTCTGCAGCGGTTTAAAACTAGTCAAAGTCAATCATCTTTAAGGAAAACAGTTTGCTGATCGAAACCGGATAATCTCATTGGCTCCGATTGACTTGAAACTTCTGCAGAAACAAACCCATTAAAAGAAGTCTGAAATTTTTTTTTACTTTTCGATATAATTTATTACAATTTAAATAGCAGCCATTTGCTCTCAGTGCCAAGTGACGTCAGGAGGTAAGTAAAAATAAGAATCAATCTACATATTAACGTAAAGCTTAAACTAGGGATGCTACATACAAACGTATATGAATCGACAATTTCTGTAACAGTCCGAAAGCAATTTTTCGTACGATCAACCAAACTGATTGTTATTAGTAATACTGTACTTAAGACCGGCAAAATGTCATTCTACAAGACCTAAAGTGGAACAGGTTTTTTATGCAACACAAAAAACATCCACATTTCCTAGCGTCACATACTCTATCCGATTTTCACAAAATGACATCAACCAATAAGACAAGGAATTTAACTTTGGAAACAAAGGTGATCGTATAGACGAGTAGCATGTGGAGAGCCGTCTTATTTGGCCAGACAGTAATTTTTTTTATTACTGTGTAACTTATGTATAATTCTTTTTGTTAAACAATGAAATTTATTAAAAAACTAACCTATAAACATTGTATTGTGCCAATGTGCAAAAATACCACTGCAAGTGCCCTGAAAACAAAATCTTTCACGTGCCCAGAATAGTTTTTTGAAGAAATGCATACATAAGTGCAAAGTTAATCAAAAACTTCATTGCCATAAATAGGGTAAAGTCGGGGGAGATGGCCAAGGGGGAGAGATAGCCAACAGCCAAAAATTATTTAGTGTGGTTAGATGGCGCAACATGTCCTATCAGGCGATGAGGCTGAACAGCTAACCACGACCATTGAGTTTTAACCTTCATCGAAGTGATATTCAAACAACCAGAGACTAAAAACATTATCTTGGCGTTAATTTTTTTATATTGTTGCATAGTAGTGCTGTGAACGTATGTGTGGAAATATATTGCTGGTTTCTACAAATTAGGAAAGTACAATGTTTATTAAGGCATCCTAACCTCTAAAAGTCGTTTCAAGTCTGCAGCGGGTTTTGTTTGGTGCGTAGAGTACATTCTTTGTTAACCAGTGAGCCTTCGATGGCACCTACTACTTCCTGTAGTGCCATCTCCACTGATTTACCCTTAGTGTAAGCATGCTGGGATTTGCTTAACCTCTCCACTGAGACCAGATCCTTAACATGCAGATCTATCATCCTCCATGGTTTTTATTAAGAACGACGAAAGTCTAGTCGGTCTAAAATCTTTTGCACAGGCATGACTGCTTTTGCCAGCTTTCGGGATAAAGTCTAACCTGGTCTTCCTCCAGGCTGCTGGTATATACATAAAGTATAAACTGCTTCTATAGATGGCCCGAAGCCACGAAACTATGGCTGTTTCTGCTTTCTGCAGCATGGCCGGCACTATACCGTCTAAACCAGTCTGGCAGCTTCATTGGTCATTTCAATGTAGTTTTGCCAGGCGCATTCAACGATAATACAATTTACAATTATTTTCATTTTGCAGCCATTACTGCCGAGCTCCATTCCCTTTCTGCTATTTAAACTGAGAGAAAATTTATTTTACTTTAAACGAAAAACCAAACGACAAATTCTAGTGATTGTGCAATCTATATAAGGTTGTAAGAAGATTGCTTTAAATAATGTATTTCAATTAAAGAAAGCCATTGTAATTACTTAGCTCATTTACTGTTAGGCTTAATGGATTTGCAATCTACATAACTTAGCAGTATATTACGGGAAAAATAGATGATAATCGTACACACATTTCACATTTTGATGTTATGTTCTTTGTCCATACAGTCTGTCGTTATTTAGATAATGTTACCAGGGCCATTTCTGACAGAAGGGCACCTATCGTATAAACCATCGCAAAAGGTTTATTTACATCACAACATCCACAGACGAACAATGTTGATATGACTTCTAATTGATCTTACATTTTGCAGTTAATTGCGTCGCTGTGTACGTCTCTTTTTAATCTATTCACTATGAAAACGACAGAACATATTCAATGTCATCAAAAATGATTGCATGGATTTAAGAACTCTTCCACTGTCAGCGGCAATAACGGAGTCTCAGATAATCCTCATTCATAGTGATCGAAGAGCTTTGTTACATGTGTCTTAATTTAAATAAATCGTATGTTTTTAAAATTAAAATGCTTAAAATGTAATTAATTTACTGTACAGTTCTATTTGTGGCAAGACTGTATGTTTATTTGTTGAAGTGCATTTCATAAGGCCTTTACGGAGACAGTGATCAGATTAACTCAAGTCTCAGCTAATATCGGATATCCTTTTATATTTACAATTAACAGAGAATGATAAGAAAACATCAGAACTAATCTACTCAGGTTTGATTCCATCCCTCAATTTTTTTTCTGAGGCCACGTAGATTTCAAACCTAAGTACTAACGCACCGTGGGCGTGTGAAGAGAAGGGAAACGTAATCTACTGAAACGGGATTTAAAAGATTGGAGGTTGAAAGGGGAAGGGAAAACATCTGCGGGCAATTTGTTCAATAATCTGGAGATCCCAGGTATGAATATGCGGGAGAAGTGGGATGTTCTAGGCTTTTGTAGCTGGACAGTAAAGGGATGCATACGTAATGCGCATATATCAGAGAAAAATCCGTGGAAGTATCGGTAGAAAAGGAGTAAATACAAAATAAAAGAGAAGGGAGTTTCCTTGTGAGGAATGAGTCATTGATGAGTCGAATGGCTCTCTTTAGGATATAATCAAGAATGTTAAGTGTCGAGGGTGATGCCGCTCTCCAAATATGGGAACAGTACTCTAGGCTAGGTCTTATTTGGGAAACCAACCTTTTTAGCTGCTGATGTGGCTATTGAAGTAATGTGTTTGTGCCAGCTGAGATCATGTTCGAAAGCGATGCCAACAAGATCGAACGTTTCATTGTTCTGTAGGGCTTGGCCATTCATGTAATTGGGGTAAGTGTTGCCGGATTTTTTGCCTGACAGGCAGCAATACTGGGTTTTGGAGGCGTTAAACTGAACAAGTTCTTGGCACCCCAGCTTAATTAATTGAAGATCTTGGGAAAGAGATAGGTGCATAGATCTGCGTCTGTTATCCAGCTCTTGGTTCAAGACTTGTCTGGAAAAATTAATGTTGGAGTGAAGAGTTCTATCGTCAGCATAACTGTGGATGGGATTCGTAGTTGAAGAGAGCAGGTCATTAAAGTGAAGAAGAAATAGGGTTGGTGCTACGACTGAACCTTGGGGTAGGTACGCCAGCACTGATAGGATGGAAGTTAGATGAGTAATCGTCCACTACGACAGATATGCGCCGATTAGAGAGAAAGTTACCGATCCAGGTACATACTTTGGGAGGAAGGTAGTTTGTCGAGTAGTGCGGCATGCCCTACTTGGTCAAAGGCTTTGGAAATGTCAGGAGCAACAATCTGAGATTTTCCATGAAATTGGGGAGACTTGTTCCAGTTATGTGTGACAAAAGTAAGGAGATCAGCTGTGGATATTTGATGATGAAATCCGTACTCTCTGTCATAGATGATCTTATGTTTTCTGGGTATTTTAGAATTTGCAAGTTGATCACTTTCTCCATAACTTTGCTGGCAACAGAGACAAGAAAAATCGGTCTATAATTGGATGGAAGGGACTTGGAACCTTTCTTCGGGAAAGACTGCACACGAGCAGTCTTCCAGCTATCTGGAAAGATACCCTTGTCATTGAAGATGTGGAAGAGACGAGTTAAGATGGGTGCAAGTTCTGGAGATCATTTTTTTAGTACAATTCCAATGACTTAGATTAAAATTCGAATTCCTATTATTTACATTCGATTGTTCTGCTGTTGCCCACCGATGGTTCTTGTGGTGAATGACGTTTAAAATTCAACATTTTGATATCGTTACTAACTTTAGATAATATAATTATGAATTATTGCCAGAAAGTTCTTGCGAAGTATCGTTCAAATGTCAATGTCGTATTTTAAACGAGTTACATGGATCACCATTAAATTTGAGTTAGTTTGGTTACGTCATGTGTCACACCGATTCCTTCGTTTCCAAATTCCACCGGAATTAAACAGGCTTGTTTACCAAAAGTTTCAGTTTATCTATTATTTCAAAGTACGTATTATCTCCTGATTTAAGATCCCAGTATTAAAATTATGAGATTCAGTTACAATAAAATAACCCACTGACCACGGAAGAACAGGGCCTCAAAAATAAAAATTTTGCTTGTCATATTATGCTTCGTTCACAGAGAGTCTAATTCTGGACTCGGAGCACCTTCTTTAGAATCACCGGAAATGCTGGTAAAAACTAGGTAGAAAGACCGAGTTTTCCATTACTAATAATTTCAACCTCGTAATTTACTTACACATAATACCATTGCAAAACTAACTGCATAATACTATGTGTAGCTACAAGAGTTCTTTCTGCTCACATATAGTGTAATACTTCTATCTAATATTTATTTTATATAATTAGAATTTATAACTAATAATTATTCTGTAATTAAAATAAGCCATACAGCTGTGTTGTATTACGCAATTTTCTTTTATTACCTGCACCCTTTTTCTTCAACATGGGTGGTTTATTAGTTGGCCGTAACATTTATTTTATTAAAACTTTCCCGTATTCAGTGATGTTAACCTTTTTAAAACAATTCCTCTACCGTGAACTGTCAAATTTCCCTACATTTCCCTACGGTGACTTAATACGCACGGTAATTTAAATCACCGCTAAATTTTTGAATATTTAGGCTATTGGCGATTGAAATTAAGAACGTTACGTCCTCGTCGACCGATTTGCTAACAACCATAGTGGGGAATGTTATTATTTCGTCTTTGTCTTCATTATTGTGTTATAAGACTTATAAGCATCTTTATCAGTTTTGTCAACTAGTGAGGCCTCTTTTCCCACTAAAAATCAGCTGTTTGCAGCTGTGACAGTCAGTGGCGGCTCGTCAGGGGACGCGGGTGATGCACCGCTTCACTTAAAATTTCTAGTTTTTCTAGTTGTGTTATTTAAAATTATTATTAATATAATTTTGTAAATTTTATTTTATTGAAAATATATTCTGGTTTTTTATATTACAAAAACAAAATAAACTTTATGCATAATTTATCAAAATCAGTACAAAAAGAATAAATAATTATTATAACACGTAGTGCGCCGAATGCATTTTCAAAAAACAGTGCCTTAGCTGAGCCGGCTGAGCGCGACTATAAGCCTCGCACATTCACAAAAAATAAGCAAGTGCCGCGGATTCGGAGTCAAATTAAACCCGCTGCACTTTATCGCCGTAATTTACGGCGGTTGCTGTGACTAGGGATGTTGATATCGGAAAAAAATATCGATATTTATTATATCGTTATTTTAAAAATATATTATATCGGGTATTCGATATATCGGTAAAAAATATCGATATTTCGATATATCGATATTTCGTTCTCACAAAAACTGTCCATTTTAGATACACTAAAACTGTATCAAATTTTTAACTAAATTATCATTAAGTTTTCAATGAGGCGGTATATAACGGCAAATCCAAACAATAAAAAAAATTGTAAACAATTTTAATTGCAAAAATTTAGTCACAATGTTGTATATTTAGCATATTACAGCATGATAAAACTTTACCAAAAATGGTTTATTTCTAATATACCCACATATAGACTTAATAATTATGAAAAATTTATATTATTGAAAAAAAATTGAAAGCTACGTTCCAAAACCCAAACTGAAATATTTTTAGATGCTACTTATTTTCGTTTGGTATCCAAAAAGTCCGAAATAGTCCGAATTTCTTCAAGGTCCGAAAAAAGTCCATAGCTTCAAAAAAAGTCCGAAAATCGGACTAAAGTCCGCCGATTGGCAACACTGGCTTGCGGCGTTGGAGCGTTGCAAAATGGCGTCCAACAAACAGTCGAAACGAACCGAAATTCGTAAATCTTCTCTTCTAAAATACAATGGCGTCTCGTCGGCTAGCAACGTCCAGCCAGAAATTCGTATTGTAAATTGTCCGCATTGCCAGTAAATTTATTCTTCTTATCTTGTGATGGCCTCTTGCTTTTCACCATCTAGCTACTAAAGCTGGCGAAAAATATCGGATCCGATAGTAGGATTTTAATATCGATATTCCGATATATCGGTATAAAAAATATCGTCTAAAAATATCGATATATCGAACAAAAAATATCATTTATTTGATATATCGATATTTTTTCAGCATCCCTAGCTGTGACAACGGCACGGCCAATGGGTGACTAAATACTTGCGGGTCTCGCGGAGCTTAAAAGCCGCTTCGCCGGTATTTTATCATACAACTTAAGAATAGTCTTTTATCAATCGGAAAATTATTGTTCTTATGTTCATTTCGGTGTTGTTTTTTTTTGCGAATTAAGTGTTAAAATTTACAATCATAGAAATGTTTCCGTCGTAGATCCGGTGTACATTTTGCTAGAAACACCATTTTCCAGTTGAAAAAATGAGAATAAAAAGGATTTTTAAGTTCAGAGAGACATCTGCCTTCTCTTGAAGTAGAGAAAAAAGGAAAATCAAAAGATACAGTATTTGTTCGAAAGTTTCGGGATGAGTGGTATTCGTAATATAAGTGGTTGTGTGGAAGCGTTTATTTAAAAAAAAAACTTTTTTGTAGGCCCTATTTAGCTGTAGGTATAAAATCGGGTGCGTGGAATAAGGATGGGTTTAACAATTTAGGAATGTCACGCGAGGCTCTCATAAGCACGAGGCTTCTTCGGAACATAATATACGGTGTGCATTAATGTTTGCAGAATTAAAGAAAAACCTCAGTACAATTGAAGACACTTTGAGGGAAAATTCTAGATTATAATATATAAAAAAATTTCAACGACAACGTCCTTCTAAATAGAAGGTCTTCGTTTTAGTTATAAAATGGCGAATTCGCCGCTTAGTATTTTTTGCGTCTGCATCACCTATCATTAGGTACACGAGCCGCCACTGGTGACAGTGCTGTTTGGCTTAGTTTGAGTCGCCAATTTATTTTAAATATAGTACCAATTAGCTAATCTAGCCAATTCTGCTAAAAAATTTCAATTTCACACTAGTTGCGTTTTGCCACTTGTTTTAGCTGAGCTAAGTTAGTCAGCGGGAGATAGTATGATAAATTTGGTGGGGCCAAAAAAGACACAAGGCTCTGACTATCTCAGCTAAGCTAAGACAAGTGGCAAATAAGCAACTACTAATGCACCTTGAGGTCTGTTCGGTTTTGTTGCTCGTAACTGCACTAACCTAGATTATTTTTATGGACCACATCATTCAAGAGGCGGTAGTAGACCCTACCTTTGACATGCCATCTTTATTTAGGAATCGCATTTAAAAAAGAGTTATCGAAAATCTGTGACGCCATCGACAAATCACAGAAAGCCTCAATTTACAGCTGATGGCAATAGTTGCTTATTATTTGCCACTGGTCTTAGCCAAGCTAAGACAGTCAGATCATTGTGCCTCTTTTTCGCTTCATTTAATTTTTAATGTTTTTTCACGATTTTTAATTTTTAAAGTTTTTCCAATTAATAACGAATTAAGATACGGATCTCGGGTTTGCGGTCAAATGTTTCTTTTTTGAAGACCTTTAAAATAATGTGCCACACGGCATAGGGTTGCATTTAAAATTTTTGACCTCAACTTCCTAGCGTCACCCCTCAAGGGGGTAGAAAAAGTTAAATTATATAAAAAGTATTTACCAATAAGGTACATCTAAGATTTGGTGTCTCTATCTTTACTAGTAGCAAAAATATTTTCCCGTACTAAGACTTTTCGGACACCCTGTATATCGAGTTTATGAGGAGGAGAAAGCTTTCACTTAACTAATAATACAAACGCCCTCCCGCACTTTTTATAGTCAAATTCATGCTCTACAACTTAAAATGTTCTATTTTACCACTTTCTACTTCTTCCTTCCAAAATAAAACGGATTTTCGCTTTATTAGTAATTAATCTATGTATCGTGGTTCTAATCTAAATCATTATAATTTAGAAAATCGATGGTTATCCAAAATTAAAAGACTTTTTAAGTAAAATTTCTGTACATAAGAAGAATTCGTGAATGAAATATGCATGCTTTAAACACCTACAGTCTGTTTCTATTCAGTGACGGATACATAATTCACAATGTTTCTTTACCAAACAAATCTATAATATAATGAATTATTATACAAAGTAACAATTATCTCAAACCCACAGGTTGTGGGCCTACAGGTTCATGATGGTGTTAGTCGGCCATAGAAATATCCAAAGTTGTGTAAACGATGATGTATGTAATATGTATACTTTCGAAACATGGTAATTTATTAAGTAAACATGGAAGGCACACTTCTTGGTGTTGCTTAGTTACGAAGAATAGGAAGATACCCTAAAAATAATGAATTTTATTTGTTGTTTCTTTGGTCTTTAAGTTAAGTTTTTAAAATTTAAAAAAAAAACTATATAATTATAGCAACTAGCAGTGGTGGCTGGTGAAATTTCAAAGTTGTATATCTCTGTTCCTACCTACTTACAGGACCCGTATCAAATTTAGGGGTTTTAATAGTGAGCCCACTGAGAATGTTTTGGTAAAGAAAAACATCATTTTGTAATTTGCGAAAAAAAGTTGAGTTTTTGGTGTGCCCCTCCTAGGAAAAAAATGAACACGTCTACGTATTTTATTTATTATTTTCTCTAAACAAATTTTACATCATTTTGTGGACTTTTTTAAATTTTGAGAGAAAAAGATGTATTAGTACGAAGTTATAGTCATTTGAATTTTTTTTTAATTATATTTTAGGCTTAAAAAAATTCAAATGTCTATAATTTTCTACTAACACATTTTTTTGTCTCAAAATTTAAAAACTGTCGACAAAATGATGTAAAATTTGTTTAGAAAAAATAATAAATAAAATACTTAGGCGCGTTCATTTTTTTCCTAGGAGGGGCACACCAAAAATTCAACTTTTTTTCGCAAATTACAAAATGTTTTTTTTTCTTTACCAAAACATTCCCAGTGGGCTCACTATTAAAACCCCTAAATTTGGTACGGGCCTTGTAAGTAGGACCAGAGATATTCAACTTTGAAATTCCACCAGCCGCCACTGGCAACTAGGGCAGTTTTTCATAATTTGTATGGACTTGCCTGAGGCTTTTAACAAGGTTATTAAAGAAACTCTCATTGCTCGGATGCAGTACTGGAGTACTTCATCTTCGTACAAACAGAAAAGTCTAGAAGATTTCGTATTTATACATAGAGTTTAATATGTTTAATAATCTATCTAATAGGATTTGTCTCTGCGAATTAGGACTTTTGCTTTCATTTACTTTATTTGTATAGCATGAGTACCTATTTCTTAGAGAAATATTACGAAAAAATAATTCCTTTTTGGTTTCTTTTCTCTTTAGTTCAAGTTTTAAAGTAACATATCAAAAAAAAGAACGCAATTCTAGCACAATTATGGCAGTTTTTTACAATTTTTACTAATTTACAAAAACTGTCATCACTGGCAGATCCTACATTATACAAAAATAAACGTTTAGAAGATTCCACATTTATAAAACGACATTTTTCAATGTCTCTGCGAAATAGGATTTTCAATTTATTTTGTTAAGTTAAAATGTATTGTAATGAAAATAAGAATATTTTAAAGCAGTTCTGCAATAATCCCTCATATTCATCCCTCTGATGGACCTATTTCGGCAGTGAAATATAAAGAAAGTAATTAATTAAAAAAAAAAAATTAGGAGCACAGCCATAAAATAATGATCATTAAATAATTATCGATGTTATCTCTGTGTTTCGTCGTTTCAGAACAAACGACAAAACAAAACTGCTAATATTTCATAATAATAAAGCAGTCTAATGATGATATTTCAAGGAGTTTATTACACCATGATGAGTTATTGTGCTTTAAAAACAATAGCTTATCGCACACCCTACGCCTGCTTTGATGAACACAATGGTTTTTATTTTATTAGTCGTGAGCGGAATAAATATTAAGAATAATTATTGTCAAATTATGTTAGCAGAGTTATTCTAAAGCTCCATTTAACGCATAATATAACTAAACACATATTCGGCAACGCGATGATATTGCGATTTTTTGACATTAATCCTATTAGAAAACCCGCTGTAGATGATTCCTGTTATATTTCCAACTCTGAAATTTTTTCTATTAATTTGTTATAAACATTTTTAAGCAAAAAAGCGCGATTTTTTTAGTTTTTTGCTTATAAAATGGAAAGTAATGAAGCAATCTTAATAGTGTAAATAGACGATTTATAGAGAATAAAAATACGAACAAAATGAGAGGTTGAACGTCCCGATCGGATAAGTAGCAATGGAGAAAATCCGGAAAACCCTGAAAATTAAGAGATTTTTTTTTAAATTCATAAATCAGCTATTTTTAAACGTAGAGGGCTCAAGCTTTGGGAAAAAGTAGTAACTTATAGCTACTTTAGGTGTGCAAAACCCCGAAGCTGTCCGATGATTAGTTTTGCCACTATTGTCATTTTAATTTTTCAATACACTATTTTGCAACAGGTCTGGATAGTCTATGGATCGTCCGATTTTAATTATTGAAATGGATTTGGAAAGTACAAGTTTAATAATTGAACAAAATGTATATTTTCATTTTTCGATACAATGCAATGCTACGAAACCGGTTGAAAATGCACGTAAAGATGCGTGAAAATGGCCGAGCGCGCGAAAGCGGTCGAGTAGTGGGGTGAGCAGAGGAGCGACGGGGAACCAATATTCGCGCGCTCGGCCATTCTCACGCGGTTTCGTAGCATTTTATGGAAAAATGAAAATATACATTTTGTTCAATTAAACTTGTACTTTTCAAATCCGTTACAATAATTAAAACCGGACGATTCGTAGAGCATCCAGACCTGTTGCAAAATAGTGTATTGAAAAATTAAAATGACGATTGTAGCAAAACTAATCGTCGGACAGCGTCGGGGTTTTGCACACATAAAGTAGCTATAAATTACTACTTTTTTCCAAAGTTTGACCCCTCTGCGTTTACAAATAATGACCGATTTATGAATTTTAAGAGAAAACTCTTAATTTTCCGGGTTTTCCGGATTTTCTCCGTTGCTACTTATCCGATCAGGACGTTCGACCTCTCATTTTGTTTAATGGAAAAAATTTGAGAGTGGGAAATATAACAGCAATCATCTACGGATCGTCTTTTAGATGATGGCACAGACGGTTTTCTAATAGGATTAATGTCACGACAAATCGCTCTATTGCTTGGCCAATATTAGTTTAATTAAAATTATTTAAAATTGTACTGACCCACTGAACCTCTGCAGTTTTGTACATTTTAAAAACAACAATCTTTGCTGAAACAACTAAACTGTGGCATCAAAAAGCCCTCGCTTCAAAACTTATGTGTATTTAGGCTTGCTTAGGCTAATTAGGTATTTAAAAAAACAATTCTGCGAAACTTTCCTCGCGAAATGAAGTTAAGTATAATAAATACCATTCGTCTTTCGTCAACAGTAACATGTAAGTTACATTAACTAGGCAGTTCTAGTAAGTCAGACTGTAGGATCTTTAGGTAGGTACAGGATTATTGAATATATTTGGACCAATAGGTAACTTTTTTATTTGGAGAGATAGAAAAATGTTTAAATTTAAAAAAGTATACATTTGTACAAGAACCATCAGGAATCGCAACTCAAAAAACATCAAAACACATCAAATAAGCGAGTTCTGATCTAACCTTACATTTTTTCAGAGGGTCGCCATATTTTTTTTTTGTTTTTTTTTTAATTCTACTTACTAAACGAGCTCTATTTTATATACCTACACCGATGTTCGACTGTTTTCCGTTAATTTAAAAAAAAACGAAACTCAAGCAATCCTTCATACCGCTCGTATTATGAGTTAATGCACGATACACTTACAACGGTATGCTACGTTATGACGTCACTTTGAGAGAAAATCTTAAATTGACTAGGCGCTTACCTGAGCAAATGAAATATGACAATAAGATTTTAATAAATGTCAACTCAACACACTACCCGACAATAAACTGACCTGTAATAATATTTTAATAAACGTCAGCTCAACACACTACCCAACAATAAAGTAGTGACCTGTACCTATGTACAAGGAGTGCAATCGTCTAGTCAATTTAGGATTTTCCCTCTTAGTGACGTCATAGTGTAGCATACCGTTGTAAGTGTATCGTAAGTTAATGCAAATCGTATAGGGACTATAGGGTTTCTATGGAAACATCGACAATCTTTAGTTAAGTGACAGGTGCTCTGACCAGGTGCTTCAGTCATTCAAAAGTGGTGTGTACACGGTCAATAATATTGATATCAATCAATACTGACAATATTTCAACAATCCATTTCAATCTCTATATGAATATTCTTCAACCTTACACGATAAGTATTATTGTCAATATTTCCTTCAGTACAGTGACGTCTTTACCCTAAGGGCACGTGGGGCATGAGCCCAGGGCCCCCGAGCTGATAGGGGCCCCGAAATGCCGAAACCCATCCCATGCCCATTGCGATCTTTTTGACTTTCTAAGAGGGCCCCGAAACTCTGTGTACCCCAAGAGACCCTGCATGGCCTAAGACGGCCCTGCTTCAGTACATAACCTACTATTATCCGTGCCTGTTGAAAATGGATCCCCGACAGAGAGCATGTATTACGATAATTTTAAGTTTAGGCATAAAACGTACAGTAAAGCCTAAGCGCTGGATGAAAGATTGGTTAAAAAAGCATGCTTGCTGCTTTCATTGTTGACAGCAGCTGACGTTACACTAAGGATTGATCCAATAGTGACAGCGCACCCTAGACGATCAGTAATACTGACAGTATCCCTCCCTATACTCGCTGATATTTATGCCTGATATTCGGAAATTCGAATTCGCGTCAGTTCAATCCATCAGACCATCAATATATCCACCTTACACGGTCAATATTTTTGTCAATATAATAACATATTGTCATCATTATTGACCGTGTAAGGTACGCTAAAAAAGAAAGACAGTTTGATATTACTTCATTTATTATGGGCCAGAGTTAGCAAGAAAAGGTCGATATATTTTACAATATTCTTTATATTAACATATTATCCTGTCAAAAAAACTGCCATACCTGTGTAGTTGTTCTAGCATAACATTACAAAATTCCAATCTTTTGCGTTTATTGTCTTCAGAAAGCTCTTGAACTTTACGGAACTTATAAAGTTTATATTTGAACTTTTTTTATAGTACTTTAGTCTCTGTAAAATGTAGTGCTTAATGCTACCGGTAGAGTTAGTCAATTTTTTATTAAAGTAAATTCTCAACAAATGAGTATGTGAAGTTCTGAAAATCCACATTTCTTTATAGAGAAGCCTCTGCATTCACAAAAAGTTGGCGTGTGGGCGGCCATATCTAAACGAAGGATAATTGGACCGATTTTTTTAAGGGACTCACAATTCGGCGCTATACCGTAATGAAATTTTAGAAAATTTTGTAAACGCATTAGACGATGAAGAGATGCGACAAGGCTACTTCCAGCAGGTCGGCGCACCAATTCACGTAACTTTTGATAATTTAAATTTTTTGAAAGAATTTTTCGAAGATCGAATCATTACTTGTAATATGCCAGTTAGGTGACCACCACGGTCCTGCAATCTCACGGCATGCGACTTTTTTTATGGCCACACATTAAAAACTCGGTTTTCAAAACCCCTTGTGAAAATTTATAAGACCTACGGGCCAGAATTACAAATAAATTTCAGGAGATTAACAACTCCCCCCAAGTGCTCCCCAATGCTTTTGATGCTGTAAAAAGAAGAATGGGTACATGTTTGGAAGTAGAAGGTGGACACGTCTCTCATTTGGTTTAAATTTATAATGTTTAGGTTCATTGTTGTATATATTTTTTTTAATTCTGCATTATGCGACAATGACAATAATGTAATTTTCTTAAAAACAGTCAAATTCTCCAACGCTAGTCCGGTCTAATTTGACAACCAAAAGTTTTAAACTGAGAAGTGTGCGAATAAGACAACTAAGTTTTATACTATGAATTTATTTCTGAGATTTTTCGCAAGTTTATAATGAAAAGGCAATTTTAGTACGTACTTTCGACAATAATGGAACTAAATTCATTCTAGCAAGCCGTTCCAAGATGAAATTCATTTGGAAACCAAGCAAATCACTGAAATGTCAGAATAATTCATAAGTTTTTAGTGACGACGCACAGTGGGCCCAAATTGGATTTTGTCGATCGAAATTCTGAAACTTCTTATATTTGCTTATGGTATTAAAATACTCACGAAAAAATTGTCATAAAAAATTGGCACCCCCTGGGGGTGCGGTTAGGGGGTGGGAAATATAAACACAGCCTGATTTTTGGTAGTGAGCTTTTATGGCATTAAAGTAATAAAGGGGAAAATTATGAACAAATATGACACCCCTTGGGGCTCGACTAATGAAATAAACTGCGGGACAACACAATTTACCGTTTACTTGCCACCCCAACCGGCGCCGCCGCGCGGGCTGGTATTGTACAAGTCTGCACGTGTCTGCAGCATTTCTTGGTATAATTGTCTTCCTTAGACACTAAACGAGCTGACCATAAGCAATTGATAAAATCCTGGTGGATCCTTTGTATTGCAAGGCCGGATTTTCTTTTACATGTATTGTAATCTGTAGGATTTTCGACGAGGACGTATTTTATAACTGCATATACAAAAAGGAACAAAAAGTAAATATGCATTTTGTAGCCCAAAGAATGCTTTATAAGGTAATTTATACAACAACAGCGAGTTTATGAATATAAAGTAAAAGAAAAGAAAAATATACTTGCTTTAATTTGTGTATTATTACAAGTTCTTAATTTGTTCGCATTTCGCGCGTAAAGCATGAAGTTGGAATGCATATGCTGATGTTAAATACTAGTAAAATAAGTAATTTACAGGTATTACTAGATATTCATGCAATTCTAACTAAATTGGTTAAGATAAAAAAATGACTTTCGATCGCGTTTTCTTAAATCGGGCCCACTGTGCGACGGTGACAGGACCAAAACTTGTCAAGACATAACTGTTCAACTAGAAGAAGATCTTAATTTAAACCAGTACTAAATCTTCAACCTTCTTAGTGAATCTGAACGAAAAACTTCAGAACTTGATGGTTTTATTTTTTTTTTCACCCCCTATGTTACCTTTCAAGAGTAATAACCCAAGACATGCGTGATTGATTCCACGACATACTTTGAGGACGTTTTTTTTCTTACGTTACGTTATCACAGATTACTCCTACCAGATGCGAATCTTACGCTTTCGACGGTGGCCCACTTTAGAGAATTTATATGGTGGCGACGCACCATATTTAGTCTGTCGCCGAAGGTTGGATTCCTCAGTGTTAGCGTGTGCGAGCGTCTCGGTGGAATAGATAGCAGGCTAATGTTATTATTTGTTGCGTCGATTTTATGGTTTAAATTGTGCTTGTACTAGGTTGTAGTGTAATTTTAATAAACGATATACGTTTTTGTATTTGTTAATGATATAATTTTATATAAAATGCCACACAATATCATGTTTTAATATTTTAAAATATAATCCATAATTTCTCTGAATTAAAACCTACCAAACGCGTGGAAAATTCCATTCACGGCATCGACGCTCGAAGCGACCGGCCGCACTGTCCGTATCACCAAGACCGCGGAATTTTGATATAGGAAATTTATTAAGAGATTCGCATCTGGTAGGAGTAATCTGTGACGTTATGTTGTAAATATATCAGTCTTTTCTTGCTGACTGTAGCCCATGGTAACTTAACTTAAAATAGAGGTCTTAGCGAGTAGAATTTAAGAAACAAAAAAATAATAGGACGTGCCCTCTGAAAAACTTACGGTTAGTTTAAAACTCGCCCATTTGATGTTTAATTGTTTTTTCAGTTACGTTTTCTAATGGTTCTTGTACAAATCTACAATTTTTCTAATTTAAACATTTTTCTGTATCTTCAAACAAAATAGTTATCTATTGGTCCAAATATAATCAATAACCTTGTACTTTTATTTAATTACTTCTTTTAACTGGTAAATCAGAAAATATTGTATTACAAAGTTTGATATTCAGCAGCTGGCGCTGGGTTCTATTAGAAATCGTTTCTTGCTCAATTTTTGTTGTAACATTTTGTAATATATTGATTTTAGCGTCATATAAAAATGTAGTAATTGGTACCATCAGCACTTACATATGTTTGATCTTACTAAATTCTGTGTTTGACAAACCGCCTCAAACTGAAAGTAATTTTAAAAAAAATGGCAAAAAAATTGGTCCAATAAAAAAATCTAAGTCGTTTAGATCACCGAAAAGGTGAAGTGTCAAATTAAATCATTGCTATCAGTATTTAACATCACAAAATTCAGCAACAGTCGTAGCAACTCGCTGCCACAGAAAACCGAAACAAACGAAGTTTCGGTTTTCTGTGCTCGCTGCGTAAAATTTGACGTGCGTTGTATTTAATCTTGTGAAGCCAGTCTACATTGTAATATTGTAAGTCAGATTTGTGTCGGACAAATACGTATAGAGGATGTTCATTTAGCCTGCTTTTGTTACTCTAAGCAAGCAGAAATGAAAACTTTATTATCAGGATATTTGGAATATAAAGTCCATCTGGCTCTATTTCTTATATCAATGTCGATTGAGCCACTAAAAATTTAGTAAACTGTGGATTATTAAGAAACTGGAATTAGAGCTAGCACAGTAACGTCAAGCATGTAAAGGAATATTTCCAAAATATTATTTACATGCAGATTTTCAGACGAAATTGACTGAGACTGAAAAAAATTGCTTAAAATAAGTAGTAGTAACAATTTTTTTATGTTTCCTTATTTATTTCAATTTGTATGAGAGAATGGTACTACTTGATTACTTGACACCTTTTGCATGGTTGATTATATTATCAATTAAACCAATAAATCATTTGCTAATATTGCAATTAGATTCATAATAGGGAATATGCATATAACCCAAATAAATCTGAATTTTTTTTTATATTCTCTACATAAATTAAATGTTTATGGCGGTTGCTGTTATCCATTTATTTTGGTCTTTATTAACAAAAAAAGAAGGATTTTATACCGCAAATTTTCGCGCGAATTTCGAAACGTGATCCCATTGGCTTGGGTCGTCAAAAGTGAGCATATGACTCATCATGAGTACATGGCGAATTCCAGTGTTGTAGTCATCGAAAACTCAATAAAAATGGCATTTAATGCATAACTCATCCAATGAAATATCCCTGCACTTAAAGTAGAAGGTTCCTAAAATCTTATTTATGTATACTTCAGGTCGAAATCGGTCCAGGAACCTTTCAATTATGCAACAAAAATTGACATTTCTGCGAAATTTTGACATATCATCTTAATAATTCCGAGTAGATAAACTGCAACTCTTTGTTTTCAAGGCAATCTTCGAAAATTCAAACATTTTCAAATTTTAGATGTCCCCGATGCAAATAAACCTATTTATTTATAACTTTAACGAAAAAATAAGCGATTTAAATCAGTGGGGGGTATTCTTAGATAATTAACGGATAAAATACATCCAAAAAGAATCACTAAATAAGGTAAATAGTGTGGATTAATGTGGGTTAAAAATAGGATTTGTCGGAAAAAATTAAGAAAATCCGATTTTTACCCCTTAAATACGCTCCTGGATGACCCATTCGCTATTCATTTTAAAGTATGATTATCCCTTTATAAAATAGTGTTAACACATTGGGAAAAAATTAGATAGGAAAAAGTACAGAGTGATTCAAATGTACCGATGTCGATGGCAAAAAAAGTAAAAAAATCCTATGCTCCCTTCCTATAAAGAATGGAGAAACTAAAAAATACGGATAGTATATACTTCGACGAGCTCTTTCCGATGACGTATGTATATGGGATTGTAATTTGAGCCATTTTACCACACAAAAAATTAAAAACCGTGAAATATTGGGTCAAAAATCTAAATTTCCAGTTTTTTCCAAATATTTTGATTTTACAGTGACTTTAGGTTAAGGTAAATGTATTGCAAAAAAAGTATTTGTGATTTTAAAGTTTCACTTATGAATCCGGTTTTCGATCTGACGTTTTGTTTTCGAGTTATTAGGTACCAAAGAGGGGTCTGCAAATGGTATTTTTTGACCTAAAAACATTCAAAAGAATTACTTGCCATTTTCTGATCATCGCCAGTTTCAGTAGAGTTCTGAATCTCCGAGTCCCCTACAACCTCCGAAAATTTATGTCGATTTAATTCACTTTTGCGACCTGTTCCCGATTTCAACGGAAATCGCGGAAATTTCGACTTTGACGTTTATAGCTCCGAAACGAAACATCCTGTATAACTAAATTTTTTACCGAAGCTAGTTGAACTATTGCTCTATCAACCAAAAAAATTCGATTTCTCTCCCTCTGACTGTTTCCGAGAAAAACAAACCTGTTCGACTTTAGGTTAAGCTTTACGTTAACATGTAGATTGACACTTATTTTTGCTGATCTCCTGAGATCATTTTTCATTGACAAATGGCTGCTTTTTAAATTGTAATAAATTATACCGAAAAGTAAACATATTTTGTAGCAAAATTATCCTGGTAAGTTTCTTCAAAATAATTTATGTGGGTTTGTAATGACTTTCTTAAATGATTTATGCATATTCCTTATTAATATTTATTTCTGTTTTCTATCCTAATATGCTTAAACGACAACCTTCAATTTTTCCTTTTTTTCTTTTCGAATTATACCTATTTGACCTAGTAAGTTTATTTCTACTTAAGTCTAGTTTATTATTTATATTTACCCACCACCTTCCTGTCATTAATATATAGCCTTCTATTTTTAACACTGTGTCTCTTTGATCTGGAAAGCAAAACAAAATTTACCTAGAAACGTTGTATAGAAGTCCCACTGGCATTTTACGTTTATATTCCTTCAGTTCCCCCTTCCGGATCTCTTGCGTCTTCAACTGTCAAAATCTAAACAAATGCTGCACTTCACTTCCGATTCGCCGAAAAGAAACAAATGAATGCAACTGTCAAAGCTAAACAAAACGCCTCAATTTTTATTATAAATTGCACGATTGTTTTGTTCGCCTACTTAAAAGTTGAAAGCCGATTTGCAAACGCACGCTAGCCCGTGGCTTGCCGCGATGCGATGGTAAACAGGTGAATAAGTCAGGTGGAGTGAAAAGAGTCTCCTAATTGTGCACCGGATGTGGCGGGGAAATGAATTGTGTGTTACTGATTACGATGACAGGGGGACGATGAAAAAATGTAATGCATAAGGGGCCTTAATAAGTAATGTTACTGGGAAGGACGAAAGGATATATTATGCCGTGGGCACTACGATCGATATAATTATACTACAATGTCTCACAAGAACGTAAAATGTGCAATAGCTACAAAAAAAACAAAGATGTAGCCTAAATGTCTAGAGTCTAATTTATAGTCTAGAAAGATCACCAATTAAATTTTGCGTTACCTTATAAGTCGATTTCGATTTGGCAGGTCAAAGTTTTGAGATAAAAGTCGTAATTTTATGACAAGTAGATAAAAATCGGAATAATACTTTTATTAACACTTCACGTTAAAAGTCTAAATTTTAAGACAAGCCACAATTATTTTGAAATGAGTCAAAATTTTAACAAAATACAAATGTTTAGATAAAAATTTAAACTTTCAACTAAGAAGCAAAAATTCTAAGATAAAAAATTAAATATTGACATAAGATGTTTTAAATTAAGGCTTTGTTGTAGTAAGTCAAAATTTCAAATTATTAAGTCAACATTTTGAAACTGTGTCTAAATTTTCAAATAAAAAGTCGAAATTGATGTCTATAAGTCAAAATATCGCGATAGAAATTAGAAGTTACCAGTTAAAAATCTGAAACAAGTCTAAATTCTAAAACGAAAAACATTTTTTGACATAATCGTCAAATTTTAAAGGAAACGGAACCGAGGAAGTTTACCAAAGATATTTTATTAAATTTTTTTCTTATACACATATAAGGTTTCGAGTTAGCAAGTTAAGATTTTAATGCAAAAAATCAAAATTTTTAAGATGAATTTTGAAATTCGAAATAAAAAGTGAGAATTCTGTAACAAGAAATTGAAATTTTGACTTAATAATTTAATTTTCTTAATTAAATGTTGACCCAAGTTGGTATTAAAAATTATAAATTTAAATTTCATTCAAAAAATAGTAAAAATATGTTTACGCTTAATAATTAAAATGATACAGCATATAAATAAAAGTACTGCTATCTGTACCTATGTAAGTAATGATTTAATATTAGTACTTCCTGTTTTGAATGCTAGGGGAATCTATTTCTATATTGGTAAACTATCTTCACATGGAATGAAATTAATGTTTGGCACACGGACAATAATCCGATACTTTGTTTACATTTTAAAACACTAGTAAATTTGGCGATCAATATGCGTGTTATTGCGACATTTTCCGCTTTAGGAAGTACCTTTCCGGTTGATACACGCAACAATAGTGTCCCTTGAAATATATGGCAACGGCCTTTGTCAACCTCCAGGTTCCGGTGAGTATTTTGAATATTAAAATGGTAGCAGTAAATTGTAGTTGTATTTTGCTTGTTAAATATTATTAAGGGCCTGTCCACGTCAAATCATACTAAAAAAAGAGATTTCTCATGATTTCTCCGAATTTTGTGTTTGTGCTATCCATGGAGACAATACAAAATATATACGGGGTGTTTCAAAAAACATGCGTCATCGCTAAAAGCATGGATTTATTAAGAATTGATACGGGATGATTTAACATTCTTTGAAGCCAAAAGAAACCATTCTAAGCGACACTGTAAACACAATTTGTAAACATTGGCCGCATCTTATTTTACCTCGTATTTTGGTACAAAAAATACGTTAGAAGCATCACAAGATTTACTAAAAGTAATAAATGGCCTAAAATATATTATTTTTCTGCTAAATAATAATAAATTTAAGTTAAAAGGGTTTTATTATGTATAGGTTATATTATTTCTGAAGGTTTATTTAAAGTCGCTCCGAGTCATTTATAAATCTATAAATCGCACTTTTTCTTTCCTAGTTCATTAGACAAAGACGTACGTGTAACCGAGTGTTTAGATGTTTTTCCTAAGCAACCAGCAGAGAGAGGAACACTTCTGAGCTCCAACACTCCACTGCTATTTTACCTCTTTCTACTACCATTCTTGATTCAATTACGTATTTCCTTAAGTTCGTAAACTGTACCTCCACGGTAAGATGTTTTCATAACAAACAACAAATACTTATAAGGCTTCACGTTCGATACGCTTACAGTATACGGAACATCGAATCCTTTCTTAATAAATCCATGGCTAAAAGGGAGATTCTTTGAAAGAAACTAAGGCAAAATGTTCATATGAACATGGGTTCGCAGATGCTTTGTTTCAAAGATACAGGGTGTTCAATTTCTTAAATGCTCTTTACTGGTTAAAACTGATGTGCTCCCCTTGGTCGTTCAGATAACGGCCTCATTAACGTCTTTTGGCTGACACATCCTTAGTTCGTTGAAATCATGCCGGAACGCACGATCAGGCACTACTATTCTGCCGACTGGGAAGGTCTTCGAAACTTCTTCTCTGCTTTCCCTTGGAACCCTGTCTATTTTTCTACTACCGATCCCTCCGAAATTTGCTATCATCACAGATATCATTCAAGTGGGTATATTGAAAATTTCATTTCACATACCCACAATAAATATAAACTCCGCCATCAAAAGCCCTGGTCCTCCATGGTTTGTAATAAAGCCAGGCTCAAGAAAGTCCAAGCTCACAAAAGGTTTCTTCAAAATCCTACACCCGAAAATCATTAAATTAAAAGTCCTAATTTAAACTCCTAAAATGCCTTTCAAAACCGCATAAAAGATAAAGTGCTTTCCTGTTTCAACGGCAGCAAATATGTCTGGTCACTTGTGAAAAACATTAGTCAAAACTTCTGTAGAAGCCCTGTTCCTCCCCTGACCTCTGACAATGAAATTATCTCCACGTCTAAAGGGAAAGCTAAACTATTTGCCAAAATTCCCAAGTCCACCCCTAAAAATAGAGAGAGGGGGTAAATGTCAAATTATGTTCAAATATGCCCCCCCCCCCATCTCCCTATTATTTATTGAATCAATTTCTTTTAAATTGCAGTACAGTGTACAAAAAATTATCAGAAGTATGGACGTCACAGTTTACACCCTGGTAGGATTTGATATGAACCGCTAAAAGCAAATGTAGATCTAAAAATAGTTATTTATTATATACAAGGGAAAAAAGTATTAGATTTTAGCTCGAGGTTGTGTTGTCAAAGACAAAAAACCGAGAGCTAAAATCTAATATTTTTCCCGTGTATAATACACTATTTTTTTCTGTGACGGGAGAAACTACGATTTAATATTGAAAAAACATATTATTACAATATATTAAAGTCAGATGTGAAATTTGAATTTTTAAACTGGTAGGCTGTTGTACTTATAGTGACAATTAGACCTGCGTTGCTAAGGAAACCTTTAAAGTAATCAAACATCTGTCATTTTAATTCTTTGATTTGATTTAAAAATTGCGAACTTAGTGGTTGTTTAGTAGTTATTTTGAATAATATAATGTTAAAAAATGTCTGATTCCGAGTTTTCTCTGACTCCACCGGAGTTAGTAGAAGCAGCGAAAGTAGCGTCACAAAAATTATTGCCAGCTAAATCGCCGAAAATTTACGAAACCGCGTATTCAAGATTTATGGAATTCTACCTTTACTTATGTGTATATATATATATATATATATATATATATATATATATATATATATATATATATATATATATATATATATATACACATAAGTAAAGGTAGAATTCCATAAATCTTGAATACGCGGTTTCGTAAATTTTCGGCGATTTAGCTGGCAATAATTTTTAATATTTTTTGCTGACTAGTTAGGAAGTGAACTAGTAATATTGGGTTGCCCAGCAAATGAAAGAATACTCTTTAAAGTTGTTCCAAGCTTTCGAAAATATTTATTTTCATCTTCAGGGAGACTACAAAGAATTGCTAGTATTAAACATGGTTCTTATATTAACCATTGTTTTAAGTGAGCTTATAAGCAAATTTATTACTTACAACTGAGTTGAGGATGTTCATTAACGGTGTTAAAGTATTATCTAGGGAATCAGTGAAGTCCTCCAGAGTGGGATCGAAAACCAAGCGTCATGAATTACTTAACTATTCTAAATTTACATTTATTACACAATAGCACAGACAGATTAAAATTACATGAAAGTCATTTTTTTAATTAATTAATGACTTTCAGGTAATTTTAATCTGTCTGTGCTATTGTGTAATAAATGTAAATTTAGAATAGTTAAGTAATTCATGACGCTTGGTTTTCGATCCCACTCTGGAGAACTTCACTGATTCCCTAGATAATACTTTAACACCGTTAATGAACATCCTCAACTAAGTTGTAAGTAATAAATTTGCTTATAAGCTCACTTAAAACAATGGTTAATATAAGAACCATGTTTAATACTAGCAATTCTTTATAGTCTCCCTGAAGATGAAAATAAATATTTTCGAAAGCTTGGAACAACTTTAAAGAGTATTCTTTCATTTGCTGCGCAACCCAATATTACTAGTTCACTATATATATATATATATATATATATATATATATATATATATATATATATATATATATATATATATATATATATATATATATAAATGAAATAAAGATTACGGGGATTCGGCCAGAAAGTCTTTATTATATTTTTCTTATAATGTGCCTAGCTTTCGAAATGTTTCATTTCTTCCTCAGGGCACTAAAAAATTAAATTAATTTATATTTAGTGCCCTGAGGAAGAAATGAAACATTTCGAAAGCTAGGCACATTATAAGAAAAATATAATAAAGACTTTCTGGCCGAATCCCCGTAATCTTTATTTCATTTAATTTATTACACGGCCGTTATTTGTACAACAAACATATATATATATATATATATATATATATATATATATATATATATATATATATATATATATATATATATATATATATATATATATATATAATATATCAGGGAAAAAAGTACTCACTTTTTTCCCGAGGAAAAAAGTAATTTCATAAAAAGTGACATTTTGTTACCTGACAACAGAGATAAAATGTCAAACGTTTTTCCCGTCACGGAAAAAAATATATTTCTTTTGTAAATATACTGTATAAGTACATTCAGATCGGAAAAATCTTCTAACCAGGCTAAGGTTTGTTTAGTTTTCTTTGTTTTTCTTTAGCTAAAAGTATTCCATCATCGTGAATGATCCAGCCCTACCAGACAAAGATTCGATTTTGTTGATGGGGTCGCTTTCGAACATAATCTCAGAACCAGCTATAAACCGGAAATAAGAATGTTTTAAGCCACTTCGAAAACTACATCAACTTTTTAAATATCTCGCAACCCATAATTGCCTAAAATACAATAATAGCCAGTAATTTAACCTCTCAGTGAGTTATAAAATGTGCCGTATCAGACTTACAGAAATATATGTCGCTTGTTCTTTACTAATGTAAAAAACATAAGTAATTCCTCACTAATACGCTACATTTTAAACTTAAGTTTTTAACCTACCGAAATTTATTGAATGCTCACAAAAACGGTGACCAAAATAGGTACCCACATATATTAAAATGAAAACGTTTCACTAAAACAGTTTCTGTGTTACCATTTTATTTTTCGTAATTTTTAAATCAAATTTAAATAACACGAAGCTTGGTATTTTAAAGAATTTTATAACAGTTTCCGTTTAAACTGGTTGTATTACATATTGCCGTGCGGTATCCTTGGACATGCATGGGTTTTACCTACTGTATATGTTGTTATTTTATATTATTGCTTTAAATGTGGTGGAAAGTAATCTTGTATTTTAATCATTAATTCCGAAAAAAAATATTTAATTGCAAAACCTCTGTTAAACTTAACATCTGTATTTTAGATTGTGGATTTAGGTAAATGGTCTTCCAGCATGTAAGTAATTATTAAAATTCAAAATTTTGAAACATCAATATCTGATGTAGGTATAGTTCGTTTCAAAATATACCGTTGACTTATTGACTCCAGTAAAATCTTTTTGCTACCTAATATCATAAAACTTTATAAATTTCCAAGTACCTAGTGCAGTAGTTAGCATTAAGGCAAGAAAAAAACGACGGAGAACGGATACTAGAGAAAACAGCAATAGCACAACAGAATTGGTTAGTTAGCGTATTGCTGTAAATATTTAAAATTTGTATCAAAGAGTAACTCATTAACAAGAGACGATAGCTGACGTTCCCGCCTGTACTAATTTTTTGTGCGCATGTACAATATTGCCTTCTTTGAAGTGGTGTTCGGCCAGAGCTCGGGCGGTGTCGAATTTCGTGTCATGACTAGGGTTGCCAGTCTAGTACAATTGTACTACATCTAGTACCTTTTTAAGTCATCCAGTACAGTAGAGTCACAATCCAGTATGAAATACAATCTTTAAGGGAGGCCACACATCGGAGAAATAAGAAACATGAATCATGAAATAAGAAATACGAATATCAAAATATAAAATATGAAACATTTTTAGTGTGATACACGCACTGAAGAAACAAACCTAAAATGTGTTTCAGTTGACGATTTATTCCGACGATTATCTAGACGACGCTGTTGTTGCTGTTACTGGGTTAATCCGTATATCGCTAAAAATATTAAATATAGTTCCTATATAGTGTCAAGATCAGCCAGACAAATTTAAATCATTTTATAGAATGTCGTTGTAGACATTTACTAGATTAGTTTCCGTTGTTTACCACCATATTCTTAAATTTCATTAAATTCATTAAATTCTTGATCGTCTTTCATTTTGTTACCGGCGCGGCGAGCGAACAAATTCAAACGAAATTAAGCGCAACGTGAAACAAAAATATAGAACCGAATCTATTTCATGCAACAAGTTTCTACAAGATTTGCTTTCTTATGACGTTACATGAAATACATTTCACTGATGGGCGAAGTCCCATTTAAAACAATGTGATATTTTATGAAATATGTTTCATGTTTCCTCTTTCACGTTTCACGTTTCATGTTTCAAGATCCTTTGATATGCGGCCTCCTTAAGAGATGTATTTTTAGAGTTCTCGTATTTCTTATATTTTATTTGTCCTTCGATTTGAACTCGTTTTTTTTCAGAGACTGAAAATAATAATAATTTCATTTTCAAAATTAGGAAGAATTACGTATTTTATTTTTTATACCAATGCAGATATTTAAAAAAAAATTGTTTTTTATACCTCCTCTTGCCACTGTTTTAGACGCGCATGCCTCGTCTGTTTTGTGAAGATCTAGTACATTTTCATTAAATTTAGTACTTTTTTTTAATAAAGATGTTTTCCAGTGTACATCGAAATCGGATACAAATTTGTCATTAAAATTACACTTTTTTACTGTGTAGTAGGTAGTGTCGAGACCGTTCAAGGTCACAGAATTTGGGTATATGAAACATCAAAGAAACCGATAAAGCTTTCGCCCCTTGATAATGAGTTACTCTTTTGTTGTATTTTAAATAATTATATTAAATAAAAATAAATAGACCATAGAAATAATTTTATTGTAGCCATGTTTTATCGAGTCATGAAAATTACACTTACAGCGGGTTGCACAAAACTTTTAATCAAGTAGTAAATTTAAGTGAGTTGGCAATGACGTTAACATATGTCACATTACAAGTGTCTAATTAGTTTCATTCATGATTAAGTTGTTTATGCAACCGGATGTTAGTGTCTTAGATAAAATTGAAGCAAGTCCAACCATGCCATCTCTGAAGTATATTGTTTGTTTAGGACTCTACGGAATGGTGTTTTGTCCTATAAATTTTGTTCCAGTCAGTAGGTCAACGGTATATTCGGAAACGAAGTATACATCGTCACTTTCGACACTTTCGAGTATATGGAACCGATCGATCGGATGCAACTCTATCCACTTAAAAATCGCGATATGTACTGTCACGATTAAAGTTACGATTGTAAGCAGTATGTCAACTCAGTCCTGTTCTACAAGAGATATGAATGTATAGTTGCATCGAACCCAGAGACTTGTTATTTTCTGTATAAGACGTCGAGACGACACTTGGGCAAGAGACAACAAAACAAAAGCGGAAACCTTCGCTCAACACTTGAAATTTTTTAGCCTAAGGACTACTAACTCCGATGTCATTTTAGATAAACCAGAAAATATAGAGAAAGTGAAAATTGATCTACTTGTACCAAAAGACATAGCTAACGAAATCAAAACCAATCTGAATCCGAAAGAAGCCCCAGGGTTTGGCCTCATAACAGGACAGGTTTTAAAGCAACAGATTTGAATAATGAATGGAACGTAGCAGAGGTCATAATGCTACAAAAGCCAAGCACACAACCTAATGGAGTCAAATCTTACAGGCTCGTATTATTGCTACCACTCAGGTAAAAGTTTTTTGACAAACTATTTCTAAAACAACTAAAGTCTTTTATGGAAGTAAAGGGCCTTATTCCAAATCACCAGTTTGTACTAAGACAGAAACACACTACTATAGAAAAATTCCATCGCATAACAGACATTATAGAAAATGCACTCGAGGAAAAACAAATTTGTCCTACCATCTTTCTTGATGTGATCCAAGCTTTTGACAAAGTTTAGCATGGAGGGCTGATTCATAAGTTATACAAAGTAATACCAAAACAATATGTTAACATCTTACATATCTGATAGATTGTTTAGAGTAAAACAAGAAGACGAATATTCGGAACTAAAAGACATTAGAGCAGGAGCTCCTCAAGGTAGCAAGTTGGGCCCGATTTTTTATTTGCTATATACCAGTGGAAAAAGCAGCTGTTGACACTTTTGCGGATGATACTGCAGTTATGAGAGTAAGTTCAGACATAGCTGAAGGTACCAACAAATTTCAACAAGCTAGTGACGAGATCTATTACTGGACATAAAAATATATCGAGATAAAACTTGATCACATAAATTTTACTACCCAAAGGATAGAAAACTTTCCACCTAAATGGATCTGTAGTCTCTACGAAACTATAGCCCAAAACCTAGGGATGACATGGAGGGAACATATTAAGAAATAATAAAACTTTAGGTCAAATATTGTCAAATATCCCCTTTTGGGACATACTACGACCAAATTGTCAGCACCAGATCCCTAAATCAATCTGGGTCTAATAGCGGGCTATGCTAAAAAAGGAATATAAAAGTAACACACGTTCCAGAACAGAGTGCACGAAACATAGTTAATGCTCCGTGATACATACGTACCTTCACAGGGATTTTCGTATTTCAGATATCACCAAGCGCGAATTTAGCCTACACCAACACGTCATCGCTAAAGCAATTCGACTTTCTCTTTTCTATTTTATACCATTGAAAAAGGCTTTACGACAAACAGGGAATTATCTAAAAAAAATTGCATCCATTTAATATCATCGGATCGAAATGTCACGATGTACCCATATTCCTTGTTTATTTTTCGTTACCAACTTAGCTTCGCAGCCAACAAATCTCGTATAAATTGAAACCTGATTTTCGTGTCATAAAACTCCTATAGCGCTAAATAATAATAAATATTTTGATTTGTTATCAGCCAATCCAGAAAAAACAATTAGCACTTAATGGTAACAAAACATTACGTTTTACAATACCTATCTTTATTGCTACTGCTTTTACTATTTTTTCACATAACAACAATGGATTTGGTATACATTGGAGGAAAAGTGCCAAGTCAGTACTACCGCAACACTCACTGATATGGAAATTATAACTAAGGCAGGAGTGCAATGAATGCCTTATTATCACACAAAGGCAATTAAAAGGGTTTCCGATTTTCGTGTTACAGTATTCATGAAAACTTAAATTGTTAAACAATCTGATATTGAAATGTGTGGAAGAAAAGATTTAAATCTAGTGCGTTAATTAAATTTGTATAGATGACCTTTCAACAATGCTAGTAAATAAATAGTATAAAATTAGTGAATCAATCGAGTAAAAACATTCAAGTAAAGTATGTTCCAAGATATACCGTCTGGTTCTTAACCGCAATGGCAGGCATAAATCTTGTCCTTTTTACCTGATGGCGCAGGTCGTACCCTCCTTAAATAGGGATTTTTAGAAAAATTAGGTAAAACAAATGTGCATTTCTTGTACCTAAAGGATTAAGAGAAAGTGTTAAAATAAAATTGAAGCTAGTTTTCTGAAAGCTTTGAAAAGTTCATATGTTAAATTGCTAAATACTTGCAAAAAGAAGAAATAAAAATGTCACGTTATTTGGAAAATTCTATAAGTAAGACATCAAAAAAGTTTCATAGAAAACATTTGTCGCCAGACGCAAAACAAATTATCGAAAACGTTCGACATCCATGACACTTCCAAAAAAAAAACAACACTCCTTCAAACAGGGGAAAAATAATCACAATTATACACGGCGCCGCCGGTTGGGAAAATGGGTGGATTCAAAATTACCTGCTATTATCAACTAACAATATTAAAGATTTCAGCTTAGACTACCACGAAGACACAACTGCCGAACTTTTTGAAAACTGGTATCAAACAGTCTTTTAAAAAATATATCTAAAAACAGTGTCATCATCATGGATAATGCGAGCTATCATAGCAGGCAGTTAAAAAAAATCCAAATACAGCCAGCAAAAAATCGAAAATAAAGGAATTTATGCTGGAATTTGGAATATATACTTTGAAGAAAGATATAAAAAGACTGATTTGCTACAGGTACTAAAAGAATTTAATATCAGAAAAGAATATTTGGGACAATATTGCGAAAGAAATGTGTCATACCGTTCTGAGACTACCACCATATTATTGTGTTTTTAAATTATATAGACAATATGTGGCACCAGTTAAATCTAGAATAAAAGCTCAAAATACGTCACCTAATCTATGTTCAAATGTCATAGAAATAATATAGAAGGCCGTAAATAAAATCCCACTAGAAAGTTGGAAATATTCTGTACAGAATAGTATAGAACCAATAATATTAATAATAATAAATTTTAACAACGACAGTGACAACGACACTGAACTAGGTCTAGTTTAATGTTAAGCTGTAATAATACAGTGTTTTTATATTATATCGTTTTTTTTATTTTACAATATACTTACATATATTAAAAAAAGATTTTAATAAATACTACAGTAACTAAATATTAAAACAAATTGTTTTATTACTTATTAAAAATCATTTAAATAATTGCATTAAGTTCAACCATGTGGTGCTACTATCCCATAATAAAGTACCCTATGCAGAGCTGCCAGATTGACAGGTAAGATCGGTACAGGCAAAGTATTTAGAAAGCGTAGGTATATATTAATAAAGCGTTATAGTTTTCCCAGAGAATACAGGTTTGGCAACCTGAGAAGTTTGGAAATTATTACAGTTAATTAGTCAAACGGTATATCTTTGAACAGACTTTACTTCATTATTGAATTAATTGCGATATAACTAGATTACTAAAACAAGTAATAGAATTCTGAAATTAAGCGTAAAATTATCACTAAGCTGAAACTTACAATTGGATGCTGTATTTAATAAATTCTAATCTAAGTCCAGGGTGTAGAGTAAACCGGCTCACACACTTTCTTTATTTACAAGTCTGCCAAAATAAAATGGGGATTCTGGGCACCGATCATCATGTCCCGATACTTTGATCTGTAGACTTTTTAGAGTTCACGTAAAGTCAGGAGCCATATTTTCCACTTCTTTGGGCGTTAAAATGGCCCCTCCTTGGTATTTTAGCCAATCGCCCAGGATGTGTTCTGCTATTTCTGCAGCGTCTGATTTGTCCATTTTCTTGATATGTTACCTCAAAGGGCAGTATCCAGTGAAAGACCTGTAATCAGTCGTAAGTGATTTCTATTTAAGTCAAGCAGCTCCTTGGCTTTTTTATGCGAAGATTTGATGAACCCCTTTGCGTGCCTTTGAGCCGGAGTCCAGTAGGATTCTAGTTGATCCTTTTCCCATTTGTGAACATTTTCTAAAATGTTACTTTTTGTCACTCCAAAGTACGGCTTAGGTTCATAAAATGAAGCCTTGACGCCTTCTTTCAAGAGGATGTCAGCTGTCTCATTGCCTACTATGCCCTGACACCCCCATTAACGTAATCTTATTGTTGCTCGCTAATTGTTTGAGGGTTTGTATGCAAAGTGTCTAATGGTTTCATTGTAGATTCCAGTGGAATTTGGAATAATTTCAGGATCTTTAAATGTTCAACCAGATCACCGGATGGAAAATTTGTTGTCTGTTTGAGTCGCGGAGCGCTGAGAACGGTCTCTATTTTGACACTCAGTGATAGCGCGGTGAGGTTTAATACAGCCTCTAGTGCTGCCGTGGGACATGTCCGCATTGCCCCTGTCACTCCTAGACAAACTAGCCGTTGCAACTTTTGCAGTTAGCCTTGGGCTTTCGTTCCTTCAATTTTTGGCCACCACACTAGTAGGGCGTATATTATGACCATGGGTTATATAATTGGCACATCATGTTCAGTTTTAACCCCCATGTCTTACCAAAAAGTCGACCGCATGTCCATAGAGCCGCTGCTGCTTTAAACATAGTCTTGTTAAGTGACACTTCAAATTCAGTTTTTGTTCAAGAACGGCACCCAAATACACACATCAAAACAGTCAAAGGGACAAGGCTAAAAATATATTTTATGTTTTACTGCGTCAAAATGACATTGTTTATGATTGTGTTTGACGGTCATAATTTACTACTTTACTGGACAGAGGAGAGAAAAATACGCAATTTAAAAAAATGCAAAAAAAACATTATTTAAACCTAAAGCCTACAAAATGTCTTGTTTTCTGTCCTCAGAACAGAATTTGAGTAAACAGTCCACAGATAATTATATAGGTAGAGCCCAAAATATTCGTCCTGTTATCAATGAGACTGAGCCAAAATACCAACTACTTTCATATAAATTGCGCTTGTCACGCATGTTTCACCTCAACATTATTTTTAGTAAATTGATGTATTTCATAAATGACTTTAATAGGTACACATGTTAATTAATTTAATGAATTATAACGAGCGTTGGCAGCAGGAAGATAATCAAAATTAATTTGCGGGGTATAAATAAGGCTTAAAAATGTTTACTTAGTTTTTATTTACCTGCAGTGATTAGGAGACATTAATTTTAAAAATATTGCCTGTTACCACTACGAAAGAGTGGGCTGATTCCTTATATGTGCATCCCCAACGTTTGTTGGAATGTGGCAATTGATTTAATTAATATATTTACCATAGTCGTACTTTTGCTGCTAGAGTTTATTATCAATTATCACACAAAAAAAATGTTATATTATCTTAAACACAGTGGTAGAACAGATTCGAAATAAATATACTTTATTGCCAGAAATTAACAGTATGAGTACCTACTTATACCTTAGCGTATCTTCCATTGATTTCGAATCAAGTATAGATACCACTGAATGTATTTTTTGTTTCAAAAAGAATCTTTCAAAATTACATTTTCCGAAAACATAGTTTTTCAAAACTTAAATTATGACCTCTACTGGCGTAGAAAATGTCAATAAAAAAAGTCAGAAAAAATCCTGAAATTAAATGGAAACGCTAAATTACTCGCACAATTTCAAAAACGCCGCCATAACCTGACTAATCAGAACACGTGTGACCACGATCGTTAGTCGCTCGTCTCCGTCAAGGTTCAAAAACAAGCTTCAGGTGTCGGTTTTGGGCATCCTTGCACACATTTTATATTTGGAATATTGGTTAAATTTTATAATACTGTGTAGTTGTATTCAATTAGTGTGATAGCAAATTATGTGAACCTGTAGTGCGACCACCAGGATGGATATGTTGCGTTTTAGTTTTTAACCTTTTTTTAAATTCAGAAAGTTTCAGGTAGTAAGAATAATGCTCATCTTATTAATAACATAATAGGTAAGTCATACTTCGTTGGGTTAAGGGTATAATTAACATAGCCTGTTTTGTTCTGCTTACAATTTCAACCTAATTTCACGAGTGTATGGTCCATATTTTCCATATTAGGTAAAGAAATTGCTGTTAAATTAAAAGACATTTTTAGTAAAATGCGTCTTGAAAATTAAGAATACTTTGGATTATTTTCGGTTTTCACTAAAAACGTCATGCCTTTTAGAAGCGTCGAGTATGGGGTAGTTTAGGGTATTTTTTAAAGTAAAAACATGCACGATTTGAAAAAAGTATCGGGTATGTCTGTAGACTACCCCAGGAGTCCATTCTAATATATTAAACCATTTCCATAACAGCCTGTATATAAAAAAAATTTTGAAGCTAAAATATACTGTTGAAAATAAATCTAGTTTTCAATTAAAAATGCATCTTTTTGTATGCACATAGTGACTAAATAGTTAGGGGTCAACAAGGAAAGGATTAACCAAAAAAAACTAGACCGTCTCTTTATCAAATAGTGACAATTCGTTAATTCACGAACACTTGGAGGTTAAAATTTATAATTATTCAAGTACTGCCCTTTTGTTGCGACACTGTTTTCAGGTAAAATCGACACTGTAATTTTTTATTCTGGTCTTTAGGTACAAGGTTTTACTTAGTAATTAAGTTTAATTAATTGTGGGTTTGATGCCTGTTTTATTAAATACAACTTGCGTTTTCTGACTTGAACCATGGTTATGAACTAGTTTAGTAAGTAAAGAAGCAAACAGATAATATATGCAGAAGCTAATTTGTAAAAAGTTACAGACTTGTAAAATATGGCGATTTTTATTCTACAAGGTGGTAAGGTTTTTTAAATACAGAAGTTTATAATATTCACTAAAAATGGTTCCTTTGGCCAACTGTACTCATATGTATGTACGTAAATCCTATATTTATTTATACGGAAGGTAACTTTAATGCACCCCTTCCGTTATTTTTTGAAACCATTTACAGGATTAAAACTGTATGCATTTTCATGCTTTTATTTATTCCTTTGTTGCAGATATCGAATCTCGAATTTTTGGAAAACACTCATTTCGATTCTAGAAATATATCTCAAAATATCCATTTACCTAACAAGTTCGGAAAGTTATTTTTCCGCACGCTACAGCAGTTGACCCAATGACGCGAAGCGGAAATATCACAGAAATGCTGTGGTATAATAAATATGGTTTTAATTTATATATAGTATACTATGGTAATATCATAGTAGATGGTAATATTTCCAAGATTGACACTAAAACAGACGGTGCGGAAGTAACGCACCATTCTAGATTGTTTTAATGGAACGGTTAGTGTAGAGATACATTATTGGAATAGTATCGTTTATAAGAGTACTATTCCAAAAAAAAATTTGAAAGTGCAAAACAATATGGTAAACACACTAATCCATCATAGAAAGGCTGTAAAATAAAATGGTTTTATTTTATAGTCATTTTATTTGGTATACAAAAAAGTTTAGCCACTGCATTGAGCGGGTTAATGAGTGACTTTTAACCATCAGCTTATAAGTGTGGGAAGGAATGTGAGGAATGCAATGTGCCTTTGTTTGATGCCCAGTCGACCGTAGTGACCGGAAGGTGACGCCAGACTTAAGGAAATTTAACTTGAAAACAATTTTCCAGTGCATCTACAAAAAAACATTTTGAACGTCGCGTCGCACGGCTCGGCAAAAAACAATTACCGCAGGCCGCAAACAAATTAGTCTTGCTGCTACTTATTTGTATGAAAACGGTTTGTTAATCACTACACTCACAAGGAAACAGTCTCCGGGTTCTTGTGTTACTTTTTTATGTTATACACAGACAGAAAAACTTTACCATACCAAGTATCTCTTCTTCTTGGGTATATTGATTTGGCTTAAGTATCTACCTACCTCGTGTGAGTAAAAATATTTTTTCTAACACCCTCTTTGACAATTTACTTTTCCTCCCTAATTTTAGGTTTGAAAGGGGCACTTTTCCTTCCTAGGGAGGAAAAGTTATTTTTTCTCCCTAGGGAGGAAAAATAAAAATTAAATAAATTTTCACGTGCAAGTAATTTATTTCTTTTTAATTTATATTATGTTGTATTTTTTAACAAGTAAATTAACAAACGAAAAACTATCGAAGCTAAAAACTGTATAAATTAGGACTTATTAAAAAAATTAAATGTATAGTTTATAACATTACTGAAGTTAACTGGAGCTGAGAAATTAGTGGGAATGTTATTGGTATTGCAGTTAAAGGAAATGTTGGAGGGGTAAATTCGTCGCTCGAAAGACAAAGGAGCGTAACTCCATTTAACATATTTTTCAGGAGAAGCGACTGAAAATTAAGCCAGTACTGCATTGGTTACTGAACCCTCTTCTTCTGATATAATTTACAGAGCATTTATGTAAGTTGTTTAGTAGACTAAGTAGTTTATGCAAAATGTTATATTCTTGCAAAGAATGATGTATTTACGGAATTATCGAATTTCAAAAGAGAGATGCCTTTTTGTCTATTAACTTTTCTGAAAATGTTCATTCATGACTGACTTATGCCTATATAATTTATAATATCACGATAACCATAAGACAGAGAAATGCGCCTGTTTGTGTTTTTATAAAAATGATCTTGAGGGTAGGTATAGTGGCCATAACTCGAAATTCGGGTTTTCGGAGTTACGCCCCTTTGTCTATCCAGCGACGAGTCGATGAAGAAGCAGTTTCTTCTGCAATTTCTGAAACATTTGATAACGTCTGAGCAGGAGTACCTACCAGTTTTCCCTTTCATAATTTGATTGGCAACTTGACATTTTTTGGCAATTAACTGATCTACATATCCTCCGCCATGCCTGTTGAGCGCCACCATGTTTTTTTGATGTTAAAATGTCTCCTCCAGTATTTGTTAAGAGAGATGCAGATGTTCTTCTCAAACTATGTCCGGTACATTCATAGTTCCGGATTTTGCAACTTCAAATATTTGGCCACGTTGAAGGATATTTTTAACATGGTATTTTTTCCCACAACTTGTACTGAGCATTTTGATTTTTTATACCAGATAATACGTGTAGGTGTGCGAAAGTTGTTTTTATGTCGAAAAAAATCAAAGAAGAAATTACAGGCGAATGAAAACGTACAAAAATCAGTAAAGTTCGGCTTATTGGAGATATTTATTGCTAATTTTGCAAATTAAAAATAGCTTGTGCACACTTCTCAAACCTTACAGAGTCCGAATCAAAAAAGTTTGTTTAATTTACTTAATTTCCGTGGTCAGGATTTGGTTTAACAGATGGCAATGTTTTGTAAAATTTTTAGTCTCTGATAGCGATCGAAAATGTTTTATCTCTGTTTTACGTCTACACTTATTTATAGGCACAAGCCTCATTAAGGAACGAAGTCTATATGGATTTATTTTATATTTACTACGTAATAAATAAAATAAAGCTTGCGTGTGTCTATCTGTACGTCAGAAAGTGTCAGGGCGATGGAAATACCTAAAAATGCGGTCACTTCGGGAGGATATTTTAACTTAAATCACAAAAAACTAAATAATTAAAGGTTTTCTAAGGTTAATGGAAAGATGACATCCATGTAAATATGGGAAAGTAGAAAAAAGTATCTAAAAAAATTAGAGACCAATAAAAACGTGCAAAATTAATAAAGTTCACTCGCTTAATACTAGTACATTGTTTTACAAGTAAAGAAAATCACATTTTCTGACGAAAATCACATTTTCTAACGAAAATAACAGTTTCTGCAAGTAAGAGGACAGTTGGCCCTCGAACAGCGGGTTGCAGAAGCTAACCGCAAACGTCCATGTGGGATTGCATCAAGACGATTGCATACGACGTGGGCACGCAATGCACGCGACACATTTATCGTGTTTTAGACTAGTGCTGTTTATATTAATAAGATCACAAGTGGAAAATCAAATAATACTGAAACTTTTTATGAAGATTTAATACATAAGCTACACATGCCATTATAAAAGCAATAACTTCTAATAGATGGAATAAAATGATGGATGACATCACGGTATGATGAATTTATTAAACATCCGAATATTGACCTATAAAATATTGTTTAGTTTTTTACTTGTGACTCCAGTTATCTTAGACATCGAAGACTTTAGTTCAGTCAAAATGAAGAGCGCCTTTTTTATTGCATAAAAAGTGTAAACAGTTAGTGATTTATCCTTAATTTGAAGCAGAGCTGAATAACTCGATCGACTTTGTAACTGTTAGGTACTGTTAAAACCGGAAAATTAAACTTGGAACAAAAAGATTGTCGTCTATACTGTTTGTATCTTCGCAGTTATCACAGCGTGACTACAACAAACGTTCGTATGATTAAGACCCCATATATACATAAGAACACGTGCCCTAAGCGGATTTTAGGAACATGGCAGGCACGTGTGGACTTAAAAGTAATTCCCATAAATGTACGGAATACACGAATACAATACGATAAAAAGGAAAATGAAGGACTAAGATTTCCATGGAATATGGATTCTCCGTTCTCTTTCATGCAATATTACTATTCCACTTCATAAGCCTTAAAAGCACTCAGCAACTCTATAACTCTAAATTATTAAGCTCTCTTGATGAACGTATCCGCATGTCATTTTTTGAAACCTTTCCTTTAAATGGTAATTTTTTCTTCACATGAATATTCTGTATAGTTTTTAATATTAATTTACTATTCTTTCGGTGTATCAGAATCTTTTTTATTGAGCGTTTTCAGCAGTGGCGCGCCGTCGGGGGGCTAGGGGGCGCAAGACGCCCCCCTCCCACTCCCGCCGCAACGACGCCCTCGCGCCCCCACGGAGATTCGCTGCCAACTGTGGCCATATACTCTCCACTAAAAGAAAAGTAATTTATGGCGCCCCTTGGAGATTCACTGCCTACTATTACCACATACTCTCCAATAAAAGGAAAATAATTTGGCGCCCCCAAATCGTTGTGCCCCCTCCACTCCAATAGGCACGGCACGCCACTGGGTTTCAGCACTTTTCGCACATTTGCTGGGCAATAAAACGATTCGTCTATTAATTCCGAAATATATCCCATAAGCAAAAAGATCAGTTCAGTTCTCTTGGTGTTTTAATATCAATGGGCATAAATTTGGGAATTTTATGTAATTTATTTAGAACTGAATTAGCGACCTAGGAGTAGTCTAAAGATCAGTTCCTAAAAGCAATGAATTATGTTATAATTTTGTTTTTAAGTTTACGGGCACCTTTGGCAATGAATTAACGTATCTACTGTCACATTACAAGTTTCTAGTTCGCTAATTATATTGATAAAATTCTTCTGAGAAACCGACCATAGTAGCCCGTTGCTCAAAACTTTTAATCAAGTAATTTATTTAATCAACGTTAGAGCTACCTTCGGCAATGACATTAACATGAGTGCTGTCACATTACAAGTATCCAATTAGTTTAATTCTTGATTAAATTGTTTGGGCAACTGGACGTTAGTTTAATAAATATATTTTCTAATGATATATAATTTTAACAAACGATCTATTTTCTTTGTATACAGACTCCAGAGGATGCAGAACGTTCAGATTGTTTAATTGCAGTTACCCATTCATTTAATGATTTTCAATGATTAATACTTCGGCAACAAACAAATATTACCTAAGTTATGAGCGCATTGGGCAGACTACCTGAACAAAATCGGCCGTAAATCTTTAAAAGGGCCACGCGCCAGGCAGATGTTCTTAACAAAACCTTTCTTCGAGGTACGTACCTAATAGGTCGGGAGCCGGTGACACTGAAAGTACCGTCATCGCGGAATCAAAAATTTTTTATGTAAATTGATAGTTAATAGTCATACGAACAAAATGAGCTCGGTACGCCGGAATTCATTAAGCCGAAAGTATTTTTAAAACAATTAATTATTATAAAAAAGCAAAAATGTTTTTTTACCCAGGGTGTTTTCTAATTGAATGTCAATATTTAAGGGGTGATTTTTGGGTCCATTCTAAAAAGAAAACTTCATATGAACGTATGTCCTAAACGTCTTAACTTTTGAGATACAGGGTGGTAAAGTTTTCAAAAATAAATAGTTTTTTATTAAAATCTGTAATACCACTTTAGATATGTTAATTAAATTTGGCATACATGTACTATGTATCAAGAGGCATTATTTAGTGTACCACAATTTTTTTTCTTTAAACCAGTGGCGTTCGTACGGAATTTCACCTGCCTATTTTGGCAGATATTGATGGTACGCCACTGATTTCTCGTAAAATTAAAATCATTCCTGAAATTCCCAATCATTTCTAAGCAAATTTGATCTCTTGCATTTTTTCAATCCGATGCACGGTTTTCGCTTAAAAAAATAAAAACCTTTTCTCTGCATGATCATAACAATATCGTTCATATAGCAGAGAAAAGGTTTTCATTTTTTTAAGCGAAAACTGTGCATCGGATTGAAAAAATGCAAGAGATCAAATTTGCTTAGAAATGATTGGGAATTTCAGGAATGATTTTAATTTTACGAGAAATCAGTGGCGTACCATCAATATCTGCCAAAATAGGCAGGTGAAATTCCGTACGAACGCCACTGGTTTAAAGAAAAAAAAATTGTGGTACACTAAATAATGCCTCTTGATACATAGTACATGTATGCCAAATTTAATTAAAATATCTAAAGTGGTATTACAGATTTTAATAAAAAACTATTTATTTTTGAAAACTTTACCACCCTGTATCTCAAAAGTTAAGACGTTTAGGACATACGTTCATATGAAGTTTTCTTTTTAGAATGGACCCAAAAATCGCCCCTTAGATATTGACATTCAATTAGAAAACACCCTGGGTAAAAAAACATTTTTGCTTTTTTATAATAATTAATTGTTTTAAAAATACTTTCGGCTTAATGAATCCCGGCGTACCGAGCTCATTTTGTTCGTTCAATTTACATAAAAAAATTTTGATTCCGCGATGACGGTACTTTCAGTGTCACCGGCTCCTCACCTATAAGTAATTTTAACTAAAATATGTTACATAACGCCTGTTGTTTGTTTAAAATGTGGACAAGGTGTTGCCGGTTTGACGTTTAGTATGGTAATAGTGCATTATTTACTAGAATGTTAATACATTGTTTTAACATCTAAGTACCTTAATTAGTTTTAACGATTTTGAAAGGGTTAAGGGAAAATGTAGTGCGCGAGCGACAGAGGTGTCCCAGCCTGAACGCAGCTGATGGGTTACAGTGTAGGTATCTGACTTTTTTCATTTCTGAACTTTTGAAATTGCGATGATCAATGTTGATTTATTTCAAAAAAATAGTCGGACATTCGTTGGTATAGTCCGTATAGTCGGTGTAGATACATGTAATCAGTAATGTGCCCATGGCTTCCTGGTATGTAGTCATGCACAACATCTCAAAGGACAGACGCTTTCAAGAAAAGTCGTTAATATCAAGATGAATTACGTTTCGATCCAGCATTTTCACACGCGACGAACTTTTTTATAACATTTTATAACAAAAATTGGGTTATAATAAAATTACCAAATTAAACTTTCCAGGGTTATGACTGACATTCTTATGTTTCAAATAGAAAAAATACCTTCCAGTTACTCTAACTGAACACTAGAAAACCTTATAGTCTCTTGATGCCACCATGGCGAAGAGGCAAGTCAAGTTTTTATATATTTTGGACATAATTTAAGATACATATTTCCTTGCCTGCAATTGGGACATAAAAATTTTAAGGCGATTCACTATTGCTACGACCAGTCTAATTTGGCAATCCAGGTTTTAACTTGTCAGGTGTAAGAATAAGACTGCTAAGTTTTGCACTTTAAATTTATTATTGGATTTTTTTTTGCAAATCCATAAGGAAAGAAGTATAAATAAATAATAGAACTAAATTCATTTTAATACGTTCAAAGATAAAATGACTTGGAAAACAAGCAGATAACAGGAACAATATACAAATAATAAAAAACTTACGTTTTTCAATGACGTCTTAACTTAAGCTGGTCAAAACCAAACTGGTAAATTAGCGAATTTAAATTTAAATCACAGCAAATTTCGTAGTCAGTTTTCTTACACTATTTCGGTACTGGAAAGAAAACTTAAAAATCGGCCCCCCAACAGGTCTTGGTTCCATCATCTTTACACATTCTTTACATATAATTTTTTTTTTTTTGAATTTGTAGAAAAATTTGGGGATATTCAAAAGACCCAAAATTCGCGACGGCTTTGACTAGAAATTTTTGAATCAAGTTTTTAGGATGCAGAATAGGAATGCTCAGAGTCTGGGGGGAGGGCAATGATTTACTTAATGCGTGTAAAAATAGTATTGCAATACATTTGAGATAGTTACTTATACCGTCACATTTCTAGATAAGTACCTACTCTCTTCTCAAGGTGGCAGTTAATTTTGTTAAGGCGATGGTCACATATAATGGAATTTAAGAACTTCCGTCTTCAGCTGACATCAAATAAGGACCAAAGTATTCCAAGCTGGTAGACTATATTGCTATAAATAAGCCATTTATTCATTTCTAACGTATGTATCAAAAGTTTTGAGACAAATTTCGACAATCTAGAACCAGTTCAATCTAGCTACCATTAACTGCCAGTAATTTATTGAAGTAGGCCTTGTCAATATAACTTTTGACTGTTTTTGTAAGAAAGCTTTGTGTCACTGCAAAGTGTGGACCGTGTTGTCCAATATTAGACCACGTAGCCTAAGGATATGTGCAAAACACCGAGTTGGTGACTCCACCCGAACGTTAGGGTTTCACACGTGACTGCAAAACGGGAAATTAAAATAGGTGGAATGTCATTTAGAAAAAGAAGGAAATGTCCGAAATACGCAGCTACCCAGCCAGAACCATTTCCACTATGTTGCCGAGCACTTAGAGTTAATCACTTTTTAAACAACAAAAGTCATCGTTTTGGACGATGAAAAATATTTTACTTTAGCTAATTCTGAGATAAAAAGTATCGATGCTTTTATACCGATGCCGATGGTTTCAATGCAGCCTCGCACAGTGTGAAATATAAAAAGAAGGCTAAGTTTGAAGATAAAATTCTGGTGTGCTGCGCAATTTCTTCGTAAGGCGTGTCGGTGCCATATTATGTTGGACATGTCAGAGGAGAAACCGTCACTGCTGCTCTTTATATACAAGGATGTTTACCTAAATTATTATGATTTCTAAACATACATCATAATAATGATGAAATCGTGTTCTGACCTAATCTTGCTTCATGCCACTATGCCAGAGAAACTGGAGAATGGTTACGGGCCAGTAATGTTCGATTTGTAGCAATAGAAGATATCCAACCCAATGTTTCCCAGGCAAGACCGATTGAAAAATTTTAGACCCTATGAGCAGAGAAGTTTATAATAATGGATGGGAGGCCGAAAACGAGGAAGAGCTAACAAGAAGAATTTACCAGAAGATTCAGGAAATCAACATTGCGACCATCCAATCATTTATAAGACACCTAAGAACAAACGTTCGAATAACTGAAGACCGTGGGCCGCTATAGCTGCAGAGTACTATCTTATTGTTAAGAAATATTGCTAACTGTTATAGTATAGAATTTACTTAAAGATTAACACTTAAATAAATGGCATGGTTTTCATTTTTGGCTCAAGACCTTTGTCACATACATTATTATATTTTTATTAATTTTCTTCTATCTACTTTGTATTTATATTTTACAATTATTGTTTTGTTCTTACGGCCACCTTGGCACTAGTTGTCATAATAAAAACTTTCTAAAAAGCAAAAATCCGATTTATTTTATAACACAAAATCAGAAAGAACGGTCGTGTTTTTAAAAAAGGATGTTTTATAGGGAAAGCCGCATGCGAGGATAAGGCGTCGTCGGTCAAAGGAGCACCTGGTAGAAAGGAATGCAAAGAGCACATGTCGAAGCAGATGCCGGGCGGACGTCTGCATCGGTACCTCATTTTGTCCATCCGGCCACTAATATGCACGTATAAGGGTTTCTTCAGATTTGATATTAATTCAATCGATGTATTTAACAGAAACTTTTAAGTAGAGAAAACTTTAACTTCGATAACTCTTAAGTCAAGGTCCTCGCAACAGGGCCGCGCTAAGCTCTTGAGGCGGCCTGGGGCAAAATTATAGTATGGCGCATTCTGACACTCCCAATTGTCCAGCTTTTTGCAAATCCTCCAACTGTCGTTTTTTTCTGCAAGCGGCCGACTTTTTTTGGAAACGCTACTTGGAATTACACTATTGGCGACTCAAATTAAGAACGTGGCGTCCTCTTCATCTGATTTGCTAACTACTATAACGAATAATGTTTCCGTTTCGTCTTTGTCTTTATTACCGTGTTATTTGGCATCTTTGTCAATTTTGTCGGCTAGGGAACCTTCCCCGAAACTAAACTGTTACGCTCAGATTCACTCAAAAGGTTTAAGATTTAGTACTGGTTTAAACTAACATCTTCTAGTTGATCAGATATATCTTGACAGGTTTTTGTCCTGTCATTGTTAATAAGTCGCCATTAAAAACTTTTTAGTTATTCTAATATTTCAGCGATTTGCAAATGACTTTCATCTGGGAACATGTTGCTAAAATCAGAGACTAGATAATAATTCTTGAGTTCTATCTACTCTCTGCTAAAATCAACTTAGTTCTATTATTGTGGAAAGTACAGGCTGTCCAGTTTTCGACACTTTTGCAGGGTATCTCGGTTTTTTCATAGTAGGCCGTAATATAATGATTTGAAGTAAATGAATATCCTTCAAACAGTAGGTATCCATCATGGCTGCTAGTTAGATCGCTTGTCAAAATTTGTAAGAGATCATTTAAAAACATGATTGTTCGCAAAACCCACAGCACAGCCCCACTTGCCCTTATGGATGTGGTGACAATGGCATGTTTGTAATATCGGGAACAACTAAAGAAAATTGCGTATATCTTTATCAGCTACATAAAATTTCTAACATGTCACATGCAGATTTCTAGACAGCTTCTTGGGTACCTACCTAAAATTTACCATAATTTACTTTAAGCCAGTTTTTCGTATTTTCGTAGATTTTGAAGAACTTCTATACGTTGTAGCCGTTTAGTGCCATTGGGGATATCGCATACAAAACCAGGTATATCCAATTTTAAGGAAAAAATGGGCTAACACAGGTTTTTGCGTCAATTTACCGAGATCTGTCGAAATACTACATTTTATTTACGAGAAGAAGACAATATTATATTCCATAACCACATCGCCAAATAATTGCAAAACAGCTATGTGACTGCTTCGACTGCCTATGTAGGTACAGTATTATTTTTTCCACCAAGATATACACTATTCTGTTTTATGACTGATCTCAAATAAAAGATATCATAAATTTTTCTCATTTTTTAGAAATTTCATAAGACTGGGGATATATCCGGTTTTTTCACGCGAGCTCGTCAATTAGTCATTTCATAAAATGTCTAAACGATTCGTGAAGTGAAATATATTTAAATGTTACTAAATAGAAGTTTTAGAAATAATATATAATGCTAAATTGTTTCCCGCCGCAAGTGAAATGGTATAAAATAATCATCACGTGACTAACTATTAATTTAAGACGTTTCATGTAATGCCTAAAGTGAAATTCGCAGGTGGTAAAATAAAACATAGTAGTCACAGTAGTCACTATGTACAAAAGTCTTGAACCGGCTAAATATTTTAAAAACTAGTTCAAATGTTTGAAATAAAAGTTTTAGGTCTTTCAAAAATCTATAATTTAAAATTGCAATATACATGGATGCTGAAAAAATTGTGACTGGTCAAAGTTATATTTTCTTAAATTAAATTGAAATACCCTATTTTTCATTAGTCTCCGATTCAGCTTAAAAATATACGCTATACTTAAATCTAATTTTTCCAGGGATGTTGCGATATTATTCCACGAAAAGCACCTGTTGGAGAAAATAGTTTCGTGAAAAAGTACAAGGAAATTCAAATTATTTCTGAAATAAACTTTGAATATACAGAATCGCCCAAAAATTATACCTGACCAATGTATATTTCTTTTACTTTGAAATATTTTAAAAATAGGTTTAAATGAAAGAAACACAAATTTAAAAACTCTACAAATAGAAAAAAAAAATAAACAGAAGGAGCGTTCTTCATAAAAAAATAAAAATAATACGGAAAAACATAAGGTACCTACTTATGTAAATCGAAAAATGGGTTAAGAAGCAGGACCAATGCACTTGTTTATTGTAATCTTTTAAAAAAAGAAGTTTCCCACAGCTTTATTTAATAAATAACATCTATAATTTGTAAACTTTTGCAAGAGTAAAATCAAGAAAACCCTTTAATTGCAAGACCATTGTTTTTTCTATAAATATGTGTAACATGTCATGAATAAGATTTACTTCATTGAAGTATATAGACCTGTAAAGAGTGCAAATGGTAAAAATGTTTCACGAAAGAAGTGTTTATTTTGAAGAAAAAAAAATTGTTCAGTGCGCCATCCCCGTGTCCGACTGGACTATTTTCAAGATGAGGTTGGAAAACTTTTTTATTATTAAAGATATCAGAGATCCTAAGAAAAAACGTGCGTATCTGTTAAATGCTTTGACTGATTCCGGGCTGAAATTTATAATACAGTGGTGTTATCCTTCATCTCCTTTTAAGAAGTCTGTGCAGGAGCTTTTAAATATCATTGAGAAGCATTGTGAAGGTGAAGCAAATCATGTCAAAAATTTTCTGTTCAACTCGACTGTTAAAACGTTTGCTGTCGTATACAAAAATGTAGTGTAATAGACAGTGTTCTCTTTGTGAATAACGTTTTGGAATAAATTAAATTCCAATATTTTGTATTTTATTACATAAGCATAAGCACATCCTATCTCATATCTCAAAATTCGTCAGACCCATCAAGCTGAAATTTTGTAAGCAGATAGACCTTATCCCAAAGTGGTGCATCATATCATAACCTTGGCGATAGCTCTCTCCACCCGGGGGATAAGACAACCCCAATTTAGTTTCAATACTGAACTAATGGGAATTTCTAAATATTAGTAATATTTCATAATATAATTTACAAAGAATATGGTAATATGAAAGGTACACATGTTCTAACTACATAACAAAACTATCCAGAAAAAATCGAGGGGTAAAAAAGAATTTTTAAAAATATTTTGCACAGCCTGGCAAATGACCCAACATATTAAAGGACGCTTTAAGCAGAATAAGAAATTGTGTTCTTATTAATTTTCTAACTCTAATATGGGCCTTGATATGTAATTTGTAGGGGGCTTTAGAAGCCCCCTTCTCTTGTAAAAGGACCAAGTTACTTTAAAAATCTAAGAAATCGCAGTCTTAATGCAACTTTAGGCATAACAAACAAATAAAAAAATTGCACAGTTGAGTTTTTAATTCATTCATTCATCTTTTGTTAACAGTAACAGGTAAGTTATATTAACTAGTCCATTACAATAAGAAATCTTAGGTTGGGTTGTGTTACAAAACGTTACAATAATCAAACACATTCATGGAAATTGACTTTTTTAATCTCCCATCCTCTATAAAAATTTCATTTTCCACGTAGAAATCCGGGCTCAACAAAAAATATTATTTCTTTTAAATGCTTTAGCAGAATTAAACAGTCTTTTTTAATAATTGACCTTGTATTGTAAATCTAAATTATAACTGACAGCTCCATTAAAGCAAAAATATTTAAAATTGCACAACCCGTATGACAACATATCTACGTATGCTAAATGCAATAATAATAATGAAGAAGTACTCTTTGTCTAAGGTAAATAAAATGTGCTTCAATTAGAACAAAAACTAATCGAATTTAATTTTTTGAGTTGCCCACCCTGTATATGGGCCATCAAAAGTACCTTAGTTTATATCAATTGTAAAAGCCTTAGCTGCATACAAAAGATAATTTTTGTAAAATGAATTGTATTTGAGTCCAAGCACCAAAAAGGAAAATTATTTTTTAAGGTACTCACCCTGTATATATTTCACCGCAAGTGTAGCCGGTTTCTACCTTTTTTTTCAACACAACTCTAAAAACTAACAACAAACCCATTCCTTTTAAATGGTACACCTATGTTACGGGGGTGGTCTTGGAGGATTTATTTTTTTCACTGAAAGAGATTTTGGCAATAAGACAACATTGTCCCATGTGGGTGTTTCTGATTACTATTAAATCTTGTTGTGATTAGTACACTTGTCTGTAGGACGAGCCAAAACCAAAACCAATAATAAATAATACATTGCATTTATGTTGGCAATATTATAAAAACCAAATACTCCATATCCTTCGTGCATGCGTGGACCAGTTTTAAAACCTAACAGCTATTTTCAGGTATGAAACTTTCAAGCTTTTGTATAAAATTTCAGTCAGCATAAAACATTTTAACCAAAATTATTCTCACCTACATTTCCACCAACGAAGTCGGAGAAGATTAGGACAATATTAGACGTTTACAGAAACTATGATCCGATTAACTCAATTATCAACTGCTAAGTTGTTGTCTTTCTTTATTAGCTGTCAGTAAAAAGAGACATCCGATATCAGTTGATAATCATTAAATCAAGTTAATTCGATCATGTTTCCGTAAACGCCTATTATTGCTTGTTAACTTGTTCCAAGTTAGGGACAAAATATAGGTAAACTTTTTTTGTGCGACTTTTGAGCTGCTGTCCCACCGACGTGCTCGCCTCTCGCTCTATTCTTATCCTAAAGATAACTTAAGAGCTTTGTAAAACACCTTAACCAGCTTACTTAGCTTAACCACAGATTACTCAATCTGTGGCTTAACTTAGCAACTATAAGAATCATTAAAATAACTTTTTCGGAGGGGTATATTATGTTTAAGCAAAAAACAAAAAAGTTCCATTACTAATACATACGTATAAATGTTGAAGTACAGCGGTAATCTTGACATATTTTAACACCTTTTCTCACTTCTTTACACTCGAAACTTTCGTATACCTAATGTCCAGAACGAAATAGCAACTAAAGACGAACACTACAGCAATACTAAACCACAGTCAGTCTTTAAAAATGGTCAATGAAACTTTTTATCGCACTTTTCGTAATGACTAACGACTAATAATAACACACATATACAATAATTAAAAATAAATCTTTATCTTTGAGTTGGCCTTATACAAAACTTGTAACCGAATACATATCAAAATAACGACATTATTCTAAGAATGAATCTGTGAAGCAGCAGACTCCACAATTGGGCTTATGAACAGTTTATTGCAACCAAATGTTCCCGTTTTGTGGACTCAATTGTACTTACTCGGCATCTGTGCATAAAATCGGGGCACTTTTGATGATTATGCATTATAGTGCAGCCGGTCAGATTATAAAACAGAACATTGCCCTTTATTTTTATAAGTAAATCTCCTAGCGCGTCGAAGATATAAAAATAAGCTCAGGGAACAGAGACGGAATTTAAAATTTAAAGAGCAGAGTTCAAAGGGCCCACACGAGCCGGATCGGACTTTTAGGGGACCTACACACTAAGGAACACTTTTTCGTGAATCTCACTGGTTGAAAAACAGTAAATTCTCTTACTAAATTATGTAATTTTCAGTGGCGGCTGGTGAAATTTCAAAGTTGTATATATCTGATCCTACTTACAGGACCCGTGCCAAATTTAGTAGTTTTACTAGTGAGCCCACTGCGAAAAAAAGTTGAATTCTTGGTGTGCCCCTCCTAAGAAAAAAATGAACACGTGTAGGTATTTTATTTATTATTTCTTCTAAACAAAGTTTACATCATTTTGTCGACAGTTTTTAAATTTTGAGAGAGAAAAAATAGTTAGTTATAGTTATTTGAATTTTTTTTTCAAATATATTTTAGGCTTAAAAAAATTCAGATGACTATAACTTTCTACTAACACATTTTTTCCTCTCAAAATTTAAAAACTGTCGACAAAATGATGTAAAATTTATTTAGAAAAAATAATAAATAAAATACCTAGATGTGTTCATTTTTTTCTTAGGAGGGGCACACCAAAAATTTAAGTTTTTTTCGCAAATTACAAATGTTTTTTTTTCTTTACCAAAACATTCCCAGTGGACTCACTATTAAAACCCCTAAATTTGGTACGGGTCCTGTAAGTAGGAACAGAGATATATACAACTTTGAAATTTGACCAGCCGCCCCTGGTAATTTTCACATGTTACATTTATGAAAGTTCACGTTGTTACTTAGAATTTCATCACCGACCCACAAACAAAAATCCAAACGTTTGTCCGTCTTCCAAAGTTTGGTTAAAAATTGATTTAAAAGGACGAATTTTATTTTCCTTAAACGCATTGTGAATATGGCTTTTTTACGCAATTGTAAACTTCGTGCTAGTTTTCTCAAAGACATAATAGGATTTTCATCAGCAGATTACAAAATTAATACTGTTGAATCATCGTTTTCGTCTTATCTTTTCTTGGTCTTCTTTAAATCACTAACGGATCCAGTTTTTACATTTGGAAATTTTTCTTGAAACTTCTCAATAACGTAGCGATATCAATTCTCTCCATTTCTGTAATTTTGGATTATTAATATTCTTTGCTCTAAAGGCAACATCTTTATTATTTTGACAAATACGTCACAGTTATCAAAGCTGTAATCAAATAAAAATGGTGACATGTGACTTGAATTTGATAAATTAAATTTGATTTTAAAGCGTAATTTAGAAATTTCAAATTTTTACTTGAAAATCTGAAAAAAGAATTAATTTAAACTTTAAAACAACTTTTTTATTTAACGTTTTGCATTACAATTTTTAAAATAAGGCAACACTCTTAACCAAATTTTATGTTTTTGTATTTTTTTCATACGCTGTACAAAAAAATAAATTCTTGGCATCTTATTTTCAAAGCACGTTAAACATTGTTTCAAAAAAGACTTCGAATATTCATATTAAAAAACAACACTTTTTTGAAAGTAATTTACTACAGGTAGCAAATACAAGGAAACGTAAACCTGACCAAACACAAAAAAAGTTCGTTTTGATTAGTTTAGAATCTTTTTGTCATTTTTTCATTGACATTTCATTCATTCATAATTTAAATTTAGAAAAACTATGGTTTCTGAAAAATATATTTCCGGGAAATGTATTTTTAAAATGTTTTAAAAAAAATATATTCTCGAAGGAGCTGTTTTTCGAAAAAAAGATATTTATTGAAAAAAGAAACAGCTAAAAGAGTTGGTCATCTTAGCTTACACGCGATAGGACAAAGTGTTTGATTAATATGGAAGTGTAAATATTGTTGCATTTTTTTCATTTATGCCTACTGCCACCGTATACAGACTCTGTATACGGTGCTACTGCCCGTTGGGGGGGGGGGGGATATACGAGTACTGACGAAAGTACAATTTGTCTAAAACCAATTTTTCAATTTTTTAAGCACTTTTCAAAAATACGTTTTTTCAGAGAACATTTTTTTTGAAATTCAATTTTTTCGGATAGTATTAATTTTTTCAAGCAACGGCTTTTTGAAAAAGTAATTTACGGGAAAGTAAGGTACCAAACCTAAGGAACCCTGATCAAATCCAGAAAAAGGTTCGTTTGGGTTTGTTCAGGATCTTTTTGTCTTTTTTTCAAGCTACTAAGAGTTCATAATTTAATTTTATAAATATTGTTTTCAAAAAAATATATTTTCGAATTTCGTTTTAATAATTAGTTGCTTGGAGACATTTTTGCAAAAATATATTTTCGAAATACGGCTTTTTGGAGAAAATATTTCATAAATCCGTCTTCTAAAAAGCATCTTTGAACAAGCGGCCATTTTTCAAAAAATGTAGGTTCGAAATATGTTTTCGAGAAAGTATTTTTAAAAAATTTCGTTAATCCATTTTCGAAAAAGCTGTTTTTCGAAAAAAATTACTTTTAGAAGAGATGTTTTAAAAAAAATTGTTGGGTTATTTGCTTCGTTTAGAAGCCAAAATTACCCGGCGCAAATTTTGATAAGATCGCAGTGAGATGAGTAAGGAATGTTTTCAGAAACAATCTAAGAGCATGTAAATCAAAAAATGTCAAAAAAGGCATTTTTTATATTTCACATTAGTATTGAACTATTATTCATATTTTTTTGGTATAATTTATTTCGAAGACCTTCAAATGTTTATGTTTGTTTATAATATTTTGTAGAATATGTAGAAATGGTTAATGTTTATGTTACAATATTTATTTTTATAAAATTCGTTATTGAAATCCTTTTTGTACAAGGCTCTAGGGGGGGGGGGGGCTGTACCTAGTCCCTAACTCTCGAGTTTTTTGACGGTTTTTTGTGGCACTAGCAAAAAATTTATTTCGTTTCATTTTTAATGTTTGCATTTTTATTTCACCAACTGTGAATTTTACTTTTTCAGATTAGTAAAAATTCGATTATATTAATGAATGATTCATTATTTTAATTTTTAATCTTAAATACCTCCTTTAGAGGATAGTTATCTATCAGTTCGAACCCTGTGACACTTGGTTATAACGAAGAGCTGTTGAATATTCTTAATGTAAAATACACGCAGTAACCAGATGATTGCCGGAAGTTCTAAAAGTACATTTACTTTTTCACATATTATCGGGCGCTATGGCTTTGTTATTAATGTTATTATGCGTTTTAGACGGATGATACTCGTAATAGACACTTTCGTTTAGTGAATACATACATAGATAGGTACAGATACACAAGATTAGCTGTTTTATTTTAATATGAATAAAAAACATTCTTTCACTTTTTTAAACAATGCTTAGTTACCACTGTTACCAGTACCACGCACCAGGTGCTGGTATAAAAACATAAGGTACCATTATTAGAAACATTAGATACATTAAACAAAGATAACGATCATGTAGCAGCAGCGGCGTTCCAGTCTTGAGCACATGCATAATTGGAGTTCTTCAGTTGACTGATCTCACCTGTGCTTTACTGAAGTTTTTAGAGGAAGTTAAAGGCAACGACTTTATTATTGTTTTTGTCTGGTAACGATTAATCCATATGTTACGATTTTTATTTAGAAACTACTGTGCACTGTGCGTTTCGAATCCCTGATATAGTCCAGGAGCTAGAGGCGTCCAACCTGTACCGGGAAGCTAGCGACATGAGGATTTTTGTATTGACTCCTAGCATTTGGATTAACAGGGAATGACATGTCTGCCGGCCTGTTTTTGCCCGAAATGTTAATAAAAATAGGCTCTTCCGGATATTTTTTATAAACAAGTTTTGCATGCAGGTAGGGAGCGATAGATGGTAAAGGAAAAATTGCTTTTGCCGACCTTAATCCGCAAGGAAGTGGTGGCAGAAGCGGATTAACTTACTCCATTTTTCGACAATCGTTATGCCCACGACCAAACATCTTGAAATTTTGCTTGCAAGTAAATTAACAGTATTAACACTTACCCTTTCAAAATTTTTTGTCTGCCAGCAGTCTTCCGCCAGAAAGGCACTTCTGCCGACCACTTTTTATAGACCGCCTGCCATGCGGTCTATACCTATTACCTCGCCGTTAGCGAGAAAAATGTGCGTATGTTGTCAAATCCTGTTTTTCGACAATCTCAATTTACATAAAAAGGTTTTTTTATATAATTTAATAGAAGAGATTAATTAATGATACACTCTACCTCAAAGCAGTGTTGCCAGATAAAATTTTAAGAAATCCCTAAATTTACCTGTCATTTCCCCCTTGAAATCCCTAGCAATTGTAGTTTTAGGTTTTGTTACTTGAGGATTGAGAAATAATAATAAAATACTTTAATACGATCTTGTGGTAAAATAAACAACACAAAACAAACTAAAAACTAGCGTTAGTTAGGAACAGTGAATCAACGTAAACAAAAAAAATAATAGGTTACTTGTCGTACATTGTTTCATTTTCTTATTAAGCTCATTATCAACTGAAAAATTATAACAAGTTTTATTTTTTTAATAATTGTTTTGTGTGCATAATTCCTTCTAATGTTGATAACCTGTATAGAACCCTTTCAACAGTGGCAGTGGAGTACAGAAAATATATTAAAAAAGAATTTACTTAATTTAGGAAACAGTGGCGTGCCATCATTTGCGTTAATTTTAGAGATTTTCTCCAAAAAAATATTTAAATCCGTTCCTACTAGATCGTGTGAATTGAAATTTCTTAATAATCGCCACTCTTTGTCAGTGTTATTTAATTCATTTTACTTTATTAAATTTGGGAATTCAGTTACCAAGGGAGCAATAGAATCGTGTTTCTTGGAAAGAAGTTCGGAAGGTGATATTATTTTTATCTTTTTTAAAATTCGTACTGATGCCTCCTTTCCATTAAATCAATTATAAGTTCGTTTACAACTTTCAATGAGAAATTTTATTGTAAACCAAGTCCGCAAAAATCTAATAATTCTGCATGTTAAATTATGTGTATTATTTCTCAAAGCGGCCATAACGCTAGCACCTAAATACAAGGCGCTACCCAGCGGATCCATTATCATGTTCGGTGTTACCCGAAATCGCCACTATAATTACTTGCCCTTAAATTGGCAGCCCAAAATCGCCACGGCTTACAGAGTTACCCGGACACCTATAGCCCAAAATCGCCATGAGCCTTTTATTTATAAGATAATAGTATATATATTTAATAACTTTATAGTTCATAATAATAAAGCAGTGAGAGAGAGAGAGATAGAGAGAGAGAGAGAGAGAGAGATACTGCACATGTGTGAAGGTATAGTCAAAGATATTCCTTCCTCACTGATGGAAACAATCTGAAAGAATGCTTAGCAAACAACAGCTAGAAATATACTGAATTAAACATTTCTTTTACCCCTATTTACAATAATTTTATTATATTATTACCAAGAAACCATAAAATACATTTCATTTAATTTATTCAGAAGATAAGAGTAGTGGCGATTTTGGGCTATACCCTCTGCAGGTAAAATGTTTGACAATACATACATTAACAAGGGGTTCGTGGCGATTTTAGGATGTAGCCATCATGTTATTCAGCTATGTTATTATAGCTAAACAGAAATGTGTCCAATATTTTAAAAATTATTTTTATTTGGGAGGTTGCTGTGTATATTCACTGCATGCATGCTCTGATAAATAAAATTCTTTGTTGCACCGTCTGACAACAAAAATCGTCGCCAAAAGAACATAAAATTAAAAAGTACAAATTATTGTTAGAAACAACATGAAAGGCACCGATTTGATATTTTTGCGGACAGAGCTTGTTTTCGCTGGGTTGTTTGTAAATAGAGATGTGCCATGAGAATGTTCTCAAGTGAATATTTCTGGAGAATGGTAAATTATCGAGAATATTTCCCAGCATAAATTCTTGAGAATTCATAATTTTAGAAAAAATATAAATTACTGAAAATTTACCGAGAACATTTCCGAGACGAGAATGTTCTCGGGGAAATTCATATTCTCCGAGAATTTAGGAGAATTTACGGAAATTTAAGGCAATTCATTTTAATTCCGCTATTGTATCATAGATGGAGCTTGGAGCATCTTTATCTTTAATTCTTTTCTGTGTTGTTTTTTTAAACAACTTGTTTAGACATGTTATTTTATACAATGCGTTTCTAAGTTGCCTTTCATAAATAAAGTTACTTGATAATAATGGAAATAAAAATTTAATGTGTCTTTATTTTATCTAAGATGCGTAATTCACATTAACTTACAATTTAAATATTTTCTAAATTAGGTATTGTGCAGTGCTATCTCCGAGCTATCTCTTTATTTTTTCAGATAAAATTATTATAAAAACTACTTTGGATAAAAAATATGTTCTTCCAATTTATGCAGTCAACAAAACAAAATTCTCCAACATATAAAATAAATTCTCTAAAATTTCCGATAAATTCTCATTTTTCTCGGAGAACATTTCCCAGAAATAAATTCTCAAGAATGTTCCATCTTTACATCTCTTTATTTTTTCAGAAAAATTATTGTAAAAACTACTTTTGGTAAAAAAATATGTTCTTTCAGCTTATGCAGTCAAAACATAAAATTCTCCAACATATAAAATAAATTCTCCAAAATTTCCATGGATCTATTATAATATGGATACGGGATGATGTAACATTCTTTGAAGCCAAAACAAACCATTCTAAGTGACACTGTAAACACAATTTGTAAACATTGGCCACATCTGATTTTACCTTATATTTTTGTACAAGAAATACGTTAGAAGCATCACAATATTTACTAAAAGTAATAAAAGCCCTAAAATACTTTATTTTCTGCGAAATAATAATAAATTTAATTTAAAAAGGTTTTATTATTTATAGGTTATGTTATTTCTAAAGGTGTTTATTTAAAGTCGCTCCGAGTCATTTATAAATCTATGAGTCGCACTCTTTCTTTTCTAGTGCATTAGACAAAGACGTACGTGTAACCGAGTGTTCAGACCGAGGTTCAGCCGTTTTCCTAAACAACCAGCACAGACAGCAACTTCTGGGCTGCGTTCGATATCATCGCCGGGTGACACACCGGTGTGATTTTTCAACCTGAGCTCCAACACTCCAATGCTATTTCATCTCTTTCTACTACCATTCTTGATTCAATTACGTATTTCCTGTGGTATTTCCTTAAAATTCGTAAACACTACCACTACGGTAAATGTTTTCACAACAAATAACAAATATAAGGCTTCACGTTCGAACGGTCACAGTATACGGAACATCGAATCCTTATTATAATAGATCCATGAAAATTTCCGATATATTCTCATTGTTCTCGGAGAATATTTCCCAAAAATAAGTTCTCGAGAATGTTCCATCTCTATTTGTAAATATTTTTAATATAACTAAAAAAAAAAGAACCAAAACACATTTTAAGATAAGCTCTTAGTTTATTGCATAACTTTCAGCATTTCATCATCGTAAAAGGGTTCCAATTCATCATAAGTAGTTATCTTCATCGTCCTCCTTTGCCCACTTAAGATCATCATTATAATATAGAAATATACTAGGCATGTAAAAATTCTGTGGTAGGCCTACATCGGTAAAATTGTCTCGCTCATCTGGAATGCCATTTTCTCCTAATGTCTTGGACATATCTAAATTTTTATCTAAATATCTTTAAAAAAAGTATTGGACATATTGGGATATAAATTAATGAAGTATGAATGAACAAAAATTGACGATTCATTTTAAGTATTGCGACCCTAAGGCTTATTTAGCATTCAGCATTCAGCGCGTTTCGACGATGCGAACCATCGCACCAGCATAGTCAAAACACCACGCGAATTATGTCAACTACTGACAACAACTGACTGAAAAGAGATGCATATAGAAACTTGGTTATTAATTTTTGCAGTTGTTTTTTTAATATTTTGGGAAAAGATAAAAACCTTTATTTGTAATTGTAATTATCTACATAAGTGTATTGACAAAATTTTTAATTCATAACTATCATTTTTAATTTTCGGGGTTAGGTATACCAGAGAAAAAGAAGACAGAGAGAATAATATCTCTTCTTCCCGCCAGCTCAACGCGATGGCCTTCAAACGGCAACACCCCGAGATTGGCGCATGGCGCGTAGGATTCTCACAATACACCCCGACATTAGCCAGTGCGGTAGCAACACGGCAAGCAGAGAGGGTTTTCTGCGGCGCGTCTCAATACTCACTCTCACTGTGCTTTATAATAACCCAAAATCTGCAGTGCACGCCCGTGGCAGCTTATTTGAACGTCGGTTTGGAGGTCATCGAAAGCAAATCGTATTTATGAATGAAATCAGTACGAGATATTATTCTCTCTGTCTTGTTTTTCTCTGGTAATACCACGAGTCTTTCAAAATGACCGATGATAATTTTTCATAAAAGCGTATTTTCCATAATTTTACGAGTCCGTAAAATTTGTTAAGAAAACACGCTTGAATGAAAAATTATTTGGTCAATTTTGATGCATGAGGGATATTTAGGGAGAATATTTCTCGAACAAAAATTCTTAAGCGTACCTGACACGGTCAATAATATTGATATCAATCAATACTGACAATATTTCAACAATCAACTTCAAGCTCTGTATCAATATTCTTCAACCTTACACGATAAGTATTATTGTCAATATTTCCTTCAGTACATAACCTACTATTATCCATGCCTGTTCAAAATAGATCCTCGGCAGACAGCATGTATTACGATAATTTTAAGTTTAGGCATAAAACATACAGTAAAGCGTAAGCGCTGGATGAAAGATTGGTTAAAAAAGCATGCTTGCTGCTTTCATTGTTGACAGCAGCTGACGTTACACTAAGGATTTACCCAATATTGACAGCGCACCCTAGCAATACCTACTTAGGGTCAATACCTACTTTAAGTAGGTATTGACCCTAGACGATCAGTAATACTGACAGTTATCCCTCTACTCGCTGATAGTGGTGCCTGATATTCGGAAATTTGAATTCGCGTCAGTTCAATCCATCAAACCATCAATATATCCACCTTACACGGTCAATATTTTTGTCAGTGTAATAACATATTGTCAGTATTATTGACCGTGTAAGGTATGCTATATAAAAACGTAGAAAACCCCGTTTGTTTATTGAAGTCGATCTGCAATTTATTAAAGTCAATCATAGCAACAAAGCAACTAGAATACCTACAGGATCATTTTGACAATGAATGTGTCACATTTTTTTATGTTGTTAAAATGACCTTAACTGGTCATGTAGGTTTTCATGACAATGTGGGATTTCCACTGTATTTTTTTTAATTTCCACTTATTAATTCAGTGCCTGTTACATTGTTACACAATGTATGAGTGAAATATTCAGGGGTAATATAAAATTTCCGATAATTTTTCATAAAAGCATGATTTCTATAATTTTACGAGTCTCCTAGGACGAGTAAAATTTGTATAAAAAAAATGCTCGTCAAAATGTAGGAAAAACCGTTTGTTTCTATTGAAGTCAATCCTAGCAACAAAGCAACTAGAACACCTACGAAAATTATTTTGACAATAAATTTTCCACATTTTTTTATGTTGTTAAAATAACAGTAAAGTTACTAGTCATGTAGGTTGTCATGACAATGGAACATCAACTGTAATTTTTTCAAATTTTCACTTATTAATTCAGCATCTGTTGCATTGTTACACAATGTATGAGTGAAATATTCAGAATCATTATTTGTTAATTTACAGAAAAAAAAATTGAAAAGACGCTGATGTGGATTTTTTTAAAGACCCTTATCATAATTTGAAACGGCTATAAAATGTATTGACGTTAATAAAATTATGCATTCCAGGGTACTGCTAAAGATGACTTAAGAGTATAAACAAAGTCTATTAGGAGTCTATAATAATATTCTTTTTTTCGTACCAAGAACGTTTAGTATTATATTACGTACGTAAGCGAATGCATGGGCTCTTTCACTAAAATTTGATTTTGTCGCCATTATATAGATTTAAAAAAATAGAGTTTTCGAAGTTGTTACTTTTTGATATTTGGGTATTTATTTATTTAGCATTAAAGCCCAACAGAAACCCATTTACAGGACAGTTTGGTACACAAGATAAATTGTCAACTTTAAAATTTTACCAGTCGGCACTGCCATAAAGCCCATATCAGATACCATGATTTAAGATGTTCGTATGAAAATTATGAAATTCAGGTTTTAGTGAAAGAGCACATTAATATTTAAATAACTCATATCTAAGCTATATTTTAAGTGAAAATGATTAAAAGTGTTTTAGAATACATCGAGTCATCGAAATAGCTTATGATCTGTAAAAATACCTATAAAGCTAAAATAATTTTACCTCCACGTATAACTGTCAGCATCACTATTAAATAGAAGATATCTCTCCAGAATTCTATCAAAGGTATCTTCGCAGCATACATTTATGGTAACTTCAGATAAAGTCAGCATATTAATGATTCGTACAGGTCGAATCCGTTTACTTAGTAATCCAATTTGATATCTAGGAAAAATTACATTGTTTAAGAGCAGTAGTCATTACTACTACAGATCCAGAAGAAGAAATTAATTAATTAACTATATTTTTCCAAATTGTGCCCGTTTTTGGTGGCGGTCAGTGTATTATTTACAAAAAAAACAACACCAACAGTATGTGTTATATAATATCAAAGCTAATACTTTTTGGTACAATTTTTTAACTTACATTTCATCTTTCCACCACGGGGGCCTATCCAAAGGTTTCCAGTCAGTTGATGGAACCTCAAGAGGAACATCGGGTAAGGGACCGTGAGGACAATAAGGTACCTTAACGCCAGTTTCGGGATGAATGTAATGTTGAATATCGCCAGTCCTCTCGTCGAACCAATGGCTGATATCCTTTCCAGCCAAAGCAAGAAGCGGTTTGATACATTCTTGATCTTTGTATAGTTTTATTATGGGAGTAATGTCAAAGACTTTTCCGAGAAAAGAGACCCAACAGTCGGTCGGCTTATTATGGATTACAACTTCGAATGGAGCGAATATTGGCCATTTTCTCGGCTCAGTCTGCATTTTTAAAAATCACGTATTTCTGCCAAATAAAATATGTAAAAGTGACAAAACTGTCAAGAATGTCTGATAGTCTAGAGATGTCAAAACATACATAATTTTTAAATCAAAATATTCGACGAAGAGGCGACCTTCAAAATACTATGGTCGTTTTCGGGAGGATGAAACTACCAAAGGTAGCACTTATCGTGGCAATGCACGGGCGCTACGATTGCCTTGGCAAATCCTGTTAAGATAGCGGGGAAGGGGTGCCCACTTCCGGGAGTCCCCCCGCTGCGCAGTGCCGCGACTCGTGGACAAAAATGTAAATATTGACCCTTTATGTTAGATGTAATTACCAGCCTCTATAGGGTAATAAATATTCCAGTTTTTAAGAAATCCTAATTAGAATTATCAGCTATCGTCTCAGTTTTATGGCTATGAAGTAAGGGTAACTTACAGGTAGTGCATTATCTATTTTATCAGTCGAGTATAGTATTTCTGGTATTTTAGTAATGGAGAATGTTATACAGGTATTTTTTTGTTTGTTGTTTGTTAGTAAAATGGTAATTTTAAAGATTAAAACTGCGCGGATTTTCGGATATGATTACGTCAACGAATCAACCAGAAGTTTTCATTTTAAGTACTTAACATAATATTTAAAAATATGTTTAATATCTATTTTATATAGCACATTAAATGCTTTAACAACTTTGCATCTCATCAGCAAGTAATTAAAAGTAAAAAAAATTAAACAAACATTTTTTGGGTTGGGGAGGCAATTTTAATTTTACACCAGGGCGGCAAGCACCCCAGGAACGGCGCTGAGCTCGCGGAGTAATTTCGAAAAAAACGAAGAAATGAAAAGTAGAAACATTGGTAAACAGTTTTAGTAGCGAGGAACTAAGTTTTGCTGATGATATCGCTTATCCGTCAATAACGTCCACACAATCATTACTGGAGAAGAAAGTGTTACCTCTGCAGCAAACACTTGCTCTTTATTGGGATCTAGTTAAGGACAGTCATAAGTGCATATGTATATGTCGCTTACGATACTTTGCCTGGACAGGGAAGATCTTAAGGAAAAAGCATGAATTACAGATTCCATAAGTGTGAAAAAAAGTACGTTAAAGTTACAGAAAAGCTACCTGAGTAATATTGACTATAATGCGAACTAAAAAACGCAAGCCAATCGGTATCACATACTAACTAATATTGATATTTATATTATATTAACATTGTTTTATTGTCTGTGCCGGTAGGTATATAAAAGGCAAACTTAATTGACAATATGGTGAAGGTACCATTTTCTTCTGTGAGCCAGATTCCATAGCGTTTATAACAGAGCAGAAAACAAAACACTTCCAGCCATTTGAATGGAATTAAACAAAGTTTTCTATATAAAGATTCTAAATTATACCAGAGAGTATTCTTATCTAGTCTCTGATTATACATACATATAATTAAGCATAATAGAATAGAATATTTTCTATAGTAACAATAAGATTGACAAGTAGACAAGAATTACAATAGGGAATATGCATATAACCCAAATAAATCTGAAATATTTTTTTATATTCTCTATTATATAAATTAAATGTTCATGGCGGTTGCTGTTATCCATTTATTTTGGTTTTTATTAACAAAAAAAGGATTTAAAACTGCAAATTTTCGCGCGAATTTCGAAACTTGTAAAACGTGATCACATTGGCTGTGTCGTCAAAACTGAACTTATGACTCATCATGAGTACATGCCGAATTCCAGTGTTGTAGAGTCATCGAAAACTCAATAAAAATGGCATTTAATGCGTAACTCATCCAATGAAATATCCCTGCACTTAAAGTAGAAGGTTCCTAAAATCTTATTCATGTATACTTTAAGCCGAAATCGGTCCAGGAACCTTTCAATTTTGCAACGAACATTGGCATTTTTGACATATCATCTTAATAATTTCAAGTAAATAAACTGCAATTCTTTATTTTCATGGCAATCTTGGAAAATTCAAAAATTTTCAAATAGATGTGCCTGATGCAAATAAACCTTTTATTTATAACTTTACCGAGACAATAAGCGATTTAAATTAGTGGGAGGTTTTCTTAGATAATTAATGGATAAAATAAACCCAAAAAGAATCACTAAATAGGGTAAATAGTGTGGAATAATGTCGGTTAAAAATAGGATTTGTCGGAAAAAATCATGAAACTCCGATTTTTACCCCCTAAATACGCTCCTGGATGACCCATTCGGATTCGGTAGTCATTTTACAGCGTGATTATCCCTTTATAAGATAGTCTTGACAAATTGTGGAAAAAATAGATAGGAAAAAATACAGAGTGATTCAAATGCACCGATGTCTAGGGCACAAAAAGTAAAAAAATCTAAATTTAATCGGCGATTGCTCCCTTCCATAGAGAATGAAGAAATTAAAAAATATGGATAACACATACTTTGACGAGCTCTTTCCAATGACGTATATGGGATTTTAATTTGAACCATTTTGACCCCACAAAAAATTAAAAACCGCGAAATATTTGGGTCAAAAATCTAAATTTAAAGTTTTTCCAAATATTTCCATTTTCCAGTGATTTTAAGTTTAGGTAAGTGTATTGCAAAAATAGCATTTGAGATTTTAAGGTTTCCCTTGTAAATCCGTTTGTCGAGCTGACGTTTTGTTTTCGAGTTATTAGGTACCAAAGAGGGGTCTGGAAATGGCATTTTTCGACCTAAAAAAATTCAAAAGAATTACATGCCATTTTCTCATCCTCACCAGTTTCAGCGGAGTTCTGAAGCTCCGGGTCCCCTACAACCTCCGAAAATTTACATCGATTTAATTCAAATTTGCGACCTGTACCCGGTTTCAACGGAAATCGCGGAAATTTCGACTTTGACGTTTAATAGCTCCGAAACGAAACATCCTATATAACTGAATTTTTTACCGAAGCTAGTTGAACTATTCCTCTATCAACCCAAAAAATGCGATTTCTCTCCGTCTGACTGTTTTCGAGAAAATCTAACCTGTTCGACTTTACGTTAAGCTTTACGTTAACATGTAGATTTTTGCTGATCTCCTGACGTCACTTTTCAAGGACAAATGTGGCTGCTTTTTAAATTGTAATAAATTATACTGAACAGTAAATATTTTTTGTAGCTAAATTATCTGTAGTAATATATTAAGGGATGGGGAAATTATCGAAAATCATTCCGAAGATTTTTTGCCGTGGAAATCGCTCGAGGGCTTGCCCGAGAGCGATTTCCTAATGGCAAAAAATCTGAGAATGATTTTCTGATTATTTCCCAATCCCGAAATGTATTTTGAAGATTATTTACCAAATAAAAAACTAACGATTTATTTTGCACAATTTAATGTATTGCAATTAAACACACAATTGGTATACTGTATAACAGAATGCTGATTGGAGTTTGAAGAAACAGAGCCAATTTTCGCTGCTGTGGTCTCTTCACAAATATCCATTCTGGGATGAATAGGTTGAGTACTGATGGGTTTTAATGATATTTAAATGATATCTCGAAATGACACTTTGACGTTTGTTTGTATTTTATTTGTTGTCCATAGTAACAACCAAAAACGCCATTGTTCGTTATCTAGATAATCATCAAACGTCACCACGACAATAAAAAACCTGTTGTTACAGACGTGTGATTTTAACTGTTGACAAGGGCGATTTTCAGTTCTGACGGGGGAGATTTTCACTTTTGACAAGGGTGATTTTCACCGGAGAGCGGGAGATTATCGCTGAATAATCAGGTGAAAATCAACCCGCTTTTATAATGGATGAGGTAAATAATCCTAGTAATTTTCTTCAAAATATTTTTTTTTGGGTTTGTAATGACTTCCTTAAACGATTTATGGGTTTCATAACACTATCCCGACACCTTTAATTTTGGAATTTTAACACTTTTCTTTATTGATATCGATGCTACTGACGTTTATAAATCATCTTTAATGTGGAAAATACAATATTTTAACTCAGAAATTACTTTGTTATAGTAAAGAAACGTGATTTTTATCACCTATTTGATGGTTTTCCGACATATTTGAGGTTATGGTAAAAATCAATTTTGAATGACGTTTTGGATTTATGGGAACACAGTGTTGCCACATTTGTAATTTTTTTGGTGTATTAATTCTTTTTTGTAAAATTTTGGCATTAAAGCTGTTGTTAGAAATAATATAATTTCTTCTTGTGGCCAAGGAGTTGTGAAATACATTCTCGGACAGGTTTGCTCAGTTTTAGGTTTCATCAGTATATTTTTAATTTGTTTTATCTTTGTTGAGTTTTTACTGTGACTGCGTGATACGTGTGGGTATAAAATTTTGGCACCACCGCATAGAACTGACATTTTATTGTGCAATTTTTCAAATTTCAATAATTTTTTTTTTAAGAAAAATACTGAATATTCCGCAAATTTTTTTGCAGAAAAATACTATTTGAAATCCTTATTTTTCGATGACATGTGAAAAGATTCTTAATTCGGGTGTCCGGAAAGCGTTCCGGAGTATTCCGGACCCCGATTTATGCAATAAAAAAATATGTGCATATTCCTTATTATTAACAAAGTAAGCTGCATAGCCTTAAAATATTGTGAAGGTGTTAATAAGGTCCAGAAGAGTTTTTGTTGTTTATCTGCTCCATATGGAAGTAAATCTATTTAAATACTCACATGAGGGATAAATAAAAAACCTTATTTTTTTTGGTTCGTAATTTATTCCATATCATCGCCACTAACGTCAACAGGTAATAAATGTAGTAAATTGTCTGAGACATGCAATGGATTTATTTCACTGCCATCCTAGAAAAAAATAATAAAACTTATATGAGGCGGATCGCCTGAAAACTTGCATTTTTAAACTCAATAACAACGCCATTAGAAAAATAACTGAAACATGGTTTTCGGTGTATTTTTTCCTCAGCTTTCCGATGGTGAAATCTGATTTTCAAAATTCCGCTTCCTTAACCTCAAAAAAACACTAAACTTGCTATATCTCGAAAAACGCCATTTTTATATATATTTTTTAATACGCTATATCAAAAGATCAGGATTTTTACATCGAAAAAGCTATTTTCCAGAGAGGACTTTTGTTTTGTTTACGTGGAATCAATCGAAAAACATAGCTCGGCATAGCAGTTTATACAACCACAGAGCCTGGCCCACGCGTCGCTGCCTCGCCGCACGGTGCAAAGGCTCACCGCGCTATGTTTCTCGAATAATTCCTCAAAAACAAAAAAGTCCTCTCTGGAAAAAAAAACTTTTTCGACGTAAAAAATCCTGATCTTTCGATTAAAAAAAAAAGATAAAAATGGCGTTTTTCGCGTGATACAGCACGTTTACTGTTTTTTGGGATTAAGGAAGCGGAATTTTGAATAACAAATTACACCATCGAAAAGCTGAGGAAAAACTACTTCGGAAATAATGTTTCGGTTATTTTTTTAATGGCGTTTTTATTACGGCATCATGAGTTTAAAATGGCTTGTGAGTTTTCAGGTTTGCGCGTCGCGCTGGGACATTTGAGGCGATGCCCCATATATGGATAAACACAAGAAAAATCAAACTAGTAAAAAAAAACACAAAAAGAGAGACCATAGATAAGATGGGCCGACAGACGTGATTGTGTGGCTCTGTTGAATGCCTTACACCAAATAATCGTATTTATTTTAATTCTGAATCTACCTATAAAAATTTGTAATATCTTTCTAGACTGCCTGATTTCTGGGATCGGATTCACAAGTTTGAGAAAATACTTCTTAAGAACCCATCACAATGGTCCCACATTGGCAACATTGAGTACATTCATGAGACGAAACTGTTGCAAAGCGGTTCTTTTACACGCTACTTCGCATGTTACGGTGGCTATTTTTGGTAGCACATTTTATTGCCGCTACTTAGAAGGTGCGGATTTTAAGAAATGACTATAGTAGTTGAGTTTTGTTCTTTTATAACGCAGGGGCGTAGCTAGGGGGGGGGGGGGGGAGCAGAGTGGGCCATACCCACTCTGAAAGGAAAAGTTGCCCACTCTAGAAAATCACTGAAATCATCGTCTTATCTACTAGAAAATATTACATCATAAGTTTGCCCCCCCCCCCCCTAAAACTTTAGTTGTCCCCTCTGCAATCAAAATCTGGCTACAGGTCTGTTATAACGTCAATTAATGCTAAATAATGGAGGAAAAGAACTACCTTGTCAAAAACAAAGTAAATGGGTTTTTTAAAAGTGAGCCTACTAGGAATGTTTTAGTAAAGGAAAAAAATATTTTGTAATTTGCGAAAAAATTTGAATTTTTGAATGGACCCACCTGGGAAGAAAATAACACGCTTAGGTATTTTATATACTATTTTTTCTAAGTAAATTTTACATCATTTTGTCGACAATTCTTAAATTTTAAGAGAAAAAATGAGTAAGTAGAAAGTTATCGTCATTTGATTTTCTTTTTTAATTATTTTAGGTTTAAAAAAATTCATATGACTGTAACTTTCTACTAGCACATTTTTGTCTCTTAAAATTTAAGAATTGTCGACAAAACAATGTAAAATTTGTTTAGAAAAAATAATAAATAAAATACCTAAGCGTGTTAATTTTTTTCCCAGGTGGGTGGGTCAATTCAAAAATGCAACTTTTTTCGCAAATTACAAAATATTTTTCCTTTACCAAAGCATTCCTAGTAGGATCACTATTAAAAAGCTGAACTTGACATGGGTCCCATAAGTAGCATCAGAGATATACAACTTTAAAATTTCACGGGCCGCGCCTGCGAATTCATGATACAAATAAAAGAAGATATGATACCGCGCAGGTAGGCGTGGCCATTTACGTCACGCCGTGACCACTTCCGCGATATATTGTAAACGAAACACGTCTTTTTTAAGATCGCATTGTTTTCAACTATTTTTTGGTGTTTTTATATTACTTTTAGGAGTTTAAAAGTAAAAATGAGATGTGCTGTGTATGGTTGTGATGTGGACAATCAATCAATCAATGTAATCAATGTATGTATTTATCCCTTTATTTATGTAATTATTTTAAATCATATAATACAAAATTTGTATTATAAGCAGGAGACAAAGTATATTGCCAATAGAATTTATATAAAATCGCCTATAACTAACGTAACCTCTATATTGCGCGGTATAAATTTCAAAAATAGGACACAGCGTAACGTCATGCGTGAACCCTGGCGAATTTGACACGGTTTGGTATCATACCTTCTTTTATTTGTATCATGCTGCTAATTGGTGCAGTCGGATCACAATCGGTAAACGCTCCATATTGAATTCATCTCTGGAATGCACCCATTGTCTTACGAAGCATTCTGTTAAGCTTAAGAACCCGGCCTATAGTAAATTATTTATGGAGATAGAACAGGACATCTCAATTTCCTACGATAAAAGATTTTACAGAGTCGTCCGTTACTGTGTGTGACTGTGTACCTACATCCTAACAGAAATGAAAGGAAACAGTGTTGCTTCATTCTCTGGTTACTGATTTGATATCACACTTGGCGTGCCTGCAGTTTCGTAGTACCTACTCATACATTTTTAAATACAATGATTTGACTTGAATGTTAACATTTCATTGCGTTTGAAAATGTAGTAGTACCACGAAACTGTAGCGACCTCAAGTGTGGTATAAAATCAGTGACTATAGAACACAGTACCTAATATGTATTTCATTTCATCTCTATCAATATTATTAGTTATACATTTTACACTCTTAATAAACTACATTTGTTTACGACTTATTGTCTTACCGTAAGAAGCACCTCGAAACTCTCCAATTGCTGTAAATATATCGTACTTTCTTGTATATCTTGTTTTTGTAAATTTTCCGCCAATTTTACCAAACAATGATACAGAAAAAAACCGGTCCTTTCTGGCAATTCTTTGCCAGATCTTCCATTAGAAATATCAGATAAAAACGCATAGATGGTTCTAAAATAGAATTATGCCATTATACAATAAATCTACCTATCTCAGTATTATTTCTTCGACATGGTAGTTGCTCAATTAGTTGCTTAAATAGTAACTTTCTAGCGGGGACTCATAAAAAAGACACATGATTAATTCATTAAAGAAATAAATTTTATTTTGTAATTTTCCTTTACCGCCGCGCGACTTGCCGCTTTAAAAGAGAAAAGTACAAAATAAAATTTTGATTTCTCTAATGACGTCTCATAACCCGCTAAACATGTTATATTACAAAAATATTGCATAATATTTTTTCAAAATAACTTTTACAACATTAGCAAATAAATATTGTGCAAATATTGTAACAGCCTTTTGTGCAATTACGAGACAACATTATTTGTGAAACTTTCTTAAAATACAGAAATAACATTATTTTCTTACAGAAAAATTATATACCTACCTAATAAAATTACAACGTTATTTTCATATTTGTGGCAAGTTTTTTTTAATAATATTTCTATTTGTAAGTAAATGCAACATTTTTTTGTTAGTTTGACCCAACATTTCATTTCGCATATTTTATAAATATTTTTAAAACTTTATTATTTTAATTGCATATAATATTTCAAAAAGTACTTCTATTTTATCAATTTCATATTTACCGCCTTTAATAAGACTTTCCGCTTCCCCGACCTCGAACTCTGATTGGTGTTTTATTTAACTAATTCTTCGATGGAACATGGAACAGAAACCTAACGTCCATTTTGGTTTTATGCGTTTACCAATGCAGCCCATTACTTTTCTTTGGCGGAAAATACATGAGTGCAGTGAGCAAAATTTATTTTGTTTTTTATCATATTGATAATAAAATGGAATGTGAGTCTCTCAAAAAAAAGGTAAGTCTTCATCTTTTTTTGGCATCTATTTTATTGTGTTGTTTGTTTCGGAGATTTAGGATCGACCACTCCGGTCTTAAAAATGGCGACTCTATTCAACGTTGAAAATTTCATCTCTGAACCGAAGTTAATAAGTAATTTTAGGTAGATATTAGAATTTAATTGGGCTGAAAGTCCTAAATTTTGGCATTGGGATTATCACTTCGATGCCCTCAGAGCATAAATTCCATTTTCTAGATCATTTTACAAAAAAAAAAGAATTGAATAGCCACGAAAGTGTAAGGATTTAGATTCTGTATTTTCTAAAATAAATGCAATTGTTTTTCTAAAGAATTATGGTCAAATTAGGTATTTAAATGTACCAAAAATACAATTTTTAAGAAACAAATTTAAATTTTATTTTAGAAACTACAGAAGTTAAATCCACATTTTCCGCGTTACTAAATTTGGTAATTATTTAGATTAGTGGAAATTGCGAATTTTTTCATGAAATTTTGCACAGATCCTAATTTTGGGTCGTAGACCACGAATCCGAAGTCAGTTTTTGGCGGTCTCGTAAAAATTTTTTTTTTTTGCTCGCCCAACCTGAGCAAAAAGGTGGTCAGGTTTGCTCAGTTTTGATTGATATAGATATATATGTATCTATATCAATCAAAACTGAGCAAACCTGACCACCTTTTTGCTCACCTAACAAATTTAAAGAAATTCATTGAAAAAGCTAACCTAAAAGTTTAAAAAATTTTTTTACGAGACCGCCAAAAACTGACGTCGGATTCGTGTTCTACGACCCAAAATTAGGGTCTGTGCAAAATTTCATGAAAAAATTCGCAATTTCCACTAATCTAAATAATTACCCTAAATTTTTATGCCCTCAGGGCATGATAAATAATAAAATTTTGAATTAAGTACCTACTCTTTATTTATTTTTGTACGATTGTTGTAAAGAATCCTGACTAAGTTTAAAAGTTATACAGGATGTCCCCATCACAGGGACTTCCTGGATGGGGTTAACTACCACAAATGAATCTAATTTTTAATTTTTCGACAAAAAGTTATTCGTATAAACATTTTTAAAGCTTTTAAAAAAATGCGATTTATGTAAAAAAAATTAGTTTCTATATACAGAGAGGTCAAAAACTTCAAAAATATAAACTTGACCTATGTACGAGTAAACTACCTTTATTTTTCATTTTAAAGAAAAATTACTACACTAGAAAAAGTTGCTTAGAACTTTTCCTGTTTTTAGGTCCATTTTATATTTAAAACTTGGTGTTTTTTTTTCAGAAAGAATGTAAAATTGTTAACTTGAAGGAAGATAAAATTGAATTACTGGTGGAGATGGCAGTTGAAACTCACGCTACATTAAAAATTATTTTACATAAAATAAATTCTCTGGAAGAAAGCGTTGAGCCTGTCGAGGATTTTTCAGGCATTTTTCCGCAAAAAGTATACAGGCTATGCTCAATATTGAAGAATCTTTACAAACAAATTCGGAACTAATAATAAAGTTGGTGAGTTTTTCCACTTGCTTGCATTAATTATAGGTTAAAATACATTTTCCAGCAAAAACGAACAGAACGCCAGAAATAGTAACTTCGTAGTTTTTGCTTTGGGTAAGAAAATAACAAAAAAACTTTCTTGCTCAAAATTTACAAAGTAGAATATAAAAATAAAAAAAATAAATTGTCACACAAGTAAAAACAATAAATTGCCCATTTTAAGGCAATGCTATAGGGACAATGAAATTATTAAATCAGCTGTTTGTCTTTCAGTTTAACAGACTGCCAGTTGGGTGGCCTTAACACAAAGAACCACATAAGAAGAATGATGACTGTTGTTGTCATCAATTCGGTGGGGACTATAATTTCTTGGACGGGGCAAAAGCCGAGAAGAACAAAATTTTTGCATTACTAACACAATGAGACGTAAGTTAATTAATATTTCATAAAAATATCCACACAGCATTAGAGTAATAAAATTTGATTTACTTCTGCTTAAACTGAAATTTAAAGAAAATCTTTGGCAGGAAAATACAATATTTATGCACCATGCATAAAGTAAAAAGTACCTACATTTTACATTTTAAATGTATTTAAAGTAATAAGCAGAAGTAGTTGTCAAAACTACTTGCAAGTATTAAGATTGTACTTAAAATCAAGCATTTCAAGCACGAGTATTAAGTAAATACTTTTTAATATTTACAGTTTTTAATTTTGACTTACTTAGGTACAAAAAATACTTTAAAGTAGGTACTAAATGTACTTAATTAGTGTGTAAATACTTTAAGTATGCATTAAAGTAAAACGAACAATTTAAGGTATCTCAAATTTGGCATATAGTCTTCACTTGTTAAATATTTCTAAATACTTAACGAATTCAAAAGTATTTAATGTGCAGTGACCCCCTAATTTCACCGTTGTGTTTATATTAAGCAAATAGCTATCGTTGAAATGCTTGGCGTCTTAAAAATACTGGTTAAAATGGATGTAATTCTTTATCAGTGACCACGTCTTAACTATGTTACCCCCATTTGTAAACGTTGCTTTTTATCCCCACATACATCCTAACTAAAAATATTAATATTGAATGGCACACTGTTGCCATGTGGTGACCTACTCGAGCTTAGTTGCCGATTTAAGTCGTCTGTTATGTAGATGCCATCATGGGCACCCGCAGGGAGGGACCAGGGGGGGCCGTGGCCCCCCTGAGCTTGTGAGATTGTCATACTTTTTAATTATTAGTAGTAAAATCTTTAAAAATATATTCCTTTTTTTCATTTTACCCCCCCTGAGAAAAAAGTCTGCGGGCGCTCATGGATGACATGTTTATGCCCTTATTGTTTTGTAATTATTTTAGGAGCTAGTCAGAAGCTATTTCCAGCACTGACTGACAAATAATTTGAGAAAGTTGTAGCTGAATGGTTACGATTCTCCAGACAAAGAAAAGAAAGGGAAAAAATAATTTTTCTGTTTGTGATTACATATATTCATAAATATATTTTGCAAATTTAATGTTTGTTTAATATGAGATTTTTGGCCTAAAAGTTTAAACTAATAACTAATATAGAAACAGAAAAAATATAGGACTTTATGTTTACAGTAAATTCAGTCGCTCCCAAAGATGCAGTTTTCTGGTAAAGGTAAACATTGGTGACTAACTTTTAATTTTTAATTAACATTTTATTTTTCTTTGTTTATAATTTGCCTGCATGTTACAACTCTGAATCAAATTTTATTTATGTGAATAAGAGTGTGCCAATTAAATTTTTTATGTACAGGAATTTGGATTCAGAATTGCACTACAGCAGTAACTTTTGATTTAAGAAAAATAGTCAATATGCAGTGTCCAAAAATGTTGCACATATTTGAAAAAAGTAATAATTAGGACACTAAATATTTTTAACAAGATTTATTGATGTCAAAACGTTTGGAAAATATATGAAAAATAACGCTGTCTAAATATTTTTTCTTTAGTTGCTGGCACCTCCAACTTTAACCTGAAATACACGCTGAATCACATCCGCCGGTATGTCCTTAATTTTTCGGTGATTCGTTCTCTTGACTGATGGTGTATCTTAGCTAGCGGAATAATACACACATTTTCTTGGCGGTAACCCCACAAAAAGAAAGGTTAAATCTGGACCTTTTAAAGGCCAGTTGATTTCGCCCCTTTTAAATATAACCTTGTGATGTTACAGAGCAGTCTATGATAAATTTGGAAGAGCCAGCGTTGAGAGGGAAGACATTTAGACAATAATAATAAATCTTGTTAAAAATGTTAAAGAATCCCAATTATTATTTTCAAATATGCACAATATTTCGGGACACGTATCATCTTAAAAATGGGATGGCGAATGCGCGAAAATGTATCAGCTACAATATTAAAAAAATATTGGGCTCAAAAAAAAAGCTACATACTATCTACATAAAACAAACATTTCGTACATGAGCTTAAGTAATATATTGTCAAAGTACCTTATGAAATATTACTCTCATCAAGATAAAAGTTATAACAAAATAATATTGGAAAGATTACTTGTACACAATGTAAAAAAGACATAGATTTAAATGTTTTATTAATGTTGCACGGATGCAAGATGTTGCATTGTAACATCAAAAAGCGGGACATAAGAGGTGAACTACATATTACGTTAATGTTGCATAAATATTTCTCAGAATGTAACATTGTTAGTTTTTAATATTGCTGAAATATTCATACAACCTTTTTTTGTTTAGCGGGAATGTAATGAATGTCCTTTAACGTCTATTCAGTAAACAATGTTAAAAACCCAAAACAGTAGTAATGGGAAAATCATAAAACCCTGCTATCATAGAAATCTGATATAATTTCTTACTATAGTAGGATTTAATGTTCTGAGGGACTAATATTTTCCAAATACTCCCAAATTCCTTAATCTACAAGCAGAGGCGCTACTAGGGGGTCTAGGGGGGCTTAGCCCCCCAAACTCGATATTAGCCCCCACTAGACCGATTGTTGTTCCATAAAAACAAAAAAATCAAATTAACTTTCTCTTAAGGGTTAGGTCTTAAGCCCCCCCCCCCCCCAACGGCAGTGTCTAGTTGCGCCACTGCTACAATTCTTACGTTTAGTTGCACAAAGCATTTCAGTAATAGAGGACTAAAGTCGACAAGTCAAAAAAACTGGCACCACTGGAAGTGAAAATTAAAGCTTGCTTAAAATCCTAACCGTACTTGTTTAATAGTTCAGGATTTCAATTTTATCTCATAACATTCATAGTTCTTTTAGGGGTCCGTGAAGTGTTTCCCTGCGCTCGAAGCAGGCCATATAAGGCCTGCATTTTTGTTGGTTTTTCACATTTTGCTACGGCAATTTGAGGTACCATTTTTATTTTAGGATATGTTTTTTGCAGGGGTATTTGGATTATATAACATAAAACCTATACCTTTATAGACGCTACACATACACTGCATTCATACTGATAATGACAACATATCCATGGATCAACCGGATCAACTTACTTTAAAAGCTCTTTATTCTAATATTTACAAAGTAGTATAAGCTATGTTATTACGAGACCAAAATCCCATGTTTTTCTTATGGAGGTTCAATCTGTATTTTTCGGTCCATTTTAAGGCGTGGTCACTTTTGCCCCAGGCAGAAGCAGTTTTGAACAGGGTTGTTTAAAACAGGGGTGGTTCTAAACAAGGTTGTTTAGAACAGGGGTGGTTTTAAACAACCCTGTTTAGAACCGCACCTGTTTTAAACAACCCTGTTTAAAACTTCTTCTGCCTGGGGCAAAAGTGACCACGCCTTAAAATGGACCGAAAAATACAGATTGAACCTCCATAAGAAATAACATGGGATTTTGGTCTCGTAATAACATAGCTTATACTACTTTACAAGTCATTGTTTTACATGGTACATAATAATGTATACAACAATATTCATTAAACAAGAGTCCCAAGGAAAATACGGCGGACCCGTAGTTGCCTGGGAGAAGCAGCCAAAATTGGCCAGTGCTGGTGGAAACCCGGTGGTGCAACCAATGACTGACGATGGATGGAATTGGCTCCGGCAATATTCTAGAATCATGAAATACAATACGAAATTGGAAATCTTTTTGTGTTTGAGAGTTAATAATAATTTTCACTCGTCAAAAATGCTGAATAAACACAAGCGAACACAAACATTTTTTTGGCACCAGCGCGCTCATTAGAAGCGGACCCGACTGTATATATCAGGCGCGGCCCGCCCATAAGGCCATTTGGTCAATGACCCACCTAAATTTATTTTCAGTGATCCACCTAATAATTTATTTTTTAAAACCAAACTTTTCTTTCAAAAAAGTGCAAGTTCCAATGAAAAACTCCCCAAGACAGAATCAAGCCAAGCCATCGTCGAAAGATATCCAAGCTTGCTCCGGGCCCGGTCGTATTTTAAATTGACCTCATAGGTTGTATATGGACTACGTAAGTACATTAAAATTAAGACAGAAATAAACATACGCGCTTTAGGAAGTTAAAAAGAGACAAAATTTGTCGACGGTCCTCAATAATACCAATTTCGGCGCGCGCCTGGCCGTCGGCGCTGCCGGTACCGGGCCAATACACTCGAACCGCCTCGTAAAATATACTCTTTCAAAACATTTGAGTTGGACAAAGAAAAACTAATTACCTAAAATTCGCATTGTATTTATTAAAGAAAACGGTTTTACTTGAATACTTGTGTTAACAATGGCTTTAACAGTACAAGAAACTGTTTGTATGTAATTTAAGAAAAGTCACAGCAAAAACGCAATTTTAGTATGTACCTGTAGCATAGTCGAATAATGAAACGGATAAACTGTATAAAAACTGAGATTTATTTTAAATCACTAAAAATACATGTTTAACGAAAACGGCTTTATGGTAGAGCCAGAGAGAATCCTTCCTTGTATAGCGTTTCTACTCTTAACACATTACGAATAATCATACTTTTATTACAGGGCGCGACGTCTATTGAGGAGATGTATCAAAACGGGAAGCCGCTAACAATGTTAGACGTTAGACTAAAACACATACAAAAGCAATACTAAAAGTCATAAACATCTAGAGTAGCAATGTTCAATATACTACAGTACCTATTTGATGTTTTTTGCGGTGTTTATTTGTAGGTAAATAATTCCTTGGCAAAACAAGGCAAATTATTATAAAAACCTTCCTTAATTAAAAAAGTGTATTTTGCTTGTTGCGTTGATATCACTAATTGCCCACAAAATTTTGACCCACCTGTAAAAAGCTCACGGACCCCCTTGACTTTTTCTTGTGAGGTTTTATAAAGGAAAATGTGATGGTGACTGCACCTATAATTTTAGATGATAGAAAAGACCGAATCCGCTTTGCCTGCTTATTACCGACACCTGCAATGTTACAGCGGGTACAAGATTCATTTAGAAAAAGAGTGAGAAAGTGTTTGGAAGTTGAAGGGAGACATTTCGAACAACTTCCCAAGCATGGCAGACGATAAATAAGTTGAAATTAAATGGTATTTTTTTAATATTTTATAACCTAATAAATCATAATTCCGTAACCGAAAAAGCACTTAATTGTAAAAGTCCAAAGTTACCTCCCACCCCTTAAGATAGGGAGAGGGAGTAAATGTCAAAAATATGTTTAAATATGTCCCCCATTTCCCAAAATTTCATGAAAATATTTTAAACCGTTTTCGATCGCCTTGTAACACTTTAAAAACACCCCCTGTATAATTAAACCACGATATTCGAAGAGTCATTTTTATTAGTTTATCGACTTTAGTCCCTTAATTCACATTTAGGCAACGACATTATTATGTATGTTCACATTTCAAGTGTTCAGTTAGCTAATTCTTGATTATATTGCTTTGTGCAACCTGACGTTACTGTTCTACTCCAAAGCTATTACCTATACCTCAAATCAATATCACTTTCAACCCTTGTCTTCTCATACAGAGCAATATACTTTAACACCCTTGGAATGATATCTATTACGCATTCTTTCTGTCTTGAACTTATCATCTTAAGAATATCTATCCAATTCTTCACTTCGTCAGTCATTTTATATTCGCGCCTAATCCATTTCATCTGAGCTTGCTTCCTGTAATGATCCATTAGAGTTCTAATTTCTACAACTGATCTGTGGGGTATCTTTTTTTGTAACAGTTCTAAGTTAGAATCGCCATATTTTTTAAGTCCCATTAGTAATATTCTCTTGTCTTCTAGCGACCACTTATCTGCCTCAGTCACTAAAAATAAAGCATTTTTTTAGGCACAACCAAAACTTGCGTCGTAAATAAAAAACATTTTTTCAAAAGCACTTTTTCTACAACTATACAGTGCGTAAAGTTTCACTTTACGCACTATTGTGATGAGTAAAGTAAATTGTTTATAGTTTAATTTGTTTAATTACATTTTCATATTCGACTAAAATATTAACATCTTCCTGTTTAATGGCAATAGTACTTTTTACAATATTTCTAAAATGGAAGTATCTCAGATAGAGTATAGAGATTGATGTCCCCTATGACACAGCATCTAATTTTCTTGAACAAATCGAAATTACCAATACAGGGTGTCCGAAAAGCTTAGTATGGGAAATATCTTTGCTATTAGTAAAGATACAGACACTAAATTTAAGGTGTATCTTATTGATTAATAAATTGGAAGTGACTCCACTGCCGGCGCCCGTTCCCAAAATGTTGATGCATGTATACCGGCGCCGGCACCCGAGTACAAAATTTCTCGGGTGCCGGCAGTTCTAACCTAAAATAAAAATAGTTACGCCTTTTAAATGATATGTAAACATTGTGTTGTTTTAATTTTGCGTAAAAACTATAAAACATGAATCTAGGTGATCAATTTTCTTCATATGAAAATTTTAATTGCGTTTTGGTGGACTACAAGAAAGCCGCAAACAATTAGTTTTGGTTGCGTAGTAGCAGAACAATTGACAATCAAAGTCAACGAAATCCAAATACTGTGGTGGATATTAATCCGGCTCTGAAATACTATTATCTGCGGTTAGCCTGTGTTAAAGGTGGAAGATGCATTCTTCAAAATTCTTTGCCTTAGTCTTGCTGCGGTTTCCAAGATTAGTGAGGCCCTTTAATGTCATTTTACAACCTGTCTCTCTAATTAAGTTATCTAAAATGATTTTTTTATTTGCCCCAACTTTCAAGGCTTCTTGAGTAGTAAAGTTAGTCATTTTCTGGCAAATTTAGTCTTTGTTTTGCAGGAAACTTGAAATAAGCCTTGGATGAAGTATGATCGTGATTTTGTTCAAGCTCCATGATGCAATAGAAATTGTTTATCACTTACTTTCAAGGAAATGCTAGCCTGGCAGCCTTGCTTATACGTGCAACACTTCCTTGTTGACTTTTCATTTTTTGTCCTACATGGTCTTCCACCTTTAACACAGGCTAACCGCAAGTAATAGTATTTCAGAGCCGGATTAATATCCACCACTATTAGGATTTCGTTGTATTTGATTGTCAATTGAAACAAATTGTGTGCGGCTTTCTTGTGGTCCACCCAAACGCAATTAAAATTTTCATATGAAGAAAATTGATCACCTAGTTTCATGTTTTATAGTTTTTATGCAAAATTAAAACAACACAATGTTTACATATCATTTAAAAGGCGTAACTATTTTTATTTTAGGTTAGAACTGCCAGCACCCGAGGAATTTTGTACTCGGGTGACGGCGTCGGCATCCATGATGGCTGCCGGCGCTGGTAATGGAGTCACTTCCTAGTAAAATTTTTACGGCATCCCCAAATCCCAGGATTGGATCCCCTAGTCCATATCTTAATTCGTTTTTAAATGGCATGCTTATAAAAATGAGAAATGAAAAAAAAAATAAGTACTTTTAGGCAACTTTATTTCCCTTATTACATTAAAAAAGTTGTTCAAAATGACCACCATAAACTTTGCCAAGAAGTAACACCTGCCATTCTCGAAAATGTGAGAAGTGAGTTCCAAAATCGACTTTATGTATTAAGTACTGCCAAGAAATTCATGGTGGTCATTTTAAACAACTTTTAAAATAATAAGAGAAATAAAGGTATTTAAATTTGTCATTGTTTTTCCACGATTTTTAAAGGCTTGCCATTTAAAAACGAATTCAGATACGGACCTCGGGTTGCGGTAAAATGTTTCTTTTTTGAAGACCTTTAAAATGAGGTACCACACGGCATAGGGTTGCATTTAAAATTTTTGACCTCAACTCAAGGATTTACTTTAATAACTATAAAAATTGCGCATTCAGTATTCGCACATTGTCCACCATTAGATTCAAATCAATGAGTGCGGCTGAAATTTTAAATTTTGTTGTTAAATTTAATCACGTTGTAATATTCGTTAAAACACATAAATTTTGTTAGGTACAGCGATATTCAAATAAAAATGTACAGGCCTTATAACTTTTTTATCTTTAAAGATGGGAAAAATGTTAAATACACCCTGTATATTATAAATTAAAATAAAAACAATCTATTATTTAAGAACTAACGTGTAAATATTTTATTTTACGAACTAGTCAATTGCCCAGAATTCCTCTTTCCTCTAGTTTTCTATTTGTTTTTATTATGGTATTTAATGATGGAGTTCTTTGTCCCTCTTCAATATTATCTTCATATTGTCTTTGAGCCGCTCTAACATTATTGTTATTTTTTAAATATAATTTTAGCATTTTGTATCTCTCATTAATAGAATAACTTGCATAAAAATAAAATTATAAATTCACGGTGACTAAAGTATTATTGTCAACCTTGACATTAATTTAAAAAGGTAGCACGTATTTAGTTCGCAACCTGGCTAGCTACGTTTAAGGTATATTTATGCGAAATAATTTTTAATTTAAAATATTCCAAAAACGATTGGAAAACCGCATAGTGTATGTTATATAAAATATGTCTAGAACTTCTCTTAGAATCCAAAAATATGATAAAAATCAAACCATCCAATTTAAAATAAGCCAGAAAATCGATGTTTTCTACTATATTTTTTGACAAAAAATTTTGACAAATATTTTCGTTAATTTGGGAAATGGGTATTGTATAATCTTTAGGCCCTTGGAGGGGGGGGGGTTAACCCCAAAACCCCCCCGTAGCTACGCCACTGTGCGGACCCATGTGTATATGAACTTTTTGCCTCAGTTTCGTTCAAAGAATCTCCCTTTAACCGGTGCTACCTTGTATATTTTTAGTTAGTAGAAAAAATATATTATGCAATTCTTGTGGGTGGAACTATGTATCATCTTACTTTACACATTTGTCGCATAAATAACCATTTTGGAATTCATATATTATATTTTTTCAAAATCGACAAGACTTTTTCGAAAGTGCATTATATACATGAGGCTACTGGCGACAAGTCTAATTGTTTAGAATATATTGTTGGGATCATAATGTTCCATCTTTCTTAATGGGTAGGTATCAGATTTTCTAGTTTAGAAAATGTTGATAAGAAGGAGAAAAAAAGCCTGAGGAAACCTACTTTAGAAAAATATAGAAAATATTTTGGAAAAATACTTAATTGTTTTTGAAAATTTTTCTTGGATCTGCAAAAAATAATCTCTTAAATAAAAAACTAGTCCTTTTAATTCTGACTGACTGATGACTCTACTTCTGTAGAGTCGTCCGGTCCGTTACTTTGTAGCCCTAAAACTCAATAATCTAGTACCTAGGGTCCTATACACTGCTATATGTTTCATGTACAAAAAGCCTAAATAGTTCACATCTACATAGACCTTTAATCCACATAACATGCGTCACATATAGTCTTGCAATAAAAGATAAGTTGTCTCCTCTAGACGTTTTCGGCTGGCTTTGGCCATTGTTACAGTTGACAGTTCCTCAGTTAAACAGTGGATGTGGTTAACAAATAAAGTTTATCTATTGTTTAAGTGTCAACTTGCAGGCAGGCGAGAACACAGGCCATCCGAAAACATTGTCAAAACAACTGACATAGATAAGAATTATTTAGTCGTCATCCAGGCTAGTCTGCTAATAAGTCAATCTTCGGCAGTGACACATCAGCATTGTTAGAAGTAGTAGAAGGCAAGAAATAGATGTACAAACCTGGCCACTACTTTTCCCTTCAACAATCGATATATTTCCCGATTTAGGACTTTTAACTCATAATTTCTTAATATTACCTATAGTGAAGAAAAAAAGGACAATCAATATAGAGAGGCTCCGTAAATAAAGGTCTTTGTAAATAAACAGCTTTTCTTTCAATTATTGATTCAGATACTTATATTTGGATACCTGTGTTAGAAAGACATGAAAATGAAAATATAAACTATTTAATTTCAGGCTCGATTTCAGGTCATAATCTTTTTTAATTACTAGTGCATAGCTTTGAAAGCCTATAGGAGAAGAGGTTCAAAAAAGGGGATGGAAAATAACTTTTTAGTTTTTTCTATAGAACTTTTTATTAAATAATTTTTTTGTAATAAACTTGATTCTTGATTGCACAAACATTCTTTATTTAGTCCAAAATGTCGCAGAAAAGTCATTTGCAACGCACAAATATGCCCAATCTTGTAGGCTTCTCTACCGGTTTTTTATTTACTTATTTATTAATATTGATGCCTTGTATTTGGGTGCTTCTGTCAATATACAGGGTGTCCTTATTTTTCAAAATACTAGACCCCATATAGATTACATTACAAAAAACTTGCTCTGATCAAGCCTTTACAAAGAGGTACTAATTGAATGCATATAAAAAATACACTTGTAAATGAAACTAAAATGTTTATTATTGCTATTATGATATCACACATTGTTATAATCATTTAAAATATTTTCCATTATTTGAAATGAATTCAAAAAATAATCTTCATCAATACCATGGTTCTTGTAATGATGTAAATAGGCTCCGTGTATGAAAGAAGTCCAAGCATCTTCCACTATGTTATTTAAAGGCAAACAAATATTGTTACTATTAAAAATCATGTTAAGATATTTATGATACTTCAAAAAAGGGGTAATTTCATTATACAGTTTACAACACTCTCCTCTGGGTAACCACGTTACAAAATCTCTAGATTCTCTAAAACTTTTGAAAATATTGTCTGGTAGAAATTCATCACTACGAGTCAATAATGTGCTAGAAATTTTTTTTATATGTATATCACTACTATAATTTTTAACTTGTTGTATATCAAAACGAGACTGTTTTAATAACACACTAGACAATGCACTCCACTGTTGAACACCTTCAAAATTAGAATTAAGTCTCTGAAAATTAGGTTCAGTTCTCATCTGCAAGAATTTGTAAGATGGATGTGCAGTAAGATGATTTAACAATGATGGAGTATCAATGCCACTAATAGGCTGAAAGGCTGAAGCTAATTGTTGAGAAACTAGGGAGTTTACATTGGAATAAGATACTTCGCTTAACCCTAAATTATATTTGCATATGTGTAGTAGTCTCTCGTTCTCAAATAAAATTGTACTATCTGCAACTGAGTACAATTGGGCGAGATTCAAAATACAGTTATAGGACTGAGTTGAAATTTCACCTTTCACATAGGGAAGGACAGCACAATTGACAATGGTTTTCTTAGGATATTCTTCACTGATTTTCTCTATGACATAACTACCCACGCCTGAACCTGTACCTCCAGATAAACTAAACAAATTTAAGAAAAAAGTTAAACAGTCCGATTTCTCAATTTCACTACGTACACAATTTAACACCTCACTGACCACTAATTTGCTATTTTCAGTATATCCATATGCCCAATTATTTGCTGATCCTCCAAATGATTTTGCTACAACACTATTAAATTTAAATGTAGAGTTTTGTATACCCTCTATAACCTTTGTTTCTGTATCAATTAAGATAGAGCGTGGTTCCCAAGTGCCTTTATTGTTAACGTTAAACCATTTATTAACAGACTGTATACAAAATTGACTTTTGGGGTTGTTTTTAGCATTAATATCTTCTTGTATAGTTGAATATAATGATTGGCCTACTTGGTTTCCACATTGACCAAAGTGTAGGGTTAGTACGGTCATTTGAATTATACGATAAAAAAAGGAAAATACAGATAAAATACGTACTCGTGATAAATTTTGTAGAGAAAATATCCCAATAATTTTAACAGTATTATTTGGCTCACATTTTTAGCATTGTTTACCATAATATAACCTCACTAATTTATTTGACATTAATAAACAAGAAGTGAGCGGCAAACTCGTCGGCAAAAAATATATAAGAGGTTCTTGTCGGTATTAATGGCATGGGCTGGGCCTTATTCGGGAAAATAAAACTGACCTGCATTACCTGTCGGCAAGATAGGTCATTTTAAAATAGGATGCTGTCCTGTGTCGCTCCTAGATGGCACCATGTACAATTTTACATTCCTTGTCTAAGCTTGATTGTATTCAATTTCTAGGTTAGTTCTGGACAGAAAAATAGAAACTTTAGAAAATTTTTCATAACATTGAAAATGTCTCAAAATAAATCAGTTGAACTAACCGAGGAAGATTTAGCCAAATTTGACTGGCTAAATTTACACAAAGAAATGGATGAGGCTCTTCCACAAGAGACAAAATACCAGAAGTTGATTAGGAAGTGTTCTGAAAATCCTTTTGTGCCCATTGGTATGTTCGGGATTGGGAATCTATAATATAAATGCATACCTTCACAAAAACTCAATGAACTTCATGAATAGACGTATATCTGTTTGTTCGACCTAATAGTCTAATAGAGGATGATACCTCTCTGTAAGTGTAGCTGTGTAATTGCTAAAAATTACCAAAACTTCATTTTAAGGTTATTTCAAAAATGTTTGATTTTATATACAAAATGTAAAGGATATATACAAATAGTATAATAGTTAAGAATGGATAAAAAGGGCAAAATTGCTATTAAATGTATTTGTAAAGATTTTCTTAGTAAATGTGCAGGTCATTGAAGGCAGAAACTTTATACAAGTTATATTATTAAGCTAAATATATTTGTAAGTTCTTACCAAAAAATTTTCATTTACTTAGGAGCTTTGGCAACTACAGGGGCACTTACATATGGAATATGGAGTTTTCGTATTGGTCAAAAGAAGATGTCACAGTACATGATGAGAACTAGGGTGGCTGCTCAGGGCTTAACTGTATTAGCCATTGTCATGGGATATGTCATGGGAATTGGACGAAACTAATGCATACCTTTACTTATTTATAGACTCATTATTACATACAAATAAAATTGTAAATAGATTGTTTTGGCAGTAATGTCTGTTTTATTCAATTTAGTTTCAAAACAGCTGATACGTGACTTTGGGACTAAAGTTAAACTGCCAAACAGATGGAGTAACAAAACTGCGTGATCGACGCGTGTCAGATGGTGGTAGGCCAAATATCGTTTTCTAGGGGTAATTAATTAAAAACATTGGCGTAAAGTGCGTCAGCGCGCATGGTTTGCACCTGTTTACTCCTTCTGTTCGGCAATCAGAGTATAGAAAAAGTTATGTACAGAACACTTCTTAGGAATATTTATATTTTTGTGATGCTACACCACTGGCTATCGACATAATGAAGTTTTAAAAAGTTACAAATTTCAGTTTGGCGAGTTGGCGACTCAAATTACGAACGTGGCGCCCTCTTCAGCCGATGTGCTAACTGCTATAACGGGGAATGTTGTGTCTTCATTATCGTGTTATTTGGCATCTTTGTCAATTTTGTCGTCTAGTGGGCGCTTCTCCGTCATGGCGAGAGACAGAGAGGGCCCTCTTGTGACGGAGTCCCACAATCCATCAGTTGTTGTCCGCCGTCACTGGTGAGGAAGGTTGGGCTTGGGCAGTAGGTAGCTGCTGCTTGATTTCCTCCAATGGATTAATAGTTTTGACTCGGTCCGATAGATGGCACAAATGGTCGGTAAAAATTTTTACCTTGCAATTTGAGGAATGGAGAATGGAAATCGTTGAATGTTTCTTGTCTTGTCACTCTTGTCAGTTAGTCCGAAGTCGCATGTAGGCAAGAGCATAGCAAGCTGGCGCTTCGGGTTGTACGGCTTGATTGTGTTTCATGTTTTCATTGATAATTAAATTTTCGTGCGTTTTTGGCGAATTGTGAGCGTACATATAATAAATATGTAAGTTGTGCTATTTCTTACGGCATGCTTTAAATTGGTTTCTTCCGAGGAAAGCAAAAAAGGCCCAAAAAAGACGTTAACATAACCTTCACAGGAGAGGCAGCTGTTTGAATCACATTGGTCGCGCCAGGTAGAGGCAGTTGCCATAGAAAAAAATCTGTAAAAGGACTGTTAACATTTTGATAGTTTTTTGCTGTAGTGGTTGACTTGTGTGATATAAGTGAATTTTAAAGAAATTATCGAAAATGTTGGATTACAAGACTTCTCGCGACGGTCTCCTGCAGCTGGATGACGATGTTTTGGGAAGTGTCGTCCAAAAAGAGAATATTTTGGAAGTTTACGACGTCGACAAAACTCCACTTGGCAGGTTAGTCTTTTATTTGTTCGAAAAAAGGTGTTATCTATTTAAAACGAGATTAATTTTGAGATAAACTCGTATAAAAACCTTATCTTTTGCACACTGGTATATTCGTAGAATTTGCAATAACCGGAGTTTTATAATAATTTACCTAGTAATATGCCAACAATTGGACGATAACATAAAACAGAAACATTTGTTATCATTTAGATATTGTACTCTATGTTTTTTTTATAAGAATACGGTAAAAGATTAAAATACAATAACTTATTAGGTACCTATAATATTCTTGTGATTGCGAAATTTGACATACCTACCTATTCTTTTTCTTGATATTTCAGATAATTTTTCGGTTATTAACAATGTAAAAGTCGAGAAAGGTCGCTAAAACTGTAATGATCATTTAGGTACTCAGAACATTTTTGCCGAGATTTTTGCTTTCGTCGACAACTGAGTTTGATCAATGATCATCATAATCATATCTTAAGGACGGAACGGACGTACCTACTACCGATTTACCCCCAATTTACCCCGCCCGGCCAGGCCGACTACACTGGACGTCCCTCGGGACGTCCTATCCGGCCGGATTTTTTTTTTGGGTTTGGTCCTCGGTTTGGTCATTAGTCATTACTTAAGTAACTGAAATTTATTTGTTAAACCAACTTTTTGAGAAATTTATCTTGAAATGAAAAAAGGAAACAGTAAAACGATCAATTTTAATCAATATAAAAACTGTCCTTCATAACAAAAGCCAGCCAAGGGCACTTCAGAACATAGTGCAAGTTTTGTCATTGTTGAACGAGTTTGGTAGGTACCTAATTGGTATGAAGATTCTAGTGACAATTTTTTTTATAAAAATGCACTTTTCATCGTTTTCCGTTTGTATTTATCATAAATTAGTTACATACTTACTTGGTACCTACCTACTTCGTTACACGTTACACGCATAGACATTAGGTATGTATTGTTTCAAAATTTATATTAGGATTTGCCATTTTCCAACGGTACCTACCTACTTAGCTATGGCTATATATTTTTAAACTCTATTAAGTACCTTCATATACCTAGGTGTGTATCTACGAATTATAAATTATTAAAAATTAGCTCACCAAGACGCGAATTTTAATTTTTTCGACGACGTCAGTTTTAAAATGTCTGTGAAGTTGGCCCCCCAAATGCAAAATTTATTAAAAATTAATCGAGATCCAAGTTTCCTATGAAGAGTTCTCGAGTTATTTTTACTTTTTATTAATAAATCCGTTACAATAAAAGTACTTACTTAAAACAATATTTTAAAAATGGGGGGCTAACTTCACGCAGCCCCCCATTACAAAAACAAAAGTTTGACCACAGTGCTTCATAGTTCTAAAGAAGTTCTACAGTTCTTTATGATTTTCGAGGCCAGAACTCTTACCAAAAAAGTTTTATGCTTTCCTTTTTTTCTTTTTGAGAAGTAAAAATTCAACAACAAAATGTCATTAGGTATATTTATGCAGAAAGAACTGTAAAAATATGGCAGCACTAACGGGAACTTAAAAAAATATGTTCAAAATTATATAGGTACTTACCGAGGTACTTACATACCTACTTAGGTATTGGTATATTAAAAAAAAACTCGAAAAAAAAATTTCATGGTGGCCAACGTCACACTTTTTTAACACTCAAAAATTTAAGTTGTGAACAAAAAAATACCACTCCAATTCTACAGAACTGTATAACCATTGCAGCACTAACGAGATCTCATGAGTTTTAAACCAAAACTCTTGATAAAAATATTTTATGGGGGCCAACTTCACACTTTTTAACTGTCAAGAATTATTTAAGTTGTAAACAACAAAATAATAATAATAATAATAATAATAATACTTTATTTGTTCCATCTGTAAATAAATTTACAATATATACCTCATTTAGAGGTGTAGAACGTGTCACACAATAAAATTAAATTTAATAAAAAAAAAAATATTAAAAGTCATTTATAGACTATCTACAATGGTTTAAAATCTCTACCTTTACTTATGCAACATCTCACACTATATGTAAATAAATGAAAATAAAAAAAAAAACAACAATACAATATTTAAACAAGTCATCAATCACAGCTAAAACCCTATTTCAGCATTGAAGAACTCTCTCACAGAATAAAACGGGCTCTCAATTAAAAAAACTTTAATTTTCTTCAACATCATCTCATGCGGCACAGATCTAAGTCTATCTGGGATTTTGTTCCAGATTTTAATAAGGTTGAAGTGTACATTCTTTTGTATAAAGGTATATTTTGTCTTATCTAGCATAAGGTCATTTCTTGTTCGTGTGTTGTATGTATGTGTTTTAGTGCTCCCCTCAAACAGTGATTTATTTTGAGCCAGGAACTTTACTGACTCAAATATGTATGTATTGGTCACGGTAAGCAACCCACTGTTCCTAAATACTGGTTTACAACTATCTCTTGGTTGTATTTTGAACATTGTTCTTATAAGCCTCTTCTGCACAATCTGCACTCTCCCGGCATCCACAGAATTTCCCCAGAAGATAATACCATATCGAATTCTGGACATTACACACGCATGATAGAGGCACAGAGCAGCCTCCACTCCCACCTCACTCCCAATCACCCTTAGTGCATAACAATACCTCGAGAGCTCGCCAGACAGTCTCTCCACATGTGGTCTCCAGTCAAGTCTTTGATCCATTGTGATGCCCGAAAATGTTACTTTTGCCGATGTCTCCAACTCAGTATTATTCACCTTATATGTTTGGGTGTTACTTGCCCTAGCTGCAAACTGTATGACCTGAGTCTTCTCAACATTCAGCAGTAAGTTGTTACTTGAAAACCATGCCTGCAAGCTGCCAAGCGAATCCTCGAGATGCCTCTCCATGTCATTCTGCATCCTCTCACTGATAATAATGGAAGTGTCGTCCGCGTACATCACCACATGGTCCCTTACCATTGAAGGAGCTTCATTTGTATACAAAATGTACAGAAGTGGGCCCAATATTGACCCTTGAGGTACCCCTTTCTTTATAAAACACATGTCCGATTTGACTGTCTCCCCCCTGTCATTCTTCTCAACCACACACTGCACTCTATCAGTCAGATAAGAACGTATTAAACCTTGTGCCACTCCCCTAATTCCATATTTTTCAAGCTTTCCAATGAGTATACTATGATCAACACTGTCAAACGCTTTCGAAAGATCTAGACAAACTGCAATAGTATGTCTGTTTTGGTTTACTGATTCCAATATTTTTACCAATGCTGAATATATTCCTTTAATTGTCGAATAACCCTTTCTGAATCCAAATTGACAATTGTTGATCACATTACACTCATCCAAGAATTTTATTATTCTTTCATAGATTATTTTTTCAAAAACTTTGCTTATATTAGATAAGAGGGAAATTGGTCTGTAGTTCCCTATATTGCTAGCATCTCCTTTATTTTTATAGATAGGTTTCACATTTGCCACTTTTAATTTAGAAGGAAAGACACCAGTCTGAAAGCAAAGATTAACAATGTGTGATATTGGTTTTGAAATTATATCGGATACTTTCTTTAGTAAGGAAATAGGAATCTCATCCTCCCCCACAGACTTCTTATTTTTTAATCCTTCAATACACTTACAGACTTCTCGGGGTGTAGTTCCCTCCAAAAAAATAGATCTACCGTTTGCGTTTACCTTTGAGAGGTCTGGAGACTGTACCCCTCTAATGTCTGGACATGCATTTACGAATGTACTATTAATTGAATTTAATAACTCTTTATCCGATATTACGGGACCCCCTATGTTGTCAAAAATAGTTCCATTGCTAGATTCTTTTTTAGTTATTTTGTTAATCAGAGACCAAGTTGCCTTACTTTTATTTTCAGCTCTGAGTATATAACTGCTATTGTGTAACAATTTAGCTTGTTTAATGACTTTTTTTAGTATTCTAACATATGTTGTATAATACAGTTCGCTAACCTCATTATTTAATCTTTGGATATAAAGCTGCCGTTTTCTGGCACATGATTTCCTTATACCTGCTGTTAGCCAAAACTTAGTTTTATGGTTTTGAGGTTTATGTCTACGCACCGTAACAACCCTATCCATTACTGTTCTTATCTTGTAAATAAAATTATCATATGCTCTGTCAACTTCATTCACCCCCATGACATTCTCCCATGACTCACGCACCAATTCATCCCTATACTGCTCTATCTTAACGCCTGAAAAAAATCTTTTTGGTGTAGGTTCCTTTTGTTTTTTATTTGTTTTCAATTCACTTTTAAACTTTAAAATCTGTGCATAATGATCTGATATTGCTGTTATCAAAACATGGCCTTCAAAATATTCAAAATTTGCAAAGATATTATCAATAAGAGTAGCTGATGTTGTGGTCACTCTAGTAGGCTCATGAATGGTTTGCACCAAATTATAAGCAGACATTAAATCCTCAAAGAGGCCCTTACTATTACTTGTCTCAAGCAAATCCACATTAAAATCTCCACATAAAATCACTTTATAAAACCCAAAGCTTACCGTAATCTGTGAGAGAATTTCCTCCAGCCGCTCTAAGAAAACATTAAAATCTCCAAGTCCGGTACGATATATACATATAACAATAATTTTTAAAACTCTATTTACAATACAGGCACACTCAATATGACCTTCAATTGACTTATTCATAATGTCATCCACTGGTTCAAAAGCAATCTTTTCGGATACCAATATACATGCCCCACCATGCTGCATGTTCTTCCTACAGTAGTATGACTTCATGTCATATCCATTAATTTTGATTAACTGAATTTCCTCGCTTCTCATCCAATGTTCAGTTACACACACAATGTCAAGTTCTTCAGTCTGGCTGTCAATAAAAGCTTCCAGTTCCCCTATTTTATTGCTCAAGCACTGCATATTTTGATGCATTATTTTAATTGTGTTACAATTTAACGAGTCATTGTTTAGAATTTCTATTTTTTTCTGCAAGGCTGCAGTATTGTCAGAAGATGTTAGTTTTTTAGTTCGATTATTCTGGGTTCACCCTTAAAAAACTTTATTTTTAAATTTTCTTCCCCTTCCTCGGTTCGTCTTCGTAGTTCCTCTCTCTTTATCTTGTATTGAGTCAATTGTTGTTTCGTTTTATCATTACTAAAGACCAATTTTGCAAACCTTTGCGTTTTTTTAATATCTTTGGCTTTTTTAAAAACATTTATAACATCCTTTTCTGACTCCATTACTATCTTCATTGGCCTGATTTTCCCTTGAGCTCTTCCACCAATTCTGAAGACCTTTAAGCTGTCCTTTAAGACTTCTGGACAGACCCCCTCCATCATATCTTTGGTATACTTTATATCGTGTTGCTTTCTATCCTCAGCTTCGTCTGAATCAATTTCTGGAACCCCAAATACTATTAGGTTCTTTTTCCTGATCTCTCTTTCATTTATTTCTTGGATGGTTTCTGTCGTAGTTTTTTGCGGTGTCCTAACCTGAACATCCTGCCCTTCAAGCCTATTGATTTTTATTTCCAGCTGTTCTATCTGTGATTTTAAACTTTCATTGATACCAATTTGTTCATTAAATTTTTGAAGCAGATTGTTATAGTTTGAATCCAGTTTTCCAATTTCTGATGTCATTTCTCGTAATTTTTCCATCACGTCATTTATTGTGTATTCGGCTTTTTTGGGAGTGGTTACATGTCCTATGGACGGTCTTTTATTTTCTTCATTATCACAGGGTTGGCAAATCCATCTTTTCCCATTTTGTTTTTTGAGTTCCTTCTCGTATTCTAGTAGCCCTGCTTTGGTCATATTAACGCATTTTATATGTGTCCATTTCTTGCATTTTTGGCACTGTATTGCATAGGTATTTTCTGTTGTTGTTCTGCATTTTATGCACTTTACGTCAACCATTGCAAATTAGTCGTGGCAACGCCGCTTGAGATTTACACGTGTTCCAAAACAAAATCTTCACTGGTTTCTTTGAAAACACTTTTATTTTCACTCTCTCTTCTTATATGAGCACTTGTTTAATGTGTTTGCACTTTATTTTGTTTATTTTTCACTCTAGAACCTCATGAAAATCACATTTTCCACGCTGCCCAAATGTGACAAACACCTTCCTACAACGTTGCCAACACCAATACCATTCTAATAGGGAATATGCCTCGGAATATGCATGTAATCCAAAAAATCCTGAAATATTTTTTTTTGTATTCTCTACATAAATTAAATGTTTATGGCAGTTGCTGTTATCTCTTTATTTTGGGTTTTATTAACAAAAAACAAGGTTTTATTTTGCAAATTTTCCTGCAAAATCCAACATCTCGTAAAACGGACTTCTTTTGTTTGTGACGTCACTTTTTTTATTACGTCAACGTTTTATAATGGCTAGTCACGGCTAGTGTAATGTAAATTTCAGTGTAAATCCATTTTCTTGAGTTTTTCCCAAAGACTAGAATATTTAGTCGATAGAAAACCTTTTGTTTTATTAAACAGACTGGTTATAGGTAAATGACCAAAACGGAATTTGTGCAAAGAAAATCGGAAAATTGGCTGAAAGTTAGTGCTGGTGGATTTGCCTTTACAATTTAGTTAAAAACACTTATTGTTTATTATACTATAAAAATAAATGTACATCAACATATGGTTACTTGAATTTAGCGATACTAACCTTTACAGATACCTCTTAATGTAAAATTTTTGATTAAATTTGCAGTAGGTACTTTCTTCGACATCGGTTTTTTGGGCACATGAAAAAGGAGGTTTGCAGTGCACACACAGTGATACTTTTGCACATTGGCATACTACAATATTTGTAGTTTATATTTTTAATACATTTTAACGTTTAATAAAAAGAATTATACACAAATAGCACTGTAATAAAAACACAACCGCTACCAGCATAAACAACTAAATCAGCTGGGAAACTAATGCCGGTCTCTGTACTGTAGCTGTCAGCTGTCTTCTTGTCTTAGTCCGAGAGTCGGTAATCATCTTGTGTTTCCTCTCCCAGAAAAATGTTCTATAATTATTTTTAAAAAATCACCTTTTTGACTTTAGGTCTTGTCGACTGACATTTTTCTATTCCTAAGCATATAACTTTACAATATTAACAATCAGTTTGGTAAATCAATTGATAGAGGATAGAGGTATAATCATTCGAGAAAATACTGACTTGCTTTCGGACTATCACAGAAATTCTTGATTTTCTAGACGTTTGTAGGTAGGCAGCCCTCGGTTCAGCTTTACGTTAACATGTAGATTGCCACTTATCCTTGTGACGTAACTTTTTTGAGCCGGCAAATGGCTCCTTTTGAAATTGTAATAAATTATACCGAAAAGTAAAATTTTTTTTTAGCTAAATTAACGCAGTAATTTTCCTCAAAATAGCAGTTTTGGGGTTGTAATGACCTCCTTAAACGATTTATGCAATAAAAAAAAATGTGCATATTCCTTATTCTACAGAACTGTAGAACTATTGCAGCACTAACGGGATCTCATGAGTCTTAAACCAGAACTCTTGTTACTATAACGTGTTTGATTATTGCAACAGTACTTCAGTACCTACCTAAATATGTTACAATTTCGCGTGTCTAGTTGGCCCCCGAGTAGGCCCCCCATAAAATATTTTTTAACAAGAGTTCTGGTTTAAAACTATTTAAAACTCATGAGGTCCCGTTAGTGCTGCTATAGTTCTACAGTTTTGTAGAACTACTTAGAATGTTATTTTCGAGGTTACTTTGTTGTTTAGAACTTAAATTTTTGAATGTTAAAAATGTGTGAAGTTGGCCCCAATGAAATATTTTTAACAATTGTTCTGGTTCAAAACTCGTAAGTTCTTGTTGGTGCTGCCGTAGTACTGCAGTTCTGCATAAAGATAATGACATTTTCTTGTTATTTTTTACTTCCCAAAAAGCACAAAACATGTTAGGTACTTACTTAATACAATTTTTTTGATAGTAGTTCTGGCCTCGAAAATCATAAGGAACTGTAGAACTCCTTTAGAACTATTAAGCACTGTGACACAACTTTTTTTACCCCATTTTTAACATATTGTTTTTACTTTTATTTTAACAGAACTATTAATAAAAAGTAAAAATTACTGTAGGGCTCTCCATAGGGAACTCGAAACACCATTAATTTTTAATAAATTTTGCATTTGGGGGGCCACCTTCACATGTTTTAAACCTGGTTTACAATTTTTTTTTAGGATACTTATTCATTCTTATTTTTCGTAAGAAATCAGCGAACAATTTTATATATTCCAAATTCAGCTGTCTAGTAGTTTTTAGGTTTTGCATAGAACAGGTTGACAAGCAAAAGAGCGCCACTTCGAGTAGGTATCGCTTAGGTATAGGTTTTCCCAAAAGATTTCCGGAACTCTAAAAAACTACTACATTGCCATATTGCCAACCATAAAACGATTGTCTGCTCTTCACTTCAGCGGTTAGAACGTGTAAAGAAAACAAATACATGTCAAACAAGTCAAACAAAAACATGTTAGGTACCTAGGTATGAACAATTGTATGAATTAATTGATTTAAATGGTCTAAACCTCGGTCTACACATCATGTTTAGGTCTCGGTTTAAGTGTTTCCTAACCTATAATTTGGTCCATATTCGCATAAACAGGGCTTAAGCAACTTATTTTTTTTTGCAATTGCATTAGATCTAAGATATGTCTATGCCGAGTTATGTAGGTACATCTACATAATATTTGATTGCCAATTTGATTAGGTATTCATACCAATAATGAAGTTATTTACCTTATGCAATACCAAACTGTATAACGTATCTATCTACCTATTATTTGAAATTTTGATGTAATAAAATCTCACATTTTAAAATGTCAACGGCAAAGCCCTCGTTTTGCGCAAACTGCTCGCACGATTTGCAGTTTTTCCGTAAAATAAGCACACAGCACTGTTTAGGTACGATAGAAAGGATTTTAATATGCCATAATCGAATGCTGAACGGTCGTGACTCCCCAACGGTTACAAAAGATCCTTAATTTGTACTTGATTTGTGCAAAACGCAAAAAAGGGCACATTAAACTGTACTCGGATTTGAGAATCCATTAAACTTTTCAAGAATTTATAAGGTGTCTTTAGGTGTCTTTGGTAACAGGAAAATTTAAGTACCTATGTACCTATATCGAATAGAATCGTTTTTAATATGACTTTTTCGAATGATCAGGTGGCACAATGCTTCGAAGTAATGCAATTCACAATTTCCCAAGCATTAGCGAGATTGAGGGAAACAGGCGGCCACCAAAGACGACCTGGACAGGGAGTTACACTACGGACAGAGACAGTCACAACGGAACACATAGATCGTTTATTGCGTCTCCAGTACCATTGTCGAAAGATATTCTGAATAGTCTAGTCACTTCTTTGAAGTCCGCGAACATGCCGACATGGAAATAATGACCCGCGACTGACTCAGCCAGCAATCGAGCTCTACGGGCTTAGGCGAGAGGCGAGCAACGGCAACGATTGCAAAAAATGCCGGCATTTTCGCGGACTTCAAAGAAGTGACTAGACTATTTAGAATATCTTTCGACGATGCCAGTACCTACTTTACAACAGGAATTTTCAATCGCTATCAGATCTTAATTAGTCAGGATACGATGCGAAGAAGTCCACTCCTCACAAGAGACCATCGAAGGCGGAGGCTTCAGTTCGCCCGAGAACCCGCAAATTGGGAAAACCATCAATGGGCCAATTTCAGGGTATTGTTCGCAGAGAGTCCCGATTTTTCCTATTTAGTAACGGCCGGCGTATGAGAGTCCCGGAGAGCGTTATCCTTAATGTAACATTGTAGGAACAGTTAGCTACAGTGAAGGGTTTGTTATGGTATGGGGGTTTTAACTTAGAGACTCGTACGGAGTTGGTGATAGTTCAAGGAGGGCGTCTGACCACTGTTAGATACATAACAGACGTTTTACAACCTAACGTTGGGCCATTTGCCGGTTTATAGGAGAAACACGATAACGCGCGGCCACACATTGCCAAAGTAGTGCTAAATTATTTACAGGTAGTCGAAATTTAAACAATGGTTTGGCCTCCATGAAACCCAGACTTAAACCGGATCGAGAACTTGTTTGACAACATGGTATGACGTATTAGGGCTTTACAACTAACCCCAACTTGAATGAGGTGTCGTTGAGACTTACAGAAATATTGGACCAAATTGAGTAAGACGAAATCAGAAATCTTATTTGAAGTATGATAGGAAGATGTCCGGTCGTCATTACAGCAAGAGGTGGCAATACCCATTAAAGATTTTTTTTCATATTTCAGTACAACTTCAAGACGAGCAAGGTCAAAAAAAAATGTACATAATTTCCTAACTTTTTTTTAGTAATATCTACTTGTTTTGGGAGTTTTACAAAAAAAAAATAACTTGGAAGATAACATGAATAAATATAACGATAGGCGCCCATTTAAAGTACGTAACCTACTTGTGACATAAATTTTTCGAGAAATTTTTTAAAATTAAAACAGGAATAAAAATCTATGCGTTAATTTTGCGGCAGGCTGTATAATAATGTGTTCTCGAAACTGTGGGCGAAATTGACGTTTTTTCAGTACTTAGTTTGGTGCAAGAAGGACAAAAGTAATTTTTTAAAATTTATTTATTTATTTAAGTATAGGTAGGTAGGAATACCTAGTTTTCTCATTTTAAAGAGAAAGTAAAAAAAAGATTTGATTTCTTTGTCCAATTATTCCTTTTACACCGGAAAGTCTGTTTTTTATAGCAGAGAACTAAGAAGCAACAATTTTAAAAACCTAAAACACCTTAAGTTCTAATGAGCGCTTGGCTATTGCTCTTAAATCAGGATTCTATCTCACACAGTCAGACCGTTTTTCTGTTTAATTAGTGGCAATAATTGAAAAAAAAATTCACAACAAAGTTCCGTCCATAATGAAGTACTACTAACCTGCTCTATGGGAACTAAGAACTAACGTTGCCTTTTAGACAGTGAAGTATGTATATATACCTAAGTTATGCACAGCGGAGCATGTTCCTAAAATGGGTAAAGGATATTAACACGTTATAAAAAAAAGCTTGAAAATATAAGTACCGTTGCTTAACCATCAGTTTAGTTTACATATGAAATTGTGAGAAAATACACAATGACTCGCACTGTCTGTGACCACTTTATGCATCATTTTATTTGTTTGTCATCATAGGCTTGTATCGAGGCTTGTACGAGCATGAGTACTTTATTTTTTAATATACTATATAATACACCTTCATTTTATCGATGTTATGTTAATACAACAGGTCAACAGGTATATATTTTTTAACGAAGTAAGTACCTACTTGTAGTTAAAAGCTCATTCGCCCATTTCATTACATATTAAATTAGTTTGTATTGTCGGTTTCGGTGCTGATAGTATAGAAGTGTGTTGCGTCCTTTTTGGATTCTTGGTTTTTGCTTTTCAGGTTGATACCATAAATCTCATCGTCTACTTAAACTATCGGCTTCTAGGGGAAAATCGCTGATAATCTCGTGTAGATACACTAAAATTCCAAAAAGGAAAAAATAATTACGAAAAACGGCAGGCTGTACCAAAAAATGGAAAAGATTCCAAAGAAATGCTAAAAGTTGTTAAAACTTTTAGCGTCTTCATTGTACATTATATTACCTAGCGGTTTTTCCCTGAGAAAACCGCGGGACAAATTGTGTATACTAATAGGTACTTCCCCGAAAAGGAAAAAATTGCAAAAAATGCTGAATATCTCAAAAAATTTCAGCACTAAAGTCCACAGCGGTTTCTATGTAAAAAATGCAACAATGTAAGAACATGCTAAAGAAAGTCCAAAAGTCTAGAAAATGCCAAAGGTTCCAAAAACTGTCAGAAATTCTAAAATAATTCCAAAAAACACCTAAGTAAGTAGGTACCTACTTACTTACTGTACCTAAGTCGAGACCTAAGTACACAAAAATTCCAAAGCGTACACTAAAAGTCCACAGCAGTTTTGATGCAAAAATTGCGTTAATTTAAGATGCCTAAAATTTCCAAAAAATTATAAAAAGTCTCGGAAATGTTAAAAATTCCAAAAAATGTTAGGAATTCTCGATAAACAAAATATTTTAAAAAATTCCAGCATCTTGTTTTGTACCGACACTAAAATCCCAGAACGATTTTCCCAGAGGTAACCGCTGGAATACTAATATTCCAAAAAAAGAAAGAATTCCCAAAAAATGACAGAAATTCCAAACATCAATTCAGTTGAGTTTTTTATGCTATATTTTGGCTGAAAGTTGCAATAGTTTTAATAATATTTATGAGAAACCTTGAAGCTGTATAAGCAGGAGCTGTGACATAGGAAACTACAGGTCTAATGGGGTAACCGTCTTTGTGTAATTTAATTAATGAATAAAGTTGGGGGGGGGGGGGGGGGGGTGAGGATTCATAACTAAAAATTTCCAAATATTATTTTGTGATATAACACTACCTGCATGCTCTAGTACAGACTAATTCATTTTTAAATTTACTGTGGAATCTGTACTTAAAGAGGCGTAATTACCTTTCTCACATTCGATTAGTGTATTAAAAATGCAAAGGAATTAATTATTTGCTAGTGCAATAAAAGACCTTCAAAGAACTCGAAGGTGTCTTCCTGCAATCGCGACTTCTGGGTCTTTCCCTTCATCATGCCGGGTTATACTCAGGGTGGCTGAGAAACAGACCACAAAATGATCCCGTTCTCTAGAGTTATTTTTAGCGAAAAATTTATTTCTTCGCAATTTTAATACATTTCCCGAGACATTTCCCATAGACCGAAGAAATTCCTAATCGATTATTTTGTAATTGGACCCATAATAATCGCAGTCGCCTATTCTACTAACCATCAAAATTCAATCTCGATATGTATTTATGTATTCAGTCTGCGTGTACGGAAATATAATCTCGCAAAATGGAGAATGTAACTGCGATACCACATCGAATGCTTGCAAGAAATTGTCAAGCGCGATTCTCTTACAAACTTAAAATATTTAATGATATTCACATCAAATGGACGCAAAACGTACACCAAAGAAGCTGAGGTCGAATGATCTCCACGGAGAAAGTAGGCTAAATATTCGTTCTTCGTGAAACGGTCACTCGCAGCGTAGCAGTCTCGAGTCGTTATCTGTTTTCTTTGGTGTTGGATTGTTGATGGTTTATATTACGTTCTTACGGATTAACCTAATAATGCGTCTGCAACATCCATTTGCCTTGAAGTCCGAAAGTATCACTAGCAGAATGAAACAAAAACGATGGAACCAAAATTCCTACACCTTTCTTCAATAGGGCCCCGAGGAAAGGTGGTCTTTCATACCAAACTACAGGGTGTTTCAAAAAACAGGTGCCAACGCTCGTGAGGAGATTCGTCAACCAACGATAAGATAAAGAGTACCATGGATTTATTAAGAATGGATACGGGATGATTTAACATTCTTTGAAGCCAAAACAAACCATTCTAAACGACACTGTAAACACAATTTGTAAACATTGGCCACATCTTATTTGACCTTGTATTTTTGTACAAAAAATACGTTAGAAGCATCACAAGATTTACTAAAAGTAATAAAAGCCCTAAAATAATTTATTTTTCTGCTAAATAATAATAAATTTAAGTTAAAAAGGTTTTATTATTTATAGGTTATGTTATTTCTAAAGGTGTTTATTTAAAGTCGCTCCGAGTCATGTATAAATCTATAAATCGCACTTTTTCTTTCCTAGTTCAGTAGACAAAGACGTAGGTACGTGTAACCGAGTGTTCAGACCGATGTTCAGCCGTTTTCCTAAGCAACCAGCACAGACGGCAACACTTCTGAGCTCCAACACTCCAATGCTATTTTATCTCTTTCTACTACCATTCTTGATTCAATTACGTAGTTGGTAAACTAATCTCTGGGGGAACTGTTTTGATAACAAGCAACAAATATAAGGCTTCACGTTCGATACGCTCACAGTACATCGAATCCTTTCTTAATAAATCCATGAAGAGTACCTATATTAACACGGGTCTGGTCTTGCTGTATACCGCCAAGACAAATACACGGTATTTGTCTTATTTTTGGGCGATTCACATGTGTCTTGAAATAGCCTGTATAAGAAAAATCTTATGATGTATGTCCCCCCTTGGTTACCAAAACCTTTTTTGCGGCAATAGCTGTCGAGCGCAATGATGACTAAATGGCAGCCCAAAGCCATCTGAAAACAATAAATGGATGCAGGGTGATCACACAAGTCAAACCAGGCTGCACTTAAACAGATTGAACTGGCACATTGCTGTGTATAAGTCAAAAGCCAAAAAAATAAGAAAAAAAAAAGAATAGATTGTTCCCATAAAACAGTCTGATCGATCGTCATTTTGTATTGTAATCTCTTTTGTAATAATTGAACTCCCTGTGTATATCTGTAATAACATATTTTATCTGCCCACCATTAACAGACCGATTTTTTAACCTGAAAGATTTGCTTTGTTTGGGTAAATGTGAATATCAAAAAATAAACCAATCGTGAGACACGATTTGATGTTGTGAAAAGGAAATGTCCCACAAATCTTTAGCCAACTAACTTAAACAAACCAAGATACCAAAGTTCGATAGCGACCAAATTAGGCATTGGAATTAAAATAATAAATTTGCCAATAAGATTCCCTTCATTTTTATGGTTTTTTGACGACTAGTGACGTAAAAGATAGCTTTTGAGTTGTAACTTTGTTTGTTTCTGGTCCTGTAGTAGTGTTTCTAAAAGTTATTGCAATGTTGCCAAATTAAAATTCTCTAAAAATACGATATATTAGGCCGCCTTGAAATGACCAACGTGTTATCGACATACGCCGCCATCAATGCTTGAAGAAACTAGACCTTAGTCTAATGATGTTTTATGTATGATTTATTTTTAATTTCATAACAAATAAATTCCTACATGATACCGGAAGCTATTTACCGAAGGAAATTGCAAAATTGTTTAACCAAGTGTTAAATATGTAAGTTATTAAACGAAAAAACAGAAAATATGGTGTTATTCTAAAATATGTCAGCATTTATGTATTTTTGTTTTATTAATGCTATTAACTTCTAAACTTAAAACGAATTTTGAAATTACTATAACTAGAAAGTAACGGTACCTAAATTATGAAGAAGTAGTAAAAATAAATTACAAATAATTTATGTACCTATGTATGTTTAAGATTATAAAAAAGTTTTTTTAGTGTTTCCAATGAATAAATTTAAATATGAATATTATATAAATATTCGCATTTTTTGTTAACCAGTTTAGCAAAATTTTCCGTGGGACCCAATTGATATATTTTATACATAAAGCTGAACAATTTGTATGTGTATTTTGTATAGCCATTTAGCATAATTATTAGTCTAGACCAGAGGTTCCCAACCTTTTCTGGACCACCACCCCCTTTACAAGAAAAAAAAATTCCCACGCCCCCTCTCCCATAATAGTTATACCAACTATTAAAATATTGTTACACATTATCTATATTTTATCTATCTATCTGTCTATCTATGAAGAATCACAAAGTATAAATTAAACAGACCATCAAAAGTAGAAAATTGTTTATTTAAAATTTAAAAATTAACACAAAAATAGTAATAAAAAAATTAATGAGATAGTTGAGGCTGGTACTGTTTTATCAATTTGTTAATGTCCTCCCCTAAAGTATCGCTTATCTCATTTTCGTGGAGAGGACAGTATAGATATATTAAAATGTTTTGATAGCTGCTTCTAATCTTATTGACTGCTCTAATAACGTAATCAAGCGACGCGACGTATGCAGGCGTTCATTGAGATTTTTTGCAACCAAATGCTGACGATGAATAACACAATGTACAGCGAGTACATTTGGTACTGCTTGTTTGAAATGCGCGATGAAACCCTTATGACGCCCCGTCATTGCTGGAGCACCATCAGTAGCAGCTGACAAATTATTACAAAAAGGAATTTCTCTCTTCTACGTAAAATTGCACAGTCTTTTCGAAAGCGAAAAGACCGCTTAATTTTTTAAATACATATTAACAACCTACTTATAAAGTACAACTGGTGAATAAGTACTATTTGACTCAGAGAAATAGTGGTTCATTTAGAGCAAAAACGGACAAAATTTAATTTTTTAACTTTCATCAGAAATGGCTTTATTTATATCAAGGGTGAATCGTTTGTGAATTAAAGCAACAACATATATAAATATTAGTTTTTTAAGATACCTATTACCCTGTACCTATATTATGTCACCAGGAAACCGATTTTAAGCCAGAAAACTTATGCGACTGTCCTTGTGGCCATTGTTGACCAATCTTTTTAATCAAATGTAATGTTTCTTATCCACCAAATCTCCTAATCTTTGGGAAATAATCAAGAAAATAAAATTAACACTCGAATTTACAATACATCAGCCATAATAGCACTTTCATTTTCACAGCATGCAACGTCACAGCCAATAGGATCGTATTTTGCAAGTTTCGAATTTTGCACGAAAATTGGAAAAAAAAATCTTTATCTTAATAGTTTCTAAAATAAATGTTAAATATTTTATTTATTTATAGAATATAAAGAAAAATCTTTCAGATTTATTTGAATTACATTGCCTATTATAGCGCTGTAGTGTTCCTTACAGAGTACCGCCATTAACTGTAAATGTATTGCCTCAAATTTTTAACTAATTTTAACTGTAATCATAATCTCATATAAACTTTACCGGTTCTAATTAATTTCAATAATGTGGTTAACGTCGGTTTTTAAATTATTGCGCACACCTGGTATGGATGTCGACAAATAAATGGCGGATAATTTGGCGAACCTATCGATGGGAACATTATTTGCTTAATGAATTTTTATCTTCGAGCCAGTTTTTATGGGTTTTGTCGATTAAAGTTTAATTTGGTTCTTTAACTACTAATTGCCAATATTTTCTGGTTTTAATCGTAAGAAAGTAATAGGTGCAGTAAACTGGATTAAAGACATACCGACCAGTGATGTAAGGATACGTATCCAAAAATCCGTTGGATCCGAATATTAAAAGAATCCGGATTATCCGGAACCGGCCGAGAACTTGAATACGGATTCGGAATCAAAATAAATTCGCATCGGGTGGTTACTAAAGCAAAGTGCAAAGAGAAAACGGAATCGGAATCGAGTGTAAGCGAACAACACGGTCTGCGATTTGGCATATTTGATATTGTGCTTTCTCTTTCTAATGACATTTCCTAAAAAAAGATGGCATAGTTATCGGGGTAACGGGTATCATATGAGATGAGACCCATTGGTTAAACTAGTCCCGCCTCACCCGAACCGAATTCAAACGAGAACGGCGCGACGCGGTGCCTTCTTATCCCTAAACTTCGACTTCGACTGGTATGATACCGATACCGCATCGACCTACCTAGCCGTGTATCCGGATAGAAAATGTTTTAGTCTGTTGCATGCATACGTATACATCATCTGTAACTGTAACCGCTTTCGCGCGGGTCAAGAAATGGATTCGAATTCGGATAATGGATACGGATATTAGCTGATTCCGATTCCGTATGATTCGGATATCTAATGAATACGGATATTTACAACACTAATACCGACACGGTGAGATTATTACTAGTTCGCTGAGAAAATATTCAATTTCTAAAGTTTATCAGGTTAATCAGTTTTAGTGGTAAATGGTCTAAATTTTAATTAAAATCTTAAGTGATAAGTACTCATGCATGAATAAATCTTTAAAAAAATTAAGTACTAATTTTAAATTTCAGTAACCTTAACGGATCGATGTAGTAGTGAAAATAGATATAATTTTTTGTAAGCGTGAACTGTGTCTATTTAGCAACAATATATCACTTAAAAAATAATAAAAAGAGCTTGTCTGATCCACCAGATACAGTCGGGAGATTTATTATTCGCCCACTTGTAATTTTTCAAAGATATAGATAAAACTTCTACATTAAATTTAGTAAAATTTCAAAAATAAGTTAACAGATATATCTTTTCCTGAGAAATAAAAATAACAATTAACTTTTCATATTTATCAGGATCCATTGGACAAAAAAGACAAAAGAGAGATAAGTTAAAATATCGGCGAGCGAAATTATTCGTCCACTTCCAAAAAAATATTAAAGATATACAGGGTCTTCCAACGAGGACTGAACAGGGGCTCATTTTTGAGCTTCCTTGTATTTAAAGAAAAATCTAAAATAGCCAATCGATGTACTTTTTCCTGCAGAATTCAAAAATGAAACCAAAAATTTATTTGAACCAGAAACAAAAGAGTTACGCTATGGATAAGGTGTTTTTTAAATGGAACATAGCTTTTTTTATACGATTTTCGGAACGAGTGATTTTTTTTATGTCCGTTCTGATTAAAATATTTAATATTGTGACAGCTATTTTTATTAAATTTTAATGTTTTATCCAGTATAATTTAACTTCAACCTGTTTGAAACATACACTAGGTAATAAAGGTAAAATCACCTTGGAATCCTTCAAAGTCAAAATATTTGACAAATTTACTATAATATATATATATATATATATATATATATATATATATATATATATATATATATATATATATATATATATATATATATATATATAATTTCTGTGAAAATTTGCAATAAATCTTCTCCTTGCTTCTCTTGCATTTTCTTGGCATTTGTAGAACAAGATAACAATCTGCAATCTCTCATCTAATGAATATTTCATTTCGGCAATATTATAGTAAATTTGTCAAATTTTTTGACTTTGAAGGATTTCAAGGTGATTTTACCTTTATTACCTAGTGTATGTTTCAAACAGGTTGAAGTTAAATTATACTGGATAAAACATTAAAATTTAATAAAAATAGCTGTCACAATATTAAATATTTTAATCAGAATGGACATAAAAAAAATCACTCGTTCCGAAAATCGTATAAAAAAAGCTATGTTCCATTTAAAAAACACCTTATCCATAGCGTAACTCTTTTGTTTCTGGTTCAAATAAATTTTTGGTTTCATTTTTGAATTCTGCAGGAAAAAGTACATCGATTGGCTATTTTAGATTTTTCTTTAAATACAAGGAAGCTCAAAAATGAGCCCCTGTTCAGTCCTCGTTGGAAGACCCTGTACATAGAATGTATTTATCTGTTCTTATAGTGATAAAAAATTCCTAAATATAGATTTTAAATTATTTTTAATTGCAGTTTGAGACTCCGTGGTCTAAAGAATACAGCAAATTTTCAAAATTTGTCGCAAATCATCAGAAGTGCCTCAAAAATAAGATATTTGATAATAAAATTCTATCAAGAAGGAAGATCTCAAAGAAACATTAGAAAAATTGTTGGAAGAAGCCGGTCAACAGTTGAATATATTATAAAAAAATATGAATCAATCCATACAACAAAAACCTTGTGAGGGAGAGGAAGAAAAAGTACTAACTTTTCGAGAGAAACAAGAAATACTAAGAAAAGTTGGCGAAAATCCGCAAGCTACTGCGACAGATACAGTGAAAAGTTAAACCAATGATTACCAAAAGGTTATCCATATAACAATAATAAGAAAATTTTTAAGAAGCCAGGGTATACAGGCACGAGTTGATCGAAAGATACCATTAGTAAATAATAAAAATATCAAGAAGCATCTCGAGTTTGCTTAGAAGCATTTTGACAAAAATACTGAGTACTGTAAAAACATCATATATACTGACGAAATAAAAATTGAGTTGTTTGGTAAAATAAAAAAAAGTTTTGGTGTACAGAAAGCGCGGGGAAGCCTACAAACCTAAAAATGTAATTCCATCGGTAAAGCACGGAAGGGGTTCCGTTCTAATCTGGGGGTGTATGTCATGGTATGGACTGGGCCACCTCCATTTATTGATAAAACTATGGATCCGTTCGTCTACATGGACATTTTAAAAAAGAATTTAAGACAAAGCGCGGATAAAATGTAAATTGGAGACAATTTCTTATTTCAACAAGACAACATCCAAAGCATACAGCGCGGGTCATTAAAGAGTGGATACTGTATATCGTACCAAGAGTGTTGGAAACGCCACCGCAATCCCTAGACGTTAACCCGAATGAACATCTATGGTGAGAACCCAAACAAAGGGTGAAAGAACATAAAATTTTCAACAAAGAGGCGTTAAAAGCAAGATGTCAAGAAGAATGGTCAAAAATTAAAGTAGGTTTTGTTATAAAACTGGTAGAGTCAATGCCTAATAGGTTACAACAAATTATAAAATCAAAAGGGTCCCCCACACGTTATTAGTTTTGACATGTTTGGACGAATTTCGAAAAAAATGTTGGTGGACGAATAATTTGTCTCCCTTGGTTTTTAAGAAATTATGTTTTATTATTAAGTATATTTGAAATGCATTGTCTAGGTTGGACTCTATATTACAGTTTTTAGTACATGAATAGTTGTTTTTATTTTTGTAATGAAAAGCAAATAAACTTAAGTAGTTTTCATTTTATCCCAATTTTTTAAAAATTTTATAAGTGGACGAATAATTTATCTCCCGACTGTATTTCGAATTTGTATATCTAAGCGTCTTTTTTGGCTCTTTCTTGCATGCCATGTCACAACTTCATGTGTTGTCGAGGTCCCTGATTAATTGTCTCCACAAAATCAGGTCCTGAGCTTCTTCTGTTAAAACTCATTCTCCTTAGATCATTTTCGGCTCCATATGCCCTCATCCCCCCCCCCCCTCATCTCGGCTTTAATCTTTCTTTTCTCTCATAGAGTTTCATTGCCATACCCATCCCAATAATTATAATCAAATATGTACTAAATAAAGTAATTTTCTTTAATTATTTTTTTTAAAAAACATATTTTACCTATCGAATGTAGAGTTGGTACTCTGGGTGACAATAAAGTACCTATCTTATCTTCGTCATGTGTCAAACTACAAACAAGCACCGTGTGACCACGCCGATGACCAGAAATGACATCCTCCATAATGACATTGACTTGGCGTTGAACTAAATAAGGAAACAGGAAGTCGCCAATAGTTTAACATCATGCATCGGACGAACAAGATCTTGTCACCTATTTACCTCGATATTTACCCCGACTTATTTAACGATAACAGCTATGATATTGAATATAATAATTTTAAATTTACGGCATGTCCTCATCATAAAAAAATTTACAGTATATATTACATTCGAGATTGATATCGAGAAAGTATCGAGTATCGATCTGAAACGGTATAGATATTATTACAGTTAAAAGTTATATCAATCGTACTAGCGTTGTTTCAAGGGCGGATTTCGCTTGGCTGTCTTAGAGGGGGGTGGAGGTAAATTCTGCGATGAGTAAGATTTTTGAATCTATGCAGTATTAAAATTAAGCAATAAATACATTTTTTTACAGTTACTACGTCTGTTTTTTTATCAAACGTAAAAGTGTGGCAACTGTCCCACAGTTACTCTACGGAGATTCGAATTATATAAACAGAAACGGGTACATCATCTCATTTAAAATTCGAAAGTTACCCCCCCCCCCCCTCAAAATAGATAGAGGGGGTAGATGTTAAAAATATTGTCACGTATAGGCCTAAAGACCCGGCGCCTCCACCAAATGTGACATAGGGGTTGATAAATTATCCTGCGGTTTACCAAAACACCTATATTTTTATCAGGTACAAACACAACTGCTGTGTTAAAATAATAATTTTGTCCCGTAAGAAAATGCAAAATGGCGCATCTGCCGTATTTGACTGGTGATATCATTTTGAATTTGGCTTCTTTGCAAAAATTGCATATTTCTGTTTTTTACACAACCCCTAAGAAAATCGCAAATCAGGTAAGCCACCTAATACAATGTCGACTGTACAGAGAGCGCTGAAAAAATAAATTGTTGGGCAAGAAAAACGTGATATGTGAAATTTAAACTTGACAGGTTACTAACTATAAGAAGACAATGATGACTAAAGCAATAGTAACATCCTACAATACAACAGAAACAAAAAAGAATCACTTTAAAATAAACATTCCATACTTCACAACTAGTAATAATAACAACCAGCGTCCCACAAAACGAGTTCGGCATCATTTTTTCCCCATTGTCAGTTTTATCGACAATTTATCATTGGCATCACCTTTTTATTTGTCGACCTTTACCTTCCGTTAACACCTGATGCCCCAGGCTGCTATGATTCATCAACAAGTGGTTCTTAGGTCGTACCGGTTAGGAATTTTCGTCAATGTAAGAAATCTAGTATATTACATATACAGTGCTTTTTTTAACTCGTGTCATAAGATGTTACTTGTTAAACTTTCAACCCCATCTTAGGACCTTTTCTACTGCATCGATGAGACTTTAAAGTTGTGGGTTCTTAAATTAGGTCAGGTCAATAGCTATCCTAAAATATCTACGGAGATAACTAAAAAATGCGATTAGTTTTTGATAAAAAGTATCTTTCAAGTTTTCTGACACTTATACAAGGCGTACAAAATCTATTTTATTCGGCTCTTTTTATTTAATTTTTTTTTTTTTTTTTGGTAGAAAGCACAGTTCCATTTTATTAGACATTCAATCATTATCACACAAATAATATCCACAAAAGTAAACAAATTTCAAACATTTATTTTAAAAAATAGCAGCAAAGATTAAAATATTCTAAATACATTGTTCAAAGTGGCCTCCAAATTGGGCCAAGCAAAAGCCCAGATAGGCGTAGAAATGTCTTCTAACGTTCAGGAGCTGCCGGGGAATAATGGCGCGCGAAACCTCAATAATTCTGTTACGAAGCTGTTCTACACTGTTTAGTCTGCCTCTAATAATATCGAACACTTTCGAGGATCGATAACCCCAATAAAAGTAATCTAAAGGCGAAATATCGGGTCTTCGCGCTGGCCATTTAAATGGCCCAAATCCACCGTCCTGGAAACGTGGCACTGCTGCACTATGAGCGGGAGCTCCATCATGTTGAAAAATTATTCTGCCATTTTGATTGGTATTCTCCAATGCTGAGATTACTTGCTACTAAAGCAGTTCTAAATATTTTTCAGTTATCAGGCTACACTCGATGAAAAATGGTTCAATTATTCTGTTTCCAAGAATTCCTGCCCAAACGTTCACTTTCTGCCTTGTCTGGGTATTCGTTTCCTGAATTACATAAGGATTTTTTCGCGCCCATATTCTTGTATTTTGTTTGTTGACTGTACCATTTGTACAGAAAGTACTTTCATCCGAGAATAACATTTTATTTGTGATGGTTTGGTCTTTGTTAATTCGTTCTATCCACTGTTGACAAAACTGCATTCTAAGAATATACTTAATTATTTGGCAAAAGTTCTTGAACATTCTTGACTTTAAAAGACTTGTATTTCCCTTTTTTAATTGCTTTGTAGCAACTACTCCTGGATTTTCTGGAAGACCAGTTGTTGGAATCTCTTGAACAGCCAAGCATACTTACTTCCATTTTGAATTATTCGTTTACAACAGTTGCGTTCCTTTCTCTCTTCATGTGAGAACTTACAGAGAGTGTAATGTGAGAACTACCTTGGTTAGAGATACTTCCAGTGGTTACAGATTTTTCATGGAACGATTGTACCTACTGTTGTTCTGGATGGGACTGGACGGTCAGGATAAGAAGCGTCAAAGTTATTCACCACTTCTTGTGCCGACATTCCTCTGATGTAGTTTGAAACTATCTTAATACGTTCCTCTGTAGTGTAAATCGACATTTTGAAGAGATTTTCGACAATTATTTCCATGCACATATTAAAAAAATATTTTGTGACAATGAGAGTGCGTCACCTCTACCTGCTCTAAAGTTGAGAGACAAAAATTACAAGGTGCACAAAAAGCATTTTTTTATCGGAGAAATGAATTTTAAAGATATTTCCCAAAACTTTTTGGCGTAATGATAAAGTTTTTCTAAACCCAAGACCCCAAACTTGACCTGTTTCAAATTTCAGATCTGTTACTTCAGTAGAACATGCTTTCACATGGGGTTGAAAATTTAATACGTAAAATCGTATGACTCGAGTTAAGAAAACGCACTGTACATACACGTAAATAGGAAATTTTAAACAGGAATATGTTAAGAACAAGGATGCAAATTGGTCATTGACGTCATTGGCCGGACATTAGTCAGTGTCCATTTTTTCCTGGGCGTCAGCGCTGTTTTTCTGTCATAGGTGATTTTGCCTATGGTGGACAATGTTACAAATATTGTCTTGTGTTTTTAATATTAACTTTTTTGTCCGTTCATGAACGATATTGTTCAAAAGCGACTGATGGACAGTGTTGGAGTTTCGGGTAAAACTCGCAGGGTAGGCAGCGTCGGCACTGCCCGGTCAATGTTAGCATTGCTCAAATTTACTTAGGTTTGGTCAACATCTTTTCCTGTAAAAAGACAGCAAACGATCCTGACCAAACCTAAACAAATGTAGGTAGGCAATATTTAGATTTGCTCAGAATCTTTCTGTGAAAAGAACAAACCTAAACAAACTTGATCAAGCGCACCCAGCAATACACTGCAGGTTTGGTTAGGCAGAGTCGGCACGGCCCTAATGTCTATATGGTTTGCCCAAGATTTGGATGTTAAAGTTACGGGCAAAGCTCGCAAGGTAGGCAGAGTCGGCACTGCCCGGGCGGGTTAAAAAAATGTTCTGTCCTTTTTTACAGGATAAGATCCCGAGTAAACTTAAACAAACACCAGATTGGTTTAGATTAGCTCGGAATGTTTTTCTGTAAAAAGATAAAAAGAAGTTCGCGGGCAAAACCTAATTTTTAATTATTGTATCATAATCGCCTGGTCTCTAATGGGCAGTAGGAAAGGGATACATCCCCAGCAGCGCGACGATGAGCGAGAAAATGGAGTTTTCTTCTAAGGACAAGGTCATTGATGAATCGAATTGCTCTCTTTTGGATAGAATCAGGGATGTTAGTGTCGAAGGTGTGGGAGCAGGTCCCCAGATGTGGGAGCAGTACTCTAGGTTAGGTCTTATCTGAAATCTCTTATTAACCCCATTCATACTGGACGATAATAATTTTCACTTCAATGCCCTTTTTAACAAATCAATTCCATAACCTTAGCTGTGTAACAAGCGTTGTTAAGTTTATAGACACATGACATCTCTTTCTCACGGTCTCCTCTGGTTTTCAGGTTTATTCAAGTCCAACGCGCTATTACTACCTAGACAGAAAAAATATCAAGCGGTATGAAAAAAAGTCGACTATCAAATTCTTAGCTCAAAATAGAACATTAAAATTATAATAAATTCGAGTGCATTTATATTTTCTCAGAATTAACTGTATTTCAAATAACTTTTTGTCGTTAATATTTCCGTTTCGAGCACGCAATTTAGCTTTTAACACCACTCGAGAGCCGGCCGGCCGGCGTGCATATAAAACCACTTGAAAGGCGAAAAGCAACAATAGTTTTTATAAGTGAAATAAAACACTAATCGCCGACTAAATTGCCTATTGGTATGCGGTGCACGCACTAATATACCGGACCGTATTTTTAGAAACACTCTGAATGAAAATAAAAAAGGTCAACGCACCTACGTATATAGTGAGTTTCGTGTATGGCCATTGGTAAAGACAATAAAGAGTTTACGCTTAGAGGTGGTACAAAAAACTCTTCAAGGGATTTCTGTTTCGTACATTTTTTGTTAGTTTTTTTTTGTTAATTGTTTCTGTATTCGATAATCATGTAAATAAAAAGATATCGCCAGCAAGAGTGAACGTAGTAACTAACACCCATGAACAAACAGATTTCCGGTAAAATAACTATAAAAAACTAAAAAACACGCTCTTATGAAGGGCACTAAAAATTTAAAAAATACATTATAGTATAAAACACTAAAAATCACGCTTTTCTGAGTAGCGCACTAAAAAGTTAAAAGTAATTATTTTCCTTTTATAGCTGTACAAGTTAACAGAAAACCCGGTGTGCAGTGCGCGCAGCGTGCGGAAAGTAAAGCAACTAACAAACTGCGCCTCCCTTTACTCCGCAAACATGCATAGCCGGTTTTCTGTTAACTTGTACAGCTATAACAGGAAAATAATCTTTTAGTGCGCTACTCTTAAAAGCTTGGTTTTTAGTTTTTTTAAACTATAACTTATTATATGTCTACCTCAGAAAATCATTGATATTTTAAAGCATATAATTATTAGACAACCATATAATGTCAAAAATTCAAAATAATAGATATGTTTGGTGATTTATACATTCTTTTGTATTCCATTTAATTTTGTTTTAAGTTTCAAAGGAAACAAAATCTGTCAAAGCCTGATACATACAAGTTAGAAGAATATCGACATGTAAGTGAGGGTCAAAATATTTATAATTATTTCACGTTTTGTATACTAACTCAAAACGAAGGATGACCATTACTAACAACGTCTTTTAAATAAAATAATAAGAGGTCAACGCTCTTGCACAAGGTTCAATATGGCCATTAGAAAACAAAACATTATCGATAAAAGAATTGATTATTTCAAGTCCATTTACAGCAATTATTCCTTTTTAAAAATGTTTTCTTAAATAGAAAACGTATTGTATTGGACTCGAGGTACCGTTCGGTTTGGTCATTACGCATTTTTGAACAGGTAAATACCGTAAAATTTTCTCATTGTTCATAATTGAATTTGAATGCATTTTTAACCGTTTTTCGAGAGACCGTTTTGCATTCTATTATTTTAATGGGTTTTAAAAAGGTTTTGTGTGGGCTACACATGCACGATTAAGCAATCATTTGTATATTTTATGTGGAAATAGGAAGGAGTACCGTTACCAAAAAAAATCAAAGAAAATTCCTCAGATATTTTATGATGTCTCACATTTTGAAAAATCAACTATGCGTTATGCGTGGCTGTGACAGATGGATTGTGGAATATGTGTCAAATTTCTTATAATGTAGCTATTAAGTCTAACAGAATATCTTACATCACCGCGGCACCGGCTAGATTGTCGGTTGAAAAAATGTATTAAGTAATTTGTAACTATCCTTTTTAAATTACCCTATTTTTTATAGGAGAACTTTACGCTTTGAAGGCCATAGATCACAAACTAACATGTTTTCCTTTTCTACACGGAAGACCTCAGTATTCGAAAAACATTATTTTGTATATTCAAAAAAGCATTTAGTCTCGTTTAGGTCATTATGAAAATGTAAATTCACAAATGAAATTACGCTATAAACATTGGCCTCGAATCAAGTATAGATAAGTACCATTATTTTCATTTTAGAACAATCAGGGACTCCCAAATTATTTATAACCTGGCAAATGATATGGTCCCCCACCTACTTTGTGAGAACCGCTGTTGCTAGGCTTTCACTTATATGTATAATATTTGCAGATTGATAGACTCTACTAAAATAACGCAATTACTGTGGGTTGATACTTATATTCAATCATAAATACCACGGGATAAAGCATATTTCTAAGGATTAATAAAATATATCAATATACCCTTATTTTTCGTGATAGTTCTTTAGTAATTTATTTCCATTTCACGGTGACGAAATTTAGAGTGAGAGTGGCAACGTCGCTTCACGGGGCGTCGTCTGGTTCATTGAGAAATCTGAAGGGCGTTTGTTTATACTTTCCAGGCAGGTTGGAATATACGTGTGTAGTGATTTTTGGTTTTTCCAGATCCATAAACTTTGCGGAATGATGCGTCGCATTTCCTGACGTTTAAAACTTTATTGGCACACTGTTTTTTCCAAATATATTTTTTGGGGTTTTGGGTTTTTTGGCATAACAGACATAATCTTAAGATTCTGAAATTTACCTATACCAAGCCGGGAATCTCTGTACCTCCAAAAGAACAGGACCCAACATGGGATTAAGGATTTGCCACGTAAAACCCTATGGACCGCTTTATAAAAACGCATAGTATTTTCTCCACACTAGGAGAACTAAGCCCATTTTAGGAACAAGTTTCATGATGAAAATCATTCGGAAATCGATCAAATCGCAGATATTATTAAAATAGGTTCTAATTTTTTTATGATGACATATCATAACAATGACAAAACAATAACTTGTCAAAACCTAACTTACCAAGATCTAAACGTAGTCATAAGTCTGAAACCTGTTTAGCGAATCTCGGTTTTATCTTCGGGAAAAACATAATAAAAGAGAACAACATTAACAAATAATTAATTATTTTTACGGGATTAGTCAAAAACTTGTAGAAAATTATTGTTCTATGCATGAGTAACCTTGCCTAGTGATTGTTAAAAAAAGGTCACCCATACCTATATATAAAATTTTATTGAAAAATTTTAAAATCCAGATGACCTTGTGCAAAAACATAATGTACACTCACATATATGTATACAGAGTGTCCAGAAACCATCTTAGCAAATGGGAAACTTTTGTATTTTTGACTTTACGTAATGGATTCCCATCACTCCACCACCTACAGTTTTGGGAGCACACAGTGCCGTTTGAGGTGAACGTGGCCTCATCTGAAAATAATATTTTTCTTGCAAAAAATGGGTCATCTTCTACCTCACCTTGAAACCAAGATTAAAACAAAAATCGTGAATCAAAATCTCTAGGCTGCAGTTTGTAAAGAAATTTTGTATGGGTGAAAATGATTTTTCCTTAAAATAACTTGGGCCGTGGATTTTGTAAGAGGTCGAGAACAGTTTGTGAAATATTTTTGATTTTCCACGACAGCTTGCAGAACTTCTAATTGAGTATCTTCGTCCGTTCGCCAAATCTGGTGGTTGTCAGAAAATTTATTGCTTACAGATCCAGTACTTTTAAATTTATTAACAATATCTCCAACGTTTCTGTATGTTTTATAGTGCTGCCCAACAATTAGTACTATTTCAATTTTTAGCTCCGTTTTTAATAAAAAGGAAACACAACTGTCAGCATTTACAAATAAAACAGTTAGTTGTCAAAGTTTCATTTGGTATCATACCTTACTTTGTACTTTTCCGGGTAAACTAGATGAATGAAAAACGTTCCGAATATTTTTTTATTATTTTATGTAAAATCAGTTTTTTTTATTCTTTATTTTGGTAATATGTTATTTAAAAAACATGTACAGGGTCTTCCAACGAGGACTGAACAGGGGCTCATTTTTGAGCTTCCTTGTATTTAAAGAAAAATCTAAAATAGCCAATCGATGTACTTTTTCCTGCAGAATTCAAAAATGAAACCAAAAATTTATTTGAACCAGAAACAAAAGAGTTACGCTATGGATAAGGTGTTTTTTAAATGGAACATAGCTTTTTTTATACGATTTTCGGAACGAGCGATTTTTTTATGTCCGTTCTGATTAAAATATTTAATATTGTGACAGCTATTTTTATTAAATTTTAATGTTTTATCCAGTATAATTTAACTTCAACCTGTTTGAAACATACACTAGGTAATAAAGGTAAAATCACCTTGAAATCCTTCAAAGTCAAAAAGTTTGACAAATTTACTATAATATTGCCGAAATGAAATATTCGTTAGATGAGAGATTGCAGATTGTTATCTTGTTCTACAAATGCCAAGAAAACGCAAGAGAAGCAAGGAGAAGATTTATTGCAAATTTTCACAGAAATATATAATATTATAGTAAATTTGTCAAATTTTTTGACTTTGAAGGATTTCAAGGTGATTTTACCTTTATTACCTAGTGTATGCTTCAAACAGGTTGAAGTTAAATTATACTGGATAAAACATTAAAATTTAATAAAAATAGCTGTCACAATATTAAATATTTTAATCAGAACGGACATAAAAAAAAAATCACTCGTTCCGAAAATCGTATAAAAAAAGCTATGTTCCATTTAAAAAACACCTTATCCATAGCGTAACTCTTTTGTTTCTGGTTCAAATAAATTTTTGGTTTCATTTTTGAATTCTGCAGGAAAAAGTACATCGATTGGCTATTTTAGATTTTTCTTTAAATACAAGGAAGCTCAAAAATGAGCCCCTGTTCAGTCCTCGTTGGAAGACCCTGTACATATTTCAAAACACTTTGTTAAAAAATCAAAGGTGCATACCTAGTATGAATGACCATAAAGTTATTTTGTCAAATTTCATATTCGATCACTTTTCAGTTTTAGACCACACTTTCTTCCCTTATTGTACTTTGCAATTAAAATTAAGAATAGTTTTCCTTCTACGGCATTTATCGTTTTTACTCGTTTTGACACCCCATACTTATTTGTTGGGAGAAAATTTTTAATTTGAGTGTTATTTTCTCAACAGCAGAATATTTTATGAAGAATAACTTTTTTCCGTAAAGTCAAAAATACAAAACTATCCCATCTGTTAAGTCGATTTCTGGACACGCTGTATACTGTCGTATTTTATACATAGGGCATCGAAAAAGAAATACGTAGCATTGCATGGTATATGAATTGTCATGTTTAATCATGTATTGAACCAAGCATGTGCGTATTATTGGTAAACGTTAAATAACACATTTTGTAAACAACAATATGGAATGAGATTTTAAAATATACTAAATCTAATTCATAAATCTTCCTTTTTCAGCAAGTTAAAAATATAATATAATAAATTAAAAGTAATCGTGGCTGCCCATTTATGAACCGGTAATGGTTCCGTATTCCTAATGTTCTCATTGCCCTTGACTTTGCCATTTAAGTTAGGTTTCTTATATGATGATGATGACGACGAATATTCATTAATCACAATTTTTGGTTTGTTAATGACCCGCACGTTTGAAATTGATGTTTCGCCGAAAACTGGTTTGTGGAAAAAAATTGCGAAATCGAGACCTTCCGGTGAGATGAAAAATGGAAATCGCAATTATCATACCAAATATCAGCCTAATAAAGAGTTCTTGCTCACAATTTACGTGATTTTTACTGTTTTTTTTTCGGCTGATTACACAGGACCACAAATGGGAACCGAAAAAAGTCCTTTGGCGAGATTGATATCCTATATGTATTTTGGTGCGCTGATTACGAATCCGAGGTCCATATAACCCCAGCACATCACGTTCAAGGTCATTTGAAGGTCAAATGCATATATTACGGAGAAACAGAAAATCTGACCACGGATTCGGAAAGAGCGGGAAATTTTACGTCCAAATATGTAGTTTTTAGTTCTTCCAACATGACCCTCCAAGGTCATCTGGGGGTGAAATGACTCACCGATAGACCAAATTCTTATTTCCCATATACATCATCACAACTACAGACTTTTACGTACAACTTAGTCAGGTATCTTTAGGTTTTTGGGCGCGCTGATTACGAATCCGAGGTCCATATAATCCCAGCACTTCACTTTCAAGTTGTGATGATGTATATGGGAAATAAGAATTTAGTCTATCGGTGAGTCATTTCACCCCCAGATGACCTTGGAGGGTCATGTTGGAAAAACTAAAAACTACATGTTTGGACGTAAAATTTCCCACTCTTTCCGAATCCGTGGTCAGATTTTCTGTTTTTCCGTAATATATGCATTTGACCTTCAAATGACCTTGAACGTGATGTGCTGGGGTTATATGGACCTCGGATTCGTAATCAGCGCACCAAAATACATATAGGATATCAATCTCGCCAAAGGACTTTTTCGGTTCCCACTTGTGATCCTGTGTTATTAGATCTCTATTTCTATAGGTATTTCGTCAGGTTCCTCCACTTTCCTTTCAACGTTTTCCATGGCTACATATTACAACATCGTCCGCAAATATCTTACACCAGGAGGTACTCTACTGGTAATCGGACAAATTAACCTTCTTTTCGATATGGCCGCCCACACGCCAACATTCTGTGAATGCAGAGGGCTTCTTTATAAAAAAATGTGGATTTTCAGAACTCCACTTTCTTATTTGTTGAGAATTTACATAACCAGAGGGGTAAACCCAGGCCTCGTCAGTAAAAAAGTTTTTTTTCAAATGCGTTTCGATTATTATGCAAATTACCCATAAACCACTCTGAAAATTGCACTCGCTGCGGCTTGTCGTTTGGTAACAGTTCTTCGACGATAAGCGTGCAATATGAAGGTCACATTTTACGATTGCATCGCAGGTTCCGTAATATACATTTACTTGCTTGCTTAGATGCCGAATAGGGGTTTGTGGGTGTTCATTAACAATTTGCCTCAATTCTTCTACTTTTTGTGCAATGCGAACTTTGGGTCCCCACTGCCTTCCTTTCTATCCACACTTCCTGTTTCTCTAAACAAAGCCACAGTCGATTTAGGCGAAACTGGTCGAAATCCATGACTATGTGTGGAAATTCTGTTTGAGAATCCTGAATGGCGTCCCGTGTTGAATAATCCCACTGGCCATCAACCCTTCTACCATTTATAAAGTATCTTTCGATCATAAAAGCTTTTTGTTCGGCTGTGATTACCATATTTAATTTTCTTAAAAATAAAAACTTCAGAACTTGACAGTTCTATTTTCCATTCACCTAATACCGGTTACCTTTCAAGAGGAATAATTCAAGACATGCATGATTGATTCCACGGTGTACTTTGAGGATGTTTTTTTTTTATCTTACATTATTAAAACTCAATTAATTTGTAATTGGCCCTGCAAAATTGGTATGTTAGTTGGTTTTCAAAACAGAATAATCTATATAAAGATAAAGATACAATTTATTATCACTAAATACCATTGAGAGAGAAACGAGAAAAAATAAACTGGTTATATACTAGCTATTTGTAGGATTGAAGTTTCTTCTCATGCGGCTCGACTTCAATAGGATAGTGGGTATTTATTAAAATTCCAAGCTGAGCATGTGTGCCGTTTTTACATTGCCGCGGGATAAGCACAAATAATATATATTTTTTTATTAAATAATATGAGGGTTTCGATTGGCTACATCGGCGGCATAAATTAAATCAATTAAAGAGCACTTCGACCATCCCCGCGTTCCATTTTGAACTGCTACCGCTTGGTGTAAGTTGATCATATGATCTGGTTATTAAGAAAATGTTAACAGGCGCCTGACCACTTCTCAATCAATGCCCTTAAAGCGACAGTGAATCATAAACCGCAAGACGCAGACATGTATGAAGATCTGTTATTAAGGAAAAATTGGTTAGCTTAGGCAGGTTAATTTTTTCAACAATTAATATTTTTGTAGCAAAGTAAAAGGTCTAAGTAAAAATAAATCTGAAATATTTAAAGTTCACTACGCTTACAGACGTCAATATTTATTTCGAGATTATAAGTGTCAGGGCTAGTACGCTATTTAAATCACAACTCATCCTGTATTAAGGTAAGGTCGACAAATAATGCTGCACCCCATTTTGTTTTTAGCTGTATTATTAATAACTTTCGATTTTTATGGTAAAACCAAATACCAAAGTAACCATTAATTATACCTTTGTTAGAAATATATTATTATATCAAACTTAATAGTGTTATAGTTCAGCCTTCGCAAACTTAACTGTTACAAAAACACAGAACTTTCTTTAATTTTTTTTTATTAGTACCGTTTTATTTTTCGTACGTATTTTTTTTATTAATTTATTTCCATTACATAGTGACGAAATTTAGAGTGATAGTGGCAACGTCGCTTTCTTTCCTAAGTATCCTATAAGGATTTTATTCATAAACTTTGAAATATGTGTCAAATGTATGAAAAATCGGAATCTTTTCGTCCGGAATTATCTTTATATAGGTTGAAAGCAGACTGCTCGGAAAGCATAGCTAAGGCGCACGGAGTGATATTTTTAACGTTCTCTTTTTCACACAAGTGGAAATAATCCTGTTTTATCTTTGAAATAGCGAAATGATCAACATACCAATATAATATTTTAACCAAATTAACCCGGCAGTTTTTCTTTTAAACAGAGTGGCGCGGCGTTCTAGTACTAACATTGCTTTAGTTCGGCTACTGACCGCTAAACGTAGCAAATTAGTTGTTGCAAACCAACTGCAGGGTTCCCAGCGTCAGGTAAAATAGGAAAACCAGGGAAATATCCGAGAATTCAAAAACCGCCAGGGAAAACGAAAATTTTTACTAATGGTCAGTAAAAATAAAGATATTTTTCTTAAAATCAGGGAAAATTGCAACTTCTGTTAATTTTATTTTTAAAAACTATTAGTTTTTTTTACAAGAAATTACTAGTTATGGTATTCTGCCGTACCGTGCCAGATTTTTATTTCGATTTTATGATGAATCCTGAATACGCCACTGCGTCTTAAAACATCTCGAGCACTCCTCATAGTAGGGAAAGGTGACGCGCGATAGTAGGCAACCCGTTAACCATCCATATAGTTCCGCATTCTCAGAGGGAGACAGCTGGTTACGATATAAATGTATTAAATAAAAAAAAACATGCATCGTGTAGTGGATATAGTGCCCCGTCCTTCGGACGACGAAGAAATATATGTACCTCTATTAAAAGTGAATTAAAGATGCAGAATAGATCTCATTCACATCTCATCCCGATCGTTTTCGCATTCAGTTTTTTTTAAGCTAAAGTTGCGTCAGATGGCGATTCTATCGCAAATTTTGTAGATTTACCCTTATGTTTTATGTTTATTCTAGTGATGTCCAGTAAATAGTCGCGTTTCTAGAAAAGTTAACATATTCGTATACATTCGTTTTAAAATTTTGGTGCGATGCGATGTCGAGATCGCAGAGAAAAACAGTTTTTAAATGTGACTGGGTCGATCCAGTTTTAAATCCTCCAAAATCGGGCATATATTTGAAGCCAGTAAAGAGTAACAAATATCAGTTACTGCAGTTTATGCTTTAAAGTAATATAACTTAGCAATTTGGGGACGTTGGCAATTGCTAGTCATTTTAAAAGTACTTTCCATTCAAAAAAATTACATGCAACAACCAACAATACCGTTTTGGCTATGCTATCTGACTCCAAGAAACCTGAAAATATAATATCTGTGCGAGAAACCACTGCTTCAGATTTTTATGGTGGGTATAAGTACCGTATAGTTTTCGAGTCTGATTTCTGAATGCACTCGACCTATTTCATCAAATTAGAGCTTTTTATCGAATTTTATGTTAAACGAAAACGTTGTTGATGCCGAAATAAGATGGTGCTTAAATATGGTATATTGGTACAATCACAAATCTGATGTTAATTTAGTGGACAGAGATGTAGCCGTAATAAAAGTATGTTCCCAGGCAGCTTTATTGCCAAGAAAATGTCACTCAGTTCTTCCAAAGCTGCGCTTCTGGGCTATCGCCATATTTTAAAAACTCTTGAAAAAACACATGACAATTATGTTGTTTGTTTTGATGAAGCACTAAATAAGATAAGCCAAAATTATCAGATGGATTTTATAATGAAGAATTTTAATGAAGAAAGTAATCTATTCAGAGAATTTCTGTAAAAGTGTCAGGGAAATAAGGGAAATGTCAGGGAATTTCCATTTAGCAAATCGCTGGGAACTCTGATCTAGTACGAATATCTGTATGCAGAATTTTGTGTCGTGACTACTGATTTATGTAGTCTCGTCTAATGCTTGTAGAATTATTGTGGAAAATTACTTGTTAACGGCCCCTCATGGGGACCAACATTTTCAGGGCCATCCTGTATATATCTATGGACAACTATTAGAACGTTAGTTCGTAGTTAGAACGGGTTGGCAAGAGCACTTTTTAAGGTCGCCTTTAGAACAGTGTTTCTACTTTCGGAGCAATACTTGGTATTTCTTAACGATGCATCAATAATACATCTTTTACTAAAGATCGAGGACATGATAAATAATACTAGGAATTTTTTAATTAGATTTAGGCGTAACAGGTTCGTGATCAGCTTTCAAATTGACGGCTTCCGTTTTTTTGGGCGCCGGAAACCCTCTTTTTCGAAGGAAGTAAAATCAACGGAGTTTTACCGCACAGGGATTATAAATGTAAGTTTAAATAATCAGTATAAATAATCATGAATAAATAACCCATAAATAACTTTCTTCTTTTAACGTATTTTATGTTGTAATGTAATAGTATAATTTTATTTAATTAAATATTGTCGATTCTGCACACCGTCCATTATAAAATTTCACTTTGGTTAAGTGCAATTATGTTTTAGCAATAATGAAAAACCCAAATTTCTGTCTTGTAATAGTTAATAGTTGTGTTGACATCGAAGTGAAAATCACCTAATTTAGGTACCATAAAACTAAAACCAGAATTTTCTCAAATCGCAAGACCATTGCCCAAAACAGTAGTGCCTAGCCGTCAGTAGCGAAACTAAAGGATCTCGAGGTCAGTCGCTCATTCGCGCTACTTTGTTTTAATGAAAAATGTTGTCCAAGATGAGTTTTTAACTTAAAGTTTTTAAATTTTTTGTTGTTGGTTTACTTGGTAGTCTTGACAAGGAAACAGGATTACTTCACTTTGAGATTATGCCCACGAGTTTCACGGAATATTTAATAATTTTGGATGACGCATAACAAAAATCCTTATACCGCCCCCCTACAGCTTGCTGAGCCTTGGTGTTCTATTTTATGTTGCACATGCATCATTTTCGAATGGCCTCTGGTTACGATCGCAGCTGACAGTTGAGCAGTAGAATTGCTTGATAAATGAGTTTATCCATTGTCTAATTGTCAGCCGCAATCGTGACCAGAAGCTATCCGAAAACTTATTATAGTCTCATAAGAACTGAATGCCGGTGTTTGCTTCGCTTAGTTGGAAAATTGATTTGTTTTTCTTCTTAGGACTGAATTAAATATGATCTGAATAAGTAGGATAGTAGGGTAGCCCCGACGACGAACTCAAAAATTTGTATCTTGATATTGAAAGAACCAAGAAATATATAAAGAACAACGACTTTCTCAGGAGATTGGAATGCAAAAGTGGGAACAGGAAAAGTGGAGGATCTCATAGGCCCATATCCCATATGGACTCGGGAACAGGAACAACAGAGGTACTAGGTTTACCCAGTTCTGTCAGGAAAACAACCTAACAGTTACTAACATTTGGTTTTAACTACCCCACTGTCGTTGGTATACTCAACTTGGAGGTCTCCCCAGGACTGTGAAGGAAATGTAGTAAGGAACCAAATAGATTATATAGCAATCAACACCAGATTCAGAAGCAGCATTCTTAATGCCAAAGCTTATCCCGGATGCGACATAAGTTCAGATCACAACCCAGTAGCGGTCACGATGAGAGAGAAACAAAGATACAAAAAACCATAGCAGAACAGAATCGCGTGGGCTGGTGCAAATGAAGAACAAAAGGAGCGGTAACCTTAACACAGAAACACAAACAGAAGATCAATCAGCCCAAACGGAAAATGTTGAATATATGTGGACAGACTTTAGGAACGTCATTACCGAGGCAGGAGAGCAAAGGATAGGCAAACAACATCGTTAAGGGAAAAAACCCTGGATGACAGAAGAAAATCAAAAAACAAAAATAGAAGACAATACACCCTTCTAGACAAGGAAATCGATAAACAAATTAGAGAATCCAAAGAGATGGTTAAACGAAAAGTGCAAGGAAGTGAAAGAGCATGCATGCTTAGTTGATTACGACCGTATTAAACACGAAGAACCCACACGAGTTCTACAAGGAATTGGACTGGATGGGCGTGATATACTTATAATCCGTAATACATACTGCAACCACAAAGGGTGTGTCCGAATGGAAAATGGCAATACAGACTATATTAGCATTAAGAGAGGAGTTCATCAGACCTTTTATCCCCATTACTCTTTAATGTATATGCGGAACATATAATCAGATCATCACTACAAGATTGCGCAGAAGGTGCAAAAATAAACGGCATTGTAATCAACTAACAATGTAAGGTACGCAGACGATACTGTGATCGTGGTCGAGTCAGCAGAACAGCTACCACCATTGATGCATATTTTAACAGGGGAAAGTGTCAGTGGGGCTGGATGTAAACACACTAAAAACCAAAACCCTAATTTTCAGTAGAACCAATCAAAACCAGAACATCTGATATTTCTATTAATGGCTATGGAAAGCGTACAAAGCTACATATCCTTGGGCAGAGAAATAAACTATCAGTTGGATTACTCTAAGGAAATCAGGAGTGGGACTCGGTAACTTTTTAAAATAGCGATAGCGAAAGAGCTAAGGAAGCGAAGAGGAAGCAATCGCTTTAATACTAAGTACTCTATAAACATTTCTTTATAGTCAAAATAGAGATAAACATGATAAAGGATACTGTATAGTCCGTTCTAAAAATATACATTTTTTAACAAAAAAGAAGAGATTTCAGGTCTTAACCTCAGTTGTCTATTGTTTCCAGTGACAAATTAATATTTAATATCGATTATTGTAATATTTTCCCTGCTTAAAGGTTTTTAATTAATAATTAATAAATACGAAAATCGCTTCACTACACGAGAGAAGATTTATCGAATTATTCCGTCTTAACAAGGACCTAGTGGTAAACTAGTTGCTAATTTAGTGGACCATTTACAGGCAGAAATAAAGTCAACTAGAATACCCATGCTGTTTAATTGGGAAGATATTTCATCCCACAATCTCGTGTTATTTACTCTTCCACTAATTCCTGTGAAGTCATGTGTTACCAATTCGGGATCAGCAATTAAAACAACCCACTGAGCTGTATTTGTTTTTCGTCCCCTAATCCTAGAAATTTTAGCACGTTTTTCCATAGTAAATATAATTTTTATATCACTAATAACAATAAACTTCAAATAGTTTTAGGCTATGTTTATATTTATTGCACAAGAGAGACAAAACGACTTTTTAGCTAAAGGTAAAAAGAGACAAAATTACGTCGCCTTCAAGGCGACACCTCTCGAGCTATCGCTTTCGCTACGTAAGTTCGTGCTATATCGGCCCACTTCGAAACATACCGAATGGTGATACAGAGCAGGAATTTGCCCGATCGCTATCGCTATTTTTCATACAGAGTGCCACTCAGGAGACGAATAGAGATAGCAAGATCGGGATTCATTATCATGCGGTGGCTACTCTATCATCCAAGGCTGCTCATCGAAATCAGATTAAGAACACTGAAGTGCTACATATTTATGGTCCCTACTTTTGTATGGCTGCGAAACGTGGACACTCAGACAGGAGGATATAAAAAAGCCGAATGCATTTGAAATGTGGTTGTACAGACGGATGCTCAGAAAAAATTTCCATAAGTTCTTAAGATATTAAAATTAGTCATTCTTGATTTTTTGGTACATCCTTCATACCTTCACGAAAATGCTATAAATAAGAATATTGATTAAATTAAAGTAATTCTAAAATACTAAAATGGAAATTTGTATTAGAATGACCCTTGTATCGATGCAAATCAAGTCGGCGCCCTTGACAACATTGTTTCAATTTCACAATTTTGAAATACTCGAAAACACGAAAAGACGTTACGAAATCATAGGTGGGCTTTTATTGTTTTATTCAAAGTTAAATTATGAATGGACTTACGACGTAGACAAACTTAATCTTAAAATTATAAACGGTAATATGGGACTGATATTAAATACGGCCTACCTATATGTTAGATGACCCCGTTTATTTTACATACCGTTGACTGACCACGTTTATTTTCTAACTTTCAATTGACAAAACCTGTTTGAGAATTGGACACAAGATATATTAGGAGACAATATAATGAATTAAGTGCAGTGTGTAAGGCGTGGCCGCGGTAATATTCTGCTTGCAAACCTGAGAAGATTTAATTTAATAATTATATTACTATTAATAAATATTTAAGTATTACGAGGAGCATTTAGCGCCCATTAAGTACTAACGTGAGATAAAAAAAAACGTCCTCAAAGTATGCCGTGGAATCAATCACGCATGTTTTGAATTATTACTGTGGATTTATAAACTCAGTTGAGGTTCAGTTGAGGTTCAGTTGAAGTTGAGGTTCAAGATAAATAAACGCAAACGCGTACTTGCGTTTATAAACTAAGTTCAGCTCAGTTCAGAACAGTGTTGCCAGATGACCAAAACCAAATTATCGTAAAATGCTTTAAAAATTATCGTATTTTACATGATATTATCGTACAAGGTGATAACGTCATCCGACTGACCTTGACAATTCGGTAAAGTTAGGTAAAGGCAATTTTTTTATTATTATTAAAATGTATGCAATCAAATTTAAAGATACATATATTTTAAAATATAAAGAAAACTATACAAAATACAAAAGAAAAATAATATTTGGTAAACTATTCGTGATCAGTTAAATTATAAAAAATAACCTCTTCTTCTTCCTGATTTCTATTTTCCAGATGTTTTTGTCCGTAAATCTTTAAAGAAGTCATCGATTGAATCATTTCATTTGTTGGCTTAAAAGTAACACATCCATTTTCCACCTGCTGAAAATCGGATGGATCGCTGTAATTCCCCGAAAATGTAAACACACAGGCTTGCGGCTTGCGCGTTCTCGTGGAAACACACGTTGCCATATTGTCACACATTTCTTTTAAGTAAATGTTTTAAAAATGTTAAAATTAATAAATACCTACAACATTATTTTTTATAAAACACTATGACAATTATGAAATAAAAAAATTAATTTTAGTTTATTTGAAACTATATCAACATCCATAAATTATCGTACATTTAACCATTATCGATCGTACATCGTACTCTACACGTAATTATCGTACAAATACGATAATTATCGTACGTCTGGTAACACTGGTTCAGAAGTTTCCATTACGCTGGCGTAAAGTTCGAGATAACCAAATTTTATGTTCGCAGTTGGTGCAGTTGGGCTCCCACCAATCAAAACGCAGAACTAATATTCGTAATGGCGAAGCCACCCGACTTCTGCCGATCATTTTGTAAACAAAACGGGATTCTCAACAAAACAACATACCCTTTTATTTTCTTTGCAAAACAATTTGTTTGGCCTTTTGGATTGTCTGTGTGTTTCCATATTTTTTTCCAAATATCGCGATTGTAGATTGTGTGCTTTTTATTTTTATTAAATCTGTTTATGATGTCAGTTGTCATTAATGTCACTTTACCCCGGACCAATGAAATGAAAGCGGCGAACTGAGTTTATAAATGGCCCAAAAAGCTCAACTGTGAACTTCAACTGCACGAACTGCGAACCTCAACCTCAACTGAACCTCAACTGAGTTTATAAATCCACCTTAACTCTTGAGGTGAATGAAAAATAGAACTGTCAAGTTCTGAAGTTTCTATTTTTAAGAAAATTAAATATGGTAATCAAGGCAGAACAAAAAGCTTTTATGATCTATAGTTACTTTAGAAATGGCAGAAGGGTTGATGGCCAGTGGGTTTATTCAACACGGGACGCCATTCAGGATTTTCCGAGGGATTTTCAAACAGAATTTCCACACATAGTCATGGAAGTTTTGACCAGATCTGTGACTTTGTTTAGAGAAACAGGAAGCGTGCATATAGAAAGGAAGGCAGTGGGAGACCCAAAGTTCACGCCGATAAAAAGTAGAAGAAGTGAGGCCAATTGTTAATGAACACCCCACAAACTCCTATTCGGCATTTAAGCCAGCAAGTAAATGTATCCTACGGAACCTGCAATACAATCCTGAACTGTGACCTGCATCATCATCTAAGCTCAGTCCAAGAATTGTTACCAAACGACAAACCGCAGCGAATGCAATTTTCAGAGTAGTTTATGGGTAATTTGCATAATGAAAACGTATTTGAAAAAACCCTTTTTTACTGACGAGGCATGGTTTTACCTCTCTGGTTATGTAAATTCCCAACAAATGAGAATGTGGAGTTCTGAAAATCCACATTTCTTTATAGAGAAAGGAGCCTTTGCATTCACAGAAAGTTGGTGTGTGGGCGGCCATATCGAAAAGAAGGCTAATTGGACCGACTTTTTTTTGAGGGACTCTCAAATCGGCGCGATACAGTAATCAAATTTTTGAAAATTTTGTAAACGCATTAGACGATAAAGAAATGCTACAAGGCTACTTCCAGTAGGACGGCGCGGCGCACCAATTATCGTAACTCTTGGTAATTTAAATTTTTTGGAAGAATTTTTCGAAGACCGAATCATTAGTCGTAATATGCCAGGTAGGTGGCCACCACGGTCCTGCGATCTCACGCCGCGCGACTTTTTTTTATGGCCACACATTCTCGGTTTTGAAACCCCTTGCGATACTAGGACACTCTCAACGTGTCAATCAACAGTGTTAATCCCTATTTACCTGTACACTTTTACGAAGATTATACTTGATCAGTCCGATCTTGATTCGATTCGATGTACTCGTAGGAAGTGGGTTACAAACTCGTTCAAGATTTATGATTATCGTAATAATCATATAAAATTTTCTAATATTTAACATGGTTTGAATTAAAAGTAATATGTCTGAAGCAATGTGACTGGTATTACTTTCCGTATCCTGTATTACTCAAGATTTTTTGTGACATTCATGAACAGTGAACGAACGCGCTCTATTAATTTACTTACAACATATTATTATAAAATTATAAATAATTTTGTCAGAAATACTTATATTTGCCGTAATATTTTTCCATGGGAAAACAACTGTTCAGCTGTAAACAACAAATGTAAACTAATCGTTAAATCATTTTAATAGCTGTATTATATTCGTTCTATAAAAAATTAATCATTACTCATATATTAGACTATCTTGCGCCCGCGACTTCGTCCGCGGTATAATAATTTTACTCCATTACAAACTTTGAACCCCCTTAAAGGTTGATTTATTAAAAAACTGTAAGACACATGTTTGAACATTTATTTTTTAGAGTACTTCTATGCAGTTTCGAGTTAATAGGACCATCTAATTTTTTTTCTCCATACAAAGTTTGAACCCCTGGCCCTGTTTCACCCCCTTAGGGGTTTAATTTTGAAAAATCCCTTTTTAGTGAGTACACATGATAAAATAAAACTATATACTGACCAAATTTTATATTTAAAGCTTTAGCGGTTTCGGCTCGGCGATGATGAATCAGTCAGTCAGTGAGGACATGTTATTTTATATAGTATATAGATAATAAGATGTTTATACCAACACACATGAATGGCCAACCCCTACAGAACAATGAAACGTTCCACCTTGTCGGCATCGCTTTCGAACATGATCGCACTGGCACAAACACATTACGTCAGTAGCCACAAAGCTTGTTTTTCTCTTTGGAGCCAGAAAATACGTGTCCTCTTTGAGCTTACACACTTTGTTTCCCAAATAAGACCTAACCTAGAGTACTGCTCCCACATCTGGGGAGTGGCATCACATTCGGTACTTGACATCCTTGATGCTATCCAAATGAGGGCGTATCCAGCTCACAACGGAAGGGGAACAGCTTTCTGAATTTAACTACTTTTATTGGGGAGGGGAGGATGTTATGAAATATTACGCAATAACAAAAGGATGAACACCATTTATTAAAAAAATATTTTCACGCTGTTATTATGTACGATGATGTATCGTGACGTGAAATGCGCAGTGTTGCCAGCGGTATCTCGGCTATTTCCGCTACCAGGTGCATTTTGTCGCTACCATACGCTACGTCACGTGTTAATCAGTTTTTCAGAAATTTGTTGTATATATTTTTTTCCGTCTTAATTTAATTTTTTCCGACTGGGAAGGGGGGTCAGCAGGTCTCCTTGCCCCCCTCCCCTGTATACGCCCTTGTATTTAGACTTTTTCTACCGATACTTCCACGGATTTTGCTCTGAAGAACTAACCGCTGTAATTCCCCCTTTGATCGTTCCTCACAGAACAACAAGAGGCGCGTTACGTATGCATCCCTTTACTGCCCAGCTACAAAAGCTAAGAACATCCAGATTATGGAACAAATTGCCTGCAGATATCTTCCCTTTCCCTCTCAACCCCCAATCCTTTAAATCCCGTGTCAATAGATGACGTTTTCCTTTTCTTCGGACACCCGGCTAGTGAAGTCTAATTTGCTAATAATAAATAAGTTTTGTTCAGGTGTCAGTTTGCTTATTATTAAAGAACACACATTTTGGATAATTTTTCACCCAGTATTTTTTATTTAACTGGTGAAAAAATTTTAGATTATGTTCTAGTAAAATTTAAACTGTTGAGAGACACTCCCATAAATAAACAGAGGTTGTGATTCTAATTGTATACATAACTATTTTTTTTTTCAGAATTTACAGAGCGCAGCCAAAGCATAAAATTATATTTTTGCTTTCGATACTAGTCAATTGAAAATGTTTTTCTTTTTTCTAATTATCCATATACTACCTGATAACAACTGATGATAACCCACTGGTGCTTGGTCTTCTACATCATTGTTATTATGTTCGTGTGGTGTGTCTATCAAGAGTCGCATCTTATGATAATTTGTTTGCAAGTTTACAGTGATCACTGTTTGTTGTTACAAGATAATTAATACTCAATTGATGGAATATAATATAATTAAGGTTGATTTTAATTACGCAATGCATTAGTTACTATATAGCATACCGTCGGGGTAACGGGCGGAACTTTGAGTAATAATTCCTGCAATTTGTCTGCGAGCAAAAGTATTTATCTTAATTTATTGTTATGGCTTAATTCGCGGGTACTTCTGCTACTGAATTGAAAATTAAAATTGTTTAATGTCGGGGTCTCGTGAAAGAAGACAAACTATTTTTTTATTACTGCATAGAACTGGAAAAATACACTTTTTTTGACATAAACTTTTATTGATTGTAAGGGTTATAAATATTATTTCTGCCATCAGTTAATAGTTATTATAGTTAAGGTCAAGATGTGTGGCCACATCGACTAGCTCTAAAATAACGGGACTTGCTTGAGGGGGTACTAATTTAGTTCATTAATGCTACATGCTAATAACCTATCAATGTACTTACCAAAAATAAATGTACACTCCTTAACATCATTGGTATGAGTAGAGATGTGCCATGAGAATGTTCTCAAGGGAATATTTCCGGAGAACAGTAAATTACCGAGAATATTTCCCAGCATAAATTCGCGAGAATTTATGATTTTAGAAAAAAATATAAGTTACTGGAAAATGACCGAGAATATTTCCGAGAACGAGAATGTTCTCGGGAAAATCCATATTCTCCGAGAATTTGTGAAAATTTACTGACATTTAAGGTAAACAATGTATTTTAACTCCGCTATTGTATCATAGATGGAGCTTGGAGCATCTTTATCTTTATTTCTTTTCTGTGTTGTTTTAAACAACTTGTTTAGACATGTTATTTTATACAATGCGTTTCTAAGTTGTGTTTTATTTATAAATAAAGTTACTCGAAACAATGGAAATAAAAATTTAATGTGTGTTTATTTTGACTAAGATGCATAATCACGTTAATTTACAATTTAAATATTTTCTAAATTAGGTACTGTGCAGTGCTATCTCTTTATTTTTTCAAATGAAATTATTGTAAAAACTACTTTGGGTAAAAAAATATGTTCTTCCAATTTATGCAGTCAAACAAAACATAAAATTCTCCAAAATTTTCGTTAAATTCTCATTGTTCTGGAAGAATATTTCCCAATAATAAATTCTCGAGAATGTTCCATCTCTACATCTCTTTATTTTTTCACATAGAATTATTGTAAATACTACTTTTGGTAAAAAAATATGTTATTTCAGTTTATGCAGTCAAAACATAAAATTCTCCAACATATAAAATAAATTCTCCAAAATTTCCGATAAATTCTCATTGTTCTCGGAGAATATTTCCCAAAAATAAATTCTCGAGAATGTTCCATCTCTAGGTATGAGCCAGAAAACAGATCTTATTTGGCGGCACTTACAGTATTATAAGTGTGTCAAACAGCCACTATCAATAATTAAAATTCCTGTATAATCATTAAAAGCAGAATCACAAAATGAGATTTTTTTTATTTTATGTTTTTAAAGAAGTAAGTGTGATATGATAAATAGTTTAATGAACGTCATGTTTTAACAAATATTTGATAATGTCGCAAAAAGTGTTTGAGCCAAACAAATTGCCCAGCTATGTATATCATGGGCTAGTGCTAATTCTAGAGTATTTACTTTTCGAAAGCTAAAATCGTTAATCAAAATATAGGGAATACTGGGATAACAACTATTAATTGACGAATCAAATAATGCCCTGAGCCGTATTTGATTGACAAAAATAGGATCGATCAATCAATCAATCAATCAATCAAAATATGCTTTATTGTTATAAAGAACAAGTTCTTGTAACAAAGCTAACAAGTAACCTAATATTATTATACTACTCCATAACAAATTAACCAGTACCTATCCAACACTACATTCCTTCTGGACACTCTAACAACCAGATCATCTGGACATGATGACGTAATTACAGTCTTACTAATAATGTCATGATCCTAAAAACCCTATCTAACTACCCAGCGTCAGAAAATAAAAACGCGAAAAGATAAACACAATTGCCATAAAGTCAATATGAAATATATATAAAATAAATGTAAAACAAATATAAAATAAATAAAATAAATGTGGACACGAAGTAAAAAAACGTCATTGTACACTAATAAAACAAGTTGGATTAAAATTGTTAAAAATTGCACAAGCAAAATGATCACAACAGATTGACTAGCTAAGGTAATATTTATGTAAATAAAAACGTGTACATCTTTACATTAAATATGAACAATGACACCTGATTAAACCGTTTCATCGAAGTACTCATCCAAGCTATAATATGCTTTATCCCGCAATAAAGCTTTCACTGCGCGGGTAAACCTTTTATTGTTTTCAATATTTCTGTATGCCCTTGGCAGATGATTATAAATCTTAATGCTCTCATATATCACACGGATCCTTTACGATACTCCAATAGTATTGCATCTCTTTCTGCTGCCCATCTTGATTCAGTTACATATCTCTCTAAAAGTTCGTGATCTGGATCGATCCAATTTTTGTCAATCGATAGAACTATGTTCTCATTTACCGTAATGTACACTTCATGCACTTTTAATTTTAAATCAGGAATCCTTTGTTATGCGGCTACAAACAAAAATCGCCGCAAAAAAATCATAAAATCTGGGATTATTTATAAATTGGCTATAATAAGATCATATTTTGCGTTTTTAAATTGGGATATACGAATAAAAATATAAACAATCTTTTACGGATCTTTCAAATAAGCATAACTTGTGTTGCCAAAGAAAACAATGCAAGTATGCGCATATATAACACACAAACATTTACAAAGTTGGCCGACAAGACTAACGACCTTAAATTTATGCAAACAAACTAGCGCCGTTCCGACTAAAAACTGATAAAGCAAAGAAGTTTTATGACTTCCCCTGGTTTACGAAACATACCAGACACGGACGCGTCCACATTGTTCCGAGAATTATTTTTGAGTCATATTTCAATACGCTAGAATGCCCAATTTCTCTAATGTTATAATAACTTTAGCGATTTTTTAACGATTTCGTCTCAAATTTTGAGGATAGTCGAATTTTTATTATTTTTTTTTGGTTGTTATTTAAATTGACAAATATGATCAAAATTAAAAGTTATAATTTAAAAATTTTGATGACACACTTTTGTAGTTAACTACATTAATTCCAAATAACGGCCTTTTTTCTTTTTCAAAAATATTAGCAACCGAGTTGCTATATGTATCTCTCTCATCATAATTCTCATCGTGTTTCCACTCCGATGAACTATCTCACATCAACACACCGCCATGCTGAACTGCTTAGGTTGGGTTGGGTTGACCCAATGCAAATTTATAATTTACAAACGATAGTAGCTATGAATTTTGTCATTAAAAAGCATCAAGTCTTCTTACTTTGTCTCACATAAGTGGAACTACAGTGAATCCCAAATTGTTTCGCTTAAGGTATGCTCAAGGTAATAAGCAAAACCTGTGTTTTATTCATAACAAGTTGAGGAAATACTTAAATGTTAGATGCTCATGCTCATCGAACAGTTTTGAACAAAAGCTTTTACTTACATTTTTATTCATAAAATAATATATAGCACATTATGCTTTGCATCCTTTTATTCATGTTCCACATCTACAGAGCTTCTCCTTTTTCGACACTGATCATTGTTTACTGTATTAAAAGGAGAGCTAGGACTAGTTCGGCACAATCCAATAGGCATGTTATAAGAGAAAAGCCCTATTAATTAACGTTGCAATGGTAGTAATTTAATCGCCACTATTTTCTAGTCTGCTGTGCCTTCTTGGAAGGGCAATGGAAGGGCTCGGCGTTTTCTAATATGCTAAATAATTTTGTATAAACTGGTGCGCTTAATTGTGCATGTTTGCTCAAGTTTCTAGAGATCTAAGCAAACCTGAGCAAAATTTTAAACAATGGAAGAGTGGAATTGATAAATCGATTAGGTGCCAAACAGTTTTTATTATTGTTTTTCACATAACCACGGTCCAATTGCCAACACGGATGTGCTAAGAAACGGGTAGTTTTATTAACACAAATTTAAAGCAGATTTGAAACACTATTAGTACCCAGATTAGTACCTACATTTTTCCTCTAAAATCGGCCAAGTACCAAAAGTGCCGTTATTCAGTACAGTGTGTACTGATTGTGTTGTTGAGTTTTTTGGTGCAAAACATGGAAAATATCTATAGACAATGATTGTTTCAAAATAAATTAAAAAAATTGTCTTCCCTTTTGACTTTGGATGGTCCAGTCATACCCTTTTTTTAAATTTTAGTATTATGGCACATAGCCGTTTTTTTAAATATTGACCTAATGGTAGTTAACCTTTACTAGTTTAGGATTATTTTACAATTTCTTTTTGTCAGGATGTTTTAATAGCACTTAGATATAGAAAAAAAATTTGACATACACAGCTCCTATAATGTGTTTTACAAAGTGTTTTTTTAATAGTTTAAAACCAGGTTTTTGGCACTTGACCAAGTTATCTATTCCACTCTTCAGTTACCAGCGAAAAGTAGCAAAGACTGCAAATTTGTAAATAGTGTTATGAGTATTCTAAAAGTTCTGAGTTTAGATTTTAAATTGAGGTAGAAAAAAAGTTATTTAGCCTTTTTACTTTCAATAATAGTTAAGTTTTCCATAAAGAATTATTAATTTTATTTTTACATTCTGTAAGCCCATTAATGCAACACAGAAAATTAAAATGCTAATATTGAGGTTACACAGTTAATTATAGGCTAAATAAACCCTATTCTATAAATATTTTGATTTTTACCAGCATTTAATTCGGATGTCAAGGTCATAATAAAGTAATCAGACCTTCCTTACTGATAGTTTCGCATATCTAAGTCGTATAACAATAATTTAGACAAAACATAATCGTAAAATTGTTATTATTAATTAGCAACAAACAAATTTACAGAAAAATGATAAACCAAACAGTTTTATCAAGTTTAATTTTTAATTAATAATTTATAAAGAGAGCCGACTAACATCTGTCAAAATGATAACCTTTTTATTAAATATAAAAATAAACATGTGGAATGCCTTGACGTTAAGTTCATCAGCTGAAGTTCAAACATTCTGTATATATAAGAAAAGGTTAGTTACGTCATTTTTCTTCTACGCTTATCAAAAATTAACATTATTGAAAATATTCTTGTTTAATATTTGCATGTGACAAATTCAAGGATGTATTTTTTGTTACATATATGATACTACTATAGGTATGGTTGTGGACGAAAAATCCCGGACACATTATTTTTTCTAGTGTTATTCAACCTTCTATACCTTAGGTCACCTGGATGGTTCCTAAAAGTAGTTAAGTTTGATAATAAATACATATCAATAAATTTTGAAAACATTTGTTACTTTATTTTTGGTAAAACGAAGAGATTAAACCAACAATAAAAAGCAAAGTTGATGATATTATTTGAAGGGGATCGCTCAGTAAGGAGAATATCCGAACAAATCGGTTTACCGAAAACCGAGAAGTACCACTCAAGAATTGAAGCGGAAATTGGAAAATACCGGCTCTCTAAATAGAATGCTTGGAAGTGGAAGGAAGATTATATCAAATGAACAACAAGATAATAACTAGGTAACTTTTTTGGAGAGCTATCCATTCCAAACACCCGTGGAGGCGCACAGGGTGTCCGTTATTTACCAAGTTGATTTTTTTTCTTGCGACGCCCCCTAAATTTTTAGTTTATCGTCTAAAAAAAATGTCAGACCAAAATAAGCCCTTAATATTCATAATAAACCTTGCCCTAAAGACGATACATTTGCCATTTAAATTACATGGGATTTTGCCACTTTTTACAATTAAATTTTTTTTTCTCGGACAAGATGACTTATAGCAATGAATATAGGAAATTGAATGCTCTACAAAAAAGGCCTCTTATAATTTTTCGATTAATTCACTCCTTCAAAAGTTATTCAAGGTGAAATTTGAACTCTATGTATGTAAATTTTCAGATTTTTTTACTTTTACGGCAAAGTGATTATTATTTCGATAAAAGTTATTAGTTTATTTCTAAAAATAGATAATTCTGGTGGAATTAGGGTAAAAAAATTTGAAACATGGAAAATAATATACCGCATAACAGGTAGCTGGTTCTAGTTTGAATCATTTTTGAGACTATTCATTTATAACACGCGGTCAACTAATTTTTATTGAATTTCATAAATTTTGGTATACTTTCATGAAATTTCCCTTCAATACAGTAAGTGACTCAAAATTACACTACAAGCATTCCCGCCAACACATGGATTTTCTACTCCCGCAAGCGCGCTAAGTCGCATTTAGTACCTTGAATAACTTTTGAAGGAGTGAATTAATCGAAAAATTATAAGAGATCTTTTTTGTAGAGCGTTCAATTTCCTATAAGAATATGTATATCTCATTGCTATAAGTCATCTTGTCCGAGAAAAAGAAATTAATTGTAAAAAGTGGCAAAATCCCATGTAATTTAAATGGGAAATGTATTGTCTTTAGGGCAAGGTTTATTCTGAATATTAATGGCTTATTTTGGTCTGACATTTTTTTTAGACGATAAACTAAAAATTTAGGGGGCGTCGCAAGAAAAAAAATCAACTTGGTAAATAGCGGACACCCTAATGCGCAGAGACAAACAAACTTTCCTGGATCTGTTAGGGTAGGAAGACGCGTAAAAGAAAGATCTAATTTAAGAAATCGTGCTGCTGTTAAGAAACCAATTTTAACTACTGACGACAAAGAGCACAGGGTGGGATTTGCTGTGCAATATTTACAGGAAGGGTCGGGGTGAGAAAATGTTGTTTTCACGGATGAAAAGACCTTTCAATCCTATTTCAGTGGTCGGATAAGAGTTTACCAACCTGCAAATACCAGATTTGAAGAAAAATACACACAAAGGGTTAAAACAAATGGTAGATTTTTAGTTAATGTATGGGATACATCACCTCAAGAGGGCTTGGACTTTGTTATCGCATTAATGGCGGATTTACATCAGCGGAAGTATATATAGATACTTATATTAGAAAACGTTATGCAGCCTTCAGTGAACAATATTTTTCCTCAAAGAAATTGAATTTATCAACATGACAACTGCCCTGTCCACACGGCAAGAAGGATTTTTTATTGGGTGCGAGAAAACAATATTCATTTACTACCTCGGCCCTCAGCAAGTCCTGATGTAAATCCGATTGAAAATGTTTGGGACCACATTGTCAAAAAAATTAATAAAACAAATGATTTCCATCCAGGAAATAGTGATGGCTTGTGGAACAAAATAGAAAGAATATGGAACAACTACATATAATCTGCATCATTTTTTTTTTATCTAAGACATCCCACGTAGACTTCAAGCCTAAGTACTAACGTACCGTGGGTGTCTGGAGAGAAGGGAAATGTAGTCTATTGACACGGGATGTGAAGGATTGGATGTTGGGACGGGAAGGGAAAACATCTGCAGGCAATTTGTTCCATAATCTGGAGACCCTAGGTATGAATGAGCGAGGGAAGTGGTCTGTTCTAGGCTTTTGTAGCTGGACAGTAAAGGGACGCATACGTAACGCGCCTCTTGTTGTTCTGTTAGGGACATTCAAGGGGGGAATAATACCGGCTAGTTCTTCAGAGCAAAATCCGTGAAAGTAGCGGTAGAAAAGGGATAAATCCCCTACAGCGCGGCGATGAGCGATTTCTCGTGAGGGCTGGGTCATTGATAAGTCGAATGGGTCTTTTTGGATAGAATCAAGGATCTTAAGTGTCGAAGGTGATGCCGCTCCCCAGATGTGGGGGCAGTACTCTAGGTTAGGTCTTATTTGGGAAACATGCTCAAACGCTGGTAGCATCCCAAACGTTTGGAATTAATTAATATTGAAAAGAATGGTGCGACAATAAAATATTAATTTACTCATATTTTTATGTTATTTCTTTTGGTAATAAATTTTGATTAAACCTAAACAAAATATATTAAATAATTATTTATTACTGGATAAAAGTTAAAACTGGATGGATTTATTTGCTTTTTGCAATGAATCTAACAAACCAGGCTAGAGGAAATGGACCATTTTTTCTAAAAATGACATCTTTTACCAGTTTATTTACCGAAGTGGCCATAAATATATAACAGAAAATGTTAACCTAAGTGTCCGGGATTTTTCGTCTCCAACTGTACATTCCATCAAATCTTCGATATTGCTATCAGTATTTATTCCTCTTTTACATTTAAACAATTTAAAAACATTCTTAAAAGATTTTCTTTTTGATGCCATTTATCATGATAACTAATATAATAACAAACTAAATAGGCTTTGACCGCAATAATTTGTGAGAATCCTCTATTCCATAGGGCCATAGGCGATTTCCTTGCGATTTGCCCATCTCTGCCAAGCCAAAAGAGTCAATCTGTGTGCTATTTTCTGTAACACACACGTGCATTACTATTAAGAGAATAACGCACCGGTGATAAAGGATAAAGGATATAATCAATTTTCCCTCTTACTAAGTTTAGTGAATATGCACATACATATGGGTTGTGGGAAAAATATTTCAATTTATATTTAATTCATCTCTCTTGTAATTGTATATTTCATTTGTATAAATAAAAAGAACCTGTGCACTACTATGAATAAATGGTTTGAGTATTCATAAGGCTCATTCATTTCTGTTATACAACAAATTATTGTTTCTCATTTAGCAACTTACGTTTGTTAATATTTTTCCATAAGATAACAAAACGAGAAAAATTGTCATGCAAACAACGTAGTGCATGCATGAATGCGCCGATGTAGATAAAAACGCTTTGTGTTCGTTCTTTTGCGTATCCTTGGACGAATGTGCATTTAACATATAACGGAGTTTATTAGCAATTAAATTAAATGGTTTTCTATATGCGACTGTTCGTTGTATTTTGTTTGTGATTACAAAAAACTGCTGTCTAGTTCAAGTTGTTTCGTAACAGTTGATGGTAATTAATTTAGGTTGTGGAAAACCGGAAAAAGTCAGGAAATTTATGTAGTCAGCGAAAAGTCAGAAAAATGTCAGGAAATTTGTTCATCCATAATATTCAAATTATTTTCTGATGAAAGTCGCTGGTAGCACAGCGAAGTCTCCATCGTATTTTACATCCATTGCATTACCTTTTCCCCTGCAGTAGGGGAATGTATCTCCCCACTGTATTTTCTTAGTTTCTCTCTTTCCTTTTCTCAGTGTGTCTTTGTTGTCTTGCGCATCGCTTTTGCCGTCAGAAAGTATGCGCAAAATGACAAAGATAGAGTAGATAGAAAAAAGGGATAGCATTATAAACAGAAGCGTGTAAATCACGTGTTAGTTGGAAAGAGACTACTGTACTTTTATTTAAGTTTGTATAAATAAAGTGTTTATACCAAACAAGGTAAAAATTAATGCCGTCAAATTGATGGATAATAAAATTCAGTAAACTTATTTGTTATAAAAAATGTAATTACAAAAAAATTATGATACAACTTAAAGTCAGAGAAATTTGGTTGGAAAAAGTGGTTACCCTGAATATAATATACATACATACATCCTGATTCCGATTTCCTGATTTATCGGATAGGAAATTCTATTCACACAATACCATACATCCGATCAGGCCGTTTGATTATTTTACACAGTGCCTCCGGTGCACTCACTCAGGGCTTAGGGCCCATATTTTCGAGATCACACAAATCACACGGATCCGATAATCGGAAGAACAAGTGGGATGTGTATTTCCAGCCTAAGGGCGTTTGTACACACACCGATAATTCGGTGTAGGTGTTCAGGCAACCGACTGTTGCATATTGCGTCCGATTTTTATTTGAGATCCAGATACGCCATTTTTACTTATCGGTCCGCCAAATATCATTTACAAGTGAAAATGGCACAGGTTGATCTCGAATAAAAATCGGACGCAATATACAGCAGACGATTGCCTGAGCACCTACGCCGACTTCGACATCCGATAGTTATCGGTGTGTGTACAAACGCCCTAAGGCTGGGAAAATACATCCGATTCTGCCTCCAATTATTGTCTGATACGACCATCGAATCGAAAATATCATTCACACATCCGATTAGCTTGTTCGACTGTTATTTTACACAGTCTCTAGTGCAGCATCCGAGTCGGATGATCGATTTCGAGTCGGACGATTTCTTATCTGATGTAGGTACTCGTATGTATGTAAAGACACGCTATCTATCTATACTCTATACTAATATATAAAATTGTAAATTGACTGACTCGCTCATTTATCAACGCCCAGCTAAAACTACTAATGCTAAAAAGTTGAAATTTTGCACACTCACACTTTTTTATTCTTAAACGACAGATTGTATTGACAAACGCCGAACCATGTTATTTTTTTTTTAGATAAAAACCAATGTTTTTGTGTTGTAATTTAATCCCTAACACTATGTGCAAACATTTTTAGTTTATGGATATTCGGGCCGCATGATCTAGCGTGATCTAGCCATCATTTGTTATTTTCCGCATTCTTTATGTTATACCATAGACTAAATAATACATAGACGAACACTGGCGTGTAACAAAAATGGACCAACAAGCGGGCATCCATTTAGACATTTTGAGGGTTTACTGGTTTATGGCTTAGAAATTTGTTTGTCCACAATTATATATCCATGCGTTTATATGTACTATATGGATATATAATGGTGAACAAACAAATTCGTAAACCATAAACCAGTAAATTCATATAAATGTTTCAATGGATGCCCGCTTTCGGTCCCATTTCGGTGTATTCGAGGATTTGTCTATATTCTTTATAGTCTCTGGTTATACGCAGAAGCTAAAGTTTAAAAAAAGTGCGCGTACTGTATAGATGTACTTAACTGTCCAACAGCTTGGCTATTTTGCAGCCTCTACGAAAAACAACCAATGTCGTTTACAAAGAAGTAATAACTTTCAAATATATATTCTAAAAATATATTTCATGATTAAAACACGCAGGCGAAGCCCGCGGGTACCAAATAGTACTTTATAAAAATGGGGCCTTTCGATAGTCGGATCTGAAAGTCCGAAGAAAAAATCGAATGTATATTCCTAGCCGAAATGACAACAATTTTAAGAAGTGATAATTTTTACTGGCAAGCTGAGTATTGTTAAATACAAGGCCGATAACCCCTATTGCCAAGTGATATTGTCATTTGCGAAGTGACACTTGCTAAATACAAAGTGATAATTGTCAGTTGTTAAAATAAATAAGACCTTTTTATTATAGAAAGAAAAAAATTTTAGTCGTTCTTTTTACACTTTTGTGTTTTCGTAAGTTTGAATTATCTTAGTATTATATAACCATTATTTTAAGACTACTAAAGCTTAAAATTTGTGTTTTGGTCTTTTGCGTCTAAACCCGTTCTTTTTTCTTTGTATTGGAGTGTTAAAAATAAAAATAGGATATTTTGTATTCGATTTCAAAAATTCCCCAAGTCATGAGTCATGAGTATAACATTCTATAAGCATATTAATATTTGTTACCTTACATGTTGAATCTTTTTTTTTTTGTTTCAGGTATGTTGGAAACTATAAGCTTGTAATTTAAACATGGTGAGTTCAGTATAGCGTGTGTCCATACTATTTTCCAAATATACAGGGTGTCCGAAAAGTATGGGCAAATATCTTTGCTATTAGTAAAGATAGAGACACCAAATCTTAGGTGTATCTTATTGGTTAATAAATCTACCTTTTTATGTAATTTAGCTTTTTCAACACCCTTGAGGGGCGACGCTAGGGAGGTGAGGTCAAAAATTTTAAATGCAACCCTATTCCGTGCGGTTCCTCATTTTAAAGATCTCCAAAAAAGAAACATTTTACGGCAAACCCGAGGTCCGTATTTTAATTCGTTGTTAAATGGGAAGCCTTTAATTAAAAATCGTAAAAAAATAAAGACTTAAATAGCTTTATTTCTCTTATTACTTTAAAAATTGTTTAAAATGACCACCATGAACTTCTTGGCAGTAAAAGAGTCGATTTTGAAACTACTACTCACATTTTCCAGAACGGGACATGTTACTTCTTGGCAGAGTTTAAAATTCGACTTTATTACTGCCAAGAAGTTCATGGTGGTCATTTTGAACAACTTTTAAAGGGAGAGAAATAGGTACATTTTTTTTACGATATTTAATTTTTATTGGCTTGCCATGTAAAAACAAATTATAAGATACGGACCTCGGGTTTGCGGTAAAGTGTTCCCTTTTTGGAGACCTTTAAAATGAGGTTCCACACTGCATAGGATTGCATTTAATATTGTTGACCTCAACTCCCTAGCGTCACCCCTCAAGGGGGTTGAAAAAGTTAAATCACATAAAAAAGTAAATCTATTAACCGCTAAGATTCACCTAAAATTTGGAGTCTCTTTACTAAGGGCAAACATATTTGCCCATACTAAGATTTTTCGGATAAGTTTTAAGCAAGAATGTTAAAACCTTTTTTAAGAGAATCTATATTTTCAATTTTCTTCTCAGTGAAATGGCCTCATTTAATTTTTTCGTAAAAACTGTTAATGACGTATTGTTAGGTTTTTAATACTATTAACTTGCAAAATTTCAGAATAATCGTTACAGCCGTTTTTAGAGAACGGATTTTTTTAAATTGTTAACATTTGTAGGTAAGGTATCCTTATTTGGAGTAGTCAAAAGAATAAAAAGTAGGGGTCCAGAAGGGAAAGAGGACCCTAGATATCCTATTTTAACAAAGTCGGTAATTGGTACACGTACAAGTACACACATAAATATTTTTTCCAAAACTTTCTTTTTGATATCTTGAAGCAGTAAATTTTTGGGAGGATACACGTATTTGTGTCTCTCGAAAATAAGAATTGCGAACTGCATATTAAAATATTAATAATAATATAATAGCCAATGTTTACCTAACACAAAACAAAACAGTATCTATACCTAGTAGTACCTGCATCACATATATCTTTTTATCTTGGGCTAACACAAACACGTCAGCTGTTGGGTACATTATTATCAACTTAATAAGTGTACTTCATTATGCGGTGTAGGTTGATTCTGTATCGAATACTCATTAAACAGATTGAAATCTATTCATTCTTGTGCAATAAAAATGAAATAATCTTAAGTAATATGGTAACTAAGTCAGTAATAAGTGGGCTTGGTTTTTCCTTAGACTGTGAACCTGCATGATGTTTATTTATGTGAAGGGAATGCCGCACTTTTATAATTTAATGATGGCCAGGTTGTTATATTTACATCGATTATATACTTTTTAAATGTAATTTTGAAAAGGACCTTTAAGTGCCTTTTAAGAGGATTTTATTTTATTTAGCACTTTGCTAGAAAGAATCAGCAAGAGACCGCCAAATTTAAAATATTACGAGAAATTGCTCTACAGTTTACAACTCTGCATTAGGATCTTAAGATATTACAATATTCAAAAACAATGTAGAATATGCATTTAGAAAACAAATTGTGAGCTAATAAGGAAGCAAATAAAGAGACCTATTTTAAAATATTTGATTTTTACTTCACCTATTGAAGGGCTAGTATAAGGCAGCATAAGGTCAAGATTAGGTGACCAAAAAGTTTACCATGCATTGTGAAACCGGGTCTTAGGGTGTCTTGAACTTGTTGGTTAAAGAAAGCCCTTTCGTTTTCAATGCCGACGTTTCGTTCCTCGGGGTCAAAATAACGGGTTTTTTGTGTTTAAAGGTATATTAAAATTTAAAAACGGACACATTAAATACACCTGACGTACATAACAAAATGGCGGACGTACCAAATATGCAAGATATCTAAAATGATAATAATGATAATAATACCTAATATATATATATATATATATATATATATATATATATATATATATATATATATATATATATATATATATATATATATATATATATATATATACAGTCAACTTCGGATATAACGAACCACCAAGGGGATCTTTAAACAGTTCGTTATAGCAGGGCGTTCGTTATATCCGAAGTGCAGACAATAAAACAAATATGTACTATGTACATACATATGTATAGGTACTTTTTGTGAGTCGTTTATTATAATCAATACATAATAGTATTTTTAAATTATGTACTTATTAAACATACATATTTGTATAATTTATACAAAATCAGTAATTTCAAATTTTTTCTTTTTTCTAGTACATGTTTTTCAATTTTAATTTGTAAGTAATCACCAGACTCAATCAACACTCTTGTTGTCAAAATTATTATTATTAAAATTTACGAATATTAATAGTCTTTGACTTTTGTAACTGATAGTCCCTACAGATTTAGGCATTTACAACCCCATTTTGCAGTTTTGTAACTATGTCAACTTTTTCTGCAAGTGTTTATAAACTTTCGCTTGCTGAATTTTGGCGCGCTCTGCTCCATGCTAGAACAATATTCCCTCGCCTATTGCCGAAATTAAACTACAAATTGAAATGGCGCCTGACAGGTCGCTTCTCGACCCGTTATCCGAGAATACCAACCATAGAGAAGCGACAAAACGTGTCGGTGCCTTTGATATTTAGGGTACCCAGTTTTGCTGACCTTGGGCAGACACGTATCCACAATATTGAACGGAGAAAGATATTTCGTCACACTAATGATGCGGTATAGACAGAAGTCCACATTATCGTCGCACATGCCCTGTGAAATCTTCTATTGTCTTTGTCGCTTCTCTATGGTTGCTATTCTCGGCCGTTACTGTACGAATATGGAAGTGACACTTACGTGAAATTTCGACAGTTCGTTATAACCGAACTTCCACAAGCAAAAACTAATCAAAATAGGGTTCGCTATAGCCGATAGTTCGTTATAGCCGGGTTCGTTATAAACGAACAAAAAATACATACATTCTTATGGCGCTTTGGCCGGACCATAATTTTTGTTCGTAATAACCGGTGGTTCGTTATATGCGGAGGTCGTTATATCCGAAGTTCACTGTATATATATATATATATATATATATATATATATATATATATATATATATATATATATATATATATATATATATATATATATATATATATATATATATATATACTCCATGGTACCTGCTACTTACTGTTAGACTTACAGCCTATGGGCACTGTCTCAGATAAAAGGAGACCAATTCCATCATAAGAAACAAACATGATGTTAAAGTATATTGCTTGTTCGCTCATAAGTGATGCCCCAGAAGCTTTGTCAAAAGCTTCTGCGTCAGCAAGCTGTCTTCTTTTTACCGATACATGCATGCCCACATGTATTGCCATCCAAATTACCTCTTCATGGTCTTGTGTATACACCACATAATTTTGTCTCAGTTTTCTGACATTTAAAATTATGATATGAGACCAAATTATACTCTCCTGAAAAAAATTCTATCTTGCGGCACACATATCGGGACCTTAATCTCTAACGAAACCCATCAAAAGTTCTTGTAAGTAAACAAGTACCTACGTGGCGGCGCGGCGGTATGGGGTTTCGTTCCCACGAGATACCAAATTTTAGGACTTGTTAAGTGTTAGGAAGCGGATTCCGAGAAATATTGAAAATATCACCGTATCAAAAATCAAAAAATCCTCGTTCTTATTATACAGGGTGTCCAAAAAGTCTGAGCAAAAATCTATCTATCTAAAAAGGTAGACACACCAAATTTTGGATGTACAGGGTTTTCTCTTATATTTTGAACGGGGTCCACAGTCCTTATTTTTAGAGATATGGAGAAATAACGGGTTTAGATATGGAAAAATGTTTAATACAAAAATTTTAGGGTTTTATCTAAATCATCATAATTTTCTAAAAAAATAAACAAATGATAATCAGAATGTCAAAAAATCGCTATCAACTTTAATTTTTTAAATAGAACACCCTGTATACTGTATATTTTCAACCATTTAGAAAGATATCTTTTTTCTGATTTTAAAAATATATAGTTTGTTTATGTTTCTTTAAGCAGTTTTTAAAATATTTAGATTTAAATGTTTAAAAATGTTCAGAGCTATACGTTTGCGATCACTGAACAAGTTATTCCAAAGCCACCTATGCTTGAGCGGCTATAACTTAAAACTGAGCATTTTTAAATATTTAAATCTAAATATTTTAAAAACTGCTTAGAAACATAAGCAAACTATATATTTTTGAAATCAGAAAAAATACATCTTTCTAAATGGTTGAAAATATACAGGATGTTCTATTTAAAAAATTAAAGTTGATAGCGATTTTTTGACATTCTGATTATCATTTGTTTATTTTTTAGAAAATTCTGATGATTTAGATAAAACCCTAAAATTTTTGTATTAAACATTTTTCCATATCTCTAAAAATAAGGACTGTGGACCCCGTTCAAAATATAAGAGAAACCCCTGTACCTTATTGGTTAATAAATCTACTTTTTTATATAACTTAACTTTTTCAACCCCATAGGGAAAAATTTTAAATGCAACCCTATGCCGTGTGGTACCTCATTTTAAAGGTCTTAAAAAAAGAAACATTTTACCGCAAACCCGAGGTCCGTATAAAAATTAAAAATCGTGAAAAAAAATGTAAGTACCTTTATTTCTTTTATTACTTTAAAAGTTGTTCAAAATTACCACCATGAACTTCTTAGCAGTAATAAAGTCGATTTTGGAACTCACTTCTTGCATTTTCAAGAATGGCAAGGGTTACTTCTTGGCAGAGTTCCAAAATCGCGTTTATTACTGCTGGTGGTCGTTTTAAACAACTTTTAAAGTAACAAGGGAAATAAAGAGTACCTATTTAAATTTTTAATTGTTTTTTCACGATTTTTAATTCTTTAATGTCCACCATGAACTTCTTGGCAGTAATAATACTAATGATACATCTTGTGTCAAACCACGGTACGTTAGTACTTATGCTTGAAATCTACGTGGGCTATCTCAGATAAAAAAAATTTAACTAATAAGGTCTTAATCAAAATAATCCAACAAGAATTAATAAAAAAAAAGTTCTATTGACTCAATAAAATTTTGTATATAGTATGTAAATATTCGCCAATTAAATTATTTAATTACACTACCCTATTTTTTCCCGAAAATATCTTCCCTACACTATATCTTACTTGAGAGAACCTAGCTAGAATTGCTACAACTAAAAAAATGAACTAAACGGTTCATCTCGTACAAGGGAAAGTTTTTTCTCAGTGTAGGTACTGTACAATATCAGTCACGTACTTCTACCAGTTACCAGTACATCGCTCGACTGCGAATACGGTAAGATCAATTTTGAGATAACGCACGCCCAAGATCTTTAGTTACTAAAAATTAATTTTAAAGTTAATAAATATCAATGAAAATAAGAAAATCCTTAAAGGCGTTATAAAGTCCTCTCAAACAACAAACAGAATCATAAACCTTTCATAATTCTATTTTGATCTTTGTATCTAGGCTAGGCCCCATTATAGTATTGTAAATATATACAGAGAGTAACAAATATCGGTTAGCATAATACGCTTTTTTACAATTGCCTTGCAATCGTCTGAAACGGTAGAGAGACAAGTTTTAAGAAGCAAAAAGAGGTGGAATCCATCACCATGGCCGCGCAAGGACGTTCTCTGGCACTATCACTTTGTTACTACCGGCTGAACAATAATAATTACATAAAGGTGTGTTACAAACCCATTTATTTGTCGCTAAAAGAATGTATTCTTTGTAGCTGGAAGACATAAGACAATTCAGTTTGTTGTAACCTAGATTCCTACATTCGTGAATACGAAATATAATAATTTAAAAGTCCTAGAAACTAAGTACCTAATTAGTAATTATTATCTTCCATCGTAAGAATTTAGTGTTTTTCGATAAATTATGAATATTAACCATACCATAAGGACGAAGTCGTGTCAAAGAGGCAGACTGTTTTTATTATGACACAAACTTTTAGAAAAATATATATATTTTTTTGGTTTCAACTTTTGGTAATTGTGGGTCATTTTATTTATAAATTTGCGATCTAAAAAATGAATGCATAGTATAAAACGTAGTTTTCTAATTCTTACACTTGTTTAAAGCCGTTAATTGTCAAGTAAGACAGGCCTTAAGCAGTAGTGAATCAGGCCAGCTAATTTTAAAAATGACAAATGTTTATAACTTTTTATTGAAGCAAAATTGTATAATATGAAGTTGCTCATCGTCCTATTTTGTCCCAAGGAAGGTAATAATAAAATATTATCTTATATTTTTACAATATGTAATCTCGACTTGAAAAATGATGTCATCAGAAAACAAAGCTTTAAATTTGAATTAAAATTTTACACCACAGGCACAGATATAAAAAAGTGAACGCACCTGCGAATGCGAAACGAAGGTGACTAAGGCCTCGAGCATCTAAAACCGTTACACAAAGTCATCTTCAGGTGGACATGATCCAAGGTGATGAGACAGACACACAGAAGAAAAATATGCAAAAGCTTTTGCGAAGAACTTCCCTCACGAAATCAATAATAAAATTTGAAAATGCCTTCAAATTTGACACCAGATATCGTTAGAGATATATCAGAGAATTGAAAAACCATATATAGAGATGTCAAAAAATCACTTAATTACCGTATATCCATGGATATGTAAAACAGGACGTAACGATATCCGCTGTATTATACCGAAAAACAAATTTGAGGCCTGTTTTTATATGTGTCAACCTAAAATTATTAACTAATATTTGACATCGCGAAAGGTTCAGTGTCAAGATACCGCGTGTCATTTTTCGCGAATGTAAATTCAACGTTTAATAATTTCACTACAAAAATATCGGATTGTTTTTTGATTTAAACTCAATAATATCTAGAAAGTGTTACTAAACATTAATTTTATTTAAGCTACTTGAGATACCAATATAATATGTAATATTAATTATAAAGTATGATTAGGAAGTTTCTATTTGACTAAGGTACTAGTAATATTAACATCACACAATGATATGTATAAAGCATAACTTTGAAAATGCCATGGGCGCCCATAGGGGGGGAGATGCCCCCCCCCCCGTGAAATTTACTCTATGGGCGCCTATGAATGCTACACTAAATATTTCAATACCTATAAGCTGACGAATTATTAATTAATTAATTTTTGTAAGGGGGCCGCAAACGGCTCTGCGCGACGCCGGATTGGCCGTTATGACGTTACGCCACCGAAGAAGGATCACTCTCCAAGAAGCGCGAACACGCCCGAGACTGTGCGACGAAATTTTCCCTTCTCATCTCGTCCCCGCTTGAGCGCAAAAGCGCTCGAGTTGATTCATTCGAAGACGCGTGGTGGTATAAAGTGAACCAAATAGGCGTACAGAAAATTCTGTGTTGTTTATATAGGGGTGACTAAATAAATTTAAATTAATACTTTTTTGTGTGTTGAACATTTTTTTACTTTTTCGTTCTGGTTTATGTAGTAAAAATAAAAACAAACAAAACAAAAGAATTGCATACCCTTAAAAAATTAAAGAACTTAAAACTAAATAAATAATGTTTATTAATTTAGCTCCCAAAATCTTTTGTGAATAGATTCGGAACGGAAGGTCGATGGTCGAACATCGAAAGATAATCATCGATATTGGCATCGATGTTTATGACCCCTAACATCGATGGCAAAACAACGAATAGCAATAACAGAACATTGATGTTTTTTAAACATTCTAACATCGCCCAGCACTGCGCGCAGACGAGCATTAATATGGCGGGACGTCTTTGGGTCACGCGGCAGCCGAATCTTTCAATTTTAACTAACGATAACTTGAAAACTATAAGTCGTAGAAAACTGCGTTTTTTTCAAAACTCCGTCTATGTTTTGGCTTTCCTTCGTATGCAGATAGTATGACCAAATTCTTTACAACAAAAACGTTTCTCGCTTACTGAAAAAGTGCTGCAATTAAACTACATGTTGAAGTTTCACCAAGTTTTACAAAAAAGCTAGAGTTTTCAAAAAAACAAAATTGACTCAGTAGCCTTCACTCACATTTCTTGTATCGATCAAAAACATATAACGGAATTATCTCGATTAGTTCCGAAGATATCGCGAGGTATGTGTAAAAATGTAAGACACATTAATTTAGTCAGATTTATGACATTTTTCGTCAGAAAAAAAGTTGGACCTTCTGTTGTAATTGGCCATTTCAGATAGCCTAGACCCTAGTCAATCATTCTGTGAAGGTCCCGTGTAGTTGTACCTTACAATTTTTTTTAACTCATTTTTGCCGGTTTTACAGTCCACTATTCCTGGCCAGTACAAAAGTATTGTAATTGCAAAAAAAATCACCTTGCGAGACAGATCTTGGCGTTATTTTTTCCGGGCTTTGAAATATTTCTCTTAGAAAAATATTTTTTCATTTGACAAATCCGAGCAAACAGTTTACATATTTAAAACAGGGTGAACCCATTGTGAGCGAGGCAACTGCTGTGCAAAGGTATTTGTCGATTTTTTAAATATTTTATTTAGAATGACAAACAACGTTCGTTTTGTTTTGCTCCTGTCGTCAAAATACTGCCATGGCCGTAAGGCATGTATCGACATAATCGATTATGATCCAAATATAATTACAAATTAATGTGCCTTCTTTTATGAATATAATATATACCACTTGGAACTTGCCAATTATAAAATCGGCAAATACCTACCTTTAAACAGAACAGTAGGTAAAGAAACAAAAACAAATTGTCACTTTGTATAACTTTCTCACAATATGGTTGGATTCATTAAATATTTAACTATTCTTCTATAACCGTCATATTAAATTATAAAATGTAAGCAAAAATCTTAACATTTTAATTTTTTATAGTGTTCACCCTGTATATATTGAACACAAAGGATATAGTTTTTCGAGTAGGGTTAATGCCTACTTTGCATACAAAATTTCATCCTTTTCCGTCAACTAGTTTTTGAGCTGTCGGGCTAACAGATAGACAGACAGACAGGCAGACGGAAATGGACAACATACATTTTTGTCATCTACGAACCCCAAAACGGTAACATCTGTCAAAATCTTGGAAGGTCTGTTACGCCGTTAATCATTTCTTAGTTATTTCAGGTACCTATATTATATTACCACTCGTTTTTTCAGTATTAACTGATTTCTAACAAAAAACAAACTTAGTATTTAATTTATTTGTAGGTGCTGGAACTTACTTTACGCAAATTATATTATATATACTTAGGTTAAGAAAAAACAGTAATTCAATAACTGTTTCTTTATTTCAACTTTAATTACCTATAAGTAAAGAACGCAGCTCAACTGTGTGTTTTTACATAAAAATATTTCCCTACATGTATTTAAAAAATGTATTATCTTTTTATCCGATATATTAAGTTGATTATTTGATCGATCTAAAACACACTTTAATGTTGTTTCTATTGCAACTACTTTATTGTAGATAAATAGTTTGCAGTGTTGTTGCTAACAAATTGAACTGCGTTCTTATAAGTAACTTTATGTTAATACAACTGATTAATTTAAAAACTGTAGTTTACTTTTAGTTTTATTCCGTTCCTACAGAGTAACCCTCGTAAAACAGCTCGGCCCGCTTACACATATCGCGTGCACGTATCACCCTCGTAATTTGGAATTTCCGTCTGCGATCTCGCAAGTCTTACAATTCGAGAAAATACATTCGGCTGCTGCCGGCGATGCTTTGATCTTAGAACATCACAGTGCCGCGCAGGAGTGACCCTTCTATGTGTTATATGTTCGTTGGTTACGCGGTACAGGTTTTTATAGCCACCAGCCCACATGCTATTTGTTAAAAAAAGTAGCTTGGCTCCTTTTTCGATTCTTTTCTGAAAAATTAGATGACGTTACCCACGATAAAAGTAATTCCGAACACTTAACGTAATTTGCGAAAACCGTCTAACTAGAAAAAAACTCTTGATGCAAAACTTAAAACATTTCTCTAAAACACAAAAAAAAAATAATGAAGCTGACTTTTTTACCTATGATGGGTTTACCCATAACCTTCGCGCAGCACATCGAGAAGGTTATGGGTTTGCCATATACCATAAATACATAAACATAAAAAGAAGATAATAACTGTGAAATGTCCTTAACTATTTTACACCTCCATGGGAAGGAAATTAAATAATATATATCGTAACACAATTAATTATTAGTATAGATCGCCCAAATATTAAATTTTTTTTTATTTTATGATCCAGAATTGCCGCTTCCAAAAATTGTAGTTCTTGTAATTCTTTCAGCTTTTCCAAAGGTATATTTACTGCCATTGTGTGATACCACAGTACTAATAAATTTACTCCAATGGAAACTTCCTAATTAATATCAATTGCAATCTTGCAATTTTTTCAGCGAGCTGATTACATTTTATAAAAATATATTTTGATATCATTGAAAATTACAATTAATTATGAAGTGTTTAAAAAACCTGTCAGACCTTTTCAATGTATTTTATCAACTAATATAAACAAGATTGGGAGATTAGTTACGGGTTTTTACGATCTACCGACGGTTAGACTCTCATTAAGCAAATTTTGGTTGTTCATAAAATAGGTTTATCGGTTAAAATGTTTAAGTAGTAGAAATATTTAACATTTTTATTGCCGAATCGTTTTTACTATATCATAAATAACTAGTAAACTGGTAACGTTTTTAACACAGTACTCAAGCCAGACTTGATAACTGTATATACACACGTCACTTTGTAGCTCAAGCCGTATTTGTGGATTACCATGACCATGAGTTATGGCAACTTTAAGTGAAATGTTGCCATAAATTTTCACAGAGGCTTGAAGATAATGTTTTAATTGTCCATTAGAATTTCTCGAAAAGACGCTTAAAAATCTTAACATGAATCATTTAGAAAAGAACAGAAAGCAAGGTGAAAGAGAGGCTAGCGGATGACCAGTTTGGATTCAGAAAAAATAGAGAAACACCCAACCTAAGCGATACTGGCCTTGCGAACAGTAATAGAGGAAATATTTAGAATTGGAAAGTCAACTTGCATCGTGTTTGTAGATTTGGAAAAGGCGTCCAGAACTGAAAACTGATCGAATATGAAATTTGACAAAATATCTTTATGGTCGTTCAGTGTACCCTTTTTTAAATTTTATAAAAAGTGTTTTGAAATACATGCTTTTTAAATAACATATTACCAAAATAAACAACAATAACATTTTGTGAAATACTACACTAAGCTCCAACATGACCACCGTTTCTTTCCATACAAACTATTGTACGTCGTAAAGATTCCGCCACTGCATTTCTAACCATCTGAGGGGAAAGTTCTTGGACACATTCTCTGATAATTCTGTCTAAATGGTCTATGTTTTCGAATGTTTCGAGCATAGACTTTTTCTTTTAAGCATGCCCATAAGAAAAAATCTAGGGAAGTTATATCTGGGGACCTTGGTGGCCTAGCAAATTCTGCCCTTCGTCCAATCGACCTCTGTGGAATGGAAATGTCCGGTCTAAAAACTCTGTCGCCCTTGCAGAGCTGTGACATGGAGCATCGACATGTGGGAACCAAAGTGTGTTTCTTATACGTGATTATACTTCGCAATTCAAACTAAGGATAGGTTTCCTTCTACGGCATTCATGGTTTTTACTTTTTTTGACCCCCAGTATATGCTGGGTCAAAATTTGTGCTTTGAGTGTTATTTTCTCAACAAGCACAACTTTTTATGAAGAATGACTTTTTCCCGTCCCATCTGTTAAGATGGTTTCTGGACACGCTGGAGACCAGTCTAATATGACAACCAAAAGTTTTAAACTGACAAGTGTAAGAATAAGACAACTAAATTTTATACTATAAATTTGTTTCTGAATTTTTTCATATTTGTAAAGAAAGGCAATTTAAGTAGGTACCTTCTTTCCACAAAAATAGAACTAAATTCATTCTAGCAACAGGTCCCAAGATGAAAATCATGTGGAAACTAAGCCAATCGCTGTAATGTTAGAATAACACCTAACTTTTTAATCTACGACTTATTAACAATCAGTACAAAAACATGTCAAAACCTAATTGATAACTAGTGGATCTTAATTTAAACCAATCTTAAACCTTTTTAGTGAATCTGAGAATAACATTTTCCACTGTCTCTGTAGTTGCAAAAAATACGATGACACAAATGACCTACAGACCAACTGGCAATGTGAGAACAATTTTCTTGCCAGTGGGCGTCACAACCTTAATAACCATACAACTTTTTCTATAATACCCCCATGAGCGCTGCTTTAAGTAAGAAAAATTCAATTATCTTTCGACCTATGCGGTAAAGGTCTCGCCCAATTGTTGCATTGATTTAAATCGCTTTGTTAAAATTAAAAGCGCATATCGAATGATTTTTTTTTCTGCAACTGCAAACCGCGTATGGGCAACCTTACCAAATATGCCTAGCAACGATTAACATTGACAATAAATGGTTAGTCGCTAATAAGAAAAAAAACTAATTTTGAAATTGGAAGTTGTTTGTAAGTGGCCGCCGACAGGCTTTGTTGCATTTTTGCATTGACAAATGGTCGTGATTGTTTTTATCATGTCGGAAGTTTTATAATGCAATGAGGAATAATTAATTTTGGTCGGCCAGATCATTCATCTTTAGCAAGAGGATTAATAACTAGCATTTTATTTTGTTTCACACATTGCTGGTTTCATAGACATCCGACTTCGCGCGCCGTCTGTATTCCACCAAGCAAACCTCTGAAATGCAGTTCCGGATGAAAAGAATCCATTTTTCCACCCACTTGGCACTAACGCACCTTTTCTCAAAGTTTATAGACAAAGTCCTTTGAGGAAAAATCAAAAATCACTTAAAACCGTACACACAAAACATTTCGCCTTGACAAATCTTTAAATTTATCAATGAATAAGGGAAAGGAACGTGTTAACGACGTTGCCACTATCACTCCAAATTTCGTCACCATCCAGTGGATGTAAATTACTAAAAATTTATTATAACGAATGTAACTTACTGTAAAGTAATTGCTTTATTTTAGTATAGTATAAAAGAAATTAATATCGCCCTATGCCCTTTTTTGGTCTATTCTTCTTCTGGTGCCGTCTTCTTACTGAAGGTTGGCGATCATTCTGGCTATTTGTATTTTTGAGACTGCTGCTCGGAACAAAGACCTGGTACTTTTGCCATACCCCTCTCTGAGGTTCTTGAGCCAAGATGTCCTTCTTCGCCCTGGTAGTCTGCGTCCCACAGTTTTCCCCAGCATGATAAGCTGCAGCAGACGATACCCTTGACCCCTCATAACGTGGCCAAAGTATTCCAGCTTTCTTCGCTTTATTGTGTTTAGGACTTCTGTGGTTGCGTTCAGTCTTAGCAGTACCTCGGCATTGCGTACTCTATCTGTCCATGCGATTCTAAGCATATGTCGATAAATCCACATTTCAAAGGCTTCAACCCTCTTACAATGTTGGTCCAGCAAGGTCCATCCCTCCATTCCATACAGTAGGATTGGAAAAATATAACATTTTACAAGGCGTAGTCGCAGATCTAGACTAAGTTGTTGACATGTTAGTAATTGTTTCATTCTTGTAAAATCATTTCTGGCCTTTTCAATGCGAATTCTTACTTCTTGTCCGATGTTCCATTCAGCATTCAAACAGCATCCGAGGTAGTTATAGCGTTCGACGCGTTCTATGGTTTGGCTGCCAAGTGTTATTTGGACATCAACGACATTCTGCCTACTGGCAACCATCCATTTGGTCTTGCTTGCATTCATCTTTAGCCCGTTGTCGTTACTGACTTCGTTGATCTTGCTTAATAGCCACTGCAGATCCTCAGCCGATTCGCCCAACAAGACAGTGTCATCAGCATATCGGATATTACTTATCGGTATACCATTGACGGTGATGCCTCTCTCACTATCAACCAATGCCTCTGAGATTATAAATTCAGAATATTTGTTGAACAATAACGGTGAGAGAACACAGCCCTGTCTAACTCCCCTTTGAATTTCTATCTCCTCCGTTGACTGGTTTTCGATCTGAACCGAGGCGCGTTGGTTCCAATAAAGGTTTGCGATAATCCTGATGTCCCGCTGATCCATACCAATATTTTGTAGATGTTGTAACATTTTGGCGTGCTGGACTCTATCAAAGGCCTTTTCATAGTCTATAAAGCACATATATACAGGCTTATTCATATCTTTATTTTGGTCTTTTCATAGTCTATAAAGCACATATATACAGGCTTATTCATATCTTTATTTTGGTCTATACATTTGTGTAACTCAAGGTGACGTTACGCCCCCGCCCCCTAAATGAAATGGTAAGTCCGCCCCTGGTTAGAAATATGACCCTTCTTGGCCTTCTAGGTGTTCCTCAGTCGGATAAAAGGTAAGAACGTCCAAAATTATATTTTTTCTTCCTCTATGCAATCTCAACTAAATCAAAACTTAGTGCAATAACGCTTTTTGAAAAAAAAAACGATTTCATAAAGAACATTGCTTACTTAATGTAAGAAAAAATCATTTCACCACTACGAAAAAATCGCGGAAAAAAACTAAATTAACAACATTGCTCTCACCGTCTTTAATGATTAATTACTCTTAGGTTTGGTCACATTAAAGTAACATTTAAGTAAGTGTAACGCAACACCCATTTAACAAATAAATATAATCAATTATTACTCAAAAGCTAACAAAGAAAGCCGTAAAACTTAATACAGAATACCGAAACAAGTCAAGCTTTACTATTATTGGGCAATTGTGTTACTGAAACAGCAGTAGTAGGTATTAAAATATTAAATTGACCGCGGCAATATGTTTTGTAATATTCTATTGTGGGAATGGGGTACAATCTACAGAGAACGACCAAAAATATAATGGGAATGGATGTTTATTTTAGCTTAATATTAAGAAGAGTATTTAACTCCCATCCCATTTTGTTATTGCTGTTATTCGCTATAAAAAACCAATGACTGAAACCAATTTTGTACCTTTCCTTTTAAACCTTGCCCCGTAAAATATAGCACTTCTGTCGAGTGCATTTTTTAGAAAAATTAATTTTTGCAAGTACAGTACAGTATTAATTATATTTGGACCAATAGTTAACTTTTTTATACATATCCTATAATTTTAAATAATAAAACGCAACGCAATAACCCTCCATACCACTCGTATATGAGCTAATTAATGCAAGTCGTGAAGGGTTTCTATGGAAACATCTTGAGAATTTATTATTTTCCTGTAGGTCCTTACAAAGGTGGTTATTTGGAATATGCCAGTTCTCATACAGTCTTGCATGTAATGTCCTTGCTTCCCTCTTACTTTTATTGCATTTTATATAATAATATGTTGTAAATCTACCTTTTCTTGCTGACTGTAGTCCATAATAAATAAACTAATAATAAACTGTTGTTTGAATGAAATAATATTTCCTTACAGTACAAAAATGAATATTTCCTATCAGTTATTTTTCGTTGCTTAGCAACGACTAGATGTATTGTAATATTGATTCTTTCTACAAGAAATCTTCTCAGAAATGTCAAAATATTTGAACGGTTAGCGAAGAAAGAATTTCCCTATCTTTAGTGGTGCACTCATGCATGTTAGCAGCTGAATGCAATATCGGAGTGCACACAATGGGTGAACTAGGTAGGGTAAGCCACAATATCTCACCCTTACAAAACTCATTGATGAATGATTTTGATTCTGGTAAAACTTGGTCTGATCTTCAGCTACCCTGAGTAGAAACATTCCTGATGAATGCCTATGTTTACATACAGTGGTGCACTCATGCCGTATGTTGTGTTATCAGCTGAATGCAATATCAGAGTGCACACACTGGGTGAACTAGGTAGGGTAAGCCACAATATCTCACCCGTACAAAACTCATTGATAGATGGATCACTTTGATTCTGGTAAAACTTGGTCTGATCTTCAGCTACCCTGAGTGGAAACCTGCCTGATGAATGGTAAAGGCCCAGAAACCGCGATAGCAGGAGGGCATCTAGATCAGAATTAAAAAAAAATTCCTCTCGAGCTTTTTGACGGTTTTTTATTTGCATTTTTAACTTATTTACTCTCTTAAGGGAGCCCAGACCAGAGAGGGGTGGGGACGATATGCGTCACTGATTGCGTTGATTCTGCGTCTGTGGCCATAATGTTTTCACTTTCATTGTGTTGTGTAACTTTCAGTAATACCAGTAATCTTGCAGTAAGATTTGTTTTAGCCGCATCAAAAAATTCTTCAGAAATTATTCCCCAACGGCCATTTCAAAACTCGTACAAGAAGGTCGATTGTTCTTCTCGTCCACCATTATTCTAGTCATGAATGCTTAATAGTTTCCTTCTGGCCACCCGACCACACATCCGGTGGTGGTCGTTTTATGCCGAACCGATGACGATAAGAAGTGACGGCTTGCGCGAATTTATTGTCTTAGTTACGCTGGGCATGTTCAATTAATATGTAGAAAATGTTCTTGGCTTTAATACATTTTACAGTGTTTTCACTTTACGACTCTTTGATGAGCTGACAACGATTTTAAATCACAAATACGTAGGGATAAAATTTAGTTTTAAAGTAGAAAGATCGAGTCAAATTCTTATGTATAGTACCCAAAATCTATGCTCGAATCCAGGAGATGATGTTTCAAACACACTACCAGCCTTTTGCTTAAAACTTTTATTCAAGTTATAAATTGAATTGACGTTTAGAGTCACCTTTCGCAATGACATTAACATGAGTGCTGTCACAATACAATTATCTATACTCGATTTGCCGAACAGATGGAGTGAACAGGTTCAAACCACGCGCTGTGACGCTTTACGCTCCCGATGCCAATGTTTTTAATTGGTCACCTCGTATTGAAAACGATATATTTATATATTATTATATATATTTGGCCTACCATTATCTATAAAATCCCGCTTGTGTCCCCCGGCATCCCCTGATACGCGTCGACCACGCAGTTTTATTGCTTCATCTTTCCGGCGGTTTAACTTTGGTTAGTTTAATTCTTGATTAAATTGTTTGTGCTAGTGACTTCGTTGTAGTGAACTCCTCCAACTTTGAAATGGATGGTACCTTTTTTGTCTAATTTTAGAAGTCAGTTGGCAATAAATTCCTGCGTGATTCTAAATTCTTGGTTGTTGTATTTCTTTTTAATGCCTCCACAACGCCTATTCCTGAGTTTGTTCTCTTGTTAAAACCCTATTTTCCCTAATCATTCCTCTATCCACCCTTCCCAGCTTCCCCTATCCCATGCAGGGGCGGATTTAGAATTTCGCCGGGGGGTGGGGGGGGGGGGGGGGTGTTGCGGGGCGCAACGTCACCTCGAACCTCACAAAAGTATAGACCAAAAAAAAAAACGGGCAAGTTCGCGTGCAACATTATTATTTTATTGTATCGAAAACAGACCTTTTTCGATAACAGTTATTCGAAAACTATATAATGTTTCAAATTTTTTTTTCGGAGACCAACTTTTCCATTTTTTTAACCACTTTTCGAAACTACATTTTTTAAAAAGTACATTGTTTCGAAAACGACTTCGAATATTCATATTAAAAAAAACACTTTATTGAAAGTAATTTACCACAGAGTAACATAGCAGAAAACAAGGAAACGTAAACCTGACCGAACACAAAAACGGTTTGTTTAGGTTAGTTCAGGATCTTTTTGTCATTTTTTCATTGACATTTTCTAAGCCACTAGAGTTCATAATTTAAGCATTTTTCAAAAAGACATTTCATGCAACAGTTTTTTGAAAAAGTCATTTACGAGAAAGTAACGTAGCAAACCTAAGGAAACCTGATCAAACCCAAGAAAGGTTGTTTAGGTTTGTCCAAGATCTTTTTTCTTTTTTTTTTTTCATTAACATTTTCCAAGCTACTAGAGTTCATAATTTAATTTTCAAATACTGTTTTCGAAAAAATATATCTTCGGAAAATGATTCTTTTGGCATTTTTCAGAAAATATACTTTGGCATACTTGGTTTCGATAAAATATTTTTTTTTGAAAAATTTCGTTAATCCTTTTTCGAAAAAGCTGTTTTTCGAAAAAATTGACTTTCAAAAGAGAAGTTATTTGAAAAAAAAGTTTTTCGTTACCTATTTGTTTCCTTTAAAAGCGAAAACGATTCGGCGCAAATTTTGATAAGATCGCAGCGAGATGTGTTAGGAATGTTGTCAGAAACAATCTACGAGCATGTAAATAAAAAATGCCAAACAGGCTTTCGTTTTTTATATTACATATTACTATTGATGTATAGTAGATTGTGCAAGGCCGATTGTAGCGCAAAATCCCATGTTATTTCTTATGGAGGTTCAATCTGCATTTTTCGGTCCATTTTAAGGCGTGGTCACTTTTTCTCTAGGCAGAAGCAGTTTTGAACAGGGTTGTTTAGTACAGGGATGGTTTTAAACAGGGTTGTTTAGAACAGGGGTGGTTTTAAACAGGATTGTCTAGAACAGGGATGGTTTTAAACAGGGTTGTTTAGAGCAGGGGTGGTTTTAAACAGGGCTGTTTAGAACCATGCCTGTTCTAAACAGCCCTGTTCAAAACTGCTTCTGTCTAGAGAAAAAGTGACCACGCCTTAAAATGGACCGAAAAATGCAGATTGAACCTCCATAAGAAATAACATGGGATTTTGCGCTACAATCGGCTTTGCACAATCTACTATGTATATTGTTCATATTTTTGTGGTATAATTCATTTCAAAGACCTTACATAGACCGCAAAGTGTTTTTTTTTTGGTATATTTTGTAGAATATGTAGGAATTGTTATGTTTATGTTACCTGATCCCATGCACTTTCATTGTCATTCTAGTATATCATAAACATTTTAAAATAAAAGTTAAAATAAAAAAGAATACGGAAATCATTAACACTATTTGACGAAAATCAATTAGGAATTCCCGTTAATGTAATGAACTCGGTGTTGAAATTGCTAAATATCGTCTCGTTATAGAAAGTATACAAAATGTTTATGTGTATGTTTATTAGGTACTTATAATAAGCTAAGTTTTTATATAGCTAATTATAATTAACTCGTCTAACTTGTCGGAATCGTCATTGATCACGCATTAACGAGATTGTCATATAACGTAACATATGTAACCCCGAAACAAAAGAGAAGGGTTCAGTAATCAAATGCCTGTCTTTCTCGATCTATTAAAGATAAAGAACAAGTATAATCTATATATATATATATATATATATATATATATATATATATATATATATATATATATATATATATACATATATGAGAGAGAGAAAGAAGAATATCGGCTTTGCGGATTGTGGAAGTGTGTTCTTCTTTTGCATCAAAGTACGGGGAGTCCAAGAAAATGGACAACCCCGGGCCGGGTAGACCATGACAGCTGACAGCCATAACCCAGTCGCACCGAGGCCTTACCTTTTCAGTGTGTTCTGCTTTTTGCATTAGAGCCAGCACCCGCTAGGTGGCGTTATGGTATGTTGTTTCCTGCTTGTGTTTTGCAAAACAGATTTAAGATACAGTAACATCGTTTGCCTCGGTGCGACTGGGTTATGGCTGTCTGAATGAGTCCTAACAAGGACGAAACAGCTGTCATGGTCTACCCGGCCCGGGGTTGTCCATTTTCTTGGACTCCCCGTACTTTGATGCAAAAGAAGAGCACACTTCCACAGTCCGCAAAGCAGATATTCTTCTTTCTCTCTTATATTGTACGGACAAGAAACTTCTACTTTATATATATATATATATATATATATATATATATATATATATATATATATATATATACATATATATATATATATATATATATATATATATATATATATATATATATATAAATATAAATAATATAACATGTCCTGACTAACTGATTCATCATCGCCGAGTCAAAACCGCTGAAGCTATAAATATGAAATGTGGTCAGTTTTATTGTATAATGTAGAGACTCACTAAGAAGGACCTTTTTAAAATTCAACCCCTGAGGGGGTGAAACAGGGCTTCAAACTTTGTATGGAGAAAAAATAATTAGATGATCCTATTAACTTAAAACTTCATAGAAATACCTAAAAAATAAATGTTCAAACACATGTTTTACAGTTTTAAATAAATCAACCCCAAATGGGGGGTCAAAGTTTGTAATGGAGTAAAATTGTTATTCAGCGGACGAAGTCGCGGGCGCAAGCTAGTATAGTATATTTATTTAAATAAAAATGTCCGCACCCAATTTACATGTTATGATTTTCAGACACTTTTAGAAATACAGGCAAAGGGATTATTTTTGCGCCCAATTTACTACAATCCGTTCTAGACACCGCGGTCAAAAACTCATATAATCTTCACGTAATCTCAAACTCGCGTCCTTGGAAGGTCGTCCGACCTGAGGCAGAGCGGCCACTGCGGCCAGTCACTCGGCCATTGGCTCTCTGTTGTAATCGGTGGACGACGTCTTCGTCGCTATAGACCATCGACAGACCCTTTGGACATGGAGAACCCAAGAGGTTTTAAATTCGATTCTATTATTTATTTGGCCAGCGGTTTCACAAGGGCTGTCCGGTCTTAAATATCCCCGAGGGTTCTATCAAGAACTAATTTTGTTCAGGTTTTTAAGTTGTATTAACAACAATGCTACAAAATTATTCGTGTTAAAGTGTATATTTTAAATTCTCTCGCGAGATGGTGGCCAAGTCACGTGGTATTAATGGCATGCCTGTTTGATTCTGGTATATTTAGTTTTGTTAGGTTGGTAGTATAAATTCCAGGACCGGACTTAAAAATTTCACCCCATTAATACCATTATATTTTGTTTATATCGGAAGTAAATATATACTTTTAAAGTGTGTATTATATGTATACATATACAGGGTGTTCCGGTGATCATGTTACAAACTTCTAGGGTAGATAAAACACGAAAATAAGAAAAAAAGTTCATGTGAACATGGGTCCGGAAACGCTTCTTCAGGGAGCTAGGGCCCTTCGAAGATGACCTTCAAAAACTACTCTTCGTTTTATAGCTTCGGTACTACTGCAGCTATCGCCACCAATTTTGGGACATGAAATCTACTTGGTAGGTTCATCAATTTGAGCCTTCCGGATTTTGTCACCTTTAACCAGGGGCGTACAAACCAGGGGGGTATTTGGGTAAATTTGACCCTACTCCTCTTAGGCTTTAATTTCTTACCATTTTTATATCTGATTATGATTTTCCAATGCCTTTTACATAAAAAAGGTACTCTTAGTAAAAGTCGCTATCTGTCACCGTTTCCTCGGAAAATGGTTAAATCCAATCAATAATAAATTATTGGTCTTAAACCAATTATTACCTGGTTAAAGGTGACAAAATACGGAAGGCTCAAATTGATGAACCTACCAAGTAGATTTCATGTCCCAAAATTGGTGGCGATAGCTGCAGTAGTACCGAAGCTATAAAACGAAGAGTAGTTTTTGAAGGTCATCTTCGAAGGGCCCTAGCTCCCTGAAGAAGCGTTTCCGGACCCATGTTCACATGAACTTTTTTTCTTATTTTCGTGTGTTTTATCTACCCTAGAAGTTTGTAACATGATCACCGGAACACCCTGTATAATATGTATTATAAAACATTCCTTTTTAAGGATAAGGTCAGGGGCAAAATAAATTATCAAACAATTAAAAAGATAAAAACAGATATTGTATTTTTGTCCTTTATACAAAAATATGTACCAATATAGGCCTGTTTTCATCGGTGGATCCACCGGTTGTAAGCCATCCTCCTCTAATCAGATTAATTAAGCAAAGATAGTATGCTCACCGGTGATTTTAAAAACACGCCTTGTCATAAACACCATTCTTGACTGTCAGAGCGGAACACTAAAGATAAAGGACATCGTGCCAAGCTGACGAGCATTGTTATTTACAACTTATAAATTACTCCCACACAGCGCCAAAAATAGAGGAGTTAGAAACTCTGTAAAGGAAATTACATAAAACCTATTCGTCCACGTAACCTGTAAACCTGTTTACCAATAAAGCTGTCAGATGTTTTGTTCTGGAAACAAAGTATATCATTGCTCTTTTGTATATCTTTCAGCGGTGCTTGTAAATTTTTATATATATTATTCATGCAATACGAGTTGATACAATAGAACTCCACGCTACTGACTACCACCATTACCTTTCTGCTTGCCTTAACCTAAAAGGTATACGTCCTTCTTCGGAATGCCTTTTGCGATGCGCTCCGATGAGTGTTACATCCTGCTGCACTGCAACAACCACCACTTCCTCTCTCCGTTCGGCAAATTTACCAATGCAGTTGCTGTTCGACTGCTTCTTCTGTTTTCTCGTTTTTTACAGTCTTTTTTTTCGTCATGCCGAGACATCATGCAAATCAGCTGCCTTTGTGACACGATCCAAAAGCAGACATAATATCTAGATAATAAAAATATTTTGTGATTTATAAAGTTCTTTGAGGAGGAAGATACACATTTCACACTTGTAATATATTCGGTGCTTGTATCTCAGGTTACCAGGACAGAAAAATAGGATAGAGTCAAAATTTTTTCTGTATCTTTATAGACAGTCCAGTCCAAACCAATTCTCTTTGCTTAGGTTTGCTTATAGCAGAGCCCTTTCTAAACCAAAATCGGGTATCGAAACAAAAAACTTTTTTTTTAAATAATTTTGTATGCCTACTAGGGTCGCATATGATAGCTACATATTTGCAGCAAAATTCTGTGTAAACATTGCTTTTGTTCGAATGTATACAGTACCTACTATATACGTTACAGGGCAGGTATTTCATTTTTTTACAAAGCTAAAGTTATAGTCAGCTTACAAAATGCTAAGCAAATCGACTGTGACAAATAATGGCATACTTATCTATTTTTTTTTTAATTTTAAAGGTTGATAACAATATTCAGAACAAACTTAAGAATCACTAATACTTTTTTTAATATATTGTGATATATGTTCACTAAAGTATTTTGAAGCTGTAAAAATTTGAAATATTCAAAATGGCGGCGGACTGCCATTTTGATTTAAGTCGTTTAAATGCGATTTTGAAGCAATATGACAGGATATTTATGAAGACATTCTAGGTATGACTTGGCCTCCCTATTTAAGAATATTATTCAAAATGCATGACGGCTTATCTGTTAATTACAAGATTAAAAATATAACTTTTTGTTAAGGCTGGTAAGAAATCCGAAGAAAACAACAAGTACAATCTGACCATACGGGAGATACAAAATAGAATCGGATCATTTGACTTCAGTTATGTATTTGTTTACGTAAATGTCAAAGTATGTTGTAAATCTAGCTGACAATTTTTTTTAGCATGATATACCCGGCTGGGACAGATTAAAAGAAATAGATCACTAGGTTGACTAGGAGCTTAACTTTTTTTACGGGCAATAAAAATTAATGATGTGATTTACGTGGCCTTGTTTCTTAGCTTAAAAAGTACTGTTATTTTCAATCAGTTATTAATAAATATTCTAGTAATTAATGAAGCAAAGATGATGTGCCTTTTCAAAAAGCTGTGACGATAATTAAGTAGATAGTAAATTAGTAATCATAAATTAGTTTTCATTACAATATATTCTGGTATTAGAGGTATTCGACCACGATGTGACCGTAAAAATGCTACGCTCGTTTCTGAAAGGATGAAACTTTCAGCGAACCTAGTACTTATGGTGACAATGCACAAGCACTGAAGCACCACGGCGGACTACGGTTGCCTTGGCGTACCCTGTTTAGACGGTGGGGATGGGGGACTCCCTCCCCCCTGCCTCATTATCATGGTTTGCCGAGGCAACCGTAGCTCTTGTGCATTGTCACCATAAGTACTACCTTTGCCGAAAGTTTCGTCCTTTCAGAAATGAGAATAGTATTTTTACGGTTGCCTCTTCGCCTAAGTATATGTGAAGTAAACTGCTCATCAAAAGTTAAGGATATTGTTAGTATTACTTAGTATTCAAATAAAACATGTCCAATATTAAATTTTTTGTTAATTTCGAGATTAAATAGTATCAAACCCAGCAAATCGATTTTTTGGGCGAAGAACGGACGTTTTCTTATGAGAACTTGTTTGTTGGTAAATCTGATGGCTCTCTTCTCAATGGAACCAAAATATCGAAGATGGTATCACTCTTTTCGTCTTCTTCATATCTAGATGGGGTTGACGTTCCTATCGTCTTTGTCCTGGTGGTTTTCTTACTTATTAGGCTTGACTCCATCCATTCATCTCTGCTTTGTTCATCCTCTATCTCCTTTATACTTCCATTGTCATTACCGCTTTACCAAAATAATGATTGTCTCTTCTCATCAGATGCCTGTACCACTTTCCTGTGTACATAAAGATTTCCACACGCATGTTTGTTCCCCTTATTCTTTTATCCTAACTTTGTCTCTATTCCATGCATCTTAACGTTTTCATCTCTGTCACATCTAATCTCGTTTCATGTACCTTTTTATTGAGCATTTTTCCGCTTCATATGATATGGCAGGTTTCTAATCTCACTCTTGTATAAACTATTTGCTTCTTTCCCGCTCTGGTCCTACAGTCACACAGCACACTAGAGATTATCCTCTATAATTATTCATCTATCCCGCTTGCTTTAATATACACTTGTGATGGTAGAATCCAGGTATGTAGAATGCTTTACTTTATTTAATTTTTCCTCTTGTATTCTTGTTTCTACTCTTCCTTTTCGATTTAACTCCATGTACTCGATTTTCCTCCTACTGGTTTCTGTGCCTTTGATAGAGCTCTCCGCCAGCTACCCATGGTGTTTAAGGTTTGGTGTTATTTGGGAAGATACTCAGATTGAAACAGAGGTCGCAGAAGAAATCCAAATTTTAATATTGATGTTGCTTTTACATTGTTTTACATGTCTCTTAGTTTGATTAAGTTTTAGTTTTTCAGACTGTTCTTTATTTGTCGTGAGTTTGCAATCGACAAACAAAACTATATATGCAAAGCGACGTTCAAATTAATTACGATTGCAGCTCGACTAGGCGCGAGCTTATCAGTGAAAATAGCGGTTAAGACTGGCTATTGTGCCGCGGGCAGAATTCTATATTAAAGTCGACCGCTATTTCACAATGTCACCATTAAATCGGATTCAAATCGGCATAAATATATAACAGCAGATTAGCGTGCATTGTTTTTCTTGCGTAACACCTCCGCCTTTCTGTTACGGATTTGGTGTAGTAATTGAAAACGTGATTTGGTTAAGTAAAGCGAAACCTACAATGAGTAGTACGAGCATGGTAGGGGACGATAGCGTAAGACGGGATTGATCAACAAAATAAGTACCAGTTTTTTTATTAATCTTGTTCTTAATATTGTATTAAAGTATTTACGGCTCTTTTGGCTAAATAGCGTGTTAAACAGGTTCCAAGGGCAAAAAACCGGACAAAGAAAATTGTCATAGGAGTAGATGTTTTACAAATCTTTAATTTTATTGGAATTTTTGATGAATTGTAAAATGACTACTATTTTCCCGATGAGGCGGAAATATGAGGTAGATATTTTTTCATTTTCGTTAATTTTTAAAGGCCTGTGGTAAAATAATGGCGTTTTAATATTATGCTTCGTTATCATCATGGCATGCCGCACTCCTCAACAAACTTTTCTTACGGTCTTCCTCCCTAACTATGTACCTGGATGGATAGCTTTCTCTCTAATCGACGCATATCTGTCGTGGTAGACGGTCACTCATCTAAGTTCCATCCTGTCAGTGCTAGCGTAGCCCAATGTTCAGTCCTAGCACCAACCGTATTTATTTTTCACATTAACGACCTGCTTTCTTCAACTACCAATCCCATCCACAGTTACGCTGACGATAGTACTCTTCACTCCAACATTCATTTTTCCAGACAGATCTCGAATTAAGGTATATAGTAGACGCAGATCTATGCACCTATCATTTCCCAAGATCTTCAGTTAATCTTAGACTGGGGTGCCAAAAACCTTGTTCAGTTCAACGCCCCAAAATCCAGTCTTGCTTCCTGTCACGCAAAAAATCCGGCAACACTTACCCTATCCACATGAATGACCAAGCCCTACGAACAATGAAACGTTCGATCTAGTTGGCATCGCTTTCGAACATGATCCCTGCTGGCCCAAGTACATTACTTTAATAGCCACATCATCAGCTAAAAAGCTTGGTTTTTTCTTTTGAGCCGGAAAATACTTTTCCCCGTCCAACTTTACACCATCCATGTTTCCCAAATGAGACCTAACCTGTTCCCTCATCTGGGGAGCGGCATCACCTTCCACACTTAGCATCCTTGATTGTATCCAAAAGAGAGCCATTCGACTCATCATGACCCAGTCCTCACAAAAAAACTCCCATTTCTCGCTCACCGCCGCACTGTTGGGGATTTGTCCGTTTTCTACCGAAACTTTCACGGATTGTGCTCTGAGAACTAGTCGCTATAATTCCCCTACTGTTCCTAACAGAACAACAAGAGGCGCGTTACATATGCATCCCTTTACTGTCCAGCTACAAAAGCCTAAAACATCCCACTTCTCTCGCTTATTCATACCTACCCCAATCAACCTCCAATCCTTTAAATCCCGTATCAGTAGATTACATTGCCCTTCTCTGTCAGATAAAAAATCAAGTCATACCCATTTATAACGCAGAAAACTGACAATTTTAAAATTGATTATTTCAGAATAAAAATACAGCTATTGTTATTCTTTAGTTTGACAACACCATAGACAAGATATATTTAGACCATCACAACGTATTCGCGACACCAGCTGAATCCGTCCAATGTATGGGCGAAAAAGTGCGTTTGTGCGCAGTGGGCGCCAGTCAGATTTTTAAACGACGGTCCTCTCGAGGCATGCGCACTCGGGACGTCTAGCAAAAGTGGTTGTTGAACTCAATGACGCAACGCGGCGAACAGAACCGGGCCGAAAAAATCTCAGTCATTTGTATGTTATAGTATTTTTGGTTGGGGTGGCGAATATAGCGAACCTCTGAAGCTTGTTATTTCGATACAAAAATAGTCTTTACAAAGTGTTACAGACATTTCATATGTTTCGCCAATTATGTATCCAACTTTTAAATATAAGGAATTATTTCGTAGTCTATTTCTTACAAGTAGTGCATAAATACAAATAGTCTAATTCCAAATTTAAATTATATCAATATGTGAAAGAATAGGAGGTAAAAAATATAATTTATCTTAAATGCACTACGGTGTTGAAGTTAATACACACACGGAGAAGTAGAAATATTTGTCAGTGACGTATATTGAGTGTGGTCAAGGTGTCAGAAAGGCACTGATGGGGTGTGTGTGTATTAGGGGCATTGTATAAGGGGTAAGATGGTGTAAGAAGGTCATATATAGTGTCAATGCCTCCTTCCCCTATATTGCATAAGGGTGAGTGTGACCAAAAGGCATATTTGCGCTTTCGCCAAAGGGGCACTAAAAATACTAGTGGATTAGGGTAGAGGGGAGTATTTTAAAAGGGATGGCGAAAGAAAAAAGTGCTTTCGCCAAAGGATCGCTAAGATATCAGTGGATTAGAAGGGTGTGTCCAAAAGGCATATTTACGCTTTCGCCAAAGGGGCACTAAAAATACTAGTGAATTGTTGTAGAGGGGAGTATTTTAAAAGGGATGGCGAAAGAAAAAAGCGCTTTCGCCAAAGGATCGCTAAGATATCAGTGGATTAGAAGGGTGAGTGCCCAAAAGGCATATTTGCGCTTTCGTCAAAGGGGCACTAAAAATACTAGTGGATTAGGGTAGAGGGGAGTATTTTAAAAGGGATGGCGAAAGAAAAAAGCGCTTTCGCCAAAGGATCGCTAAGATATCGGTGGATTAGATTGACATGGGGCCGTAAGTAGTAGCGCTTTCAGCAAAGTATCAAGTGCACACACTGTAAATAGGTGTATTTACATCTTACCCTAGAACTTGGTTTGTTCAATAATTATACAGGATGGGATGCCAATCCAATAAAATATACACATGTAATTTTTTTGATTTACTATTTTACTTCTTAAAACAGTTGCATATTTTATTTCTATTGTTTAGAATACTATGTTTATATTTTATTTCAACTTTCAATTTTGTAAATGTAACGTTTAAAAAATTAAGAGGGGGGGGACATTAAAGAGACGCACTGTATATATATAAACTGAGCTATTTTCTAGGAATTATCGACAGTTTTGTATAGCAAGAAAACTAAGATTTAAGTCAACAAACTATACACTTTTTGTTAAAATCTCACTAATGGTTACATTTTTATCATTAATAAAAAAATAATTACAAGTAATATATTTAGCATTTATTACTCGATAAAAGATTCACGTCATGTGAAATAAATTTTGAAGTACGGTCCTGTCTATCACAAGGCAAACGTTCGACAATGCGCAAGCCCGCAGAGGACCGTCTTTGTTTACGGATTCAGCTCGGTAAATTTGCCGCATTCGTAATTGACATTATTTCTCTACTATATATTTTCTCTATGGACAACACCAAGTCTACTTACTGCAACGAGACATCATAAGATTTTATTTATTACTTTTAAGATAAAAACGAACAATTGACATTAAAATTCCTACGAAGTGACTCTGTAAACGAATGCTCATGTATAATGCAACCCTTGGTACAAGTTTACGTCACATTCATGCTCTTCGAGCAAGTCACACACACGTACACATCGAAGTCGTGCCGCTGAATACATTAAAACACATTTGCTGCCAAGAAGTTTTACTTTTTCAGTGGAATTTCTATGACTTAACAAAGCACCGGGCTTACCAGATGACACATGCTGTAACGTTTAGCTTTTAGTTTTGCATACAAACCTCTTTGTCTATGGTAATTGATTTTGTTGATTTTTTTTATTTTTGATGCAAATGTATTACTGGCATGGTTATAATTCTTTCAAATTTGTTACATTCGACTTTTTTCTCAGGTTTCTAATATTATTCGTTTTTAATATTATGTTTATTAAATTTTGATTTTGATGCCAGTGTATGGACCAAGAAAAAATAGAATTTCCGACATTCTTTTCGATATTTTTTTGAGTAAATATAAAGATCAAAATAAATCCTACAGAACATCGCAACAATTTATCCTGCATGTACATATGTTCCATTCAATTTCAACATTATCTTACGAGATGGAGCCACTCTAGGTACCGAAAGAAAATATAGCAAAACACCACGGAGCCATTCTGATTTGCCTTTACTGCAGTAATATTTCAAAAATTTGGTAAAACTTATTGTACCCCGATACAATTTCCAAGCAAGATTATTCTGAAGTCATAAAGTTAACAAAGGAGACTTATTTCATAAAAACTCCATTAATTCTAGTTATTTTCAATCAAAATCACCTCCTAATAATAATTGTTTTGATGGTCAGAGAAATCATTTTATGACTTTATTAAATGGATAAATCGCCATTTTATTGTGTGCTTTACGGCGGAATAATGTTTGTTTTATGAAGTAGATTCACTTAAGTTGTAATTTTATGCACTTGTTACTGGAATATTGCCAAGTGTAGTTTATAAAGATTTAGCGGCTATTGCAGTATCATCATCGAATAAAATATACATTGTAATAATGAACATATTTCACTTGGTTTTAATTTGACGTATTGCTTCTTGACATAGTGTAATGTATAGTATCAAATTTGCGTAGAATCCTTGTAAATACCAAGGCATAATCAGATATTAACAATAATTTTTAACAGCCAGAAAAATTACTGTATCGTACCATGGGTGAGGGAATAAAAACCGATGTTCATACAAGTATGTGATGTGCAGTCTCATATAAAATATTTTGAACCTGGACTTGAAGAAAACCGTCAACACTTTCATCATGAGTCTCTACCAGATATGAATTTTCATTTTTTACTTTCAACATATTTCTTTGCACGCAAAGAAAAATTTCCTCAACCATGCATGTGTAAAAATTCTTTAATTAAAATAAATTGTTGTTTTATATATTCTCTTGTTATTTAAGAGTATGCATTTACTGTGCCAAGAGAGTTCTTTTGGATTGAGAATACAGCGCATTAACTAAAGTTCATAGGTTTAAAAAAATCTTCGTGTGGACGCCAATATAGTATTTAATAATGAACTAAAAACAATAAACTTTCTGATTTTCCTGCAAAAGCTGCTTCCAATTCGTTTTAGCACTGCCGGTACTAAATATGTCTTGCCGTACAGCGTGCGGTATGTCGTGTCAAGATAGATTCGTTTCCTCGATAATGCTGTTAACTGTTAAGCTTTGAGGCACGACTGTTCTTGGGTGGTTGACTCGCGATTAAGTGGTATTGTTATATTGTGGTACCGTGACACTATTATGTGTTTTTGCTTTCTGCGAAAGGCCTTTGACACTGGTTCGTATATACTACAGTCGATGAAGACATACTACAGATATTTAAATACGAGGTGAAGTAAATAGCCAATTATGGAGCCTCACCAATGCTTCATACAAGAACTTAGAAACTAACAGTTGATGAATATATTGTACCTTTCCGTGGACATTTTGTTGTATGAACTAAGAAACCAAAGTGCCTTCAAAAATAGCCTGAACTATGAAAAATATTGATCTGAAATTATTTATTACTAGTGATATTTCATGGAGTTTGTTCAATTTTGGAGATTATTCCATGGTCCTGTAGAGCAAAGATATGGGGAACCCACAATTACACCGAGTTGCTTCCAGAAAAGGGCGCCCAGCAGCGGCTCGAGTTTGGTGGAAGCACTACCATGTCGCCAACAAGGAAATACAAACTCAGTTTATGGTATCGGATTTTATTTATCTAAGAAAGCTTTACCACTTTTGCGTTTGCATATGGGCTTGCACTTTAATAACATTATTTTTCTTCGTATCTATGTATATTAGCTCTATATTTGGATAAGAAGAATGTCTATATTATAATATATATCTTGATTCATCAATCTTTTAAAGTGTTTGTTACGAGATTTACGAATGTGAAAGTTTTTCGGTAAGAGTTGTGTCACGAATAGTACCGAAGATATCGTAAACGGTATGAGAATTTATTTAATTTGGAATCAAGGAAAGAATGTTAACAACAAATTTCTAGGAATTTTGCATCGCATCGCTATAAAAGGAACAGTGAATAATCTAATGTGTTGGAATATTCAGGTATTAAGAGTGCTTTAAAAATATAAGTCATTATTTTAAGTGAATACGAGGCATACTCCATAAAAAGGTAATAGTAATATTGAAACTAATTGATGTAAGGAAAACGTTGCAAGGAAAGTGTTGAGTTGAAAAAGATCCTTAGACAGGACAAAGTCCTAAAACTCAGCGGGAAGGAAACTGAGTTCAGTGCTCAAAGAGAAACATCAGAGCATCAGTGAGAATGCAAGAGAAAAACCTAAACAAAATAAAGCATTTTAAATATCTAGGTTGATGAACTATTACAGAAGTGTGTTGGATTGGGAAATAAGAAGCGGGATAGAGGAATTGGAAAAGGGTGTGGTCTGTGACCGTAAGATCAATGCAACGAAGAGGGGAGTTGTTTATATATCAGTGGTCAGACCTGCAATGCAGCGGGAACATGGATCAAGAAGAATGTGCACAAAAGGAGATTAGATTTGATAGAAATTAAAATGTTAAGTTAAATATGTTGGATAATAAGGATAGAGAAGTTTGGGAATGAAAGAATAAGGGAAACAACAAAAGTTGTTTAAATATCTAAGAAGAGCAAGGACAGAAGACTCGAGCGGCGCGAGCGTCTGATTAGAACAGATAATGATCATGTCGCTAGAAGGGTCATAACAATGGAAGTGTGTTGGGAGGGGGGAGGTAGAGAGAAACCGAAGCAGGGATGTATGGATAATGTCAAGAGTCATTTAGGAGAAAAAGGTTTAACAGAGGAAGAAACTCAGGAGCAGGAGTTGAAAAAAGACGGAGTCGAAAATTCGCCGTGAAATTTGGACTTGTTCCAAATGTGAAATCTGCTGTGGCCCCTATTTTTCAATAGGTACGCAAACTGGTCTGACTAAAGATACCCAATTATATATTATCACTTTTCTTGTACCTTTTATCTAATATACAAGCAACTTTCTTTAATTGTTATACTTCAATATTATGTGTATTTGTATGTATATTATGTATGTCAAACCAAGATACCGTTACGCAGTCCCTGACGGAGCATTATGTTGTTTAGGAAATCCTGTAATTAAAACTTAATACATACATAAATGAAACCCAATTAAACAAACATAATTTATTCAAAATAATTTACTGCCTGCTACATTCGATTTATGTAAAAATTGACGTTCAGATTCACTAAGGTTTAAGATTTAGTACTGGTTTAAATTAAGATCTTCTAATTGATCAGTTATGTTTTGACTGGTTTTTGTCCTGTCATTGTTAATAAGTCGTCATTAAAATCTTATAAGTTATTCTGATATTTCAGCGATTTGCCTGGTTTCCGAATGATTTTCATCTTGGAACGGATTGCTAGAATGAATTTGGTTCCATTATGAGCGAAAGTACGTACTAAAACTGCCTTTTTTTTTATAAATTTGCGAAAAACCTCAAAAACAAATTCATAGTATAAAACTTAGTTGTCATATTCTTACACCTGCGAGTTTAAAACTTTTAGTTGTCAAATTAGATCGGACTAGCGTTGGAGAATCTGGCCGTGAATGTTTAATAAATACAACAATTTTCTTTTTCTGTGTAACAAACTGTTTTGTCGAAAGTATGTATACCATAGACAAAATATATTTAGACCTTCACAACGTATTCGCGACACCAGCTGAATCCGTCCAATGTATGGGCGAAAAAGTGCGTTTGTACGCATATGGCGCCAGTCAGGTTTTTAAACGACGGTTCTCTCGAGGCATGCGCACTCGGGACGTCTCACAAAAGTGGTTGTTGAACTCAGTGACGCAACTCGGCGATCGGAACCGGACCCAGTTGTAATCAGTACTGAAGGAAACACATGGAATACAGCCGTTGTAAATGCTGAAGTTGCTATTTCCATTTGCAAAAATACTTTTAAGTTTTGACTTATTTTATTTTTAAATCTAACCAAATAAATTTTCTAACTTTTTCATGTTACAAAAAGACTCAATCAGAAGCCATTCAAAATATAATAATTAGAGTTTAACAAATGGGGGTAATTCCAGAGACGGCTTCTAACCTAGTTGGAAATAAAATTAGGATTCGATTTGAAAATAAAATACAAACATTTATTTACCCACATTGTGTTATTTGAAAGTGCGAGATACGAAAATATCATACAGGGTGTCTGAAAAGTCCTAGCATGGGCAAATATCTTTACTATTAATAAAGATAGCAACACCAAATTTTAGTTGTACCTTATTGGTTAGTAAATCTACTTTTTTACGTAATTTGACTCTTTCAACCCCCTTGGGGGGTTACGCTAGCGAGTTGAGGTCCAAAATTTTGGATGCAAACCTATGCCGTGTGGCCTCTTCGTTTAAAAGTCTTCAAAAAAGAAACATTGTTTTAGTATTTTAGTATTTATTTATTATTGTAATTCATTTTTAAATGGCAAGCCTATAAAAATTATAACTCGTAAATCGTATAATCGGGCGGGGCACAAGTCGACCATTAGTCGGCCACTTGTGCTAAACAGTACAAGTCGGCGCTGCTATTTTTTGTTTTGTAGGGCACTTTTTTCTAACTTTTTTCCAACTTTACTTCTTCATTTGTCGTTTTTATATGTTTTGTTTTTTGACATCTGCGCAGTAGACCAAAATGCGTACCACGCGCAAACCGAGCGTGCTAGACATGCGCACGGAATTTCAGGAGTTGGACTTTGGTGTCTACATTTGAACCCATTCATTTTTCAGAATATGTCTCCAGTAGTTAAGGTACCACTACGTATTTAACTTTATAACTTTGTTCCCAAGTTTTTTTCGACTTTATTTTTCATTTTTTGCCATGTGCGCAGTAGACCAAAATGCGTACCACGCGCAAACCGAGCGTGCTAGACATGCGCACGGAATTTCAGGAGATGGACTTTGGTGTCTACATTTGAACCCATTCACTTTTAAGAATATATCTCCAGTAGTTAAGGTACCACTGCGAATTTAGACAACAAAGTACATCCCCTGAAATTTCGTGCGAATGTCTAGCCCTCTTGGTTTGCGCGTGGTACGCATTTTGATCAATGGTAAAACTTTTTCCCCAAGTTTTTTTCGACTGTATTTTTCGTTATTTGCCACCGCGCAGATAGCAAAAAAAGAAAAATAAAATCGAAAAAACTTGGGAAAAACGTTATAAAGTTAAATACGCAGTGGTACCTTAACTACCGGAGATAGATTCTTAAAAGTGAATGGGTTCAAATGTAGACACCAAAGTCCATCTCCTGAAATTCCGTGCGCATGTCTAGCACGCTCGGTTTGCGCGTGGTACGCATTTTGGTCTACTGCGCACATGGCACGAAATTGAAAAATAAAGTCGAAAAAAACTTGGGAACAAAGTTATAAAGTTAAATACGTAGTGGTACCTTTACTGGAGATATATTCTGAAAAGTGAATGGGTTCAACTGTAGACACCAAAGTCCATCTCCTAAAAGTCCGTGCGCATGTCCAGCACGCTCGGTTTGCGCGTGGTACGTATTTTGGTCTACTGCGCACATGGCAAAAAACGAAAAATAAAGTCGAAAAAACCTTGGGAAAAAGTTATACAGTTAACTACGTAGTGGTACCTTAACTATTGGGGATATATTCTTACAAGTGAATAGGTTCGAATGTAGACACCCAAGTACATCTCCTGAACTTGCGTACGCATGTCTAGCACGCTCGGTTTGCGCGTGGTACGCATTTTGGTCTACTGCGCAGATGTCAAAAAACAAAACATATAACAACGACAAATGAAGAAGTAAAGTTGGAGAAAAGTTAGAAAAAAGTGCCCCACAAAACAAAAAATAGCAGCGCCGACTTGTGTATGGCACAAGAGGTCGACTAATGGTCGACTTTTGCCCCGACCCATTATACGATTTACGAGTTATAATTTTTATAGGCTTGCCATTTAAAAATGAATTACAATAATAAATAAATACTAAAATACTAAAACAATGGTTCTTTTTTGAAGATTTTTAAACGAAGAGGCCACACGGCATAGGTTTGCATTCAAAATTTTCGACCTCAACTCCCTAGCGTAACCCCCCAAGGGGGTTGAGAAAGTCAAATTACATAAAAACGTAGATTTATCAACCAATCAGGTACAACTAAAATTTGGTGTCGCTATCTTTATTAATAGTAAAGATATTTGCCCATGCTAAGACTTTTCAGACACCCTGTATGATATTTTCGTATCTCGCACTTTCAAATAACACAATGTGGGTAAAAAAATATTTGTATTTTATTTTCAAATCGACTCGTAATTTTATTTCCAACTAGGTTAGAAGCCGTCTCTGGAATTACCCCCATTTGTCAAACTTTAATAATAATACACAATTTTATACCTTTAACCACAAGTACACTTTGTTGTCAACACAATATCCAATGTACCCAACAAAAAAAAATCTCAGTCAATTTTATGTTATGGTATAGTATTTTTGGTTGGGGTGGCGCAGATAGCGAACATCTGAAGCTTGTTATTTCGATACAAAAATATTCTTTACAAAGTGTTAAAGACATTTCATATGTTTCGCCAATTATGTATCCAACTTTTAAATATAAGAAATTATTTTGTAGTCTATTTCTTACAATTAGTGCATAAATACAAATAGTTTAATTCCAAATTTAAATTATATCAATATGTGAAAGAATAGTAGGTGAAAAATATAATTTATCTTAAATGCACTCCGGTGTTGAAGTGAATACACACACGGAGAAGTAGAAATATTTATCAGTGACGTATATTGAGTGTGGTCAAGGTGTCAGAAAGGCACTGATGGGGTGTGTGTGTATTAGGGGCATTGTATAAGGGGTAAGATGGTGTAAGAAGGTCATATATAGTGCATGTCAATGCCTCCTTCCCCTATATTGCATAAGGGTCAGTGAGTATCCAAAAGGCATATTTTGCGCTTTCGCCAAAGGCGCACTAAAAATACTAGTGGATTAGGGTAGAGGGGAGTATTGTAAAAGGGATGGCGAAAGAAAAAAGCGCTTTGGCCAAAGGATCGCTAAGACATCGGTGGATTAGTAGGGTGAGCGTCCAAGAGGCAGATTTGCGCTTTCGCCAAAGGGGCACTAAAAATACTAGTGGATTAGGGTAGAGGCGAGTATTTTAAAAGGGATGGCGAAAGAAAAAAGCGCTTTCGCCAAAGGATCGCTAAGATATCAGTGGATTAGATTGACATGGGGCCGTAAGTAAGTAGCGCTTTCACCAAAGTATCAAGTGCACACACTGTAAATAGGTGTAAAAATATTTACATCTTACCATAGAACTTGGTTTGTTCAATAATTATCCAGGATGGGATGCCAATCCAATAAAAGGTACACATAGTTTTGGTAATTTTTTTATTTACTATTTTACTGCTTACAACAGTTGCATATTGTATTTCTATTGTTTAGAATACTATGTTTATATTTTATTTCAACTTTCACTTTTGTAAATGTAACGTTTAAAAAATTAAGAGGGGGGACATTAAAGAGGCGCACTGTATATGTATAAACTCAGCTATTTTCGAGGACTATAATATATATATATATATATATATATATATATATATATATATATATATATATATATATATATATATATATATATATATATATATATATATATATCGCCATTATCGACAGTTTTGTATAGCAAGAAGACTCAGATTGAAGCCAACAAACTATACAATTTTTGTTAAAATCTCACTCATGGTTACATTTTTATCATTAATAAAAAGAGTAATTACAAGTAATATATTTACTCGATAAAAGATTCACGTCATGTGAAATAAATTTTTAAGTACGGTCCTGTCTATCACAAGGGAAACGTTCGACAAGGCGCAAGCCTTCAGAAGATTGTCTTTGTTTACGGATTCAGCTTGGTAAATTTGCCACATTCGCATATGGACATTATTTCTCTATTATATATTTTCTCTATGGTGTATACAGGGTGTCAATAAACTCCCGCAGAATATTATGGGGCGTGATTACTGGCTGGGTTCAAGTAAGAATAGTTATATAAATGTATATGTCCTAAAATGCATACTTTTTAAGATACACAATAATAAACTTCCGGAGTCATGTAAAGTAAGGATCAAGCAAGGAAAAGCCACGGGTGTCATAACTAACAGAGACCGCAAGTATTTCCTTTTCTCTCATCTTTTGCAAAGTGGCCATCAGAGGCGTGCTATGGATTATTCTTTGTTCCTCTGATAAAAATAGTGCTGCTGAATGAACTGGCAACGCTGCAGATTGTCGCTTTTGCCAAATCAGAATCGAAATAGAATCCGGCCCATCAACATCCCATCTCTCATTGCGAGTACTTCTCCGATGTTGTCGAATGTACAATATGGTCAGATTGTATAATAAAATGACTTGGGGTAATATAAACTCGGCACATGCCTCAGGTATACAAAATTCGGCACATAGTTTAAAAGATACCCGTATGAAATAGTTAAATTCGGCACATAATTATTTCTTATGCTTCTGCTTGCAAAAAATACAGTTATATTATAATCTTTATAGCAATTTTTTTCTTATCAACACCTATATAAAATTAATGACAAAAAGGGATATTATTTAGAAATATTATTGTAGTTTACACAAATTATTTTTATATTCCTAATTTTAATATTAATAGTCATGTTATGACGTATCTTAGTGGCTATAGTTTTAAATTTATGAATTTAATTAATTCTATTGCACTTGATATAGATTTTGCTTTGTACATTACGAATTGCATTTACAAAAATAAATAAAAAAAAAAGAATGCGTTTGGTAGATGGATGCATTAAAATGTGAATGGAACGATTCACAAGCATTGGTAGTTTAACGCAGCAGAGGCATCTGCTTATACAAATATATAGGGTGGAAATTTCGAATTAGCTATACTTAAAATAATTTTCGAGAAGGTAATCAGAAAATTTTTCAAGTCTATCGTCTACTGGCTTAATTTCGTCAAGTTCAAAGAATTAAAAATCGTCAACGTCCTCTGGTTCCAAAAATAAAACACCAAAACAATAATGAAGCCACTTTCCAATCTCAGAATTTTTGTCTTTGTATTCCTATGTTAAACCTTGATTGTGAATTTTTCTGTACCATTCTTGGGTTAGGAAAAATTAACAGCCTGTAAATTTAGTATTTGGACAGATTTTTAACATTGCATTATGAATAGATACCTCAAAGTCTACTAATATTTCTTGCGGTACAAATTATATGTTTAAATAACCACAATACTTAATTTTTGACTTGCAAAACGCATATACTGGTGAAAAATGTAACACAAACTAAAATATTGGGTGCCCTAGCATTGTTACCTGTGACAATAAAACAATTATGGTAGTTTATCATTAATAATTACTCCGGCGGGATCACGTACACCACCCTTGTGCTGAGTTTGACATTATAAAAATCTCATATTACATATTAATACAAAAATATAAAAAAATTAAAACCTAAATCATAAACTTTGACTTGTTCTTGCCAGCTTTGCTTTAAGATTTATACAACTTTTTGTTTCAGGTAAGTGGTGGCATAATGAAATAAATCTATTTGATACGTACCTACATATTTCATATGTATATGTGACAGCCCACGTGGATATAACTATGGGTAAGTTTCGATTACTTGTTATCTTCGGGATATTAAATAAAATATGTGTTAACAGTAAGGAATAAGGATGGTTTAAACTGTTTTAGAGATATTTAGCGGCCGAGTATGTGGTATTCTACTTTGATGATATTTTTTGACATTTTGGCAAGAATAATAAGATTGTTTAAGAATGTGTGAAAAGTGCAAACTGGCAAATCCTTAAAAAAGTTATTTTTTATAATTTATTTAAACATGCTTTTGTCATTGAAATCAGGGCTTTTTCCTTTAAATACCACGATAAATTAAACTCTCTAAAGATACTTCCATATATAGTACCAGGAGAACGCTTTGTATGGTGATTGCAAATTAATTTTGATTGATGAGTGATAGTGTTTTCACTGCAATCAAACTCTTAGTATTTGTTTATTATTATTTCTTATTGATTCCACAATTAATATCTGAACACTTGTGCTAAATACATTACGCATTTTCTCGCGTGAATTTAATGCTTCATTAAATTTGCGGGTGCTTTATTAATACAAAAAACAAAATGGAGGGAGAGAGAGCAACCGACAGCAGATGGACCAGAAGGTTTTTATGTGGGTATCAATTTTCTAAATTTATAGTTTTGCTTTACTTATTTCTGAAAGTGGATTAAAGTAGATTATATTTTATATACAAAGTCTCTTTATATAAATCTACATATCTCAGAAAAGAATCCTAAACCGTATTCTGGCATCGTCGTGAATTATTTACAATAACACCTTCCCTTTTTCCTTTAATGTTTCCCTTCTTCTTATTCACAGAAGCCCGGTCCTTCGATAAGGCTTAGCAGCTTTCAAACAAGTTCTTCATGCATTAGGCTGTGGCCGTCCGTGCAAAATAAAAAAAAGTATTTTAAGGATTTTATTTGTAGTGATTTATATAAATAACTAATAATTATAAACAGAAAAAATTCGGTCAAGTGCAAGCTATACTTGCCCAATTAGTGTTCCGTGCCATCAGCCCCCCACTTAAACAGAGCAAATCTCGGCCGCCCGATCTCCGCTCATCTGCCGTGTAAGAACAAAAGTTGTTTCTTACATCGTGAGGAATATTTTTTGTCAAAAAACTTTTTCTCTAAAACCAATGGTTCAGCAGTTATAAGGAACTAAACAATTTAATTGTTTATAATAATTGATCGCGCTAGAATTTTTCAATCCTGATAATTCTGGCTCAATCTACACCTAATTCTTAATGTTCATGATTTTTTCAGATTTTTCTGAGCGATTCTTTTGGTGATGGGGGGGGGGGGGGGGCAATTTTTAAGCGATTTTCCCGAAAAATGTTCAGAAGCTGCATAAAAAAATACATCATATACATACATATATTGTTAAATTCGTGCTTCAATAAGCTTTCATTTGACACTCTACACGATGCCCTTGAAATGCCCTTGAATTTACCAGTAAAATTAGCCCCCATAATCAAAATTCAACTTTTTATACTTCACTTCTATAATTGGGCCCCCACACTCTATCTCTGCCCTAAATTTCAAATTTTTACATCGAATAGTTCAAAGAAAATCTCCTGTGACAGACGGACGGACGGACACCGAAGTGATTCCGTTTTATTAATTTTAGCACGGAACACTAAAGAAACATGTTAAAACGTCTTCAAAAAATAAACATGCAGTCTGCAGAAAATTCATAGTAATTTGGTTGTCGGTTGCATTGAGTTAAGACTGGATTTAAATAATATTCCTAATCCTGAATTTTTTGTACGTGGCTTTATAAAGATGTTGAAACATCAGGAAAACAGGAAACGTTTGTCATAAAAAGAAATATTATTTATTATAAAAATAAAAGATATCTGGCAATTCGTCCAACAAAAAGTACGAAATATGACAATCTCACAATTTTATGAATGAAGTTTTATGAATGGTCGCTTGTGTCACTTTTCAATTAGTAGTACAACTGGTAGTAAACTGTCTAATACCGTTGCCACTTCTACTTAATAACCTAATAATTTATCACAGTGGGAAGGAAATAAAAGTTCATTCGGCTATGATGCATAAAATAGAACAAAATGTAAGTATTACTTTTTTATTACTTGATACTTATGTATGCTAATTTTATTAGATGAAGATGAAGAAGAAATATTTAAATTAAATAAATGTCGTGTAATACTGTATTCCTTGGATGGCATCAATCAGGACATTTTGGTACCTACACTTTGGCAACCGTCTGCAGTTGCCCAGTCAATACAATCCACCAGTTTCTAATGCAAATTCAATGACTGATTGGTTCGAATAGTAAATAACTTTGTCTTTAGTTATTTTAAAGTCTATGCTCAAGACCCTTTCCGAAAGATTTTGTAACTTCGGCTCTTTAGACATTTGGTCTGATTTTTCATATTCAACTGACCATCAGAAACTCACAGGAGCTTTATTTATAGATAATTCCTTGTTCTCTTAGATCCTGTAAGTACTCCATCGCCATTTTTGTGGCAGTGGGCTTTCAGTGCTTTAAGAGCCTTCGAATTGTCCGGTATGTTAGATTTCTGAGAATATATTACCAGGAAAGTAGTTATACGTGCACGGTTGCGGTTTTGAGACGCACATTGTTTAATTTATGAAAATGGTGTCGCACCTGCCGCCAGCATCTGTTATCAACATATAGAAACTTTATTATTTTCAATAACGGTAATGAATATACGTAAATAAATCATTTTAATAAATAAACCATTCTTCAACGCGTTGTAATTTGGTCAGTAGCAAAGTGCCAGACGAATTCTTGTAATTAGCGGTATTTCGCAAGTCGTGCAATTACGCAAGTAAATACAAATCGAGTTTATCTTCCCACGGTATGGTGTAAAAACCGATCGGCCTGTATAATAAAGTGGGAAATGGGAGGAAGTGAGTGAGCTTTTATTATTTATCAGTTACGTGTGTTTTTGTCAGTATTATACAGTATAGCTAAATAAGAGGCAATTATTAGTCATTTTCCACTACGATCACGTCATTTTCCACTACGATCATGTGCAATCACACCTCACCAAAAAGCCCATTAACACGTTTACTAGTTTTAATAGTTTGGTGTGGATAAATCTGTGGTTTGGTTACTAATAATTCTGCAGAATGTCATGGATGTCATGATCCATAATGTAAAAAATGAAACCCTCCTGGTGCATGATGTTTTCGGACGGTATTTTAATATGTAGCACACCAACAGAGAAGCTGATGAGATAAAGGGTTATGAATCAGTAGAAAGTAAACTTGGAAGTTCTATTGAGTTCAGTGAAAAAGGAATGCAAGGAGGAAATAAATAAAATAATAATAAATAAAATAAAGGATACTAAATAGCACAGAAGATCGTGGGTGTTTAAATAACACCTAAAGCGGTGTAGAAGAATTTGTAGAAAGTCTCCAGTTTTTCCAGCTATATAGAGGTAAAAATACTAGGAGTAATAAGAAGAGTCGGGATTAAGAATGGAAGCTAAACTATAGGCAACTTATATATTATATAACAACTAAATTGTTAGGTTATGTGATCCGCTGATCCCTGATAATTTGCCTGAAGAAACGACCGATCTGCGTTCCGTAGTAAAACCGGTGTAACGGTCCAAATTTGCCCGGAGTTATTTATTATATATATTGTATATATTGCATATTGGTACATGTATTAGGATAATATATTTTTTTTATACACTTTTGATTAGACGTATTTGTACGATTAGCAGTTTTGGGGTATTAAAAATTAAATAAGAATTTCTTGCATTCATTACGGTCCTGACATTTCACGTATATGGAGAGCACGCCATCGTATTGAAATTGCCCGGCTAAGCAAACTCCTGCCTTGGGTAGTACAGGAATACTGCAGTTCGTACGACCAGATCCTGCGCCGGCAGATTTAGTACCGCGACGACGCGACGCCTGAAAAATCAATAGATGATCAATTCCAAGAATCGACATGATTTTGTTAAACGTTTCTTTTGGCTGCGTTTAAGTTTTCAGTACGGCTGTCTAGGATCGGTTCAATGACTTCGTTCATTCCAAAGGCGAATACTAAAATTGTTATCCCCTCCAATATTACTGTCGGTATGATGGATGGCTACCGTAATGTTTGACATTTATTTGAAAATATCGTTAATTTAAAAAATTAATTGACGGCTATTTATAGGGACATTCAAGAAAATATTGATGTAAACGTTTATTTTTGGGGATGCTGCATGTTTTGGTGGATTCAATTTTACTCGATGGGTCTTCTTTGGTGATTCACGATTGGATTATTTTCCCGCTATTGCATTTGTACCTTTCTAGGTACTACCGTACGAAGGGAACGGTGTATCGGCCATTTTTCTCCTTGACCGCGCTCGAGATAGGAGAGCTGCTGCTACTTTCTGGAACTATTGGTATTTTTCTTGCCTCCTTCAGTTTTAAGGGTTAAATTGCCTAGAAAGTATTAGTGTAGTGTGAGTTTCGGTTCGTTTTGTCGTTTTACGCACTACTCAGCTTGAAATGCTGGATCCAAGAGCAGATTTTCCAAGTCAACGGCGTGGAAGTCAAGTAAGTCGTTACGTTTTTTTTCTTTGTTTAATGTATTCATAGTTTTCCCGTTATTTCATGCGAAATGCGCGCAAAATTGCTTAGATGGATTAATTTTCTTTTAGATGGGAAAACCAACCACCATCTACTTCTAAAACCTCCCTCTACTTCAGTGAATTTTAACCCTCCAGCTTCACACATACCAACCACTCGATAACCACACAAGATAGTGTGTAAGTATGAAGAGAAAAAAAAATATGTGTAATTGTTTTGGTTAAATGTGCTAGTGATTATTTTTAAATTGAATAACCAAATATTTATCTGAAAATAATAATAATAATAATAATAATAATAATAATAATAATAATAATGATAATAATAATAATATGATAATAAAAACAAAACAAAAAGAGAGCAAGAAAACTAAAACCTCTCTTCTATAATTTGTAAAACCGTTTTTCGCACATTTTAGGGTTTTTTCCCCGGGGTTATTTTCTCCCGAAGTTCACCTTGTAAAGGCGTTCCACCTTGGTGGGGGTTCATCTTTGGTAACAGTCCCACTCCTTCTTCCTATGGTGTTTGGTGTTGACTGTGGTGTGCTGTTGGTTCTTCCCGTAGCTGCTACCATCGGAGGAAATATTACCTTCTTTTGTTGTGCCTGATGAACACATCCCAGGCACCCAAGTAACTTCCGTCTGTACTGTCCCGAATGTATATTGTGGCGCTCCCCAAAAATTTATTAATGCAGTTAACTATCCAAGCTAGAAATGTGCTAATAAAATATAAAGACAGGGGTGTATTGTTCGAATTAAATATTTTATTATTTACATAATTCGGTAAGAGTAACATTATTAGATTGTGTCAGGTGTATTATTCGATAATAGTGTAAAGTAAAGTAATTAATGGGTATTTAAAAAAGAAAAAAAACAGGGAAAAGACATTTGGGTTCTGCGGCATATTTAAGTTTATTATTTAGCTTATTTTGGGTACATGCCTAACTATGTTGGTAATTTATAATTATTGGTACTGATGTGCTATGTAAACCGGCCGTGATCACGAATGGTACTACTGATTATTCTTTTTTATATTGAATATAATATTAAGCGATTGATAAGGGACAACTTTACCTTTATTGGCAATAATATTGCGAAGGTTCCCTATCGATCGGAATTCGTCACAGTTGTATTGATTTTATTGGTTCTCATTATATATTTTTGCGATGTACATATGTGCCCTATAACTTAAAGCAACAAATTAAATATTCAATTTAAACTAAAGTATGTCTGCATTTTTTTTTTTGGCTAATACATGAAGAACTTTGCTACATTTGGTAAGCTTTAGGTACCTTGTAACCGGGTACTAAATCTCTGACGGAATCGGGTATTTTCTTAGGTTACTGGCGCCCTGATATTTTACGGTTTATTGTACTTGAACCGCACGACCACTCCCGACTTGCGGCTGGCCTAGCATTCCGTAAAATTTACCACCTTACCGCTTCTGTTTATAGGAGGCTGGAACCCCCCTATAGTTCAGATAGGTGGCAAAATTTATTTGGCGCCCAACGTGGGGCCATAACGCGTACAGTGTTGCCATTTTTCAAATTTCCCTAAATTTAAGGAATTTTCCTTTTTTGATTTTTTTGCCTTCTTATCCTGTTTTGGCTTGTAGGGATTGTTTTCTAGCTCTTTTGAACTAGTAATTACAAACCATTTGTTTTGCATTTTTTTTTTGGGAGCCCATTCGTTTATTTTAGTACACTGAGTTGTAGTTACCGCTTTTCGTTAAATATTTTGGTGTATATTTTTTCCCGCGTATTATACTTACCTAAACGGTGGTGATATCGATTTTTTTTATCTGAAAATTGAACAAGGGTTAGTTATAAAAAACAAGTGTGTGTAAAAAAAAAAAAAATAATAATAAATAAAATAAATTAGTGTAGTGTTACTACAGTGCTATCGTAGTGTGATATTGTTTACTCTAGTGCTATTCTGGTATCCAGCTGATAACAGACTGTTAATTAAAATTTGTGAGGAATTAGGAATACTACTTTAACATGACGATGAAAATGGAGGTGAACCGTTTGGATCGAGACGAATTTGAGTACGAGCTCACCTTTAGAGGAATAAAGGTCACTGAGGAGACTACTGTGGCAGAGATGCGCAAGACCTTACGTCAGTTATTAAAACTAGAAAAAAGTGGATCAGTTTTAACTTACCCCACATATCCTTATGACTTCGCTACCGATTTTAAAGCTCTTAAAAATAAAATAACAGAAATTGAAGAACTTGTAAAGAATTTTGCTGATACTTCGGAGAGTGGACAGTTTTTAAAGATATCGTCTAAGCTGTGGCACGCCTATCGTAGAGCAGATCGTAGCAAGCCTGATAGTGATGAGAAAACAGGTCAACGGTCCGCTACAATTGTGTCAATTTTAGGTCTTCACTCAACTTTACAGCATAAAGCAAGGAAGTACAAGCGTCTTTCTCACACTCATAGTCCTCTGGAATTGGCCAATTTGTTGTCCTCGACAAGTGTTGATGATGAGGAATCTTCTACCTCAGAAGAAGAGAGTTCAGAGAATGAGGATGATAATGAAGAAGTGGGAAATATATTGCCACAACCCTCATGCGTACCTGTACCTAGAGATACACCTAAGACGGTCCCAGTCTACTTATGGAACCTTAAATATGATGGTGAGTCCACGTCCTTGAATTCCTTCTTAGAGAATGTTCTCGAATTAAGTATTTCCAGAAATGTATCTAAAGCTCAGTTGTGCGCTTCTGCATCCGACTTATTTATTGGTAAAGCCAAGATATGGTATAATTCTATTAGAGATCGAGTTAGGTCCTGGCATGACTTGGTAGCTGACTTAAGAAGACAGTTTCTGCCAAGCGACTATAATGATCGCCTCTTTGATGAGATCAAACAGAGAACACAGGGTCCTAAGGAATCTATTGGGCTATATATAGCAACGATGATAAACATGTTTAATCGATTGACTTGTCCAGTAACAGAGCAACGAAAACTTAAGGTTCTACTGAAAAACATTTCCCCATTTTATCAGAGTCAGTTGGGATTGGTGAAAGTGGAGTCTGTTCAGCAACTTATTGACTTGGGTCGGCAGTTAGAAGAAAGAAAAGAAGCCATTGAAAATTTTGTTCCTCCTCCCAGGAATAAGAAAATGTTGGAACCAGACTTGGCCTATGTTTATAGTGATGGTGCTTCGACGAGTGCGGCGAGTGGAGTTTCGTGCTCCGAAATATTATGTTGGAATTGCAAGAAAAGTGGTCATCGAGCATCGCAGTGTAAAGGACCAAAGAACAAATATTGTTTTAAATGTGGTAAGCTTGGGTATACTGTCCGTTCTTGTCCTAGTTGTTCCGGCCATTCGGGAAACGGGGATCGGAGACATTAATTGACCGTGACATGTCTCGAATTTCAACGGTCACCAGTAGCCCAAGGTTAAATTCTTCCCAACAAGCCATTTTGGACTTTGTATTATCCCATGCCGAAGGTGACGAGCGACCTTATTTGTCAGTCAATATTTTGGGGTTGACACTGCGTGGATTATTGGATAGCGGAGCTTCTGCAAGTATAGTAGGTGGACCTGGGTGGTCTTTATTAAAACCGCTAGGATTTCAGCTTAATGAACAAGACAGAGTGTCCTGCACGGTTGCTAATGGTGATAGGTGTGAGAGTATCGGCTCTCTAACTTTACCGGTGGAAGTTGAAGGCCGTATAAAGGTCATTAGGGTCCTCATTATACCAGAATTACATCATACGCTGATTCTGGGCGCAGACTTTTGGAGGCGTATGGGAATTGTGCCAGATCTGAGGCATGGCAGCTGGGAATTTTCCGCAGATAATTATCAAAAATCTGTATCCCTTGATTGTAGTGCTTTACAGCCAAGAACCGAGCTGACTCCTGAACAATCTCAAACTCTTGAGGAATTCATATGCAGGGTATTTACTGAGATGGGTGATGGCCTCGGATGTACACACTTGGTCGAACATCATATCTGCACAACGTCAATGCCCATAAAGCAAAGGTACTATCCAGTATCTCCAGTGATGCAGGCACATATTAATGCCGAATTGGACATACTTTTGGAGGAGGGTATCGTGGAACCTAGTTGTAGTCCCTGGTCTTCTCCAATCCTCCTTGTCAGGAAATCTGATGGTGTCTCCTGGAGATTCGTAGTTGACTACCGTAAGCTGAACCAAGTTACGGAAAAGGACGCTTATCCTATTCCGTATATCTCAGCCACTCTGGATAAACTCCGAGACGCACGTTACTTGTCATCCCTCGATATCAAATCTGCGTATTTTCAGGTTCCCCTGGCCGAGTCGTCAAGACCCCTTACAGCTTTTACAGTTGCTGGTCGTGGACTTTTCCAGTTTCGTAGACTTCCAATGGGATTATCTAATGCCCCTGCTACCTGGCAGCGACTTATTGATAGAGTGCTAGGACCTGCCTTGGAAGATTATGTCTTCGTGTATTTAGACGATATAATTATTGTTACTCCTACCTTTGAAAAACATATGGAGGTTTTGGCGGAAGTTTTTAAGCGTCTAAAAGCTGCCAATCTTACCGTTTCTAAAGGGAAGTGCAAATTCTGTCGTCCAGAGCTTAAGTATCTGGGTTACGTCGTTGATCGTAATGGTCTACACGTGGATCCAGAGAAAATCAGTGCTATTTTGCAGATTCCGTCTCCATCTAACGTAACTGAAGTGCGAAGAATTATAGGGTTAGCTTCTTGGTATAGACGTTTCGTCCCCAATTTTTCTTTGTTAATAGCTCCTTTGTCGAATCTGACCCGGAAAAACCAACCATTTAAGTGGGATCACACCTGTGAAGATGCTTTTCAGGCCTTAAAGGACTGTCTTGTTTCCGCACCAGTACTGACTTGTCCGAATTTTTCCTTACCTTTTATAGTACAATGTGATGCAAGCGGTTTCGGCATTGGCGCCGTGCTTAGTCAGCAGCATCCAGATGGAGAGAAAGTCATCGCTTATTGTTCTCGATCTTTAAATCGTAATGAAAGACACTACACTGTTACCGAGCGTGAGTGTCTCGCTGTAATATGGGCAATAGAAAAATTACGTCCGTATTTGGAAGGCTCAAAATTTACTGTTATAACCGATCATCACAGTTTAGTATGGCTAAACAATTTAAAGAATCCAACAGGTCGTCTGGCGAGATGGGCTATCCGTATGCAGCAGTACGACTATACAATTATCCATCGAAAGGGGAAAGAACATATAGTGCCGGACACACTTTCTAGAACTGTTCCGATCCTTGACACTTTGGAATCCAGTCGAGAAGAGGAGAAACAGCTGAAGGAAGTTAAAGATGCCTGGTTTCAAGGACTTTATCAGAAAGTATTAAAATTTCCAAAGAAATACTCCACGTTTCGTATTTCTGGTGCGCGACTGTTCAAATACGTAAAACCAAAGTTTCCGGAATTGGCTAGTGACAGGGATTCTTGGCGAGAAGTTATTCCTTCCGAGAAAAGGAAACTATTGATTCATGAAGCACATATTTCGCTTTGTCATATGGGAGTTTTTAAAACATACCAGCAACTTTGCAAGACAGTGTATTGGCCCAAAATGAGAGCCGATGTTGCTGCGTATATTCGACGATGTCGTGTGTGTATTTCCATTAAACCGGAACAAAAACAACCTGCTGGACTTATGCTTAGTTCTCAGCCCTCTATTTCTAAACCATTCCAGCTTATTTGTGCTGATTTGGTGGGACCTCTACCTAGATCTGTTTCTGGGTTCTCATACATTTTCGTTGTCTCGGATTGCTTCAGCAAATTTACTTTGTTATTTCCGTTGCGTTCCGCAATTGCTTCAACTATTTGTCGTTTTATGGAAGATTACGTCCTGTTACTTTTCGGATGTCCTTCCAGAATTATTGTTGATAATGGTGTTCAATTTCGATCCAAAGAGTTCAAGACTCTTATGCAAAGATATGGAGTTTATATAAAGTATACTGCGAACTATCATCCGCAGGCAAATCCATGTGAGCGAGTAAATAGGGTTATAAAAACTATGATTTGTTCTTATGTATCCGAAAATCATCGCAATTGGGATAGGTATCTGGGAAGCGTTGGTAGTGCGATTCGCTCTGCTGTTCATGAAGTAACCGGGTTTTCGCCAAATTTTATTGTTTTTGGCCGAGAGCTACCAACAGTTAATAAATTGGAGGATTCAGATTGTCCGGTAAGCTTCGATCGTACTTCGGTGGACGAGAAGCGTACTCAAGGGTTTAAAAATTTGTATGCAGATATTAAGAATAAACTAACTTTGGCTTACGAGAAGAACAAGAAAGTTTATGATCTTCGTCGACGTGATGAGCAGTTCTGGCCTAATCAACTTGTTTGGCGGAAGAACTACGTTCTTTCGGATGCCTCGAAATTCTTTACAGCCAAACTGGCTCCAAAGTTTATTGGACCATTTACCGTATCGAAAAGATTATCGCCTTGGACTTACGAATTAAAGAATGATGATGGCAAGTATTGCGGTGTTTGGCATATCAAGGATCTCAAAGCACATCCACCTGACGATTAGTAACGTAATTAAAGATTTTGGGTAAAATCTTTTCTAAGCAGGGGGGAATTTGTAACGGTCCAAATTTGCCCGGAGTTATTTATTATATATATTGTATATATTGCATATTGGTACATGTATTAGGATAATATATTTTTTTTATACACTTTTGATTAGACGTATTTGTACGATTAGCAGTTTTGGGGTATTAAAAATTAAATAAGAATTTCTTGCATTCATTACGGTCCTGACATTTCACGTATATGGAGAGCACGCCATCGTATTGAAATTGCCCGGCTAAGCAAACTCCTGCCTTGGGTAGTACAGGAATACTGCAGTTCGTACGACCAGATCCTGCGCCGGCAGATTTAGTACCGCGACGACGCGACGCCTGAAAAATCAATAGATGATCAATTCCAAGAATCGACATGATTTTGTTAAACGTTTCTTTTGGCTGCGTTTAAGTTTTCAGTACGGCTGTCTAGGATCGGTTCAATGACTTCGTTCATTCCAAAGGCGAATACTAAAATTGTTATCCCCTCCAATATTACTGTCGGTATGATGGATGGCTACCGTAATGTTTGACATTTATTTGAAAATATCGTTAATTTAAAAAATTAATTGACGGCTATTTATAGGGACATTCAAGAAAATATTGATGTAAACGTTTATTTTTGGGGATGCTGCATGTTTTGGTGGATTCAATTTTACTCGATGGGTCTTCTTTGGTGATTCACGATTGGATTATTTTCCCGCTATTGCATTTGTACCTTTCTAGGTACTACCGTACGAAGGGAACGGTGTATCGGCCATTTTTCTCCTTGACCGCGCTCGAGATAGGAGAGCTGCTGCTACTTTCTGGAACTATTGGTATTTTTCTTGCCTCCTTCAGTTTTAAGGGTTAAATTGCCTAGAAAGTATTAGTGTAGTGTGAGTTTCGGTTCGTTTTGTCGTTTTACGCACTACTCAGCTTGAAATGCTGGATCCAAGAGCAGATTTTCCAAGTCAACGGCGTGGAAGTCAAGTAAGTCGTTACGTTTTTTTTCTTTGTTTAATGTATTCATAGTTTTCCCGTTATTTCATGCGAAATGCGCGCAAAATTGCTTAGATGGATTAATTTTCTTTTAGATGGGAAAACCAACCACCATCTACTTCTAAAACCTCCCTCTACTTCAGTGAATTTTAACCCTCCAGCTTCACACATACCAACCACTCGATAACCACACAAGATAGTGTGTAAGTATGAAGAGAAAAAAAAATATGTGTAATTGTTTTGGTTAAATGTGCTAGTGATTATTTTTAAATTGAATAACCAAATATTTATCTGAAAATAATAATAATAATAATAATAATAATAATAATAATAATAATAATAATAATAATGATAATAATAATAATATGATAATAAAAACAAAACAAAAAGAGAGCAAGAAAACTAAAACCTCTCTTCTATAATTTGTAAAACCGTTTTTCGCACATTTTAGGGTTTTTTCCCCGGGGTTATTTTCTCCCGAAGTTCACCTTGTAAAGGCGTTCCACCTTGGTGGGGGTTCATCTTTGGTAACAGTCCCACTCCTTCTTCCTATGGTGTTTGGTGTTGACTGTGGTGTGCTGTTGGTTCTTCCCGTAGCTGCTACCATCGGAGGAAATATTACCTTCTTTTGTTGTGCCTGATGAACACATCCCAGGCACCCAAGTAACTTCCGTCTGTACTGTCCCGAATGTATATTGTGGCGCTCCCCAAAAATTTATTAATGCAGTTAACTATCCAAGCTAGAAATGTGCTAATAAAATATAAAGACAGGGGTGTATTGTTCGAATTAAATATTTTATTATTTACATAATTCGGTAAGAGTAACATTATTAGATTGTGTCAGGTGTATTATTCGATAATAGTGTAAAGTAAAGTAATTAATGGGTATTTAAAAAAGAAAAAAAACAGGGAAAAGACATTTGGGTTCTGCGGCATATTTAAGTTTATTATTTAGCTTATTTTGGGTACATGCCTAACTATGTTGGTAATTTATAATTATTGGTACTGATGTGCTATGTAAACCGGCCGTGATCACGAATGGTACTACTGATTATTCTTTTTTATATTGAATATAATATTAAGCGATTGATAAGGGACAACTTTACCTTTATTGGCAATAATATTGCGAAGGTTCCCTATCGATCGGAATTCGTCACAGTTGTATTGATTTTATTGGTTCTCATTATATATTTTTGCGATGTACATATGTGCCCTATAACTTAAAGCAACAAATTAAATATTCAATTTAAACTAAAGTATGTCTGCATTTTTTTTTTTGGCTAATACATGAAGAACTTTGCTACATTTGGTAAGCTTTAGGTACCTTGTAACCGGGTACTAAATCTCTGACGGAATCGGGTATTTTCTTAGGTTACTGGCGCCCTGATATTTTACGGTTTATTGTACTTGAACCGCACGACCACTCCCGACTTGCGGCTGGCCTAGCATTCCGTAAAATTTACCACCTTACCGCTTCTGTTTATAGGAGGCTGGAACCCCCCTATAGTTCAGATAGGTGGCACCGGTTATTGCAGGAACCAGCGTTACCATTGGTTTACCGCATTATACCGAGTGGTTAACCAGGTTCGACAACGGTACACGGCCTTAGTTTGTAATTTCTGCTAAAACAAAGCTTGATTTTGTGAAATGTCGTGGATGTCATAAAGTAAAAGTTGAAGCCTCCCTGGTGTTTGATGTTTACGGACGACATTTAATATGTAGCACACCAGCAGACGTTGAAAGGAAAATTGCGAGGCGACAGAGGTCTATTAACCAGGAGAAAGTAAACTGAGTACTTCCATGGAGTTCAGTGTAAAAGAAAAAGCAGAAAGGAGTACAAGAATAAAAGCAAAATAAAGTAAAGATTATATCTATCCAAGTTCTACCATCACAAAAGATCGTGAATTTGGAAATAACATCTATAGGGCAAGCGGGATAGAAGAATTGAAAGAAAGCTTATCCAGAAAGAGGTGAAAATGTTAAAAGGGGCGTGTAGAGTAATATGGAGAGTCGGGGTTAGGAATAAAGGAATAAGTAATAATAATAAACCCAAGCGAAAGTTCTGAAAATATTTAAGGAAATATATCGGAAAGAAGACTGCACGTTCGGACATCTGATAAGAAAAGATGACAATAATGGCAATGCAAGTGTATGGGAGTAGAGGTAGAGAAAGTCCGAAGCAGAGGTAGATGGATGGAGTCAGTAGCAAATTAAGGAAAAGAAATAACAGGACAAGAACCGGGTCTTGTGCAGACAATACAATTAATCAGGAAGGTCGACTTCTTATAAAGTTGGACAGAGACGAATTCAAAAAAGAATATTATAAAGAATGTCGGCCTCATTCATCTACATCACTGTCTTTTTGCGCAATCTTAGTTTCTTGGTTAATTATTTATAATGCTTATGTACCTACATAACTTGCATGTTCCTTGATTTGTAATAGGGCAATCTAATTTTAGTACCACCTATAAATTTTACATTTTTTCAGTGTAAAATATCCTTTCTTGATTGCACACGTAACTGATGAAACTATAATTGCATTATTATATCCGTTTAATAGCGTTATTAAAACATAACATAATAGGTTTAGATCTGTAATATAGGTACAAACACACACAATCATAACTCCGTTGTGGTAATATGTTTTAATTATAATTCATTTATGTATAATGGAGCATTCACTTTTTGTTTTTCTTGCGGATAGAAAAACGATTTTATTAATCGTAAACAGAAACACGAGCAAAGCGTTTAATAATTCTTATTTATAATAAGTATACCTGCATTTCATTCTTGTAATTAGAATAAAGCTCAGGATTCACTAAAACGGTTTCAGATTTACCAGGAAATTATCCCAGGTGTACCTTATCGATTTCTTTCATTCCGTGATTTGTTGTAGTACATTAAAAAGTATCAGACTAGTATAGGATACGGAAAACCGTAACAAAAACAATTACTGTCTGGGCCAATAAGGCGGCTCGCCAAATGCTACTCGTCTAAACGCACACCTTTGTTTCCGAAGTTAAATTCCTCTTCTGATTGGTTGATGTGTTGCGAAAAGGAAAGCATAAATCGGATAGAGTATGTGGCGCTAGGAAATGTCGATTTTTTTGTGTACCTTATCGATTTCTTTCATTCCGTCATTTGTACATTAAAAAGTATCAGACTAGTATAGTATACGGAAAACCGTAACACAAACAACAATTACTGTCTGGGCCAATAAGGCGGCTCACCAAATGCTACTCGTCTAAACGCACACCTTTGTTTCCGAAGTTAAATTCCTCGTCTGATTGGTTGAGGTCGTGTTGCGAAAAGGAAAACATAATCGGATAGAGTATGTGACGCTAGGAAATGTCGATGTTTTTTGTGTTGCATATCAAACTTGTTCAACTTTAGGTCTTGTAGACTAACATTTTGCCTCTCTTAAGCATACAATATTACAAATAATAATAACAATTTGGTGAATTAAGTGGTATAGGTACGGGAAAATACTTGGTTTCGTACTATCACAGAAGTTGTCGATTCATATACATACGTTTGTATGTAGCATCCATACGTTAGGCTTTAGTTGACATGTATGTTGATGCTTATTTTTACTTATCTCCTTACATCACCTGGCATTAAGGGAAAATGGCTGCTTTTTAAATTCTAATAAATTATTGTTTAAAAATTGTTGGTTAAATTATCTTAGTAACTTTCTTCAAATTAGTATTTTTGGTTTTCAAATGAACTAATAACTTCCTTAAGCGAGTTATGCAATCGGAAAAATACATGCGTATTCTTCATTAGGAACGAGGCAAAGTAAAGCCCAAAATTCACTGCTGCAAGGCCAATACCAAGACATCAACAATGGTTTATATTATATCTATGGCTAATATGTGTTTCTTCCGTGGTATTTAATAATAATCCTTAAACAAATCAGTGGTGTTTACTAATTTAAAAGGTCAATTTCATGAACTCATTTTTTTTATCACACATCTATTATGTGGTCTTGCTAATTAGGTATATAATCGCAATAAAGATTCAAGGTAACTACACTTAAAATATTTCGCAAATATAACAAAATCAAAATCTAAACATTACTAAATGTTTATTTATAGTTCCTTGCAAGTGAGCAATTCATTTACATCAGCTCTGGCATCACCGTTTGTGTATTTATTGTGATCTTCAAATCCTCAAGTTCAACAAGTTTTTTCGTTAATAACACGATTTACAAAATAAATATTTGTGGTTCCAAACCAACCAAATTCGATTGCTCTTTCATATTGAAATTGAAATACCATGTTTTTTGCTGTAATTTCCGATTTTGCTTAAGAACTGACGTAAATATTTAACACTCCCCATATATATATATATATATATATATATATATATATATATATATATATATATATATATATATATATATATATATATATATATATATATATTTATATATTGTTATGGTGAAGGTTCAAGAAAACCTCAAAAAAATATTATGTATGGCTAAAGAATAAAGAAGAAAATATATATTATTATATAATTATATAATAAACTTGTCAAACTAGAAGATCTTAATTTAAACCAGTACTAAATCTTAAACCTTTTTAGTGAATCTGAACGAAGATGGATTTTTGAAAGCTCTAGAACTTTTATCTGAAATATTTTTCGCTAGCTTGTTTAGTCCTAGACTTTTTTAATATACAGTGTATTACATTATTAAATATGAACAAACATTTTTGAGTTTATAATTTTTCTTAATATTATTGAGATGTTCGTTAGTTTGTTAGGTTTAACATTGTTGGCTGTAAGACGTTTGCTATACCTGATTTACACATTTTTTAATGTTAATATCGGTGGGTTCTTTAAAGTGACTTATTCGCTTCCTGTGCATTGTGATTTATGGGAAGTTATGGGAAATTTAACCCAAATCCATACCGAAACAATAACAAAATTTAGGAAAGAAGGAATATGTTTATATTACGAGTAAATAAAAAGCTGAACACACTGAAAAGACATTGTGGGACATTTCACTACAATTGTGTACCTTTTTCCAACAATTTGTTCTCAAAAACGTCCAAGACCAATTTGTAGCAAAATTTGCTACAAGTGTATGAAAATTTATAAAAACTGTTGTTACTAATAATCCAATTACAGTAAATTGTTCTACAAAGACTTTGCAACAATTTTGTGTGAAAAAAAGTCCAAACGATTTTTTCAGTGCAGGCGTACAACACTGAGCTGCACTGAACAGCATTTTGATGGCAATATCCAGCAATAAAGAGTAGTTAGGTATATGTACAAAGTTTCTTTGGCAGACGTACCAGCTAATTTTTTGCTACTTTTGTTGCATTGGGAATGATGACTTTCTAGGAAACTAAGATGTTGAAAAAATAAATCGAATTAATATACAGGACGTTTCTAGGATCGATTTTCAAAAATAGTCATTTTCTTAGTACTTTTTTTCGATATCTCTTAACATGAGGGTTTCCTAGAATGTCACCATCAAATTCGAAATTCTTTTGATTGGGTTTGATTGGGTGACATCACCTTATTTTTGACATCACCTTATCCGGACTCTTCCCGTGGACACACTGTATATCCGCGTACCTTATAAACTTTCGCATGCGTCCACCATTTCGTTTGCATACAAAACAAGTATTTTTATGGTGAATTTTTTATTTTTGTAACGCCTTTGGCATTTGCCGAGATATATCGAACAGCGGTTTTGAACGTTTGCATCTCATTCTTTTATTGTTAAATGTTAAGCAAGCGGTACTGCCATCGACATTCCCTAAAGCCAAAGATAAATCCGTTGATAAGTCGAGACTTTTACTTTATAATAATGGAATATTTTTTTAAGGAAGTGGTTGTATTAAAATTCGTTCATTCTTTTTGTTGTTTAACTAAAACATTATTATTTACAATCGCATAGATTTGCATAGAATCTCCTCGGGAATCTCATAAGATCTAAGATTTAAGTAGCAAAGTAACGCAAGTATGTTTATATGTTACAGGCAAAATCCGTAGGTGGACAATCAGTATTGTTCGGGCAATATGTGATGTGTACATTTGTCATTATATCTTATCTTTCCTGTATGGTGTTCCATATAGTCTTCTTTCTTGAACAGGATTTAGTACCTATGTTATCATTGCTGGCCCTGTCCCAGCATCTCGCTAATAGCTTACATTTATCATTTTTCTCCACCTAACACTATTTTTCAGGCTTATAGTTACTTTCTTTCTTTCAGGACCTGTATGCGCATGTCAGCGCAATAGTCTTGTTTTTTTACCGGAATTTTTACCTTTACTGGCATGATTGACTTTATTTTATAATAAAAATATTAGCAATTTTTGAAAAATGATGCGTTTTAAAACATTTAAAAGTAGTTGCAAATTTTCTTCTTCTTCACTTAAAATCAGTATTGTTTGTTACTAGTGTTTTTAATTTGTGGCCCAGAGTTTTACCTATATTATTATGTATGTTATATGTAAAATTAAAGCATTAAAAATGAGGTGTAATTACATAACCCCACAAAAAAGTGCCTGTTCCGGCGGACTAGACTAGTCATTTCCCATGTATTTTGAGTCGCTGAATCCAAATCTTTTGTCGAAATTGTACGTTTAGTCCTTATTTTTTCTTAAATTGCAAAAAAATTAATGTAAATAGAACAAAATCGGGAAACTAGAGGCCCACCAAAAATGAAAGAATTTGAATATGTTGAGGTTTTGATAGTTTTATCCCCATGTGATTTTCACCGCAGAATCTAAATCTGAAGTCAGATCTGAGCCATTGACCGCCCAGTTTTTTTTTAAAATGACAAGAAACCCACGAAAATTACATTATCTCAGGCCCAAAGTCAGCAGAGCCAATTCATCTTTGTAGCTTTAAATCTGTTACTGGTGTTAACACAAAGCTGGCAGCAACCCAAAGCTTTAAACCCCAAAAGGCCTAAAGGGATAAAAAGGATAAAACGAGCTTTCAACCAGCAACCTCAATCCTCCGTAACCCAGCACCCATAAACCGCAAACAGGACGAAGGCCTGTTCATTATAGAAACAGGCTCTCAACCAACAACCTCAATCCCCCGTAACCCAGCACCCATAAACTGTTCAAGATAGAACAAGCTCTTAACCAACAACCTTAATCGAAATTTCGGTCGTTCCGATACGCAGGAATGTGTATGACTTTTCAATTGTTATGCATATTCGTACAGTAACGAAGGAAAAACATTACCAGTATTTTTTTTTATTTGTCGGAAAAACGTTTTTAGAGTACGACATTCACTCCTGAAGTTCACTCCAATAAATAAAGTTTTCATTTGGGGGTGTTGCTTTGAAGTATACTGTAGGGTAATGCCAACTTGGTATTTAGAACCCAAGCTACAACGTTGACTTGAATTGGCTCTGCTGACTTAGGGCCTGAGATAATGTGATGTTCGTGGGTTTCTTGCCATTTTAAAAAAATGTGCGGTCAAAGGCTCACATCTGACTTCAGATTTAGATTCTGCGGTGAAAATCACGTGGGGATAAAACTATCCAAACCTCAACATATTTAAATTCATTAGTTTTTCGTGGGCCTCCTTCATTTTTCCCTATTCTGTTCTATTTATAATAATATAATAAGGGCTAAACTTTTAATTCCGACAAAATAATTGGATTCACCGACTCAAAATACATGGGAAATGACTAGTCTAGTCCGCCGGAACGAACTTCTTTTTTTTTGGAGCTGTGTTATTATTGTCACTATCATCAGTCTTGACAAAAAAAAACACATTATACGTACATATCCTTATAAGATAAACGTTAGCAGCTACTACAATTAAAATAAGCTTTTCTACAATGTATGTAACCATTGTATGCAGCCAAGCATAATATCAAAAAGATTACTTTGCAATGTATGTGTACAAGACAACCGCAAGGTGGTAGTGTAAAATATGTGTCTGACCTAAATTTCGCACAATTATTGTTATGACAACAATACCACTTGCTTATAATAATTTTTATTCAACATTTTTTTTTGTAATACGGGGAGAAATTCTTGGAAAAATTATTGTCATTTGGCATTTTTTCTTATAATAATTTTAATTCAACATTTTTTATTTTATTCGGAAAAAAATTCTTGGAAAAATTATAAAAGGGCTAAAAGAAAAGGGCAATTTAAATAGGTATGTATTTTCCACAATAATAGACTCATGGGGTTTTAATGACGACTGTATTAACAGTGATGCGGCACAAATTTGTCAAAACTTATCGAACCAACTAAACTAGAAGATCTAAACTTAAAGCAGTACTAACCTTGTTAGTAAGTCCCGATGATATTGTTTGCAGATGTATACTAAAAAGTGAAGAAGGGGCTGCATTTCTTAGATTGCAACCTTAGACTATGTATAGCGCATTACACATACATTTATTTACATCTGTTTTGTCGCCAACAATAATTTATAGTCGGTGCAAGGAGTGGGGGTATTAAATAGATACTTAACAGTAGCATTGAACAAACCTAAGCAAACCTGGGCAAAATTTAACCAGTATTTTTACATCATACTGCAAACGACCGAATTAGCAATATTCTGTTCAGTAACGAGGCGCTCTTTCACCTTTCAGGCGCAGGTAATGCACAAAATTGTCGCTGTTGGGCACCAGACAATCCAAGGCAAAAACATGAAAAGTCCCTACATAGTCCAAACACATGCCGGCCTCAGGAATTATCGTTCCGTACTTTTTTGAGAACCTATGGAAATCGTTAGAGAATCATTCCCGGAAAGGTCATCTCGCGCTTTGGAAATCTAAACTGGCCGGCTAGGTCTCCCGACTTCACCCCACTGGACTTTTTTTTGTGGGGATACCTCAAAAGTAAATTTTATGTTGATATACCTATCACTTTGCAAGAGTTAAATCAAAAAACACGGGAAGAAATTAATGGAATACCACCTGAGATGAGTTTAGCAGTTTTTGACCACATGAAGACGGCATCGGCATTCCAAGAGTATTTTGACCGAAATGGAAGGCACCGCGACAATATAATTTTTAAAACATAAAATCCGCATATATTCTGTGTATTTGTGCCTTAATAAATTATTATTAAAATTCAAGAACATTTTTAATTGGCCTTCAAGAAGGGAAATACTGGACACCTTGTATAACTAGCAGAATTTGTATTCCGTGCTAGTTAATTGGTAATAAATTTACAAAATTTATATTAAAGAATCTTTTACTAAAACTTTAAGATATTGGCAGTTAAATATTTGGCGTTAAATGTAATGTCTCAGTTAATTCAATTAAATTTAGTTAAGTAATTAAAAATCCATTTAGATAAAACTTTGTCGCCATCTGGCATTTATAAATGTTAACACAAATATCTTACTAATATTCTTGATTTTTTTTAAATTTTTATTAGTAAGATGTGAATTGCTGTATAGGTATATTTTAAATAGTAGTGTTACGATGCGTCTGTCGAATGTTTGCGGCGCACGGTTAAAAAGAAAAAGAACAAAATACAATTTTTATTTCCTTAATGAATTATCACCATTGACCTTTAACAAGAGGAGACAGTACTTTTGTTTCATACATTGTACATCTGTTGGACAAAGATAGAGAGGAAAGAGAACGCTAAACATCCGACTTCGCGCACCGTCTTTAAGTCTTTCCGAGCCGTCTGTGTTCCTCCGAGCAAACCCATAGAAAAACAGTTCCAGATAAAGTGAATCTATTTTTCCACACACTTAGCACTGATGACGCACCATTTTTATAAAGTTTATGGATATACAGTCCTTTTAAGAAAAAACAAAAAACACTTAAAATCTCACTACAACACATACATTCCAGTCAAAAACGTTACACGCAAAATACTACACCTTGACAACTGTGTAAGCCATAAATGGACTTGAACCGGTATAACCGATAAAGACTTACAAATACAGACCACAAATGCCACCACACTCGTGGGCCCTAAATTTTGACAGGTGACACTTTTTAGAGCTAAAACTCATTTTATTAGATACTTTGGACATTTATTTAAAAAAAGGTACTCTCATAATGTGTAATTGCTATTACAAGGGTATATGCATGATCCAGATTTTCTTGAAAATGGTTGATTTTTGGAAATAAATGAGAGTACCTTTTCTTAAATAAATGTCCAAAGTATCTAATAAAATGAGTTTTAGCTCTAAAAAGTGACACCTGTCAAAATTTTGGGCCCACAAGTGTGGTGGAAAGTCTGATCTTGACTTCCTTGGTAATGACAAAGACTGTTTATGGTCTGGTTTTGTAGGTCTTTATCGGTTATACAACACGCCAAAACATCATTAAAATATACAATTCTGGTCAAAAGTTGCAGCCCAAAAGGTAAACCACTGGGTACACCTTTTGGGCCCGATATCTTCGTTATGGAGCACCTTAGGAAAAAAAGTTATATATCACATTAGGGTTATTTTGACGTCTCCTGTACACTGCCGAGAGTTTTACATATACTTACCGGACCCTGTATATTTTAACGTTTATCATAGTTTTACATTAGGTACTAACGTGTGAAATTCAATATTTAATAAAATAATTTTTTATATTCTGATATATTTTTTAACTGATTGCGGACCCCCCTCAGGTTGAGAAACGATGCTTTAAAATATAATATTGAAACAGCCGAAATATTTGTAAGGAGCGCTGCTGTACCGGGTGTCTAAGATTCAATGTAACCCCTTGTATTTTCACAATTTCATAGTGTATGCATCATAATGTAAACGCCTATTTTGCAGATATTTGGACGTATATGGTACTTCCGGTTTTACCGAAGAGCACCTAACTATTTAATTTTAATTGGAAACCAGTACTTTTAATTGATAAACACTAAACTTATACATTGCATCTAAAAATTACTGCGCTGTTTTGATCTAGGAGTTATTATATCAGTAACCCAAGATCATGAAAAATACATAACATTATAACTAAACTGATCTGTCTCCAATCGCTTCTTTCAGTTCGTTTGAAAGTGGCGGTTTCGTGAATCTTATGAAAGTTGTTTGTCTTAACTGTATGTCTACTTAATTGCAAATACCTTAATGACAAAGTTATGCCGACTTATTACAATGTGACACGAATTCAAAAATTGTTTCCTTGTAAGTTTTATTAGTTCTTAAACCTGCTTTACACCTGGCACGTTTTCATTGCTGGCAAGTTTTATTTCAGCATTTTTCTATGGTTCGTAATATCGTGATAAATCGATCAGTATTTAGTGCATTATGTACATTAAAATATGAAAAATTAGTAAAATATTGCAATAGGATCAGTATATTTATAATATACAAGGAATACTATAAAGCGATATAATCTCAAGAAGCACACTAATTGTTGAAATATTAACAAATAGTCTAAATGCATGTGCTAAATTATGTGTAATATATTAAGGTCATGTATTAGTAGTTTCTTAATAATAAACCCCCGACCTTAAGTAAACTGTAATACCTAAATAAAAGTAGATATACCCGCCATTAATGGTAGCATATCGGTAGCGAGTAAATATTGCAAATATATTGTTCAGCAAACTATACAGTATATGGAGCATTAACAAAGCCACAGCCCATCAACCAACCTTAGATCTTAATGTGTTGACATTGCTTGTGGCAACAAAGGCATTGCAGGAAAGTCAACAATGAACTATTTTTGCTACCCAGCAGTAGCGTACCGTTAATAAATATAAGCGATGATGTTTATATTAACTTTATATACAGATTTATTTATTGTCACGCAATATATACGTATAACATCTAAAATTAATACATTTACCCTATATTTGTAACTCTTCATCGATGTACAGGGTGTCCCATTTTCGGCACTTTTGCGGGGTATCTCCCTTATTTTTAAAGACAGATGGTTGCGGTTTTCGCGACAGTGTGCTACTTTTTGATGAAACGAAAAATGGCTTAAAAATATTTTTCATGGTCCCCTTCGTTTTTGACATACAGTACGAAATTGATTTTTTTCCATTTTCGGACCCCCCTCGCATTTCAGTTATCTTGTAACTTATAAAAAAAAGTAAAAATGGATCCTATTAGAGCTTTCTACGTAGAATCGAGTGGCGTGGTTAGATTTTCATCAGATGTGATATTTTTCGAGATATTAACCAAATAAATGGTTTTTTAAATGGAACACCCTGTATATTTCTTAACCGTTAAGTTTCCCCTTTCGAGAGCTTTTCAAAAATATATAACACTTTATAGTTATTTTTTATTTTTAGCCCTTAAATCGGACTATTAATTTTAAACTTTAATTTTGCGTAGTTGGCCGTGTTTAACAAGTGGTTTAACGTCAATTCAGGTATTTAGATTTAAAAAAGAAACTGGTTAAATCCTGTATTTTCATTAATTTATTAAAATTGGTATTATTTTTAACCTACAACAACACTACTTGTTCTCTATATATATAGAAAATCCTAACCAGAACTAAAACTGCTTAGTTTTTAATCACTTGAAAATTAAATTAGTTGTCTTGAATATTAATAGCAAATAAAAGTCAAATTTAAAAACAAAACATACAAATCTTTAGGTACCTAACGAAAAGAGTTAGGCCATTTAATCCATTCTAGCTCTTTTCGTTACCTAAAGTTTTGTATGTTTTGTTTTTAAATTTGACTTTTATTTGCTATTAATAATTCAAGACAACTAATTTAATCTTTAAGTGATTAAAAACTAAACAGTTTTAATTCTGGTTAGGATTTTCTATATATCTAGATAACAAGTAGTGTTGTAGGTTAAAAATAATACCAATTTTAATAAATTAATGAAAATACAGGATTTAACCAGTTTCTTTTTTAAATCTAAATACCTGAATTGACGTTAAACCACTTGTTAAACACGGCCAACTACGCAAAATTAAAGTTTAAAATTAAATAGTTCGATTTAAGGGCTAAAAGTAAAAAATAACTATAAAGTGTTATATATTTTTGGAAAGCTCTCGAAAGGGGAAACTTAATGGTTATGAAATATACAGGGTGTTCCATTTAAAAAACCATTTATTTGATTAATATTTCGAAAAATATCACATCTGATGAAAATCTAACCACGCCACTCGATTCTACGTAGAAAACTCTAATAGGATCCATTTTTACTTTTTTTATAAGTTACAAGATAACTGAAATGCGATGGGGGTCCGAAAATGGAAAAAAATCAATTTCGTCCTGTATGTCAAAAACGAAGGGGGCCATGAAAAATATTTTTATGCCATCTTTCGTTTCATCAAAAAGTAGCACACTGTCGCGAAAACCGCAACCCTCTATTTTTAAAAATAAGGGAGATACCCCGCAAAAGTGGACACCCTGTACTCGATATATTCAATTTATTGATATAAGTATTATTACGATGACATATGACATATTGGTTCAAAGAAAGAATTTTTATTAATCAAAATATTTACAAAATTGTTAACGATACAATAACAACCAAAAGCAACCTTGGTCTTTCTTTGCCATTACCACTCACATATACAGGGTGAGTTTTTAAAGTGTTACAAGGCGATATCTCGAAAAGTGTTAAAATATTTTCATGAAATTTTGGTGAGTTAATAGGGAGATGGGGGACATATTTAAACATATTTTTGACATTTATCCCCTCTCTATTTTAAGGGTGGGGGAAACTTTGGAATTTTTAATGGGACAAATAATTATAAAATTCGAATCTACTTAAAAAACTACGTATGTGTACAATATTTTTTTTATTTGCTCCTTCTGTTACGGAATTATGAACTTCATTTTGATTGAATTTAAAAAATAAATAAATTTTACCAATAAATCAAGTTCACTTATTTCAGAATTATTATTCGTTTCCATGGAAATGCGTTATTTGTTACTTAAGTCAGTTGAAAATTTTCACGTTTTAACGATTATTTCTCAGTTTAATTGCTCGATTAAACATGGAAGCGAATTTTAACGTGCAAGTTGATATGCTGGTAATTTTGGGGGAGTGCAGAAAAAATTACAAAAAAGCTGGTCCGGTTAACCGGCTTGCTGGGTGGCCGGATTTGGCCCCCCTTGACTTTGAAAAAGAGTGAGAAAGTGTTTGGAAGTTGAAGGGGGGACATTTCGAACAAGTTCTCAAGCATGACAGATGATAAATAAATTGAAATTAAATGGTAAATCAAAAAAAAATTGTACACATACGTAGTTTTTTACGTAGATCCGAATTTTGTAAACAAAAGTGCATCATCCTATTAAAATTTTTAAAGTTACCCCCGCCTTTCAAAACAGAGAGGGAGTAAATGTCAAAAATATGTTTAAATATGTCCCCCCATCCCCCTATCCTAAATTTTATGAAAATATTTTAAACCGTTCTCGAGATATAGACTTGTAACACTTTAAAAAACTCACCCTGTAGAGTCTAAAATCGGAAACATTGCTGTGGGTACTGTACTGTATGTATGCTGTGGGTACTGTAGGTAGGTAGGTACTGTAGGTAGGTACTGTAGTTAGGTACTGTAGGTAGGTACTGTAGGTAGGTAGGTACTGTGGGTACTGTACTGTACTGTGGGCACTAGGAACCGGGATAGAAGTGCCCATGTCGATCTTTACGTTTCATAAATTGTTAAGTGACCATGAAATATCACAAATTGTGTAAGACAAGCCGAAATAACGAAGGCACTGGTCTTTTTTTCGAAGCACATCAGCAAAATGTCCGTTCGTCGTGTCGCGTGGCTTACTTAAAAGCTATTGGCGACTCAAATTAAGAACGTGGCGTCATCTGTAGCCGATTTGCTGACTACTATAACAGGGAATGTTTGCATTTCGTCTTTGTCTTCATTATCGTGTTATTTGGCATTTTTGTCAATTTTGTCGTCTAGTGACACCTCCTTTACCGTTAAAAATCAGCTGATTGCAGCTGGCTTCCTTAATTTGAGTCGCCAGTAATTTAGCTAGATTTTGATAGATGTAGCTAAGTGGATTTCTAAATAATTCAGTTTCCCATTTCAACCAAGTACCTACACCATTTTAAACACATTTTCCCTACTATAATATACTATAATACCACGGAGGGGAAAATAAATATGTAAAATAATTTTGTTTTCGTATGAACAACACGATGCGCAGCTGTGTGGACAAGACAGAAACAGCAGTACCCCGCGGAGAACGATTTTCAGGGTACGGGTTGTCAAGCCAGAGACAATACACAGCCGAGAACGTTGCTAGACTGCAGCATGCAACTGCAGATGAAAATTAGTTCAAGAATCGACCCGAATAATTAAACATGCTTCACTTTAATGAGCTGATAGTAGAGAGGAATTGTCGAATTAAATTAAGAAAGCCAGTTGCAAGTTGCTGATTGCTAAGAGCTCATTAGATGTCAAAATTAACCAAAAAGCCAAATAACACGATAGTGAAGACAAAGACAAAATGAAAACATTTCCTGCGTCTATATATTTTATTTTTCATCGAAGCATAATCCAGTTTGTAAAATAGTCAGTCTACTGCTAACCACGCCACTGATTTTAGGGTCTGTAGTTACATACCTTGACATTTTCGCAGCCCCCTACAATTATTACTAACCAACTTAGATCAGTTTGATTATATCTAAGATAAATAAAGCAAGCGTGACAAATTTATCATGGAAGGGATTAAAATAATAAATAAAAATACTGTACGAGGTCAACTCAACAAAATTTACATACAATTTTCTACGGGTTGTAACGCTAGTTGTCAACTACTCACAATAAATAGTTAAAATATTAATTTTGGAAGTAGATGTCGATAAATACATTGTTGGAGAAGTTGTTAATGTCTACAAGGTTACGGTACGATGGACGATGACTATTAAATATTGATGATGTCATTAATTAGAATGCATTCCTGTTAGATCTGAAAGTTATTCTCGGCGTATTGGTAATTATTGCTGTTTAGACCAGTCAAAAAATTATATTCGACAAAGATTAGATTTTTTAAACTATTAGTTCTTACAAATGTAATTTAAGTGGAACGATTCGTATCTGTTCTCTCTAACCAATATATGGCCAAGGTACATCTGGGGTTATTGGTGTTTTAACGCCTAAACAATACGAAACACTTTTACTATTTTGTTGAACCCTAAGCAAGCAACAAGGTAAAAAAACCATTAGAGCCTTTTCACACGGGACAGTCAACATGGACCTCAAGCCTAAGTACCAACGTACCATGGACGCCTGAAGAGAAGGGAAATATATTCTATTGATACGGGATTTATGGGATTGGAGGTTGTGAGAGGAAGAGAAAACCTCTGCTGGCAATTTGTTCCATAATCTGGAGACCATAGTTATGAATGAGCGAGATAATTGGGATGTTCTAGTTTTTTTAGCTGGGCAGTAAAGGAATGCATACAGTCAAGGTTTTTGGCACCTCAGTCTAAGATTAATAATTGGACATTTTGCGAAAGGGATAGTTATTTAGATCTGCGTTTATTATCCAGCTTTTGATTTGAGACGTGTTTGGAAAAATGAATATTGAATGGATAGTGATATCGTCAGCGTAACTGTGGATGAGATTGGTAGTTGAGAAGAGCAGGCCATTAATGTAAAGAAGAAATAGGGTTGAAACTAGGACTAAACCTTGGGCTACGCCACCATTGATAGGGTATAAGATAAGTGACCGTCTACCAGGGCGGATATGCGTCAATTAGAAAGAAATCTATCGATCCAGGTACATAGTTAGGAAGAAAGATTAGAAGTAAAGGTAATTTGTTGAGTCCAGCATGCCTTACTTGGTCAAGGGCCTTGGCAATACCAAGAGCAACAATCTGGAATTCGCCATGAAATTCGAGAGACTTGTTTGAGTTGTGTATGACAATGGTCAGGAGATTACTAGTAGGTTTTTGACGTGGTTGTTTTGTGGTCATTTTGTATCGATACAGTCGCGATAATGCACAGGCAATACAGTCCGCGACCCACTGTTCTTGGGAAGCTATCCAAAAGCGATTCGAAGGCGCGACTGATTGTGTATCTTGTATCGTGACGTGACTGTATCGATACACACATTGGTTCAAATTTGGAACTGTTCTAGAACGGTTCCTGGCTGCGTTATCGAATTTTTCACGTTTTATTTTAGCCAGAACTGATGCGAAAATTAAATCAAAATATATTTTTTAAAATTATGATTCATTGTATTCTAATATTCTACATTGTAACTAAATAATATAGGTTTTATTTCCAAGTTGATTTGAACCAAAATTAAGTGGCAAAAATTCAAAAACGCAGTTACGAACCTTTCTAGAACGGTTCTAAATTTTAACCAAAACAAAGCTATAGTATCCGTGCATGATACAAATAAAAGAAGATATGATACCGCGCAGGTAGGCGTGGCCATTTACGTCACGCCGTGATCAATTCCGCGATATTTTGTAAATGAAACACGTCTTTTTTAAGATCGCATTGTGTTTTCAACTATTTTTGAGTGTTTTTATATTACTTTTAGGAGTTTAAAAGTAAAAATGAGATGTGCTGTGTATGGTTGTGATGTGGACAATCAATCAATCAATGTAATCAATGTATGTATTTATCCCTTTATTTATATGATTATTTTAAATTATATACCTAAAATTTGTATTATAAGCAGGAGGCAAAGTATATTGCCAATAGAATTTATATAAAATCGCCTTTAACTAACGTAAACTCTATATTGCGCGTTATAAATTTCAAAAATAAATCACGGCTTGACGTCATGCGCGAACCCGGACGAATTTGACACGGTTTGGTATCATACCTTCTTTTATTTGTATCATGGTATCCGTGTACAGTTACGGCAACTGAAATCCGGACGGCACTTTGTTATATTGTAAATAGGTATTACTATTTTATTAAGTATTTAATACCTATAAATACCTTAAATCTACCTAAATTAAAAATGGTAGTGCCTGTGTCAAAAAGTGTCATATTTTTCTGTCTTAATAAATACCATATCTGCGCATGACCATGCCGCACTTAAGCAAAGAAGAGAATGCCAAGATAGTCACACTAAAAGACGAAGGTTGGAACTGTAGGCGAAAGACTCGGAGTACCAAAAAGTACTGTTCACGACATAAAAAAGAAATATGATGAAAGAAACTCACTCGACAGAAAAATAGGAAGTGGCGGACATAGGATTTCTTCTAAAAAGAAAGATAACCGATTGGTACACTTTCTTCAAAATCATCCTTTCCAATCTGCAGTAGCAGCAAGGGCCAACTCCAATTGTCCAGGTTGCGTAAGAACTGCTCGAAATCGTATAAAGGAAATATCTAACTTCCGTAATCATCGTGCAGCAAAAAAGTCTTTTTTAAGTCAGGATAAGGAGCAGCGGGTTTAATTTTCACTGCAATTCCACACAGAAGGAAGGGAATTTTGGCAAAAGGTTGTGTTTACCAATCAGAAGGTATTTTAGTCGTATTATAATGGTTGTGTTAAGGTGCGCGCACACTTAGGCGAAGCGTCGCCAAGCGAAGAGAAGAGAATTTTATCCGTCCAAGAAACTTACGTGTAATCAAATGGAAGCCCGCACAACGCTTCTCGACGCTTCAGTGTGCGGGCTCCCATTTGATTGCATGTAAAGTTCTTGGATGGATAAAATTCTCTTCTCTTCGCTTCGCGACGCTTCGCCTAAGTGTGCGCGCACCTTTAGAGTGTATAGGCCTCCAATACTCGTTTTGAAAAAACAATATACACAAAATATAAGCGAAAGTGGACGTTTTCGGGTTAACGTTTGGGGTTGGACGAGTGCTAGAGGGATTGGAGTGTGCACAAATCTTGAAAGGTTTAACACAGATACATATATAAATATATTAGAAAACGTTATGATGCCATCCGTAGTTGCCGAATTTCCGAATCATTTTATTTACCGTCATGAGGACTGCCCTGTCCACACGGCTAGGAGAGTAAAAGAATGGATGACCCAAAGAAATATCCAGGTATTACCATGGCCTTCGCGCATTCCGGATGTTAGCCCAATAAAAAACGTCTGGGGCTTTATGGTCAAAAAAATTAACAGAGCAAATGATTTTCGTCCATTAAATAGAGACCATTTATGAACCAAAATTCAAAAAGTTTGGACTACATTACCGCCAAACTATACTCTAGCCTTAGTGGACAATATCTAGAAAACTAAACCCTGTAATTGACAGAAATGAAGGAACAACAGAATATTAGTTGGCCCGGTTAATTTTTTTTAGTAAAATGCCAATTATTAAAAACTTGTTTCTTTTATTTACTTAACAATAAATTTGATTTTAGTATTAAATACTATTGTTTATCAACTTCAGTAACTAAATTTTTTGCTCTTATTTTATTTTCAAAACCATTTTCATCACAAATTCAGATGCTGTACACTGTAAAAAAAAATGATTAAATTTTAAATCAAATTCAACCCAATTTTGACTAAATCCAGGTCCACGCCAGATTGATTGAAAAAATTAACACTGCATATTGATTAAATCGAAGGATCTGTGATTAAATTTTCTTATTCAAAATTGATTAACCTAACAATTAATTCTGATTACATCTAAATCAATTTTTATTAAAATTTTCTTCCATAATGATTAAATTTCCATAATACTCTAATCATTTTTTATTAAATCTTAAATCCAATGTGATTGATATGCAATCATCAGTAGCACCGCCCTTCCCCTCTCCGCCCTATAAAGTACCTGATTAGGGCGTCGATTTTATTTATTAAATGACAATACTATAATACATAAGAAAAGGGAACATATTAAAGAACAAACAGATGAAATTATATAAAAGATAGATAATGCAAATTCCCAAAGCATGGGAATTGTTTGTCCCATATCATAAACAAAAATCCGGGGAGGTGAGGCGTGGACCTGGATTTAGTCAAAATTGGGTTGAATTTGATTTAAAATTTAATAATTTTTTTTACAGTGTAAAAGTTGAAAATAATTATATGAAGTAAAAACACGAAAATTATTTACTCATCTGTAAATAAATACATAAAACACTAATGAAGACCTGGCATGACAAATCTTTTCTTTGAAAATACATGGAAAATAACTTACCTACATTGGTGCATGAGTTCCTCCAAGGGATTGGATTCAAGATCTGAGATTTTTGCGTATTTCTTTTGTTTTTGAAACATAATTTCACCAACATGATGTAACAACAAAGTTTTTAAAAGAATATTCGTAAAATTTTAGAACAGGTGGACCACTTCATTCGTTATAACCTCACATTGCACATTGCACTACCACAGAAACCGCCATACCTACTGCCGATTAAATGGAATTTTTGCAGATTGCAGCGGGGTGGATGGATATCGGTACTCCCTTGTGATTAAAAGGTTGCGTACTGCGCATGTGTTGGCGGTTTGAGCATTTTTTAGTCAGTAGGTGATTGATACTGATTATTGTGATTATTTTAACAAGGAAATATGATTTAAAATGTTTGTCTTTTTTATGCATTTGATCAGTATCGATTTAAAGTAATCGAGAATGAGTAATTTGTTTGAATCATAACGAAGATTATGAAACTGATTTAGAAAAGAATTACAAATTAAATCAAAAAATTTAATCCGGCCAATAAAATCAGACATCTCTTGTGGTTAATCAACTGGATTTTTTACTGTGTATGCTGAAATAATGCGATTGCCATGGATTTATTAGGACTGGATACGGGATGAGTTCACATTCTTTGAAGCCAAAACAAACCATTCTAAACGACACTGTAAACACAATTTGTAAACATTGGCCACATCTTATTTTACCTTGTATTTTTGTACAAAAATACGTTAGAAGCATCACAAGATTTACTAAAAGTAATAAAAGCCCCAAAATATTTTATTTTTCTGCTAAATAGTAATAAATTTAAGTTAAAAAGGTTTTATTATTTATAGGTTATGTTATGTTAGGTTATTTCTAAAGGCGATTATTTAAAGTCGCTCTGAGTCATTTATAAATCTATATAAATCTATACGTCGCACTTTTTCTTTTCTAGTTCATTAGACAAAGACGTACGTGTAACCGAGCGTTCCCAGACGTTTTTCCTAAGCACCCAGCAGACAACAACACTTCTGAGCTCCAACACTCCAATGCTATTTTATCTCTTTCTACTACCATTCTTGATTCAATTACGTAGTAATTCGTAGTCTTGTCTATGTTCGTAGTTCGTAAACTGCTCTCTCAAGAGAATAACAAACAACAAAATATTTATATTATATAAGGCTTCACGTTCGATACGCTCACAGTATACGGATATCGAATCCATATTATAATAGATCCATGGCGATTGCAGAGTTTGAAATAATAGTTTAACTAGTAAAGGTGGACAAAAATTGAAGTAAAAGCCTCAGTAAAATCCTAGTTTACCAAAATTTGCATGTGTCCGAATTTAATTTGCCGTAACTGTACAATGTACATACAGTCTCGGATCAATTTATTTGTTTAATTGAATACTAAACAAATTTTTGACTCGGTGCCGCGATGTAAGAAAAGCAATGGGAGTTCTGGCCCAAAGTGCTCAAACTTAAAAAAAATACATTAATTAAATTGTTCTTACGAATTTCAGTCCATTAATATTCAAAGATGATCTTAGAAAAAATGAATCTTCTCATATAACGTCAAAAATATTGTTATAGGACCTTGTAACGTATTGACAAACATCCTAGAATGGAGCACTAATGTGCTCATAATATGATCTATTTTGTCTAGAGTTAGTGTTATTTTCATCAATAATAGGCACCAAAGACCCCTATATCGGCAAGTGTGGCCTTTTGTATAAGCTTTTGCTCTTTATTTGTTTTCCCTCAGATTTGAAAAAAAAACTTTATTGACGTAGTTAGAGCCATAGTTACAATGCATCCTCGGTTAGGCATTAGACTGATGGTCTTAAAATAGATCCATTAAATATACTATGTGCAGTACATAACACATAAATATCAAAATTAGTCACTAAACTGAGAACTTGGCTATTAGTATTCCATTATTCATGCATATAATTTGCACTTAACAGAAGTATGCATTGCTTTAAGATCTTCATTCTTGAGAGCCTACTTTGTATTACTTTCATAATAGAAGAAGACATAGCTTTTCTTAACAGATTTATAGGTATGTTTTGCAGTTTAAACTTTAATAGCATTTTTTTGCTAATAATAATTATTTAATTAAATTTCTCGTTTTTTTTTTTTGGAAAACACATATAGGTACCTCGATTTTTTTTCCGACAAATTCTTATTTCGAAAATACATTTCTTCGAAAAACATTTTTTGAAAACATGTTTTTTTTTTTTTGAAGAAAATAAAAAGTAATTTCGAAAATGCATTGGCTAAGTTTAATGTGTCCAAAATTATAGTTAGAGTCATATGACTGACATTTTTTATAGGTTGCAGATTTTAATAATTTAGAAAATGTTAATGTAGAAAACAGAATGGAGTCTGAACTAATGAAATATGCTCAAACCCCAGAAAGGTGAATATTTGTAGGTTTGCTCATGTTTGGTTAGACTTGCTTAGGATCTTTTTCTATCTTTTTGTAGTAACATTTTCTTATATTATGGTCCAAAACTCAGTTCATAGAAAAATGTGCTATTAAAAAATTGTGTCACCTATATAAAATGTACTGCCGAATATTTATTTTTAAAAACTGTTTTAGAATTGCTGAAAAACCGAATTGAATTGAAACCTGAGCACGCCTGAACTTTCCGTTACCTACACTGAAATTGGTTATGGGTTGCCTAATTGGGTGTATTTTACAAACCTAAATTTACCAAAACAAGGTGAAAGTGTTATTTTTACAATTATTTTGTAAAATTGCGTATTGTGTGTGACTTATCATGTAATACGATAGTAATTCACCCACAATATGTAACTTTAAAAAATATACAGGGTCTCCGGTAGGCCGAGTTGGCTAGCTTTTCAGTTGAACGATTGTGGGTTCGAATTCCTCTTCGACCATGGATTTTTGTGATCGTCAGTATGAATGGAATGTGTTTGTAGTATGTGTGAAGGGAAGAGTACAAAATGAATCGACGTCAAAAGCGTCCTATTTACGCCTGTTAATGGCCGGATTATACCGGATGTCTCGTAGGTTGAAGTCGGTAGATTGCACAGATGATTGAAGGTTGCGCTATACCAGGGGTTGACAGCCACGGGATGGGGGTGCAAAACGTGGAGGGGGTGTCAGTTCAGTGTAATTGAGGACCGATACACTAAGACAATTTAATATGACCCACGGCCGTAAAAATGCAGGAGAAAAACAGTAACACCAATTTTTACTTAGTTTTAGTATATTTACATTAGTAAAATTATTAAAATATACCTACCCAGTTAGTTCTGACAACCAATGATTTTTGATATAATTTCCCAAAACCGTTTTTTCAGTGTAGGCTGTATTGTTGCTAGATTTTGTTGTTTCTAACGATTGTCCTGTATTTTAGAACACAAAACATTAACTGTAATAATACACACTCAGCGTGTGTCTTATTGTCATATATCCATCTGTTTGTTAACCCCGATTTTTATTTAAAATTGTGATTTTGAAGTACAGAACTGCAATCGGTAATTAAAGTATAAAGCCTTCAAAGTAACTCACATCTGGTGTATCTAATTATTGATTAATCATTATTATATTTGCTTAAATACATTCACGCATTTAAATGCACGTAGGTCTAAAGACAGAGTGCAGGCGCCAGCAATAATGTTCAAATCATATTCATTTCTAATTAAATAAGAGGCGTTTATTAATAGATTGACAGAAAAAAACTTGTTATGTAATACAATAGATCCATGGAAAAAAATGTAGTTGGGGCCATTGTTTGAGCAAAAGTTTGTATCCAATACCAACTGTGTAGCTACTGTATCAAATAAATCTTTTTGATTTATTAGAGCACGGTTTACTTTAGCTTAGGGATATATTCTGATGAGACACTATCCTCCCGCATAACCTTATAGTTGCATAAGTTATCAGAAAGCTTTCTGATACAGGTTGGTGCTAAGGCGAAGTCTGGTACAACAACGGACTTTTCTGGTCTATGTAAGATTAGTCGGCAAGTTAGCTGAAATCTTTCAGTCTAATCTAATCTGACCTTAGCTTTAAGGTAGGAAGTGTGACTAGAAACAGCTTAAAAAGACTGTAGTTTTCATTATATCGTCGCTGATGCGCTTGCCAACGTTTGGTATGTGTAGTGTTTGATTTGGAACCGGAAAAGAAAATTAAGCTTCCTAGTAACTAATGTAGCTATTTGAGATAACATTTTTGTGCCAGCTGAGGTCATGTTCGAAAGTTGTAACAACAAGATCGGACCATTCTTTATTTTGAAAGACAACATTGTTGATTGTTTGATTGACTAAAAGTTTCAACAGGAAAAGGTTTGTACATGTACATCCTCTTCGCCGCAGCTAATAAGGCTTATTGTGATCCCTGGTGTAAGTACTATGTCTCGGTGAGAAGGTTTACAAGGTTAAGTAATCCTTTTACTAGATGTCTCATGGAGTCCCCTCTCTCTGTACATCGAGATCCTTTAGGTAGTTTGTTAATCTCCAATGAGTTATTGCCGCGCATTCACATATAATGCGGGGGGCTTTCCTCTCCTGCCAGGGGTTCATATTGATAAAAGCTTATTGTGTTTGCTTAAGGTGCACTGACCGAGTTTTAGACCCGTGACAAGCTTTAGTTGATTCCTGTTGAGTTTCAGGACTTCTGTAGTCAATGCCTGGGTTGGTGAACAGCATTGATTTGCTTGGCTTTTGCCCTGGAATGCGATTCTAGTAAGACTGATGGTGTTGTAGCTCAATCCACCTAGCCAAGCTGGAGCGAACCAACATTATAATAAATAATAATTCTTTTTTTTTTCGAGTTTTATTTACTTTACTTACTTAGTGAAAATATAAACTTTAATTTTCTTTAATTGAATTATTTTTGATGTATCATTTTGTCCTTTTATATACATATACATGGAAAATAATTCCGTCGATCCCTTCCCTTGTGATCCTTAAAACGTTTGACATAGTTTTGTGTCGTGCCCGTTAACGCTGATGGCGAGATTAAAATTATCCATAAAGACAATATAGGAAAGCCCACCCCGTGCCAGTTAACGCTGGCCAGGCTAGATTGGAGAATCTGGCTGTAATAAGTTGTACAGTTATGGTTAAAAAAAAAGGAAAAATATTTAAATTATATATTTTTTTATGTATATTTTTAAGTTATAGAAGGGTATGGAGGGGGAAATATTTGATTTAAGATGCCATCATGAAAAACATACTAATTTATTGAAAACTAATAAAGTATAAAACATTTAAAAGAAAAAATGGCAACCGTAAAATAATAAACTGTCCATAGACACCGATCGACATGACCGGCATCGCTGTTTTGTACAATTTCAGATTTGAGTTTTTTCTAGAAAATGTTAGATGGCGCAGTTTAACTATTTCCTTATTCCTTTCCTAATTCTTACTAGAATCATTTTGATCGTGGCGCAGCGACCCTATCGTTTGTAACTAATTACATATAAATATTAATTTCCAATAATTATTAATGAAGTCTTAAAGTTCACAGACATGAAAATATCAGAATATCGATTCTGTGTAAAATCGCCGATCTCCTTGCAGGATCGAAGGGTAAAAGATCGATTCTTAAAAATCGATTTTCATTTGGAAAAAATCGATCTTTCCAAAAAATCGATTTAGATCGTGAATCCCTACGGTGCACCAGAAGTAGACCAGTTGTAAAAAGATCAAGCAGCACCATCACTTAAGAAACGATACTTTATTTTTTTGCTGTTTGTCATGTTGCCTATTTATCGTCCATCTCGGTAATAAATCAGCCAATTCAGAACTTATATATCCTAAATGAAAGCGATCACGATTCCCATAAATAACCTATGATTAATTTTTAAGCGTACACTGGCACCACTTGCAGCTCATTAATTTCAATTAATTTATAATAAACTATATTGAATGTGCTTGTTTGAATGGTCAATATAGTTTTTACTATAGAGTCGTGTAAAAAAAATGGGTCAGATATGTGGCGGAAGAAATCGACAAGTTGAACATAACGGAAACGTTTGTGGCCTTGACCAACAGTACTGAAAATACACCTTTCGGAATCTGGACCACGCAAAAATTAAATTAATTTTTAACCATCACTTGAGAAATTTTCAAAAATGTGCAATTCTTGCAGGGTTGGAAAAAAGCATTTTTTTTTGTTTTATACGGTTTTAAACATGTTTAAAACCTGTGTTCAAACACATCAGAAATTAATTTAAACCTTGATAGAGTGAATATGATAATTTTGGTTTAGTTTTCTTTTTGTCTTTTGTGACGTTTACATGTAGGCACTTTTCTATGATTTTACTTTTTATTTTGTTTTTGGATTAGTAAGTGCACGGTAGGTATATAGGTACACTAATTTTGTTTTTAAATTGAACTGTTGAAAAGACAATGTCTTAAAAGGGTTTTACTGTTTTTAGTGATTTTACATACTTTTTTTTAATATTAAATCTTAGCATGAATGATTTTTTTTTGTTTATATTTTAACATTTGTTTAGCATATTAGTCTGCCAAATATTATTGGATTCGGATTAGTTCACTGTAGGTATACTAATTTATTTTAAAAAATGCTTAACTGCTTAAAAAACATTGTGTCAAATGTGTTTTTAGTGTTTTTACATGCTTTTATTAATATTAAACGTTAGTTATGAATGCCATTTTTGATTTTATTTTAATATTTGTTTTAACAGATTTGTGATTTTTAGTAAAACCTGCCAAATTAATCAACTCAAAAAATATTGTTTTAAACATGTTTTAGTCAGTTTTAAACATAACAACCCTGAATTCTAGTAATTTTAACACTAAATAAGATATTTTTTATTAAAGTTATTAGGGCGACCTTATTATACAGGATGTCCAAAAAGTTAGTATGGTCAAATATCTTTGCTATTAGTAAAAATAGAGACACCAAATTTTAGATGTATCTTATTGGTTAATAAATCTACATTTTTATGTAATTTAACTTTTTCAACCCCCTCGAGGGGTGACGCTAGGAAGTTTAAGTCGAAATTTTTAAATGCAACCCTATGCCGTGTGATACCCCATTTTAAAGGGCTTCAAAAAAGGAACATTTTACCGCAAACCCAAGGTCCGTCTCTTAATTCGCTTTTAAATGACAAGACTTTAAAAATTAAAAATCGTTACCAAACAATTATTTAATTTAAATACCGTTATTTCTCATATTACTTTAAAAGTTGTTTAAAATGACCACCATGAACTTCTTGACAGTAATAAAGTCGATTTTGGAACTCACTTTCACATTTTCGATGACAGTTCCTAAATCGGCTTTATTACTGCCAAGAAGTTCATAGTGGTTATTTTGAACAACTTTCAAAGTAATAAGAGAAATAAAGGTACTTAAATTTTTGTTCACAATTTTTAATTTTTGAATGAATTTGGATAGTGACCTCGGGTTTGCTGTAAAATGTTTCTTTTTTGAAGACCTTTAAAATGAGGTAGGTACCACACGGCATTAAAAATCTTTGACCTCAACTCCCTAGCGTCACCTCTCCAGGGGGTTAACAAAGTTAAATTACATAAAAAAAGTAGCGATGAACCTAAAATTTGGTGTCTTTATCTTTGCCCATACTAAGAGTTTTCGGACACCCTGTATACTATTAGGCGGAACCTGGGATGTAGTTTTATCCGAGGATATTCATACCTAAATGATTATTTATGCTGATTTGGCTGATACTTGGTAAAATCCATATCAATTCAATAATGGAAATTAAAATAGTTATATATAGCTCCGTCAGGTATGATCAATTGTCAATTATGTTTTTACAAGTTTTTGTCCTGTCATGTTCATCGGTTATCATAAAAACTTAGGAATTGTTCTATTATTTTTGCGATGTGCTTATTAAAATGAATTCCGTTGTATTATTGTGAAGAATACATACTTAAATTGCCCTTTTCTTTATAAATTTGCTAAAAACTTAGAACTAAATTCATAGAAGTACAAAAGTACACAACTGATTAGTCTATTATTCTTAGGCTTGTTTGTCAGTTTAAACCATTATATTACTAGTCTTAGTAAGAGTAAATCTGACCGGATATGTTTAAGGGTCCTAATCTTAATAAACTATTTTTGCGAAATCAAATTTGGATGTATATTGTTTTATACATTATTGCGATGTTTTACTTATATTTTTTTCTTTTTCAGGTAAGAAACGTCGACCAGAAGATTTCTTTCTGGCGCAGATTATCTGTAGTTGTGGTAAGATAATATAGTTGTAAGTTTTATCGATTTTTGACATATTTTAACCAAGTATTTATACAGCAAACGCTTTCCAAACAATACTCGTCTACTCCAAACAAAAGCTAGGTTCAGGAACTAATTTTAACATCACCCAAAGCCTATTTTTACAAACTCTTTTCATCCTGTCACTTCTTCTATTTATGACATTTTTCTTCCATAGTCTTCATTTTTGAATACCCATTCACTAGCGAGCTTGTCTTTATCTATCCAAATTTCCTTTGTCATTTAACAGCTCATTTCAGATGTTTTTATTTTCTTTCTGTTCGATCGATAATTTTTACGAAAAGGGAGATTCAGCACTAAATTAGTACCGTATTTGAAAGAAGTATTTTTACTCTACCCGAGTTATTTGATATGGGAAGTTTTTTTATCTGTGTAGGTTTCACATGTACCTGCAGCCTTCAGGAAACATTTTCTTATTTCTACGACTTTGCAGCTTTAACAATAAGCTATTTTACTGCTGATAGTTTTCGGGCCCATAGTGTTTTTCTCTTCACGTCACATTTGTTTCGACTGTTTTATCATACTCTCAAACTAGTAGTACTCGTCGACTTGATTGTAGTTTAATTTCTTGCTGTCGTCTATGCACCAACATCATTTCCTTTAACTCTCCCCACCTTGCATCTCGATACCTGTTCAAGGATTTTTCCTTAAACCTAGTATATTGCTTCTTGTCTATACATAAACAAACGTTGCATGTAGAACATAAATAAAGTTAATTCATTGAAGCTTGATTCATTAACTAGTTATTGCATAAAACTGGCAAGAATTACTTGATACTAAATTTAACTTGATATCAGACTTTTAAATCTCAAGGTGGTTTAATTTAAGGCTGCAGTGGTTCAATACCAATGTCCGAAAAAAGTAGTGACTACCCAGTAATACGGCATTATATAAAACAAATCTTGGCAAGTAAACAATGCGCGCAAACCTTTTGATTAATGAAATTGTCCGAATGAACAATGAATTGACCCGCCGCGTGCCGCGAAAAAGTAATTGTAATTGAATATTCTTTTGTTGGGGCTTCGTTTTTTTTTTAGGGCCCCATTTACCGTCTAGTTAATAAATTTAGTGGTGATTCATTTGTCTTATGGACAGAATACGGTTGTCTCGAGGGATCTGGAGGAGATAAAGGGGGCTAGTGGAGTATGACGAATTGGAACTACCATGTTGACAGCGCCAAAAGGCACCTGATTATATGCCAAATATTTAGGCTATTTTTTAAAAAATTTGTACAATATTCCTTTAACAGAGTTAATTTTATTTAAGGTTTTCGAAACTTAAGGCAAGCATTTCAATATTGATATCCTAAACAAAGGGTTATTATTCTGCAATAGTAATCGTAATAAATTATTATTACAGAAATTTAGTTCTTAAATGACATCATATGTGTTCTGTTCTTTTCGTAATGAATATGTTCAATAGGAACGTACAACATTGTCCGCATATAAATATGTTCACGTAAGTGAACCTTTTGCGAAAATTTATAAAGTTTTTTTTTTATTTTGTCCAAAAAAGAAACTCGAAAGTATCCATAAGGAATAACATGAAAAATTATATTTTTCCTTCCTCTAGCAATGTTACCAAATAAAGCTTAGGGATGTTGGACGCATATAAACATAAATATTTAGGTTTAAGAAAGAGTTAAATCTTTGTAACCGACTTCACGAGAGAAGGCTGTCAATATTGTGTTTTTCTTGTGTGTATTCCGTCATAATTCTCCGATTGGATGATGTTTTTTTTGTTTTGTGGATGGGTTCTTCCAGATGGTCCTATTGTAAGGATTTGTAGCTAAAGTGAGTAGAAACCTAACATAATTTATGAAAAACTGAAAAAAAAAGTTATGAAAATCGACAATAAATTTTTGCGTTTAGTTCGGAATTGCGGCACCGATTTCATTACGATTGTCTCCGTTGTGTTTAGGATGGTTGGTATTAGACTTTAAAAAAATTATAAAGGTGAAGGGGTGAGACGGGATAAACCTGGAGCGGCAGAGGATGTTTACGAAAATGCTGACTGTGTTATTTTCGGGATTATCAAGGTTAGAAATCTAATTTTATCTGACAGATGTTAAAGAAGTTACCGGGGGAGGTCGGGATAAAAAGGAGCGGCTGGGGATATCTTCAAAAATGTTAACTAATGTGTCATTTTCGGGGTTATTGAGGTTAGAACAGATTCACCGATTTCGATGATTTTTTTGGTGTTGTATTTAGTTCTGCCGGATGTTCCCATTGTAAGGGGTTTTAGCTAAAGTGAGTGGAAACATAAACAAAATATGAAAACCGATTTAAATAACTTTTTTCTCTGTTGTGTTTAGGATAACGTGTTTTTTTTTGGTGTTTGACTTTAAAAAAAAATAATAAAGGGGAGGAGATAAGAGGTAAGGAGTTGCGTTTACTTCAAAATTTAGAACGTTAATGTACAAAGTTGAACACAATTAGGCTTACGATTAGTCTCGGTAATAACTTATGCTTTTCTTATCGTGAACTCAGTTCGTAATTTTTTTTAACTGAATTTAAAAAACAGCAAGATCTAGAATGGGTTAAAATGCTGGTAAAAGAGTATAAACAGTGATTTTTCCCCAAATAACTCGTAAATCAATCAATCCGCAGATCAGGTAATACAAACTTTGAAGTGAAGAATCTAGTTAGGACATTCTTCTCGCCGATTACACTATTTAACCTTTAGGCCAAGCAACAGAGCAAAATATTAGCGATTTTTTGACATTAATCTTATTAGAAAACCGCGTGTGCCATCATCTGAAAGACGATCCGTAGATGATTCCTGTTATAAATCCAACTCTGAAATTTTTGCCATTAATTTGTTATAAACATTTTAAGCAAAAAAACGCGATTTTTTTAGTTTTTTGCTTATAAAATGAAAAGTAATGAAGCAATCTTAATGATGTAAATGGACGATTTGTAGAGAATAGAAATACGAGCAAAATGAGAGGTCGAACGTCCCGATAGGACAAGTAGCAACGGAGAAAATCCGGAAAAACCGGACAATTAAGAGTTTTTTTTTAAATTCATAAATCGGCCATTTTTAAACGTAGAGGGCTCAAACTTTGGGAAAAAGTAGTAATTTATAGCTATTTTATGTGTGCAAAACCCCGACCCTGTCCGACGATTAGTTTTGCCACAATCGTCATTTTAATTTTTCAACACACTATTTTGCAACAGGTCTGGATGCTCTATGGATCGTCCAATTTTAATTATTGAAACGGATTCGAAAAGTACAAGCTTAATAGAACAATATGTATATCTTAGTTTTTCCATAAAATGCTACGAAACCGGTTGAAAATGCACGTAAAGATGCGTGAAAATGGCCGAGCGCGCGAGAGATGACGCGTAGCGGGAGCGAAGGGGAGCCAATATTCGCGCGTTCGGCCATTTTCACGCATCTTTACGTGCATTTTCAACCGGTTTCGTAGCATTTTATGGAAAAACTAAGATACATATTGTTCAATTAAGCTTGTACTTTTCAAATTCGTTTCAATAATTACAATTGGACGATCCATAGAGCATCCAGACCTGTTGCAAAATAGTGTGTTGAAAAATTAAAATGACGATTGTGGCAAAACTAATCATCGGACAGCGTCGGGGTTTTGCACACATAAAATAGCTATACATTACTACTTTTTCCCAAAGTTTGAGCCCTCTACGTTTAAAAATGGCCGATTTATGAATTTAAAAGGAAAACTTAATTTTCCGGTTTTTCCGGATTTTCTCCGTTGCTACTTATCCTATCGGGACGTTCGACCTCTCATTGTGTTCGTATTTCTATTCTCTACAAATTGTCCATTTACATCATTAAGATTGCTGCATTACTTTTCATTTTATAAGCCAAAACCTAAAAAAATCGCGTTTTTTTTTGCTTAAAAATGTTTATAACTTAATAACAAATTAATGGCAAAAATTTCAGAGTTGGATTTATAACAGGAATCATCTTCGGATCGTCTTTCAGATGATGGCACACGCGGTTTTCTAATAAGATTAATGTCACGACAAATCGCTCTATTGCTTGGCCTACTTAGAAAAAATCACGAAACAGAAAAATTGTAATGGTTTTGACATTGTCAGTTACGGTTCCACATACCACACTGTGTTGCGTATGTATAGCGCATATAGACCAGACATTTATCATCCGGCTGAGAGACAGCTTTCAATATCAATGGCGACGTCAATTTATTAATTGAACGTCTTATAAACGGATAAAGTACGGTCTTGTTCACGGCCAAAGACACTTTCCAATTACGACACACCGCGAGCTACGTACTGGAAATGTACTGGGTTCAGACAAAATTAGAAGAACGTTGGAAGGCATAAATAAATATTTTATACTACAGCTTCCTTAACATAACTGAAATGATTTAGGTTAAACCGATTGTTAACATTGTTAAATAGGGCATGTAAAACAGTGTGAAACCAATAAGATCTCACCCAGTGAGGCAGCAATAATGTTTATTTTAAAACATTTCTGCTTCCTCACTGGGTGAGATTTTTTTGGTTTTCTGAAAAATCATAAATTCAAGTAACTAAACTCCCCTCCCCCTCTATCGTCCCAAAGTTTGGGTTATCAGGATTGAACCATCCAGATTTCTTGCTACATCACGGCTTCAATAAGGAATAGGCATGTATTTTTTTATTGCATACATCGTTTAAGGAGGTCATTAGAAACCCAAAAATATCATTTTGAAGAAAATTACTTGGATAACTTAACTAAAATATTTTTTTATTTCTCGGTATAAATTATTTCAGTTTAAAAAGCAGCCGTTTGCCCTCAGCGCCAAGTAGCGTCAGGAGATAAGCTAAAATAAGTGTCAATTTACATGTTAATGTAAAGTTTAACCTAGGGGTGCTGCATACAAACGTATGATCGACAACTTCTGTGGTCGCACGAAAGCAAGTGAGCATTTTCTCGTACGGTTGTACCTACACTATCGGCAAAAAGTGGCGAAACAAGCATATATTTTTTAAATACTCTTTTGCCCTGATTATAAACTTTAATCTAACTATTAGGTTAAACGCCACTGTAGATGACAAAGCTTTTTTTAATATTTATTGATATTTAAACTATATTTTTTATAAAAGAGTATATTATTTTATTTTAAAAAATTAGAGGCAAGAAATGGTGAAACATGTTTTTATTAAATAAATTGTATGCAATCTGTTTAATATCGAGTAGCATAACCCTGTTTTTTATTACTTCTATATATCTACACATCATAGATGACATTAGTTTTGCGATGTACTCAGGAGAAATATAATTCCAAATTGCAGATAAAGCCAAAAACAGCTCCACGTGATTTTTAAATTTTTCTATATCCTTTTGACGCAACCGACGCGACGGTCCAGTTCTTCCCACAAGTTCTTTATGGGATTTAGATTGGGTCTTTGTGCCGGCCATGTCATTACTTTAAGGCCAGGAATACACGAGCGTACAAAACGCCGCGTGCCGGACGCTCCGCCCCGCCGGCTTTTAAATACACGTGCATATTTTTGGCGTGGTTGAAGTTTCGCAAAACGGACTCGCGTCTACAGGGACACCGGAATTTCGGCTGATTGGCTTCTTGACGTTTGACCCGATTAATTTTTTGCTCGGAACCTTTAAAAAGTACCAAAAAAGATCCTGAGCAACCCTAGAACTGAGCAAACCTGTCCGAGAACGTATTTCTCAACTCCATGGCCACAAGAAGACATTATATTATTTCTCAAACAAAACATAATTTTTAGGTTAAGGTACCTAGACACGATTAATTTTTTGCTCGGGACCTTTAAAAAAAGACAAAACAAGGAGTTCACATATAGGAAGGAGTGCTAACCCGTTTCCAATACACCTTTTAGAGCCGATTTCCTAATTTTGTGTATTTTAAATGACAAAAATTTAAAAAAAAGTTCCGTCCGGGCACGGAATCGAACCAACGTCTACGGGTCAATAAGCGAATCCTTGAACCACTGGAATATGCGGCTGATGCTAAACTTGTTAACACCGCAAACTGAAAGCTTCAAACGTCAAGAAGCCAATCAGCCGAAATTCCGGGGTCCCTGTAGACGCGAGTGTCTATACTTGTCCGCGTAAATATCTGCTCGTGTATCCGTGTGCATAGTAAATAATGTATCTCATAGACGGCGTTTCGGCCACGACGCGTGCAGCACGCAAACACCGGCGTTCGGCCCGCGGATACGAACGTTTTCAACGCTTGTGTATTTGTTTCAATTTAAATACAAAGTATTCATTCCAGCGGAGAAAACGCAGCGTTCTGCACGTTACGTGTTATACGCTCGTGTATTATAAGCCTAATCCTGGTATTTTCTAGCCAGCGTTTTACAGTGGCAGCCGTGTGCTTCGGATCGTTATCATGTTGAAATGTCCAAAGCAAGGGCATATTCTCTTTTGCATAAGGAAACATTTGATGTTCAAGTATGGTAAGATAAACAAAACGGTCCATTTTTCCTTCTAGTTGAATCAGAGGTCCCACACCAAAGCCAGAAAAGCACCCCTATATCATCGCACTGCCATCCTCATGGTTGATTGTTCCCAGGGTATAGTTTGGATTTAGCCTGACAGACTTTGAGCGTCTCACCCATCTAATTCCGTCTGATTGAAATAAGTTGAACTGACTTTCGTCCGAAAATAAAACAGTTTTCCACTTTTGAATGGTCCAATCAATATGATGTTTTGCAAACTGAATTCTTGCTGCTCTGTTTTTAACAGAAATAAAAGGTTTTTTTTTTGCGGGGCGCCTTCCATACAATCTCATTTCTGTTACGCGATTACGAATACTGCTGATAGAGAGTGATATTTCCGGAAACTCTTGCTTTACATGACTTACAGGTGCAAAAGGATTACCTGAAACAAACCATTTCATTCTTCTATCTTCAGCAGCACTGGTTTTTCTGGGTTTTCCTGTCTGGGTTTTCCTGTCCTGTTTCTGGGTTTTCCTGTTCTGGGTTTTCCTGTCTTTGGTCTACAGTACCAGGATGCTTATATGAAATAACTTTACTAACTACAGACCGAGGGAGATTAAATTGTCTTGCTACTGAAGCCTGTTTTTCACCACTATTAAATTTTTCATTCGTTTGATAAAGAATAACCACGTGGCATTTTTTACAGTTTTAATAGCTGGTAAATTTACTAGACTAAACAACTGTGTGCGAATAAAATTAATAAATAGGAAACATAAAATGACAAAAGAATTTGTTTCTCCATTTTTTGCCGCAATAAAATCACAAAAAACCCAGTGGTGTAACAAAAAATTCAAGAAGCTGTGTTTTTCTCACTAAGTACGGCAGTAAACTACAACCTGAATAAATTCTGTTGCACAGGGTCATTAAATTAAATTTTTACTTTAAACAAATAAATTAAAATTTTTTAATTTGGTTCTCCACTTTTTGCAGATAGTGTATGTACTGGGTGTCCAATTTTCGACAATTTTTCAGGATATCTCGGTAATTTTTAAATATAGAGAGCATAATAATTAACTATTTTTTTTTAATTCTAGAAAATATATCGGGAAAAAAGGATACTATATTATATTCATTCGTTTCAAATCATTACTATGAAATATTATATACCCTTTTTTTGTTAATTGTAAAATTCGGAAGTTATTCCAAAAGATATATACCAACAATTACATATATATTTTTAAAAAGCTTATGAAAAAGCAATGGAATGAAAACAAAATATACAGGGTGTCCCATTTAAAAAAATGCAACTTTGGTTTTTATCTTCAAATTCGTCCCTTCTAGAAAAAATTGACTACGCTACTGGATTCTACGCAAAACACTATTTAATGATTAGTTTTGCCTTACCGATAAGTTAAAAGGTAACTGAGGTACGAGGGGTGCTTGAAAATAAGATTTTCAAAATCGCCTTGTATCTTCGAAACGAAGGGGGCTATGAAAATCCTGTTTATAGCATCATACGTTTAACGAAAAAGAGGTGGACAATATTGCGAAAACCGCAGTTCTCTATCTTTAAAGATAATCAAGATAACCTGCAAAAGTGTCGAAAATTGGACTCCTTGTACATATATCAATTGATTTACCAAACTGATCGTTATTATTTGTATTATTGTATGCTTAAGAGTGGCGAAATGTCTACCAGACCTAAAGTTGAACATCCACCTATACTAGCGTCACATACTTTATCCGATCTTCGCAACACGACATCGACCAATCAGACGAGGAATTTAACTTCGGAAACAAAGGTGTGCGTAGCATGTGGAGAGCCGCCTTATTTGCCCACACATTAATAATTGTTGTTTGTATTACCGTTGTTTTTTTATTACAGCGTAATTAATTCGTGTATATTCTTTTTCTAAAACAATTACATTTTTTTTTTAAAACTACCCTATAAATATTGTATTGTGTCAATGTGCAAAAATGCTATTGCAAAACCTCATTTTTCACGAGCCTAGAACAACCAATGTTGGAAAAAAGTACATGCCTGGTGCAAAATTGATCAAAAATCTTCGATAAATGGGTACTATTAAAGGTCAGTATCGTCAAATTAGAGTGTTACAATAAATAATAATAGGTACATATTTGTAAAGAATAAATACAAATAAGCGGCCATCCATCATAGCAAATTCTGTTCCGGTCATTGTTAAACACTCCTTTCATTCAAATGTAATGTTTCTTATCCACGAGATCTCCTAACTTCTGGGAAATAATTAAAAAAATAATTTAACACTGATATTCACCATGTACTAGCCATTATCACACTTGTATTTACATGACATGTGACGTCACAACCAATAGTCTCGCGTTTTTCAAGTTTCGAATTCTCTTTAAAAATTTGTAGGTTTTTTTTTATTATATGCATATTCCCTATTCCAATAGTGATATTTGTCATAACAAAATTTTCAGTCATTCTTCAATACTTTATTTCATTGCCCCTTACCCAGTTTCATCAATTGCACAAACAAAAGTCCAAGAATTAAACTAATTAATTGGGCACTTGTGATGTGACAGCACTCACGCTATTGGTAATTCCAAAGATATTCCTAAACGTTAATGAAAGTTTTGAGCAACTGATTAGCAACAGTTACTAGTGTTAATTACAGTTTTACTGCTTTTCTTTTATCTTCCCAGAAAAACACCATGCACCATGTTAGGTATTTGAAAAATGTTCCCATATATATACAGTGGTATTTAAATATTTTAATTATTACCTGTTTAGTTAAATAAAATCTTTCTTTCAGCCAGAATATGATTCTGGGAAGAGATCGACGATTAATTATACAATTAAAGTGAGCCATCCTGAGAAAATAACCATATTGTAAACTGGCTGGGTTTAAAACTATAAAACAAGGTTTTAAATATGCCATGGATTGCCAAAGGCTAGGAGGTTCTTAGAAATTTCAGCGATTGTCTAGCCTAGAGTGAAGAATATACGGTTTTGTTAATGATAATAGTGCATTCTCAGTGAAAATTCTTAGTACCTACTTATAAATAGTGTTTTTAAACCTAAACAAATACCTATACATTTACAGGATGGCCCAGGATGTATGGCAAACTAAAATTTTACTTCGCTAATATTTTATTTTTCACTCAATTTAACCCAGCCTAAACAAAACTATTTCGGTCGGATTCACTAAGAAGGTTAAGTCCCCCATTCACTATACGAGCCCAGACCCGAGTTCCAACCGAGACCCGACATGTGACTCATCCACTTTTGTCAACACATTACCCCAGACATTACATTACACGGACCATGCCACGAACACTGCAAAAAAGCTCATTCGTACACTGAACGTGGTGAGCCCTAGATGTACATAATGTCTGCCGTATTCTCCAAAAAGGCAAAAGTTTCTTTGGCACGTTCAGTCTACGACTGATCTTTTTTCAGGGTTAGTGGCATGTCCATGTAATGTGTTGACAAACGTGGATGAGTCGCATGTCAGGTCTGGGCTCGTATAGTGAATTTTTAGTACTGGTTTAAATTAAGATCTTATAGTTGATCAGCTATGTTTTGACAAGTTTTTGTCCTGTCATTGTTAATAAGTCGTCATTAAGACCTTATGAATTATTCTGATATTTCAGCGATTTGCTTGGTTTCCAAATGATTTTCATCTTGGGGCGAGTTGCTGTAATGAATTTAGTTCTATTATTGTCGAACGTACGTACTAAAATAATTGCATTTCTCTTTATAAATTGGCGAAAAAGCTCAGAAATAAATTCATAGTTTAAAACTTAGCTGTCTTATTCGTATACACTTGTCAGTTGAAAACTTTTGGTTGTCAAGTTAGACCAGACTAGCGTTGGAGAATCTGGCTGTTTATTTTTACACATTCATCGCCTGAACATACTTCTCCCCTTCCAACTTACACACTCTATATGTTTCCCAAATAAGACCTATCCTTTTCTTGTTACTGTTCCCACATCTGGGGAGCGGCATCACCTTCGACACTTAACATCCTTGATTCTGTCCAAAAGAGAACCTTTCGACTCTTCAATGACTCAGTCCTCACAAAAAAACTCCCTTCTCTTGCTCATCGCCGTGCTGTTGGTAGTGTTGGGATTGATCTCTTTTACCGATACTTTCACGGATTTTGCTCTAAAGAACTAGCCACTATAATCCCCCCCCCCAAGTTCCCCCCCCCCTTGAATGTTCCCAACAGAACAACAAGAGGCGTGTTATATTATGTATACATCCCCTGACTGTCCAGCTACAGAAGCCTAGAACATCCCACTTCTCTTGCTCATTCATACCCAGGATCTCCAGATTATGAAACAAATTGGCTGCAGATGTTTTCTCTTCCCCTCCCAAACTCTACTCCTTTAAATCCTGTGTCAGTAGATTTCCCTTCTCTTCAGACACCCGCGGTACGTTAGTACTTAGGCTTTAAGTCTACGTGAGCTGTCTCAGCTATAAAAAAACCTGATAGATAAAAAGTTTCGGAAGAAAGTGAAAGGGAAAATAAATTCATTATCCTAAAATAAATTTCAAACATACAGGGTCGCCCAAAAAGTTATGGCTGAGCAATGTCTATTTCTTTTATGAAAATCACTTCCATTTGTTATAGTTTATAATTACTGCTTGTGAAAGTTTAAACAACCTTTAAATTTGCAAACAAAAACATAACCTAACCTAATTTAAGCAAACAAAATAATATAGGTATATTTTTTTTTTGTATAGTATACCTACTCGAGATATTATGTAATTTAGAGAAAAAATATGGCTAATTGTTAGCGAGACTTTATAGCACTTAGCACCCTGTATGAATAATTAATTTTATGTTAATTCCAGTCAAATACCCCGAAGAATAGGCGTATGCAGAATAATGACTCAAATAATTACGTAGGAATATTACAAGAAACTGTCTACCACCGCTTCCTAAGTTAGGCAATAATAATTGAAAAAAAAAACTAAGATAAAACTCCATACCATACCATAATTAAACTATTTTTTGCGAGCCACAAATTCCGGAAATCTCTTGTAAACTTTAAACTAAAATTTCCTGCTGTATTACTGCATGATTTTAAGGCTTATTAAAAATATTTAATTTGAAATCGTTTGTTCCTTACGGAGTAATTAAGTGCATTTCACTGGCATTATAAATCAAATTTCCAGGTTCTAATTTTAATAATGCCTAATTATGTCTGCGTTACTAAACGGCTCGACCTTCTGCTATCACATTAGTCAAATAAAAGACATTTAAATAAATCAAAATAGCCATATAATCCTTTAGAAGAACGATTAAGTAGCACCCAAGATGGAGATAACTTCTAACGTAATATTTCCCTATTGTTCGTGCAGGAAATGCATATGATAATGGTGTACCAGGACTAATAAACAATGTTATTATTAGGCTACTTATATAGGATGTTTTTATAAATGATCCATTAACTGTTTATAACAACATTTTGCTATTGAGGCAATAATTAATATTTAGAAGTTATGTGTTAATACGGGTTTAAAAGTAGGAAGTAAAGTTTTACTTATCAATCTCTTTTTCGATTTATTAGGTACCAAAGAGGGTCTGCAGATGGCATTTTTCGACATAAAAAAAATTAAAAATTATTTGACACTGTCCGGTCCTCACCACTTTCAATAGGTTTCTGAAGCTCCGGATCCTCTTCAATAATGGGAATTATTTTAAAGAAATTCAATCAACGTATAAATGAATAACGCCTAATGTATAAAATTCACAATGGCAGTAACATAACAGAATGTGGGTGTTGGTATTGAACAAAGAGGACCCCCTACATAACTTCTCTGGGTTCAATGTTAAACGGCGTCGGTCAGGGCTACCGACTTACTCATTTTGTTTGCACAAGCACGCGCCAAGTGGGCACCGATTTCGCTTTTTTGCTAATATATGTTTTGACTGACATTTGGCAATGCGGTATATTATGTTTAAAGAGCACTTGAATCTAATATGCGACAAGCGTAATGAACTTGATTAAGTGGGTCGAGGACTCTATCGTATTTTTTGCCATGTTACGTTTTTCAGAGTTTTCGCGGAAGAGCTCGAGTTATTTAGTTGTCTATTTTGATTATTTTCTTCACTCGCAGAAGTTACAATAGTATATTATTTTGTATAGGAGGACATGCCTGACAGTTCCGGACGACTGTGGAGATTTCAGAATCACAGAGTCTGTGGTTTTTCCTACGAGGTATACTGGTAGACATACCATTTTTCCACCGATCGGATCGTTTAAATCTATCTGTATCTGTCAAATATTCTCGAAAAGTGTGAACATTTATGACCCGAAGAAAGCGCTTGAAGAATTACAGCAAATTCTTTAATTATATTTTGTTAAATCCAGTGATTGCTGCTGATTTTCCATAATGTCGATAAATAGTTCTAGCAGTATTGCCGTCATTTGTATTGCCCCCACCCTACAGCGGCATTAAAAATCATCTTTGTATTCCTGCATGGGCGACATTACTAAAGAAAAATATTAATTTTTTTAATAATTGGACAAAGTGGGATGAGATTTTTGTATATTCCTCATGTATGAGTTGTATAATCCTCTAATGTATGTGACAACTTAGGCATATTTAGGCATTTTTTTAAAAGTCACACCAAACTTTGTGTTTTCTTCGACTAGGACCACAGTTCTTCAAAATTCCATATGTACGTAAACATGTCCACTAAAATTTAGAAATATCAAGAGCAGTTAGCGAAAATTGCTTTCAAATTTTTTTATAAAATACATATGGATTTTTTTAAAATGCCCTTATTTTCGCATCATTTTTATCTCTCTCAGAAAATTCAGTTTTCTGCTTAAAAAGGAAGTACTTTATGGTGATACATTTGGAAAAAACTGGTAAACGACTAAACTCCAGACATTTTACGAATAATCTAGAGACCGGTTTTATTTTTAATATTATAAATCGACGACGGTTTACATGCTTACAGGTAAAAAACAAAGAATATTACTTCATGATAAGCGCGCGTTTGCGGAATCGCAATAAAGGCTCCAATTACCTGGCCTCCATTCGTGTAATTAATTGCCCGGTCTTAATTGCCCGTTCAATTATTTCGCGCCGCTTTTGCTGAATTCCCGGTAGCGGCCGTTCGATTGGCTACAAAAATGCAATTTTCTTTAGACTTTTAGGATAGTTCTTACACCTAATTGGGCTAATATAAATACTTAGTAATAATTTGAACCTTTATTCTCGCACCTAAAAGGTGTGGCTTAGTTTATGTAGAGAATAACGCAATAGTTTTTAATTATTGTTCGTTACACAAAAAACTGCTGTGGTATCTTTGCATATTGGCACAATACAATACTTGGTAGTTGTTTAGGAAATTTCGTTGTTTAGTACAAATAATTACACAAAATTACACTATAATCATAAAACGAACTGTACGCAAACAACAAATATTTTCTATTTACATCACAGATGAACGATTCTGGTTAGGTTAGTTATAGGCATCTGAATATACACTCGATACCGTGTCTCTTATTTTTTGACAGGCACGGAACTAATAAAATTGTTGTAAACAATACGATTGATTACATTTCTGTTCAACATTGCAAGCAAAAAAGATCAAATAAATTGAATTTTGAACCAGGCACGCAACCAAAAAGTAATTAAAAATTTTTTAATTAAAATATCCCTGTAGTTTTGTTTAAAATTGACATTTTTGAGTTAGTAGTGACCTGCTTGAATAATTTATGCAATAAAAAAATACATGCATATTTCCCATTATACAACTATAAGTCACTATCGACTATAAGTCGAATAAAAATAGGAGAAATGTTGCCGTTTTAGCAAAGATCAAGCACCGAATGAAAATTCCCTAAAAATGGGAGAAATATCGTCGACTTAAAGCAATAGTAAATTTGATTTTTCTATCTCCAAAATAAATATAGTGGTATAGTTTGGCAGACGACAGACAAGTATTGGGAATGGGTAGAGAATCCAACCATCAACCATATTTACATTATGTGAACGACATGACGGCATTAACATTAAAACCTCCATTTTAGTATCGTTACACAACAATAAGAAAGCTATTGTCTAACTTCATCGTATTTTTGACAGCAACTTTGTTAATTTTCGAATTTTTGAACGCCGTCCAAAACGCGTAAAACGTGATATAGTGGCGCCTATTAAAAACTGCCCAATCTTGACGGAAATGATTAAGGTCGGTCAGTTAGTCTGACCTAATAGCCATTTAGTGTGAAAATAAATTTTCGCCGCCAGAACACATTGTGTCGTAATAGAGGACCGGTAATATTTTTAGAATCGCATGGTTTCTGGTAAAGTTTTTACCTTGCAGTAGAAGAAGCGAGTGAATAGGGAAAGGTGTAAAAAAGTATACAGGGTGTTTTCTATAATTGAATGTCAATATTTAAGGGGGCGATTTTTTGGGTCCATTTTAAAAAGAAAACTTCATATGAACGTATATCCTAAACGTCTTAACTTTTGAAATACAGGGTGGTAAATAAATAGTTTTTTATTAATATCTGTAATACCATTTTAGATATTTTAATTAAATTTGGCATACATGTACTACCACCAGTGGCGTTCGTACGGAATTTCACCTGCCTATTTTGGCAGACATTGATGGTACGCCAGTAATTTCTTGTAAAATTAAAATTATTCCTGAAATCCCCAATCATTTCTAAGCAGATTTGATCCATAGAGAAAATATATAGTAGAGAAATAATGTCAATTACGAATGCGGCAAATTTACCGAGCTGAATCCGTAAACAAAGACGGTCCTCTGCGGGCTTGCGCATTGTCGAACGTTTGCCTTGTGATAGACAGGACCGTACTTCAAAATTTATTTCACATGACGTGAATCTTTTATCGAGTAATAAATGCTAAATATATTAAGTACTTGTAATTATTCTTTTTATTAATGATAAAAATGTAATCATTAGTGAGATTTTAACAAAAAGTGTATAGTTTGTAGGCTTAAATCTGAGTTTTCCTGCTATACAAAACTGTCGATAATTCCTCGAAAATAGCTCAGTTTATATATATATATATACAGTGCGTCTCTTTAATGTCCCCCCCCCTCTTAATTTTTTAAACGTTACATTTACAAAATTGAAAGTTGAAATAAAATATAAACATAGTATTCTAAACAATAGAAATAAAATATGCAACTGTGTTAAGAAGTAAAATAGTAAATCAAAAAAATTACATGTGTATATTTTATTGGATTGGCATCCCATCCTGTATAATTATTGAACAAACCAAGTTCTAGGGTAAGATGTAAATATTTTTACACCTATTTACAGTGTGTGCACTTGATACTTTGCTGAAAGCGCTACTACTTACGGCCCCATGTCAATCTAATCCACCGATATCTTAGCGATCCTTTGGCGAAAGCGCTTTTTTCTTTCGCCATCCCTTTTAAAATACTCCCCTCTACCCTAATTCACTGGTATTTTTAGTGCCCCTTTGACGAAAGCGCAAATATGCCTTTTGGACACACCCTTCTAATCCACTGATATCTTAGCGATCCTTTGGCGAAAGCGCTTTTTTCTTTCGCCATCCGTTTTAGAATACTCCCCTCTACCCTAATCCACTAGTATTTTTAGTGCCCCTTTGGCGAAAGCGCAAATATGCCTTTTGGTCACACTCACCCTTATGCAATATAGGGGAAGGAGGCATTGACACTATATATGACCTTCTTACACCATCTCACCCCTTATACAATGCCCCTAATACACACACACCCCATCAGTGCCTTTCTGACACCTTGACCACACTCAATATACGTCACTGACAAATATTTCTACTTCTCCGTGTGTGTATTCACTTCAACACCGGAGTGCATTTAAGATAAATTATATTTTTTACCTCCTATTCTTTCACATATTGATATAATTTAAATTTGGAATTAAACTATTTGTATTTATGCACTACTTGTAAGAAATAGACTACGAAATAAGTCCTTATATTTAAAAGTTGGATACATAATTGGCGAAACATATGAAATGTGTGTAACACTTTGTAAAGACTATTTTTGTATAGAAATAACAAGCTTCAGAGGTTCGCTATATTCGCCACCCCAACCAAAAATACCATAACATACAAATGACTGAGATTTTTTCGGCCCGGTTCTGATCGCCACGTTGCGTCATTGAGTTCAACAACTACTTTTACGAGACGTCTCGAGTGCGCATGCCTCGAGAGGACCGTCGTTTAAAAATCTGACTGGCGCCCAATGCGTACAAACGCACTTTTTCGCCCATACATTGGACGGATTCAGCTGGTGTCGCGAATACGTTGTGATGGTCTAAATATATCTTGTCTATGATTTGATCTCTTGAATTTTTTCAATCCGATTCACGGTTTTCGCTTAAAAAAATAAAAACCTTTTCTCTGCATGATCATAACAATATCGTTAATATGACAATATCACCATGCAGAGAAATAGATTTTATGTTTTAGATCAAATTTGTTTAGAAATGAATAAGGATCTCAAAAATTAACTTCCTTATTCATTTCTAAGCAAATTTGATCTAAAAAATAAAATCTATTTCTCTGCATGGTGATATTGTCATATTAACGATATTGTTATAATCATGCAGAGAAAAGGTTTTTATTTTTTTAAGCGAAAACTGTGCATCGGATTGAAAAAATTCGAGAGATCAAATTTGCTTAGAAATGATTGGGGATTTCAGGAATAATTTTAATTTTACGAGAAATCAGTGGCCTACCATCAATGTCTGCCAAAATAGGCAGGTGAAATTCCGTACGAACGCCACTGGTGGAAATAAAAAAAATTGTGGTACACTAAATAATGCCTCTTGATACATAGTACATGTATGCCAAATTTAATTAAAATATCTAAAGTGGTATTACAGATATTAATAAAAAACTATTTATTTTTGAAAACTTTACCACCCTGTATCTCAAAAGTGAAGACGTTTAGGACATACATTCATATGAAGTTTTCTTTTTAAAATGGACCCAAAAATCGCCCCCTTAAATATTGACATTCAATTAGAAAACACCCTGTATAAATATTTCAGCCAAATGTAAAGGATTCTCATACTTAAGTTATCAGGTAAAGTACGAATGAAGCAAGAAGAAGCCCCGAGCGTCATGGGTATGAAGACATCACGCGTGCTCTGTCTCGTTTTAGAATATTCCTGGCTTAGTTGCTGGCAATCAATATACCAGTGGCGTAGTTCTTTAAGCAAGGCTTTTTTAATTAAATATAATTATTGAATCAAAAAATAATTGCAAAAATTAAAACTAATGATTCAGTGATTGTGTGGATTTATTATTTATTATTTTATATGTACAGAGGCATCCATAAAGTTCGCGTCATAGCGAATACATTCATTTCGTATTTTTAAAAAAAAATTGGCTATTGATGAAAGTTCTTGCACGCATAAAACACGTTATTACAGTTGAAATCAAATATGCAAAATGTCAAAAAATAAAAACAATGTGATTCGTCCAAACCAAATATACAGTGTCTACTTAAGTTCGCAGCATATGGGAAACTTTTTTATTATTCATTTTACGAAAAAAAGTCATTCTTCATGAAAAATTCTGCTTGGTCCAAAACCTAAAATGCAACCATCAAATATCGAAATTTTTCAGTCATATACGAGGTATGTCAGAAAATACGAATTTCACCCTACAGTAAAATACTTTTATTTTTGACAATATCGAAAACTTTTATGAAAAAAATTTATTGAGAATTGTGAACTTATTTCTCAAGAATAGGTAAAACTATTATACTTTTGAGATGAAAGTACTGTACAAAAACAAACTTTGATTCTACAAATAGTATGGCATGTTAGTAGGTCAACGACCATCTAAAGATTACAGTAAATCTTTCAACTCCTTATTCTTCACTAATGTTATTCGGACAGGGATGGTGGATTTAGACCCATAAGGATTATCACGTTCTGTGCAGATGATTCACCTCATCATTGCCATAGATCCCAGACTCTCCTTGAACCCATACTAGTCTACCGGTATTGCCGTTTTACGCTAGGTTTTCAACATGGATTTATTAAGAATGGATACGGGATGATTTAACATTCTTTGAAACCAAAACAAACCATTCTAAACGACACTGTAAACACAATTTGTAAACATTGGCCACATCTTATTTTACCTTGCATTTTTGTACAAAAAATACGTTAGAAGCATCACAAGATTTACTAAAAGTAATAAAAGCCCTAAAATATTTTATTTTTCTGCTAAATAATAATAAATTTAAGTTAACAAGGTTTTATTATTTATAGGTTATGTTATTTCTAAAGGTGTTTATTTAAAGTCGCTCCGAATCATTTATAAATCTATAAGTCGCACTTTTTCTTTTCTAGTTCATTAGACAAATACGTACGTGTAACCGAGTGTTCAGACCGAGGTTCAGCCGTTTTCCTAAGCAACCAGCACAGACAGCAACACTTCTGAGCTCCAACACTCCAATGCTATTTTATCTCTTTCTACTACCATTCTTGATTCAATTACGTATTTCCTTCAAGTTTGTAAACTGTTCCCCCAAGAGAATAACAAACAACAAATATAAGGCTTCACGTTCGATACGCTCACAGTATACGGACATCGAATCCTTTCTTAATAAATCCATGGTTTTCAAGGATTTTCAAGGCCATCTACAGTGACAATACAAGCGAGAGAGAATACAAGACTTTACTCGGCTGCATTGCCGCTCTACTTCCCGACCATGTAACGACATCATAGTACACGTTTTTTTTTAGTATTAGATGGGAATCATCATCAAAACAGAAACAAAGAAGGAAAAATAATAATTGTAATTTGCTTAGTGTTATGTTATTGTTACAGAATAGCAAACGTGTCCCGCATGTCATAATCGCTACTTTTTTGCGTTCTCGTTATCAGTATGCAAGGCGCATAGGTCTTTGATCTGAGATGAACATATATGCTGGATACGCATGTCCTTCCTACAACGATTTCGAATTAAGATAGTGGTCATAAAGGAACTCCAAATAGAGATATATACGGATGCGAGTTTAATAATTTATTAAAAACACCGTTTTGTCGTAATGGATTTGCGGTTATAAGGAACCGTTGGGTCTGAGGCTACCCACACACCGTTTATGTTTTATTAAAATTATTCAGTTTTGTTTAAAAAGACGGTTGTAACGAACCAAAGCATAGCTATGATTTTTTCTGGTTCCGTCAATACGGAAATCATGCGCTGTGTCAGCGCTGGAATTGTATGAATTGAGGTTCATGAGGTCAGCGATGGATTTGCGTTGCAGTCGTTTTATACTGAATCAAGAAACGCTTTGTTGTAAATTAATAGATTGTCATTTTAAAAATATCACGGGTTATGATTTTCTTAGGCTTTAATTAAAATGAACCCGAACCGCCATAACCATAACCTCTCATTAATGTTTATCGATCCCTCCCTTCTCATCCATCGGATCTATCTAAGAAATGGACCAATGGCATCGTTGAGGTGCAATAGTTCCATTGAAGGTGCAATAGTTCCATTGGGTAACCAGAGAGGTCTTCACATAATGCCCAAGAGATTCGTCGGGAAACTTAAAAAAAAAAATTGATTTCGTCAACAATCCGGCATCACAGTGATTCATTTTGATAATCTAGATGAACAAAAATTAACAAACACATTATTAGTGTACATTTTGGTATATTTTTATTAAATTCTTGCAAATAACATAATTAGGTATATAAAAAACTAATCTATTTGTCTTCATCTATACAGAGTGTTCGAAAAGTCTTAATATTGGCAAAAGTATTTGCTATCAGTAAAGATAGAGACACCAAATTTTAGATGTATCTTATTGGTTAATAAATCTACTTTTTTGTGTAATTTAAGTTTTTCAGCCCCCTTAAGGAAAGTTGAGGTCGAAAATTTTAAAGGCAACCCTATGCCGTATGTACCTCATTTTAAAGGTAAAAATAAATAAAAAATTTATATTCCTTTTCTTCTCTGATTACTTTAAAAGTTGTTCAAAATGACCACCATGAATTTCTTGGCAGTAATAAATTCGAATTTGTAACTCACTTCTCACATTTTCTAGAATGGCAGGTGTTACTTCTTGGCAGGCTTCCAAAATCGACTGCCAAGAAGTTCATGGTATTTTTTTCATCACAGCAACTTCAACATCGCTGCTCACGTCTTCTTTATTAAAATATTGTAAAACATGTGAATACATTCGCATGAATCTTTTGTTTCTTTATTATTCCAAATCTCAAAAAGAGTCTTTCGCGGAATGACATACACACCTGAATATTAAGATAATCTAATCAGCTGCACTTCTCTGCACCCAGTGTTAGTATTAATCCAAAGACTATAAAATAGCATTTTACATAACACAAGAATTGTGACGGAAATTCTCAACAATCTAAATGTAGGCTTATGAAAAGAAACAGTAGATAGATATATAAGTATATATATATATATATATATATATATATATATATATATATATATATATATATATATATATATATATATATATATATATATATATATATATATATATATATAAGTATATATATATATATATAAGTATATATATATATATATATATATATATATATATATATATATATATATATATATATATATATATATATATATATGTATATATATAGATAGATAGATAGATAGATAAATAGATAGATAGGAGGTTTTTCTATATATAAATAGGTACTTATATAGAAAATGGGGAATTTTCTTCGATCGATATATTTAATATATGTCGGTAAATGCAAAAGCTTTAATTCTTTCGCTTGTGCAAAACACAAGACCGTAAAATGACAAATAAAATAAAGTAGGGCTATTCTTTTTGATTCGGGTCTGGGTGTCCTCCTGCTATCGCGATTTCTGGGCCTTACCCTTCATCAGGCAGGCTCACACCCAGAGTGGTTGACGAACAGACCACGTGGTCTGTTCGTCAGCCAAGATGGACTTAGGAACAGCTGTCAATTTGTCAAAAATGCAACAGGAAACTTTTCAGAGAAGCCAGCAACTAAGGTGTTTCAATTAAAATGCATCATATTGACACAGAAGTTAAGGACTTTTGAGAACTCTACTTGACAGCCAGAGCCTACAGCCTACCTGCTCGAAATATGCAAAACCTCTTCGAAGGAATAGGGATTCTTTGAATAAGAGAAAGAATACCACAATAAGGCAGGATAAGACGCGGGATGTATATAATCGCCTTTGCATCTGTAACGTCTTTCGCATACGTGAGTTAATACTGTTGGCATCATTTATTCTATTAATTAGCTACGAATCCGAAACATATTACAGAGTTAAGGCCCTGACCTCCACCTGAATCAACCACCAATTCATTTTAATTCTTTATAAAAAGTTTTGTTTATAGATGAAGTTAGGCGTGCAGAACGAGAAATATCTTACGCTACTTAAATATACAAGACGTTAACTATATTTCTCAGCAAGCGTAAAATAACATTAAATCCCATAAACTACCGCAATATACTACATAGTTCTAAAGATATTTTAATTTTTTGCTTGTTAGCATCTAACGAGTAACATAAAATGGCTATGACTTTGTGGTAAATAAACGCCAGAAAGGCTCTTTGAGAAAGGTCAATACCATCAAAATCATCGTTGTTAACGTTGCATCAAGATTACTGTCAATAAATTGTATTAAATGGATTTTTGCATGGTAATTGTATATCTCGTAGCACGTTACAAATACCTCTTCTTACAGGGGTTAGTCAAAAATTGCTAAGATGGTGTGATATTCTGCACTATATTTTTTTTGTTTTTATGATTACATTATTTTACTGTCTCTACCAGTTTGCATATTTTTTTCTTTATGTGCGTTTTAAATATGAACCTTACAAAAATCGTTTTTGTTTAAATATAAGGCGCAAGTGCAAGAATAAAACAATATATTTGTACAGTTTGACTAGTGACATAAAATGATTCTTTTAATATTTTCCAATAAGTACTTTTTCTTCTTCGGTTTTGTTACTAACAATAGGTTCTTTCAATAAACCGGATTTTTTTAATACAAATATTTCTTGAATCAGCATTTATTCACGATAATTTACGATAATAAAAAGAAATTTTATATGTATTCCATACTTTTATATCGATAAATAAGAACTTAATAAAATTCAACTGTTACCAATAAGCGTCTGCTTTTTTGCGAACATGCAGCCCATTTGCTACCGCATTCGTGTACGATCGGCATTTTGCGACCGTGTGCTGTTCCGTCGGCATCAACTATTTGATGGTTTTATGCAGACTCAAGTAATTTTGGCTATAGGGAAATAATCTACAGTTGGTTTTTTGAAAAAAAGTACTGCAAAAGTCGCAAATCATTGTCATTGTTTCTTATATAACGTAGGCATGCACTAAGGAAGGGTTTTTCAAAATTCAAGCCCTAAGCGGGTGAAACAGGGGATCAAACTTTGTGTAGAGAAAAAATATTAGATGGTCCTATTAACTCGAAACTTCAAAGAAGTACTCTAAAAAATAAATGTTTAAACACATGTTTTACCGTTTTCAATAAATCAACCGCTAAGGGGTAGAATGGTGGTTCAAAGTTTGTAATAGAGTAAAATTGTTATACTGCGGCCGAAGTCGCGGGCGCAAGCTAGATATGCATAAATAAGTTTCCCTGACTGAGGAAAAACTACCATAGAATGTGTGATAAAAATCGGTGAGGGTTTTCCGATTTTTTAGCCGGCCCTTTTTGGAAAGGGAACAGTAGCATTCTAGCATTCATTGTTGCTCACAAGTCACAAGTATAGTTGAAGGGAGTACAAAAAATATCTTTTTTCCTTTTAAAGCTAAGATGATTGGAAACCTTAACTGACTTAGTTCTGTACCTTCTTTGTCATTTTGAATCCATTGTTGTTGATATAAGATATATATTTAATTTTTTTTTTATCTGTGAGACAGCCCTCGTAGACTTCAAGCCTAAGTACTAACGTACCTTAGGCGTCTGAAGAGAGGGGAAATGTAATCTATTGATACGGGATTTAAAGGATTGGAGGTTGGGAGGGGAAGGCAAACATCTGCAGGCAATTTGTTCCATAATCTGGAGACATTAGATATGAATGAACGAGAGAAGTGGGATGTTCTAGGTTTTTGTAGCGGGGCAGTAAAGGGATGCATATACGTAACGCGCCTCTTGTTAGGAGCAGTCAGGGGGGAAATTATAGCGGGTTAGTTCTTGAGAAAATAGTGGAAGTATCGCTAAAAAAGGAATAAATCCCCAACAGCGCGGCGATGAGCGAGAGAAGGGAGTTTTCTTGTACGGACTGGGTCATTAATGAGTCCAATGGCTTTCTTTTGGATAAAATTAAGGATTTTAAGTCTCGGACGTAATGCCGCTTCCCAGATATGAGAACAATACTCCAGGGTAGGTCTTTGGGAAACATAGAGAGTGTGTAAGTTGGAAGGGAAGAAGTATTTTCTGGCTCGAAAGAGAAAACCAAGCTTGAAGTAATGTGTTTGTGTCAGTTGAGATCATGTTCAAAAGGGATGCCAACAAGATCGCGCGTTTGATTGTTCTGGAGGGCTTGGCCATTCATGTGGATGGGATAAGTTTTCCGGATTTTCTGCGTGACAGAGAACAAGACTTGGTTTTAGTCTAAGATTAATTGAAGATATTGGGAAAGAGATAGATGCATAGGTCTGCGTCTATTATCCAGCTCTTGATTCGAGACTTGTCTAGGAAGTGAATGTTGAATGTAACTGTGGATGGGATTGATAGTTGAAGAGAGCGAAGAAGAAATAGGGTAGGGTTGCTGCTAGGACTGAATCTAGGGTTACGCCAGCTACTGATCCAGTTTGGGAGAAAGACCGTAAGAACCCTTTCGGAAATCTTTAAATATTTTTCCAAAATTGTTATATTCTGTAACAAGCATTAATTACATACTTATAGTATTGCAACTTTTTTTTCAAATCAGTGATCACGTCTTGATACGTCATTCATTTGACAACGTTGCATGATTTGCTTACTGTGGCTTAATGTAGGTATACCTTACCTAAAAATTAAAAATGTAAACATAATTAGACATGACATAACTGCCAATTGATTCCTAGTCGCTAGTACAACATCCTCTATAATATTCGTAGTGAGAGTTACCCAGAAAATTTATAAACATATAAATTCAACCAAGATGCAGCGAGCACATTCTTGCAATTTAATCGTCACGGTGCATGTTTACCATCAGTTGTACATTTTTCATGTAAATAGGCTTATGCAGACTTAGTATTATCTATTAGCCAAGACGCTTCTTGCAGGATACCGCGATCGTCGGCGAGTCTGGCGCCAGGAAAGAACGCACTGTAATGCGATTCCAGTTGGGCAAACAAACGATTACAAAAATGGTACATTATATTCCGGATTGGAAATCCACGATAAATACATATGCATGTTCGTATTATGTTGTCATCGTATATACGCGGAATAAAACAGTAGTTCGGCTTCCAATGCAGTGTAGAATGAGGTTCAATAGAGTACATTCTTATACAGGGTGTTATGAAATTCACTGCATATATTGAAACCGGTAAATCCTGATTTGAATTCAGATTGGGGAAAAATATTCATAAATGGCGCTTCGCGATAATAAGCTAGGTATCGCCCCCCAAAATTTTTTTTAATCACTGCGCACCACTGATTGTAAAACACATGGTCATATAAAGAACAACAGAACAGCGAGCTAGGTTGTTGTGTTGCCAAGTCTCTTACCAATATTTCTATGTAACAAGTTTGTTACGGGATAACACCATGTGAAAACATTTTTAGTTTATACTTAAATAAATTTGGGAACCGTGCTTTCAGATGTTCGGTCCGCATGACCTAGCGTGATCTAGCCATCATTTTTTATTTTCCGCATTCTTTATTGTTATACTGTCCTACGGCGTTATTCTTTTGCAGCTTCTACGAAAAACAACCAATGTCGTTTACAAGGAAGTGCTAATTTCCAAATATATATTCTAACAGTATATTTCATAACTAAAACACGCTGGCGAAGCCCGCGGGTACCAGCTAATATTTTTATAAAATTATAGTATAATGTTAAAAATTATGCTTATTAATGTATAAGAATGTATTTGTCTATCTCCAAAAAGTTTAGGGAAGCGCCCCTTCTTGTAACACATTTTACGCTTTTTCACCAGAGCAGAGTAACTGCTTTCTAAACAAAGTACCTTTTTCTTTTATTGTGAAAATAGACAAGTATTACACAATATCATTTTTTACAGTTATCCCATTATCTATAATTAAATAAATCTTAACTCTGATAATGTTAACCGTAACCTAGTATTTGTTGTTTTTTTTTGTTTTTATTATTACGTTAATTGTATTTAGATTGCTGCTATAGGAAATGTCAAGCTCTCGTACTGCTCTTTGGTAACATAAACCGTTAGGAAAAGTATTACCTAGATTTTTTTTTTCAGCAGATCGAGGATAGTAAGATAAAAGTATTACAGAGCACCATATAAATGTACAGTATGATCAAATAATAAATTGTAAAACTTTAATATGATGTTAAGTGCAAAACTAATGAAATAAACTTTATTAGTACCTACTATGAAAGTTGTTTAAATAGGTAGTTAAAACAAGTCTAGGTAAACTATGTAGATGCATCAAAATTTGTACAAAGAACAACGCTATCCCCGGGATTCACTAAAAAGTAGGGATGGAACCTATACCGATGCGAGATATTGGCCATTTTATTCATTTTGCCGATATAATATCTAAATCACGCGCGTTTTTCAGAATAATTGGGAAGACGACTCGTGCCAGCCACCCCATCCCGCTTCTATACAATGATAAAATCAACTATCATTACTTACCTTTACTTGAACCCTATCGTTCCATTAATAGGGAATATTCATATAATCCAAAAACACCTGAAATATTTTTTTATATTCTCTACATTTAAATTAAATGTTGGTTGGTGGTTGTTTTTTATCAATTTATTTTTTATTCACAAAAAAAAATTGTATTACAAATTTTCGTAAAAACTGCGAAACTTGTAAAACACGATGCTATGGGTTGTGACGTCACATTGCATGTAAATAAAAGTGTTATTACGGCAGGTGTACTGTAAATTCGAGTGATAATTTATTTTCTTGCTTATTTCCCGAAGATTAGGAGCTTTCGTGGATAAGAAACAGACTGTTCAACAATGATCACATCCACAATATGCGGACTCTATTTTCTATTTTCTTCGTTGCCAACAGTTGATTCATATACAATTACTGCTTATGTTTCTGCAAATCTTGAATTTACCTTCATCTGCAGAAATTAAAGGTGGGGCACATTTTCTGGGCAACAACAAGCGAAACACACTTCTTTAATTAAGGAAGGTTTCATAATAATATGCCTATTTCTGCCAAGAAATTATTTAGTTACAAATAAATATTTCAAAACACATAAAATACTAAAATTGCATTTTTGCTATATGACTATTTTTTAAATTACATTCAAAGAGTTTCTTGCACTGTTAAAGCCATTGTTAACTTAAGTACTAGTACCCCACTACTACACAAAAATTTCAAATAATATCCAAAAACATGTTACACGACAAAATTAGGAAAGCTACCTAGGAAGCACCTCTTAAACTAATAATTGAGTAATGTGCCGGCGTGACGTAATGATATGTAAACAAGAGTTTATTCAAATACAATGCGCATTTTAGGAAATTAGTTTTTCTTTTTCTAACCCAAATGGTTTGCAATAGTATATTTCACGGAGCGGTGCGAGTGTATTTTCATAGTGGCCCGGGACAACCCGCGAACCGACGGCGTCGACGGCCACGCATTCGTTATATATTTGTCTCTTTTTTAACTTCCTAAAGCGCGAATGTCTGTTTCTCTCTTAGTTTTAATGTATTTATACAGTTCTATATTTCCATATAAACCTATGATGTCCATTTAAAATACGGCCGAGACCGGATCAAGCTTGGCTCGATTCCTTATTGGGAATTTTTGCGTGTAACTTGGACTTTTTTGAAAGAAAAGCTAATTATTGTTTGGTTTTAAAAAATAAATTATCTGTTAGGTGGATCATTGAAAATTAATTTAGGTGGGTCATTGACCAAATGACCTTATGGACCGCCTGGAGTAAAAGCTTAAATGGATTTATTTAAGATAATGGTATGTGCTAATAAGCTTCAAATAAGTTATTTCTTTTTATTTATCTGACGGTATACTTTCACAGTGGTAAATCATATTCTCATTTGTATTCAAACTTTTGTTAAGATTTATTATACCATAAAAATACATAAATAGCCAAAAATGCTTGCTTGAATTTGGCGATACTAACATTTAATATTGATGTAAAATTTTTAATTAACTTCGCACTACTTTTGTCCGATTTCGGCTGTTCTTGGCGCATGAAAAGAGAGTTTGCTGGGGACACTTGCAGTGGTATTTTGCATATTGGCAGAGTACAATACTAATACTTTAGGAAATTTCAATGTTGAATATAAATAATTACCCACAAATTACACTAAAATCATAAAACAAACTCTACGCAAACAACAAATAGTTTCTGTTTACATCACAGATGAACGATTCGTGTTAGGTAGGTGTGGGGAGTATAGGCCAGGCACGACTTGTCCATAAGGTCATTTGGCGAACCTAATAATTTATGTTCAATGATCCACCTAATAATTTATTTTTTAAAACCAAAACATAATTATTTTTTTCATAAAGATGCAAGTTCCATACGAAAAATACCCAATAAAGAACCGAGGCACGCTTGCTCCAGGCTCTGCCGTATTTTAAATTGACTTCATAGGCTTATATGGAAATAGAGAACTGTATAAATGCATTCAAACTAAGAGAGAGAATCAAACATACGCGCTTTAGGAAGTTATAAAGAGACAAATATATAACGAAATTGTCGACGGCCCATCAATAATATCGCTTTCGGAGCGTTCGACGCCGCCGGTTCTCGGCTTGTCCCGGGCCACTATGGAAATACACTCGAACCGCTCCGTAAAATATGCTATTGCAAAACATTTGGGTTACAGTATGTGTAACAAAGACTAATTAATAACCTAATATGCGCATTGTATTTACATAAACTTTTGTTTACATTTCATAATTAATCTAAGACGTATTTCGGTTTTCCTAATTTTGTTTAATTATGTTTCTGAATATTATTTGATATTTTCGTGTCCTTTGTGTAGTAGTGGGGTAGTAGTACTTGAGTCCTACTTGTGTTACGAATGGCTTTAACAGTGCAACAAACTGTTTGAATGTAATTTTAAAAAAATGTCACAGCAAAAATGCACTTTTAGTATTTTATGTGTTGTGCAATATTTATTTGTAAGTAAATAATTTCTTGGCAGAAATAGGCACATTATTAAAAAATCTCTCTTAATTAAAAAAGTATATTTTGCTTGTTAAGTTGATATCACTAGTTGCCCACAAAATTTGCTCCGCCTGTAAAAAAACTCACGGGCTGCGCCTGGTATAGACAACTGAATATACACTCGAGGCCGCGTTCCTTATTTTTTGACAGGCACTTGACTAATGGTGTAAACAATACGATTGATCACATGACTGTAAAAAATTCTGAACAAAAAGATAAAACGAATTGAATTTAAGAACGTAGCACGAAACAACGACGCGTGCTTTAAACAGTATCTGACGTCATTAGCCATTGCTCAATTGGTTGCTTTTTAAATTGTAATAAATTATACCAAAATATAAAAAAAAAATGTTTAAATAACTGCAGCGATTTTCTTTAAATAACATTTGACTGACTTGCTTGAACAATTTATGCAATAAAATAATAAATGCATATTTCCTATTGCGTCATAAGAGGTCACGTTTACTGTATTTTTCATTTGTTCACAAAGATTTTTATTGTTTAATTATAATTTTGGTTGATTTAAAAAGATAAATGTTTAATTAGTTACTTCTATAAAAAAATCGTAATGTTTCAAACTGTCACTTTTATAAAAGATTTTTTTATGATTGATAATGTCAATTAATAAATAATTAGTGAAACTTTCTTAAATGTTTCCAAAGAATTAATTAGTTAATTCAAGTTTTTTGCTTCATTTGATAGAAGATTGCTATGTTCCATAATGCAATGATTAATATTTTTATTTTAAAAATAAATAAGCATTCCCCTAGACCCTCCGTTTTATTTTCTCCTTTTTAAATTGACTATCTGTATCAGTATCAGAATCGCCGATTATTTACTTTAATAATCGATATCGTACCGGCAAAATCACGTTGCATTCTTAATAAAAAGTTTTAAGAATTAGTTACTAATTTAGGGTTATCACTTGCTTATAATCTCCTCATCGCCTCGGTACACGCGGTTATAAATTTGCAAAACAAACTTACAAATAACTTTATGGTACAGAACTTAGTTTTTATATTCTTATACTTGTCAATGTAAACCTTTGATTTGTTAAATTATACCGGTGTTAGCAAAAGTGAATCTGGCCTTAATATTTTACAACAAATTATAAAAAAATAAAATTTGAATTAAATATGTAAAGGAATAGACAGGAACTTTAGTACTGTAATTTCTAATTATTTCAATTTCTAATTCAATTTTGAATGTTAAAATAGACCAATCGAATATTCCATTTAAGTTAAAATAGGGTTCACTTAATACTAAACATCCCGTATTTTCTATAGCGGCAAAACAATTTATTAAAAAAATTCCAGAGGCAATTTACCACAAATTACCAATCTAAAAATGATGATAAATGAATATATATGACTGGTTTATAAAGCTATAATAATTTTTCACAATGGAGTTAATTTGTGAGTTAGGTTAGAAAACAATTCGTAAACAATGAAAATGATATTTTTTGCCTTGAACCCAATTTTGGTTCAGTTAGTACGCTCCCATATACGAGTAAATAGAGATTGGATCTGCTCGTAACCGTGCACTAGTGATGTAAAAAAGTACCCACCCGTTACAAAGTAACCGGTATTTGCCCAATACTCTAAGTACCGATTCCCTGTTGTTCGAAATACCCGTTACTTTTGTACCTATTCCTGTATTTTTATTTTTATAGTTACTCAATGTTTTAAAATTTTAAAATAATGTTCATTGTTTGTTTTTATAACTAATGTAACGAATACGAATAACTAACGATATTGTCGCATATTCGGCAAGCTGAAAAACGCGGGGAAATGTAAATTTGTAAATAAACACTTGCCGAAATGGGTGTGGGGTGGGCCCTTTTGAATTTCGAATTATTGACACGGGGCACCGCTTGTAATATATGCGTTGCAGGTTGTGGGTCATTAAACGATTTTATATTTGGCAGACTTTTTTTCTAATAAAAAGAAAAAGAGATACCGCAATATGTATTATTAGTATGACTCTAAAAAATAATCTGATATACTTTTATTGTTGTTAGTTTGAAATATTTGTTTGCGTTGAGTGAATGGGTTTTATCTAACGTTTACAGTTTTTGCTTACTGTTGTTTGTTACTGTTCTGTTTGTAATGTTTTAAATGTTTTAATTATTATTTACCGACTACCGACGAAAACTATTACCATACCATTACCATTACCATTACCTTTTAAATACTAAATGTTCTAGTAAATATCCTTGAATCCCAATTTTTTTTTCTACTGAAAAGTAAAAGTATCGAAAGTAACGAGTAACGGGTATTGATACTAAAAGTAACTCATCGGTACAAGTATTTAAAAGTAACTAAAGTTTACATCACTACCATGTACTATACAGACGCTATTTACTAGAGTTGGGAGATATAGCGATCACCGTGATCCAGTCACCGTGAAAGACAAATTACTGTCGCTACCAGCGAAATCTCGTTAAACCAGTTATTCAGTTAATATCAAAGTGATTGTTCTTTTTTTTCCCACCCGAAAACATACTTTTCCACCTTTTTAAGATAGATATTGACTCCGGTTAAAAAGAAATCTCTTTGAATGAATGAATGAATATCTCTCATACGCTGCAAGGTCACACCGACAGTCGCAGATTGATCAGTTGCTGCGTTCATCTTTGGTTACCATGAGCTAACACCAGCTCCCGGTTTTACCGGTTTTCACGTTGGCGCGGGCGCCTAGCGTCATTGCCCAGTATACACTTTTTTGTTTATATTGTATATAGTATTTTCAAATATTATGTATTTACATGAATGATGCAGCCTGATGAAATATAAATTATATGTTAGAAATAAATGTAATTATTCAGTGATTAACATAATCTGCATGCACCGACGGACCACCGAAACACAATAGTTCACGGCGACTACGTCATAGTGCTGGGCGATGATCATCGGTGTTTTAGAATCGATGTTAGAGGTTCCGAAATATCGATGTTAACATCGATGTCTGGTTTTCGAGTGTTGCGATGTTGATAATTATAAAACAGTTTTGCACATATAAAAAACAAAGAAACAGTGGCTTTGTTATGTTTTGCTTTACATAATATCAGGCGACACTTTACGTTAAATAAAATAAATATTAGTTAAACATTTTTTTATATTACTACCTTAATTTTGTCATACATAATCACATAATTGTCAGCAAACTAAAACCCTGCATTTTAATTATAAAAATTTGTAATTCAGCAAGAGGCTAAAAAAGCCTGTAAAACTCTGCATATTGCAGAATATTCTGCAGATCTGGCATCACTGCCGCAACCCGACATCAACCCTAACTCGTGCGCTCGTTTCACATTCGGCTTCGGCAAAACCTTCGGCCCCATTTAGGCCGAAGCCGAATATTTAGCCGAAGGTGGGATTTTTTGGCCGAAGATGGCCGAAGCCGAAGGTTCGGTCGGACTCTACTTACAACCCAGGTGCACACCTGTATATAAAATCCCATAAACTTTTTCCTGTTAAAAATATACTTAGCAAACCTACTTTCTACTGCAAAATTATGGTATTGCGTTTTATTTAAATTAATGATTTTTATTTTCTGTTTTAGGTAAATAAACTTTAAACTTGGCGGTGCCCGAGTGCTAAAAACAAGTAAGTTTACATATTATTCAAATTTATTCCTGGTATAAGTATATAGTTTAAATGTTAAAGTACCATACATGGCCTTAGTAAACTCATAAACCTTACACGTTTTTTTTATGTTTTATTTCCTCCAACCGGTCTGGTAATAAATATTTTTGTCATCGCAGTCACCATTAGTTTAATCTTGATGACGGTTCCTTATAATATCCGCTGTCAAGTTTATAAATTTTTCTATTTGGGGCCCCCGTACAAATGGTAAAACAACGAAAAAATGTTAAATATTGTAGTTTTTAAGGTATTACAGTATTCCATCAACGGTAATCGTCTTATATTTTTAGCTACAGTGGGACAAAATGGCAGAGTTTATTCCATGTGACTTTAACGCTATTTTTCTCTAGTTTTAGTCCAAACATGTAAGGCCGATATACTATGTCGAATATGCAAAATATTAGCTATAAGCTAAATTCTTTCATGAATCTTTATTTACCTGTCACCTCGCCTGTCACATGTCAAAAGTTGCCATAGATCTAATGTATGTCAAAATATTTACTTTCCTGTTTGTTCTGTGGCAAGAATTTTATTAGGACATTTTTTTAATGTCTAGACAAAGTAGGAGTAGTAAACTCAAATTAAGAACGTGGCGTCCTCCTCAGCCGATTTAATAACTACTATAACGAGGAATTTTTTCGTTTCGTCTTTGTCTTAATTATCGTGTTATTCGACATCTTTGTCAATTTTGTCGTCTAGTGAACCCCCTTCTTCCTCGTTAAAAATCAGCTGATTGCAGCTGGCTTCCTTGAGTCGCCAATTCCTTTATTTGTGATTAATATCCAAATACAAAAATGCACATATTTAAAAATTTAGTCACAACACAATAACTAATCAGTTTTATTTTAATTTTGTTTATAAAAAGAATCTATTTCTAAACACTTATAATTATTCTTTAGGCTCTCAATTTTAGCATTTGAACCACCGCATAATGTATGGATAATTTCCATTTGTCATACTCACTTCAACACTTACCGTTTTAAATTATGGGCTGAGAATTTTAGTTTAATGCCTTACAATACCAGTTTTTAATAAATCCTGTACTTTGTACGAACATTAAGTGTTTTCTTGGTATACCTATATTTTTATCTTTGTCATTACAGTTATCATGAAAATACAAAACCAGCTTACCGAAATTAATGAAAATATTTATACATCCTTTTTTTTATTTCCGGGCACATTTCTTATTCTTGCAAGCTTTCTTTTATTTTCACACAGGAGAGGAGTTGAGATTTTGGAAATATAAGCTTTTGTTAAATCTCTTATTAATAACAGTTATTAAATATAACTAATAAGTAAATATGGGTATTTATAATAAAACTGCTGATATTAATTAGCTTTGGTTAGGTTACTTTTCTTATTCTTGCAAGTTTTTTTTTATTTTCACACAGGAGTGCAGATTTTTAGAATTACAAAATTCTGTTAAATCTATCTGTTTATGAATAACTAAGTGAATATGGGCATTTATAATAAAAATGCCGATATTGATTAGCTTTGGTTAGTTCGGGTTGGTTTAGAGTACTTTTTCGGTACAGTACAGTTTGCCTAACAAAAACCATCATTTCATAAAAAGCCTGAGCTTAGCTAGTCACGTTCTAAATCAGGGAATAATAAACAGAGTGTTACACGATTAATAACCATAGGGGTTTTATAAAGTACCTGAAATGTTCATTCGTATTGTGGAAATTTCGAATTACTTGGACTTTTTACAATAATTATTCGAATAGTCATTAAGAAAAAGGCTAGCCGTTCTGTAAAACGCCTGATAGTTGTACAATTCGTATGTATCATTTAAAAATTGACTGCCTGATTCACTGTTGCTATAAAACACATCTAATTTGACAATTAAGGGTTCATATTAACAAATGAAAGAATTAGACAACCAAATTTTCTACTATGACTAATTTATTTTTTAGATTTTTTTTACAAATTTATGGAGAAAGAGGCAATTTATTTACAAATTGTCCACAATAATAAAACTAAATTCAATTTAACAAGTTCCGAGGTCAAATATTGAATAACTCTTAGATTTTTAATGACGACAATGGCGGAACCAAAACTTGTTAAAATCTAACTGATCACCCAGAAGATTCACATTTAAACCAATACCTGGGCCAATACTGCAACTTAAGCTTTTTAATGGAATTCCGTAGTGAAATTGTTGGTTTAATTTTGATAGGAACACGCCACTGTAAAGGGCATTAAAGAATTTTTTACTATAATCTTTCGAGATGATGCCGGAATATCGTGACTAAGTAATTTAGAAACATTACACAGATTAAATCGTGCATACAGTGTTTATTATTGAACGGATTACGGATCGTTTGGGAAAAAAGTCGAGTCAGTGTACTTGTTGGCCGCAAACGGCCTTGTCTAGGCCGCGACGAGATGAAAAATTTATGAGGAGAGTAATTTTAACGTGGAATTCTATTGGATTGGTTCCGGTAGCTCAAGAATTAGATTATTATCAGTACTGGTTTTATGAAATTGAAAAAATCAATACCATTAACTAGTAGTTTTACCACTGCATCGGACGGAATAGTGTTAACGGATACTATTCCACTGGCTCTACGGGAATCGAGCATCATTTTTCTTCATTTATTATATATATATATATATATATATATATATATATATATATATATATATATATATATATATATATATATATATATATATATATATATATAAATAAAGAAATAAAGAAATATCGACAGGACTATTTATAAAAAAAGGTGAAGAAAATATTGGGGAAACTGTCTGTATGGTAGTGCTCGACACGTGTTTCGTGCTTATTAGCACTCATGTCTCCTGACAAAAAACAACCGCAAATGTGCTAGCAGGTCCCTGGTCTGTGAACTCTTTGTGTTTATTCAACTTCCAAGTTTCCCATCTAATAACTTGGTTATGTGCGACTGATGAGTGCTAATAAGCACGAAACACGTGTCGAGCACTACCATACAGACAGTTTCCCCAATATTTTCTTAACCTTTTTTTATATATATATATATATATATATATATATATATATATATATATATATATATATATATATATATATATATATATATATATATATATATATATATATATACAGTGACAGGCAAAAAGTTCGCAACATATGGGAAAAATTTTTATTAGGAGAGTATCGGAAAAACTTTCCCAGGGGATCGGTTCTGCATGTCCGATAACCTAAAAATCGATTTTGACATACGTCACGTGACCACTGGTATAGCGTCAAATTAAAAAAAAAATTGTTAATTTACAAAAAGTGAGGTTAGTTGACGAGATATCAAAAAAAGTTATTTGAAAAAATTGCTTAGAATTAAATTCTAGGTCCTTGTGCAAAATTTTAAGATTTTATTTAAAAAAATTGGAAAACTCAATTTTTTTTAAATATTTTTTTATCGATTTACAAATTTCCAGTTTTTTTCGTTTAGATAGCTTGGCTAATGTAAAGCCCATGTATCTGGATGAAAATAAACGAATGTAGTAGTTTGTTCTACAATTGACAGGACAAAATTAAAAAAAACAGGGTTTCGCCGGACGCTAGCTGTTGCAATGATTTGTATCTAGCAGCAGTGTCAAAATTTTAGAGACATTTCAATGAGATTACATTGAGAAAACCTTAATCGTCTTAAATATATCTGAAGTTCGACTTTTTGTAAAGTTAAGGGGAGTAAAATAGATAATAAACAAAAAATTACCTGTTTATTTAATCGAAATTTCATAAACGAAAACCAATGTAAGAAAAACTTAAAAGTAGTCAAATTCTGTACTAACAACACAAAAAATCATTGTTTTTCCTTGGGTGCACAAAATTTAAAACTCAGTATGACCACCATTCCTCTCCATACATACTGTTGTTCTCGAGCGCAACTCTCGATTAACATTTTGGAGCATTTTACGATTTATTTGCAATACACAATTTATAATGACATTCTCTAAATTTTGTATATTCCTAAAGGGTCGATGTTTGTACACAGGGTTCTTTAGGTATCCCCACATAAAAAAATCTAACGGAGTCAGATCTACAATTCTACAATTGACAGGACAAAATCGAAAAAATAGGTGTTCGCCGGACGCTCGCTGTTGCAATGGTTTGAATCTAATGAAATGACTGTATCAAGATTTTATTAAGATTTTTCGCACATAAATTTAACAACCAGGTCTATTTAGTTGTACTTAAAACTACCAAAGCAGGCTCTGAAATTAAAACAACCAAATAATCTAGTAGGTTAAAAACAACAGAAAAATGTCAAACAAATTATAATTTGTTTGATTTCAACCTATGTCATTGGTTTATGTCTCGCATCTTACTAAGTTTGATATTTTACATAAGTTTATTAATATTTTATTCCTTAAAATGGCACCCACACTACTTCTTCGGGAAAAGATAGAAATTATTTTAATTTCTGGAGATAATTACAAAAGCCATAGAGAAACAGCAGCAATTTTTAATGAGAGGCACCCCGATAAATCCCTCCATTATTCCACAGTATCTCGTCTAGTCAATAAATTTAAAGAAACGGGATCGGTAGAAAATCAGTATAAAGTTTCCCATGAAAAACCGGTAACAGGTGACGAAGGTTCTCTGGATGTGTGTTTGTCGATCACAGAAACACCCCAATTAGCAGTTAGTCAAATATCGGAGATCACTAACATTCACGAAAGATCTGTGCCGAGGATATTAAAAAGAAACAAATTTCATCCGTACAAACCTAAATTTGTACAAGTATTAAAAGATAGGGATTATGACGCCCGCTTCGATTTTTGTGCCTGGTTCCAGGGTATGATTGAGGAAGATTTTAATTTCCCAAAGAACGTTCTTTTCTCGGATGAAGCTACATTTACCTCTAACGGAACCGTCAGTTCACAAAACTGTAGATGGTGGGCCACCGAAAACCCAGACTTTGTAATTCAGAGTAAAGACCAATATAGTTTTAAGGTTAATGTGTGGTGCGGAATTTTCAACCTCAGAATAGTGGGACCTTTTATCTTTAGAGACAATTTAAATTCAGAACGATATTTAGAATTTCTACAAACTGAGATATCTGACTTTTTAGACAATTTGTCATTAGCCGAAAGAAGAAATTTATACTTTCAACAAGACGGAGCTAGCATTCATTCCACAAATGAGGTGAAGAGATGGCTGGATCAAGAATTTGGAAACCAGTGGATAGGACGGTTTTCTGAAAATCCCTGGCCTGCGAGATCACCAGATCTGACTCCGTTAGATTTCTTTATGTGGGGATACCTAAAGAACTCTGTGTACAAACATCGACCCTTTAGGAATATACAAAATTTAGAGAATGTCATTAGAAATTGTGTATTGCAAATAAATCGTAAAATGCTCCGAAATGTTAATCGAGAGTTGCGCTCGAGAACAATAGTATGTATGGAGAGAAATGGTGGTCATACTGAGTTTTAAATTTTGTGCACCCAAGGAAAAACAATGATTTTTTATGTTGTTAGTACAGAATTTGACTACTTTTAAGTTTTTCTTACATTGGTTTTCGTTTATGAAATTTCGATTAAATAAACAGGTAATTTTTTGTTTATTATCTATTTTACTCCCCTTAACTTTACAAAAAGTCGAACTTCAGATATATTTAAGACGATTAAGGTTTTCTCAATGTAATCTCATTGAAATGTCTCTAAAATTTTGACACTGCTGCTAGATACAAATCATTGCAACAGCTAGCGTCCGGCGAAACCCTGTTTTTTTTAATTTTGTCCTGTCAATTGTAGAAAAAACTACTACATTCGTTTATTTTCATCCAGATACATGGGCTTTACATTAGCCAAGCTATCTAAACGAAAAAAACTGGAAATTTGTAAATCGATAAAAAAATATTTAAAAAAAATTGAGTTTTCCAATTTTTTTAAATAAAATCTTAAAATTTTGCACAAGGACCTAGAATTTAATTCTAAGCAATTTTTTCAAATAACTTTTTTTGATATCTCGTCAACTAACCTCACTTTTTGTAAATTAACAATTTTTTTTTTAATTTGACGCTATACCAGTGGTCACGTGACGTATGTCAAAATCGATTTTTAGGTTATCGGGCATGCAGAACCGATCCCCCGGAAAAGTTTTTCCAATACTCACCTAATAAAAATTTTTCCCATATGTTGCGAACTTTTTGCCGGTCACTGTATATATACATATATATATATATATATATATATATATATATATATATATATATATATATATATATATATATATATATATACCTGATATAAAATTGTTGATATTTTTTGTAAATCAGATTAGGTTTGTACGCTTTTCTAATTAATTGCACTATCTTTCTCGTGTAGCCAGTTTTTAAAGACTATATGCACCTTCGTACCTTTCGCATGATTTTAGTTGGATTAGCTGTCAACAGCCGGCTCTCCTAGGGTTGCCACCTGTCCTTTTCTGGAAAGGAGAATCCTTTTTTAAGGAGTTTTGTCCTATCATCTTTTTTTAGCTTAGAATGTCCTTAGTAGCGCATTTTCGCAATTATAATAATTTCTAAAATTAAAAGTCGATTTCAAATGTTTACGTAATATTCTAAGACTGCTGAGGGCATTATTCGTCGTTCGCGTCGATGAACGTTGCGTGTGTTACGCCTGAAGTCCATCAACCCCATCATCAAAAAGGAGAGAGAAGCGAACAAAACAAACAATCACAACCTATAATTGAAGAGAGAATTTTTCTGTTTTTGGCAATAATTGGTGAGATGAAATAAACAGGTGCATAGTTACTTTAAATAAAGCTGAACTTTTGATTTTACCATTAATTTTAAGACGTGTAACGAATTATCGTACGATAAAGAATGACAAAAAAATGTTATAAGCTGCAAAATCACATGAAAATTATTAATATTTTCTTCCCCAAACATCTCAACATTTAGATTCATTCTGTAACGCTGTATCAAAAATTTCTTGAATAATCGGAATCGACAAATTCAAACTGACAGTAACAATAGTTACCACGAACCGTTGCATAGGAACAGACATAATGACTCCGCATAACCCATTATAATGTTAGAAGGCGCTCAATATTTCATACCAGTTAGACCAGTTTTGCATTTTTTTTCGTAAAGATTAATATGATTGTGCAAAAAATATTATGCAATACTTAGACAGTAAGTGCGCCGGCTCACCGATCTCGAAAATTTACAAGAAAAAAACTTGCTCGGTAAAAGACACTTACTGACCGTGTATCGTAATATACTATTTACTAACAAGTTTCTGGAAAATACTATTTAGAAACAGAAACCAAGCAAATCGCAGAAATAAAATTACATTTTAATGACGATTTATTAACAATAAGAAAACAAAAACTTGTCTAAACCTAGGTGATTAAGCAACTAGAAAATCTTTACCAAAAACCATTACTAAGTTATATTCCTTTGTTGACTTTAAGCTACTTTATACAGAGTGATTTGAAATTCGCGACCTATGAGATATGCGCTAATATTAAGAAATATGTCTTCATTACAAAAAAAATTTATGATTCATTAATCCCAAAATGATTGATAAGTATTAAATTGATAATACAAATATTAATTGTGCATATGAATTTAGAATTTGGCTCAAGGTGAATGTTGCATGCCTGCGATTGAGAATGGCAAAATCCGAAAGCCAAAAGGCGTCTGTATAGTAATTAGAGACACAGACAGTATGTCGCAAATGCCAGATCTATTTAAAACATCGCGCAACGACTATTACAGGATTTTTTGCAATTGAGAGTACATAATCAAAGCGCGGCTTTGTTTTGATCGTTCCGAAATCGAAACATATTTTTTGTTAAGTAATACTGTTAAAACGGTTTAAATTCGACGCGAACAAAATGGAAAAAGGAATACAATTAATTTATTTGTGGTTTTTTAAATTTGTCGTGTCCGTTATTTATTCCAAACCGTAAATGATCTATTGAGATTCTTTAAATTAAACCAAATCATTCTAAAGAAACTAGGAGTGAGTTCGCAAATTCTGTGCATTCTATTCCTGCTTTACAGAACCTCAAGTAATTAGCATTCCTGGGCCGGATAGACAATGACAGATCCGTTTTATTCTTGTTAAAACCCAGTAAATCGCCACAACCCTGGTATTGCACTTTTTACTGTTATAGGTTATGTTAAGATAATTGAAAACATAAGTGGATGATGGTGAGATGTTACAAAGGTACAATTTTGAGAAAATCGCAGAAAGAGTCATCATTTGTATATGGGCACTGCGCAGTAAATATGTTATCTACTATGTGAATTCCACTTAAAGATTTAAAACATGATCTTTGAAGATCCTAAACATTGTACATATTATATAACAACTCCATTCATGTCAGAAAAACGTAAACTAAGAAAATGCAACATATCACCCTCAACTATTCATGTGTTCAGTTGTGAATGGTTCTATTTCAGGTCATCCACTGCGACTATTGTAGCTAATTTATAAATCTCCCCAACAAATCCGATGAAGCTGATTTAAGGCATTAATGGTTGATGGGGTATTCAGGCCCGTCCTTATTTCTCCAGCCATTGCTCCCTACATGGATTTGCAACCCCAGCAATCTCATACTGGGGTTTGACTCCTCAACACTGCCAGTTTACTCGCTCTATTTATTGAGGAGGCGCCTTGGTCATTTTTTTTTAGCAACCTGCAAATCGGTGGCGATATTTTGAGGTTCTTCAATGCGTTGCCAACCTCTCACAGCGGTTGGTTTTAGGTCAGGTTAACTGATCCTAATGATTCGAGGTGAGTCCCCCTAACTCCCTGAAGCCTCCGTTCATTTTTTATTCATGATTATTCTTGTTCAGATGAGTTGCGAGGAAAACAGTAATTTTTACCTGTTTGAAGAGCCATTAGCCATCGTTTTTATTCAATTTTCTTTGTTTTCTTTTCAATTGTTTACAAAATTTACTTATTTTGGATTTTTCAAAATGTTATAGTGGACAAGTTTAGTAACCCTGAAGCACCAATGTGCATTTTTGCCATTTATCAATTATGTACAGGGTCTTCCAACGAGGACTGAACAGGGGCTCATTTTTGAGCTTCCTTGTATTTAAAGAAAAATCTAAAATAGCCATTCGATGTACTTTTTCCTGCAGAATTCAAAAATGAAACCAAAAATTTATTTGAACCAGAAACAAAAGAGTTACGCTATGGATAAGGTGTTTTTTAAATGGAACATAGATTTTTTTATACGATTTTCGGAACGAGTGATTTTTTTTATGTCCGTTCTGATTAAAATATTTAATATTGTGACAGCTATTTTTATTAAATTTTAATGTTTTATCCAGTATAATTTAACTTCAACCTGTTTGAAACATACACTAGGTAATAAAGGTAAAATCACCTTGAAATCCTTCAAAGTCAAAAAATTTGACAAATTTACTATAATATTGCCGAAATGAAATATTCATTAGATGAGAGATTGCAGATTGTTATCTTGTTCTACAAATGCCAAGAAAATGCAAGAGAAGCAAGGAGAAGATTTATTGCAATCTCTCATATAATGAATATTTCATTTCGGCAATATTATAGTAAATTTGTCAAATTTTTTGACTTTGAAGAATTTCAAGGTGATTTTACCTTTATTACCTAGTGTATGTTTCAAACAGGTTGAAGTTAAATTATACTGGATAAAACATTAAAATTTAATAAAAATAGCTGTCACAATATTAAATATTTTAATCAGAACGGACATAAAAAAATCACTCGTTCCGAAAATCGTATAAAAAAAGCTATGTTCCATTTAAAAAACACCTTATACATAGCGTAACTCTTTTGTTTCTGGTTCAAATCAATTTTTGGTTTCATTTTTGAATTCTGCAGGAAAAAGTACATCGATTGGCTATTTTAGATTTTTCTTTAAATACAAGGAAGCTCAAAAATGAGCCCCTGTTCAGTCCTCGTTGGAAGACCCTGTACCTCGATAATTTATTTGGATGTCAATAATGCCATTTAGGTGTTTAACGGGCAGGTTTAATTAAAACTATAGCGTAGGTTCGCCCAGGTGTGTTGGCATTAATCAGAAATTAATCAAGTGTGAACACAATGACCAAAAATTATAATTGAACAACGTAATTGGAGAATTATTGAGTTTTAACAGTTCAACGACTTTTGATCTATGATACCGTTTAGTATTTACAGAATGGTCTAAGAAATTATGATCTGGCTGAACCAACTCAGGAAATCTTTTATTTTCTTATTTTTCTTAGTTTTACCTTTATGCAATAAAGGCGTGACCTATATATGACAACATAATGCTGCAAGAGCTCACTGTATACTTAAAGCCGACATCGGCTTATGTACTAATATACCGTGAGTGTTTAACCTTAAAGGATTGAAGGTTAGGGGATGAAGGTAAGCAGTTCTACAATCTCAGCACTAAGTATATGATGGGGCAGAAAATGGGATATTCCAGGCTTGTGTGTCGCTGGATATAAATGAGTGGCCGATTCTTGTTGGAATGATAAAAATTTCTAGAAAAATCCTTTAAAAGAAGTAATAAAGGAGCAGAAAATCAACAGCTCGTCGGTGAACAAACCAAAAATAAAGATGAAGATGCAGAAATCTATGCTAAATTCGCCCTAAAAGGCATTGACGTCAGAAGTCCTGAAGCTTAACAGGAATCAACTAAGGCTTTGATAGTTCTAATAACGGGTTACTGCACCTTAAGGATACATTTGCGCATAATGATTTTGTATCAAAATGAACCTGTATATAGAATCTGTAATGAGGAGGAGGAGCCTCTCGTATTAGACGCGAATATACTGCATTAGCTCGTTGAAGATTAACAAACCACCTAGGGAACTTGATACCCCTCCATGAGAACAGCGGCGGCTCATGAGGTAGTGCCACGGAGCCATGGCACTACATATGTATTATTTAACTTCATGTATCATTAAAACATATTTTTTATACTTTTTCTTCCATTTTTTTTTTCATAAATTGTAAGTCCGGCAACAGTGCATAATTCATCGTCGTCTATCCACGCCTGAAGCCCCACTCGCTGATTAAGCCGAAACACCCCGATTGTTCTCTGACAACGCTGTGCCCTTTATTATTCGGCGCAAATGAAAAGACAGAGATCTTACCGGGCTCGTGTGTGACCGACAGAGATGAAACTTAAGTTTGCAATTTTACTCATGCTAAATGGTAAACTCTTAAGGAACATTTGTGCCAGGCTCTGTCTCTCAGGATCTCTTTGTTTGGAGATTTCGCGCTTTTTTATGATTCGTTACGTTAGCAAAAACAAAGTTTAGTAGAGACGTTTGGCTGTGTATTTTTTTTACTATAACTTTACTTTCAATGTTGTACTTCCCTATTGACGTACTTTTTGATGTTTTATATTCCAAATATTTACATGAAATGCAGTGATCACGTTACCCTGCGATATTCGTTTTTGTTCGGTTCGTATATGCTTTTGGCATCGGATGTTTTTTGTTTTTGTTATAATAGGTATGCTTGAAAGGGACAAAACATAGCGACGGAATTAAACGCTGAATTTAAGAACATGAAAATTGTTCATCGTCGTTGGCGAACATTCACAAAGTTTTGATTATATTTCGATCCAATAATTATTTAATTAAAGAGCCTTGCTTAAAGGGACTACGCCACTGGTATATCGATTTCCAGCAACTGAGCCAGCAATATTCTAAAACGAGATAGAGCACGCATGATGTCTTCATCCCTATGACGCTCGTGGATTTTTCTTGCTTGGTTTTTTTCTTTATCTTCTAAATCAATGGCGCACTCAATAACGCGGACCCAACATGATATTTCCATTTCCTCTTTTTTCCGTGGAATCTTCCCTCTAAATATCAAAATATTTTCGTATATTATTTCTTTTTACTGATGATGTTATTTACGTTATTGCAAAGCAGCTGACTAGGAAACATTATGAGGAAATCCGTATATAAAGTTGGTACGGTAAAAACAGAAGTAATAAATAATTCAAGTTTTTAATTCGCATATTGCGTGTTCACAAAGATTTCATATACTGGTAATTTAGTATCCCGCAGGTCAAAGTGTTTGGCAAGACAAAATAATAGGTACATTTTACGCAAAAAGGATCACTTTCCATACTTTCTATCCCCACCGGTTTCAGCGGTATTGGATAGCATAACGAAGGTAATATGAATTGTGTATGTAATAGACTTGTGATTGCACCAATCGTTTATTTCTATTTTGCGTATAAATTGAAAGTTGCAGGTGCACTAGACGAAACTCGATACGGAAAGAATTTGATTGTAAGATATGCTAGAAACTGCATGTAATGGTTCGATAATGACATCAGAAAATTTGGTATGATTAGTTCCTGCTTTAAGATCTAATTCCTGCCACAAGATTCAAGAATACTCTGCAGGGATGCAATATTAAGATTTTAGTTTAAATTGTTTTGGTAGCAACAGTTCTATTAATTTATTTGTTCACAACTGAAGTAGTTCGACTTGACTAAGACCGATTCTATACAGGGTGTCTAAAATAGGTGATACCACTATTGCTATCTCCGAAACGGTGAAAGATACGAGGTTGGTTAAATTAGGGAAAATGTGCCATTTTTAGTCCCTACTCATATTTCGTTTACGAAGTTCAGAGGATTTTTTTAAAAATTGTCGAAAATTTAATTCTTAAATATCTCGAAAACTATTATAGTTAGAAAATAATTGTTTTAACAAAAATCACACGATTTTTTACCTTCTCTAAAGTAACGCTATTGTTTTGTTTATATCATTTGTTTTTATTGAGTTACTGATACTAACTTATTTTTTTCAAATACGGACCTGGACTTTTTGTTGCAGTTTTCGAAATAATACTTCATACCTTTTACATCTGTGTATCACTTGATTATATTTGTCGACGTTTTGGTGAAGAATAGCATCATCAGGATATTCTACCAGTACGGACCTGGTATTTTTCAAGTAAATGCGCCATTTCACAACCACAAAAACCACAAACCATAGAGATAGGTTGTGAATTGTGCCTTAACATGGAAGATCCCAGGTCCGTATTGTTAGAAAATCCTGATGATGTTGCTATTCTTAATCAAAACGTCGGAAAATATTTTCAAGTTATACACAGTTGTAAAGGGTATAAACTATTCTTACAAAAAATGGAACAAAAGGTCCAGATCCGTATTTGAAAAATACAAGTTGGTATCAGTAACTCAATAAAAACAAATGGTATAAACAAAACAATAACGTTACTTTATAGGAGGTAAAAAATCATGTGATTTTGTTAAAACAATTTTTTTCTAACTATAATAATTTTCGAGATATTTAAGAATTAAATTGTTGACTATTTTTTAAAAATCCCTTGTAGATAAGAAACTATAGATAATTTGGCAACTTCTTAAACGGAATATGAATAGGGACTAAAAATGGCACATTTTCTCTAATTTAACTGACCTCGTATCTTTTACCGTTTCGGACATAGCAATAGTGGTATCACCTATTTTAGACACCCTGTATACAGTATGTTCGCAGATGTATAAGAGGACAAATGGATCAAATTCTGCAAGATACGTAAAAATGTCACTCCTAATAGAAGTTTTTGCTTGTAAAATAAACAATATTCACGTTATGAAAAATTTAATTTTTTATACAGGGAGCATAAAGAGTAAACATATTATGTAGGTACCTTGTTTATCAGTTTTTTCCAAAAGAACAAATATGAAATAAGTTTTAAATTAAACCCTTAGCCGAAGTACAAGATTTCATTAAAAAAATTAAATTTCAAAAATAAGGAGTTTTATCACATTATAGTACTACCTACTGAACAAAGGATTTTTATAGTCCAGTGTTATGGAGATGGCCAAGTATCATACCGCTACGTCATGGAACAATTTAGGGATAAATTTGTTGGAATCCCAATAACTGAAATGACAATCTACAACACAATAAAAAAGTTCCAAAGAGTTGATTCGGTTTTGAATCTCAAGAATATGAAGAAGAAGAAATATGACCAAAACGATGCTGCCACAGTTTTAGTTTTAGACTGTTAGAGAAACTCCTGTAATGTCCCTTAGAAATTGTGCTAAACATCTTCTAGAAGTTGTGAATAAACTCATATTCAAATGATCTTAAAAGAAACTAAATTATTTCCGTTTAAACACCACTTTAACCAAACATTGGATGAGGGAGATGATCCATTTTTATAAATTTATTATGTTTTCTGATGAATGTACATTTTTTACTAATAGCACTGTAGCATCCCAGCATGTCAGGTACTGGTCCCGAATTTAGAGTAATAAGGCGAAGATAATATTTTACAAAAGTGAACGTATGGTGCGCTCCCCATGGCGTTATAGGCCCATTTTTTTTATAACACCTGCAGTAGAATATCTTACTTAAAAATGCTGGATAAATTTTTTTAGCGATGAACTCGAAAATTTGCCAGTAAATTTTCGCCAAAAAATGTATTTTCAACAAGCTGGTTGTCCAGCACATTGCGCTCGCGAGATAAAAGAATGGCTTCACCGCAGATTTGGTCCAAGGTGGATTGGTAGAAATGACCCAATTTTGGGGCACCCGAGGAGCCCGGACCTAACGTTTACCGATATATTTCTGTAGGGCCGTTTAAAACAAATTGTTTATCCATTATGCCATTCCCATTCCAAATAATATTGACGTCCTTAAAGGCAGAATTACCCAGGCTGTTCGTTCAATATCCCAGGGAGAAATCAGAAATTCCTTCAGATATCTAAGGAAGCAATTAGAAAAGTGTGTTGAATATGGGGATGGGGTTTTTGAATATTGATATATTTATTGTATTGCTTAGTTTATATCATATTCTTTTGAGTTTAATTAACTGTTCGTATGATTTAAAAATTACAGTTGAGTAGGCAGTATTTTGAATTAAATAATTTCTTCATTTAATAAAGACATTGACAAACATGTATTTTCAACAAGATGGTTGTCCAGCACATTACGCTCTCGAAATAATAGAATGGCTTCATGGTGCCATTATTGTTTAATATGTAGAAACTAGTACTCTAATTAAAGTTGTGAGGGAGAATAGTTGGGACTTTAAAAAAAATAATGTAATAAAACTGGTTACTTTCAGTATTAATTTTTTTTAATGAAATCTTTTACTTGGGCTTAGGGTTTAATTTAAAACATATTTCATATTTGTTCTTTTGGTAGAAAATGATAAACAAGGTATGTTTACGCTTACGCAAAATAACGATTTCGTAATTTTTATGCTCCCTGTATAAAAATTTTAATTTTTCATAACGTGAATCATATTTATTTTACAAGCAAAAACTTTTATTACGAGTAACATTTTTACATATCACGCAAAATTTGGTCCATTATTTGTCCTCTTCTAAACCCCATCTGCGGACATATTGTATGATATTTATTCATAACTGTTCCATGATCAGAGAAATAAATCAATATTATAGCATGATTACTTACTTATTCCAACTTGTTCTCCTACACATTATTTACAAATGTCTTAAAAACAATTATACTTTTTTCTTAAATAAACAATACCATATAAGTAAGCGATTTTTTATGCCTCATTTATACAGGAACTTCCTCTTTCAGACAATGAAAATTCATTTATAATTGATTTTCGATTTATGCGATTATTCAGCAAATAAGGACTAAGCCTATTAAAATAAATGAAATAATAGGAAAAAATATCCATTTATGGAATTTTTTGTAAAAGTTCGTCGATAAAAAGTTTTATGCTTATGACTTTATGACAATCGAGGCGGAAGTATTGAAATAATAAAAGCTCGCGTTCAAGTGCGAAGGTTAAGTGTAAAAATAATAAACAACAGATTTTATTATTTGGCGGAAGAAAATTTTATGAACAATATACGACATGTACTGCATTTAATGTTGTAATATAAAATTATTTATAAAACTGCATAGGAATTTTCCTGTGCTTTAAAACCTAGGAAATCGAATTACAAGAAACTCTGACATTGTTTAAGAACATGTAATGGGCATCCGATTCAATATGGGGATGATTTCTTGCATTTTATGACTTGCTTCTTCCACTAATAAAATTAGTAATGCTTACTTATTTACAAATTGGTATAAATATGTACTTTTTATCGACTTCCTTTCATGCATGGTTTTGAAATTTATCAGTACCTGCCGCATTGCATTGAAATCTCAATAGAAGTTCAAGTGAACAAGCTTTTAGACTTTTCTAGTCCAAAATTAAATATTGGGAAGGGAGGTAAAAGTCTGTTTGACAAATTTACAAACTGTTGCCAAACCTGTATTTTCAGGAAAAAGTTTTATTAATATATAACTACGCTTTCTAAATCCTTCGCCTGTGCCGATCTTATCTGTCAATCTGGCAACTCTGCTTCGGGTACTTTGCTATGGGATAATACAGCAGGGTTGAACCTAATGTGATTATTTAAATGATTTTTAATAGTTAATAAAACAATTTGTTTTAATAATTAGTTGCTGACGTTGCTGTAGTATTTATTAAAATCTTTTTTTTAATAATGTGTAAAAATAAAGGAAACGATATAATATAAAAATAATGTATTATTACAGCTTATTAAACTAGACCTAGTTCTGTGTCGCTGTCGTCATTTAAATTTAATTATTGGTTCTATACTAGTATGTAGAAAAATATAGGTATTTTTAGTTTTAATGGTATATATGATTTACAGAATTTTTAAAACTTTCTACTGGGATTTTATTTACAACGTGACGTATTTTGAGCTTTTATTCGAGATTTAACCTGGTGCCACATATTTTCCATCGGGTTAAAAACACAATACAGTGACAGTATATATATTACGGTTAATTTGGATACTTCGCTAGTTTACAAACTAACCAGCTAGTTTGCAAACTAACTAAAGGCACTGTTATTTTGAAGGAATCAGCCATTTCCCACAAAATAGCAGATGGTTTATAAACTAGCTGGTTAGTATGCAAACTATCGATTTGCTTCAGTTAAGATGAGGATTTTATTGAGGTTACCTTAACCTAAAAATTATGTTTTGTTTGTTGTCCTGAAAATCTAGCGAACGGTGGATCGGAGGGCACCCTAAGGTCGGAACAGGGTTAGCACCGGGGTAGGGGCCCGGACCAGTCTCTTCGCAGGCGAAGAGGGATCGGTGCGAAAAAAATCCACTATTGTTCCTTCCTCTGCGCATGCGCAAGCCCGGGATAAAAAGTAGTACCCATCCCCTAGCCCTAGACTCTTGTGTCAAAAAATACGATACGGTAAGGTGCAAATGTACGGTAGGGGTAGTGTTCAAATTAGCCAGTAAACTAGCTATTTTAGGCAACTAGGATAGTTGTAGTAATCGTATTAACTAAAGACAATTGGATAGTATACAAACTATATAAAATATCTAGTTAATATAAAAGCAATAATGAAAAATCTGTACATAAGGAACAATAGTGGATTTTTTCGCACCGATCCCTCTTCGCCTGCGAGGAAAGAGACTGGTCAGGGCCCCTAACCAGGTGCTAACAATGTTCCGACCTTAGGGTGCCCTCCGATCCACCGTTCGCTGGATTTTCTGGACAACAAACAAAACATAATTTTTAGGTTAAGGTAACCTCAATAAAATCCTCATCTTAACTGAAGCAAATCGATAGTTTGCATACTAACCAGCTAGTTTATAAACCATCTGCTATTTTGTGGGAAATGGCTGATTCCTTCAAAATAACAGTGTCTTTAGTTAGTTTGCAAACTAGCTGGTTAGTTTGTAAACTAGCCAAGTATCCAAATTAACCGTAACATATACACTGACCTATCTAAAGCATTTGACAGCGTCTGTCATTCTCTTCTTTTGAAAAAACTCTCCGAGATCGACTTTCTGGGTAATTATCTACTGTGGATCGAGTCCTATCTCTGTAATCATAGTCAGCGCATTGAGGGGTGTGGCTTCTCTTCGCGTGAGGTTCTTGTAACGTCAGGCGTCCCCCAGGGTTCACACATTGGACCAGTGCTATTTCTTTTATTTATTAACGGCGTTATGCCCTGCTTTGGGTCTTTTTTTTAGTACCTGTGGCAAATCAGTCATTTTATAAGTTCCTTCAAAGTATATGTCAATTTCCAGCATAAATTCCTTTATTTCCGATTTTTTGCTGGCTGTATTTGGAACTTTTTTTCACTGCCAGCTATGATAGCTCTCATTATCTATGACGATGACACTGTTTTTAGGTACATTTTTTAAAAGATCATTTTGAAACCAGTTTTCAAAAAGTTCGGCAGTTGTGTCTTCGTGGTAGTCTAAGCTGGAATCTGAATATGAGTTTGGAATCCACCCATTTTCCCAACCGGCGTATATAATTGTGATTCTTTTTCCCCTGTTTGAAGGAGCGTTGTTTTGGCAGTTATCACTGGAATCAACCCACCCTTTTTTGGGAGTGTCTTGGGTGCCGAACCAAGTTTCATCCGAATAAACGATAGGGCGGTTTTCAGTTCTGTATCTTTTTACAGATTGTAGGTATTCAAACCTTAATTTTTGTATTGAGGCTCCATTATAGTTGATATTTTATTTATTATCCGGTAGTAGAGGGATATGATGCTCCCCGAGTCTCCGCATGCGCAGTAGGGTCGACCTTGAACGCCCAGGTGTGCTATTGTTATTTGGCCTTGATATGCGCAGGTGTTATTCCAAGGTCAAGGTCAAGAACTTGGCCTTGAACGCGAGCAGATGTTTCTTTGTTTGGTGATGACCAGGTGTACGATGCTTATTTCAAGGTTACATTTGCGGTGCATATTTTCAATGAATGCGAGCAGCTGTTTCTTTGTTTGGTGATGACCAGGTGTACGACGCTTATTTCAAGGTTACATTTGCTTGGCCTTGAACGCGAGCAGATGTTTCTTTGTTTGGTGATGACCAGGTGGACGACGCTTATTTCAAGGTTACATTTGTTTTGTATTTTTCGAGGTCGTCGGATGTATTCCTCCCACCATAAATAAATACTTGACCTTGGATTACTTCCTAATAAATATGGCTCATTTCGAAAATAGCTTTCATTGTCACTCATACATCGTATGCGTTAACTGTTGCTTTGGCATATAAAGTATTGTGTTTGTGGTGTGTTCTACAAGTGTTTATTCAAGGTACTTGACAGTAATTGTTTTTATTGTATTTTAAATCATGAGCATTTCAAAGCAGACCATAGCCGAAATTAATAATATGATAAACCAAGATATTCAATTTCTGGAACGTAGAAAATTCTCTACATTAACGGTGGGCAAAATTTATATGATAAAAAAAATTAATTCTTTGACTTCACGTTTTGGAAAAGCCATTATCGTCACATTGTTTGATCCAACACATCAAGCAACATTTGAAACATTTTTACCATCACGCGTAGCTGAAATTCTGACAGAGGATACTATTGAAATGATGAATAACTCCGGTGATCAGTACACCTTAACTTATTTGGGGCAAAGCTCACATGTATTCTCTGGAGGTAATACTAGAGCGTTGTTAAATTTTGGTTGTTTGTAATATATTGTTGATTAGGCTATTTTAATGTTGATTTAAAATGTAATAAAATAGTTCTTGTTAAGTATATATCGAAAAACACACAGTCACACACAATCACATATCCATTATTTTCTATTTAAGATGTGTGACTGCCCTACTGTCATTGAAAATCGAGATATGTACATTAATTGGTTATCATGTAAATTAAGAGAGCTGGCTGAAGAAATAGTACACTTTGCAAATTATGGTAAATCCGATGTGGGTTTTAGTGAAAGTCAGTATAGGAAGTATATGAAAGACGCCGTAAATTTCACGGCTGGAGCACATACTTGCGAGAAATACCTATATGGAACCATTGATCTGGACGAATTTTGCGCTGGAATGATAAATGAAGAATTGGGAAGCTACCTATTCGAAGTGCCCCATTTACCCGATGAATTAGCTACAAAATATGGTTTGGCTCCCGCAGATGATACCACTATTCTTGATGACCTTGGAAATAAAGCAGTCACCAATGAAGTTGATAGTAAAGCATTGGCTACTGTTAGCGATGACGAAATGGAGTGTGTTCAAGAAGATGAAGAAAATCTTTAATTCACTGTATAATATAATAACATGAGATGTTAAATAAATGATTATGTACCTAAATTATTGTTTAATTTTTTATAAATAGGCAACCTTCACAAAAATCACATCAGTTTAAGCTAAAAATGGGTCGTGTTAACAACACAATTGATAAATTTGGGCGCCAAAAATTTAATGACCAAAATCACATTGTTCTTGTTGGACAACCAGGAGTTGGATTTAGATTGACCGATGATGGTCAATATGATATACAAGGGAAATCTTTAACTAATGTAGCACCACCAAAGAATCCTGGGGATGCCGCTAATCAGGAATATGTTCTTGAACAAAGGCGTGAAATTATTAAAAAACTTAGTGAATTAGTGAATAATGATGTTTTGGAATATGTTAGAAAAGAACTTAATGAAATGAATAAAAAGCTTGCTGAAGAGGCGAATGAAGATTTTTTGCAATCTGTTACAAAAAGACTTAAGGAAATCGATTCAAAATTGTTGAATCAAGAAAAAGCTATTCAGCGTATACGTATTACGCGCATGTAGATAAAGAAACAAGTCTATTCTGTGTATGGTGACCTCGATTTTACATGGGATATGAGAGTGGAGGGGTTTGAAGGTCACCTAACAGATACAAATAGAGGCACAAAACTTTCTTGTTTCAGTCTGCATTTCAGTACTTCCAGAATACTACATAGTAATTTATTTTCTCAAAATGCAGTCACCAAAAAGTGAACGTCAAATTGCAGTTGTTCGCCCATTCTCTGTAAACGGTCGTCAGATGTGTGCCAATTGCGAAAATTGGGAATTTATTAGTGGAATAATGGGTTTCTGTGAATGGTGTCAAAATGAGTACCATAAGAAACATGGGATGAAATCACCGCAACAAATATCTCGTGAAAATTCTAGTGAATCTCTGCAAAGTCTCGCTGTCTCAGTGGGAGGTTCATCAGAACATAATAATCACGATACGCCGGAATTCAGTCAAGAAGGGCAGCGCTGGACTTCTTCAAGCAATTTTGAAGATCTCGAAATAATTAACGAATCACCGCAAAGTCCTGTTTTCTTAGAAGGAGGAGGAGGAGGAGTAGGGGGAGGAGGTTCATCAGAACGTAATAATAGTGAGACCATGGAATTCGACCAAGAAGGGCAGCGCTGGTAATTCCGAAAAATAGAGACAATTTAGATATAGTGTAAAAGTTTCTTATGATAGTCATGTAATTTTAAATTTATGTGAAAAAGTGCGTTTTTCTAATGATAGTGTGTATGTATTATTTAAATCTTAATAAAAATCTTTTTGTACTAAATATGTTTATTATTCACCATACATTTGAATTAACAAATCGCTCTTGATATATATTATTTCTGTGGTTCCGTTCTAAAATCCTCGCTAGCATTACATCCATTTTTCCAATTCTCCTTTGAAAACGATATCTATCAAGTATTAGTTGCTGAAAATTACTTTGTCTGGCTTGTCTATATGCAAAACACCAAACAGACATACGGTGGATAATATTTCTTTCTTCGTCAAATCTTACTTGCTTCATGGTGTATTGTAAAATGAATTTTTATTAGTTATGTCATTTATATATAGGCTGAACATAAAGAGAGTGAATTAGTTTTACTTTAAAATGGGTCGTGTTAACAACACAATTGATAAATTTGGTCGACAGAAAACTCCTGTTTGTAACAACTTATCGCGAGGGTTGCCCGGAATCGGATTTAAACTTACTTCAGATGGACATTTTGATATAGAGGGAAAATTATTAAGGAATGTTGCCCAACCGATAAATGATAATGATGCTGCTACCAAAGAATATGTCCTTACGGAAGTTCATCAACTTGGTTCGCAGATAAATACCATACTTAGTAATGTGCTAGTACCGGTTTTTCAAAAAATGTTTGAAGATGATGAGACCAAAATTACGTACCTTAAGGAAAAAATGTATCAAATTCACTCACATGCTGCACGGTATACTACAACGAAGATAAAGGATCCAAAAAAACCAAAATGGAAACCAACCTAGATAAAGTTCTATTTAAAAACATAATTATACTGTTAAATTGAAAATAAAACGAATAATTATGAAAAGCAATATTTATTTTTATTATTTATAATGCATACATACGTAACGTAAAACCTATTTGATAATATTTATACAATATCTGATTTGTCTATCCAAGAATTAAATTGATTTGGAAAACCTAACCATTTTACAAACAATTGATCGTTTTGATTGTTCTTGCGTTTTCTAAGAATTTTCTCAACTAAATAAACACCAGGGCTAGCTGTCTTTTGCAGTTCTGCTTCGTAAAAACATCCTTTAATAGGTTGACCTTCCAATGATTGCAGCAAGTAGGTGGGTGGATTTGTAATATTAACTTTTGCTATTTCAAACAGTTCCGTGGACCAGGAAGGCGTATATCCTTTGTCAAATACACCTTTGTACTTGCTAATGCGAACAACGTCACCCAAATGAAATTTTTTTTTCTTCGGAGCAATTTTCAGATAGTCATATGCTTTAATAGGGGTATCCTCTTTTACACTGTTAGGCTTCATTCCAATGGTGCGGTGTTTAGTGTTATTATAGGTCTTCGTTATAGCTGGTAATATTTGTAACCATCTGTAAGAACCTCTAGCCGAGAATTGTTTATATAACTTATTTTTCAAAGTTCTTATAACACGCTCAACAATTGCCGCTTTTTCGTGCTATATGTGGAATAATGGTTTATATTATATTTTTTCATGAGGGCTTGAAAGGTGCTATTATAAAATTCCTTTCCTTGATCACTCTGTAAATTGTTTGGTGCATATGATGCTTCTTCAATGATGCTTTTCATGGCATTCGTAACTTCAACACCGGTCTTATTCTTAACTGCTTTGGTGTACACGAATTTGGAGTAACAGTTTATACATACAACAATGTAACGGTAACCATCATTGTCAGTAGCATATTGCTGCATTTCCGCCAAATCAATTTGCCACAAATCTCGATATCCTTTTATGACTGTACGTCTTCTAACAAAATTTTTCCTTGCTGTCCTATGTAATTCATTTACGACTTTAATTTTTTCTCGGCTAGGATCCATATTATAAGGTTCCACGTCTTATCAGACACTGAGGATGGCAACTACGTGCAAAACTTAATATATTATTCCTTCTTCTCGAAGCTCTTCCATAATTGACATAATCTCATTATCATGTCCGGTATGTCCAGCTACTTTTGACCCCCACAATAATCGTAATCTATCCACTAACTCCTAAGGTTTATTCCAATAAACATATTCAGATGATTTCGACGATAGGCGCTTTTTTGCTGGTAGTTGGATTTTGTTGTCGCCTTTTTTTCTTCCTACACCACCACCACCCAGTTTGGTTCCCATAATTAGCGGTTTTATGATTCGTAAATATTTTCTCCATCGGGTTTCCCTTAAACCACGTTTCTTGTCATAACCGTCGTAGGCCGCATCCGTCAATTTCAAAATGGTTTGGTATTTTCGAAGTACATCTAGACTAATTTCGTCTTCATTATCTAAGCATGCTGGATTTTTTAGAAAAATCAAATCGTAAAGCTCAGCCGTTCCATCGAATTCAGCAATGTTTGTTTTGTTCTTGTATAACACCATCTTTCCGTTTGTTAGAAAACGAACCACCAAGTTGCCAATATATTTTGTTGATTTATTGTCTTTTTTACCAAAGCGTACACCATACACGGTATCATAACGGGACGGTTCGAATTTTAATCCATTTAAATAATCTTGAATAGTTTTTGCGGCTGAACTGCTACCACTTGATGTGTGTGGTGATGTGTAAGATGATGTTATCGTTGATGGGGAAGGGGTTTCGAACAGTGACTCACGATTTCCACGTTTTGGTGTAGGAATTTGTGTTTTTTGCGAAATCGGTGTAGATGTTTCAAAATCCGCTTCTGTTGGATGTTCTTCAAACATTTTCGCCATTCCCACCGAGCTGCTGCTGCTACTCCGACTTTGTGGTTTAGTCGTAGTACTTGATTTTTTAGTTGCGTACTGTTGCTGCTGCTGCTTTACGGCTTTAGATATAGATTCTAGTGGTTTAGAAACTGGTTCATAAAACTTTTCCAAATCATGTTCATTCTGCACTTTAGCTGCTTTAATTTGTTTAAATTTTTTTCTAACCGCATTTGTAGTTTCCAGTAGCTTTCGTTTTAATTCGATTTCTTCATTCATGATGCTTTCAAAGCACCGTTCAACGATGAAATGATTATCCAAGTTATTATTATAGGAATATATAACTATCGAATCCCTTGCGGTATCTGCCCGAATTTACATCACTGTCCTTGTCAATAACTAAAAAACCATATTTATTATCCCAACATTTAGCACACATCTCTTGAAATTGTGTAAACGTCAGGTCGGGTGAAACGTGATCGGAAAATATATGTTTCATATTCATCTCATCTTGTTTAAACATAATAATGAAGTTGGCATTATCCCGGACGAGCTGCTTAGGAACACGAGAATACGTTTGCGCCAAGTAAAAGGCATCCACATTTTTGTGACGTCCCATGCTAAAATACGATCTTATAACGTCCTGTTTCTCACACATAACGTCATCAAAAATAAATATTGAATTAGGTTTAGCATCTGACGGTTCCACAATGTTATTTGCGTCGCTAAAAGCGTAGTAGCCAAGACCTTTGATTGGTGATAAAATTTTCTTTAAATATTCATATTTCGGTTGATAGAGCGACTTTGAGTAGATATAAACATTTTCGAAACGCAGTCCCGAGGGGTGAGTAAGCAGCGAAATCATAACATTTGTTTTTCCACAGTTTGAAGGTCCTATTAATAATCCACGAATAGATGACGGTAGCAAAGGACCATGTCTTTTAAATAATTTTTGTTCTAGTCCAGATCCGACCTTTACATCGAGATTATCGACGGGAAGTTTTTGTTTAAGATTGACGACACGCATCTTAACAAAATCTATATTTTATACTGAACTTTCACGTAAACTATCATTCAGATGTCGCTCGTCAGACGAAGTAGACGTTCTCGTTTATCAAGTAAGACTGGAAGCGGTATTGTTAATTCAGTAATTAATAGGCTACCGTTTGAGTTACACATTCCCGGCTATCAGTATTGCGGGCCCGGGACGAAAGTAGTAAAACGTGTGGCAAGAGGAGATCAAGGAATTAATTCTTTGGATGTCGCATGCAAAAAACACGATTTAGCCTATTTGCGTAATAGTGAAAATTTAAGTGCTCGCCACCAAGCAGATCAGGAACTCGAGCAAAGCGCGTGGAAAAGAGTAAAATCTAAAGACTCTAGCGCTGGTGAAAAAGCTGCAGCTTGGTTGGTAACCAACATTATGAAAGCGAAACAACGTTTTGGTATGGGTGTATCATCATCATCAAAATCGAGAAAAGCATCCACTAGAGGTAAACGTCGCTTCCAGCGCCGCCGCCGCCACACTAAAGGTAAAGGCGTTGGTAAACATAAGCGACTACACAAAGTAGCTTTTGGATCATCTATTAGACGACCCGTTCGATCAGAATTGTTAAAAGCTGGTGGGAAAAAACTTGTCGAGAAAAATATCATGAAAGCATCGAAAATAGCTGCAGTAGCTGCACGTAAATCCCTAAGAATAGCCGGTGGCAAACGAAAAATTCGCACGCCTAGAATCATTCCAATTCCGAAGACTGGGGGGATATTACCGTTAATACCAATATTTGCAGGACTATCGGCCTTAGGTTCATTAGCAGGTGGTGCAGCAGGCATCGTGCGTGCCGTAAAAGCAGTAAAAAAGTCGACTGCAGAAAAAATAGGTACCGGCTTACATCTAAGTTCAAGAGGAAATGGATTATACTTGAAACCATATCGCACAGGTTTGGGATTATATATAAACAACGGCAAAAATAAGAAATCAAAAAACTAATAGAATCCCTACCTCAAAGACCACTATCCAATATTGATATAGAAAAGTACGCCTTAAAAATGAAAATACCACACTTTCGAGGCGTATATATGAGAGATTCATTACCTGTACGCGGTCCCAAACGTTATGAGGCCGCCATTATAAATTTGGATAGTATGTCGGGTGTAGGGACTCATTGGGTAGCATATAGAAAAAGCAATTCTGATGTAACATACTACGATAGTTTCGGTGATTTACCCCCACCTATGGAATTGGTACGATATCTGCAGATGGGTTCCGAAGCGACGAAGAAAATTTACTATACATACGACCGTCAACAAGAATTCGGAACAGTCTGGTGTGGACATTTGTGTTTGAAGTTTCTTTTACAATCGTAAAAAGTATGTCTTTGACACCCCAAATGGAACGTGACAACTACACCAAAATGTTGCTATCACTTAAAGCATATCGTGAAGTCGGAGGATTACAAAAAATGACTGCCGAACAGTTAGAAAATACGCCCAAAGAAGTGTTGATCGCATTAGCTCCAAATGAAATAGCACTAGTTTGGGATAGGTTACCTAATCACCTAAAAAGTGACGTCGATATATTGAAATATCAATACTGTTTCGAACATTATAATAGCAATAATTCAGATTCGGACGAGGGCGATGGACCGATACCAAAGAAAATATTTTGTTGTTATTGCAAAATTAACGATGTGAATATAAAGGCAGAAAACAGTTTAAAAACGTCCAAAGGAATAAAGCAACGCTTCAGCTTAAATCCATTTAACTGTTGCAAACAGCAATAAAATAGCTACACAAATAGTTTCGTGGTCAGTCATGTCTTACACATTCACTCTAACAGGACATACAAGTGTCTTAAGTGCGGATTTTTACCCACCCATCGAGTTAAATACAACAGACAAATATGGAGTTGCACTGCTGGGATTTTACACATATAATTCGATTTTTAATATCGACGAAAGCAATAATTCATTCAGCCATTTGAAAACAGCGATACCAAAGTATGTAAGGATTCCACCAGGAGCTTACGAAATTAATGAAATAGCAAAAGCCATGTACACCGCTTTAAAAGAGTCATGCAATGAAGTTGGTACCGATTTATTTTCATTAACAGCCAATAATAATACGTTAAAATGTGAGCTAAAGTCAAAATATAGCATCGATTTTCGAGGTAGCAATAGTATCGGCAAAGTGCTCGGATTTGGCTCTGTGCTGCTGCAAGGTGGACAACGACACGAATCAAGTACCATCGTGGACATAATGAAAGTGCGCATCGTACGTGTGGATTGTAATATAATTTCCGGAGCATACCTGAATTCTTTGGAAAGTCATACGTTATTTGAATTTGATATTGACGTCGAACCCGGTTACAAAATCTCTAAAGAACCGCAAAATAATATTTATATGCCGATAATGCCGGATGGTCGTCAGTTTATCGACAACATTACTCTACGCATCTTGGACGATAGCGGTGATTTGATCGATTTTCGAGGTGAGAAAATAATAGTTAAACTAGAGTTGAAAAAAATCGTATAATGGGTTTTTGCTTTAACCGTCAACTGCATAAGCTGTCAACAATTCAAGATTCAGTTAAACGACATAAAAGTAAGCAGACAACACAGTCAAGGTTCATTCGCAAGTCAGACGGACGATCGAAAACACATCCGCACAGCAATCGCCAGCTCTCCGCGAAAGATTGCAAATTTCTACAATCGATCGGTTTGAAAGTGAGAAAAATTAGAAAATGATGGCCGCTAGCAGTGACAAAATCGAAGTTTTTACCGAACCCATTTTTGATAACTCCATTATTAGTTTTCAAGAACACACATATAAACCTTACGGTTCTCCAACATTCCGCAATTCCGATGAAATTCGTATACCTGTACACTTTCAAGATATCATTTTGGATATATCGGATAGTTACATTTACATCGAAGGAACATTTAAACCCAAAGATGTTAGTAAAAAATGTTATCTATCAAATAATGCCATCGCCTTTCTATTCGACGAATGTCGTTATGAAATGGGAGGGGAGCAAGTTGCCGTCGTTCGGAAACCCGGAATTACCACAACGATGAAAACTATGGTGTCATTGGGTGCCGCACAAAATAGAGCTCTCATGGCATGCGGATGGGGTCTAGACGAAGCAAATCAAGGGATACTAGATTCCACAAGTAACATGTTCTCCGGCAAGCTTCCTCTAAAATATCTCATGGGTTTCGCAGAGGATTATTCAAAGGGTATTTTTAACGTCAAGCAAGAGTTGATTTTAATTATCGCCCGCACTTTCAACAATTGCTATATCGGCGAAGTAGATGCAGACATTTCAATTGAAAAAATTGAATGGAAAATTCGTCACATTATTCCAGACGATCGACAGAAGTTAAAGATATTATCACGCATGAATAAAGGTGGCAGTAACGCAAACGTTCCAATGGCTTACCGTAAATGGGATCTTTACGAGCTACCTTCTTTGAGAGAAACATCGTCAGACGTTTGGGCCTTAAGAACTAGCACGAGTCTCGAAAAACCGAGATATTTGATTATCGGTTTTCAACCAACTAGCTCGTCCGACAACAGAGCAAAAGATAGCACACAATTTACAACGGCCGATATAAGTGATATTAGGCTCTATCTGAACTCTGCCGTATTTCCGTACGAAAGATGGAATTTAGATTTTTCAAAGAAACTGTATGCCGCAGCCTATTATAATTGTGAGAATTTTCAAGCTAGCTACTACCAGCGAGAACTGAGCGATCCTATGATGAGTTTTGCCGACTATCTGAAAAATCCGTTATTCGTAATCGATTGCAGTCACCAACCAGAAGCCGTGAGGACGTCCACAGTGGACGTGAAATTGGAGTTTGAAACACGCAAAAGTAAATTTCCTAAAGACATTAAAGTGTACGCGTTAGTTATTCACGATGCATTTTTTAGCTACAATATACTTAATGGTTCTGTTACTAACAAATCAATACATTAGTTTGAAGTTATGTAATTCTCCAAATTATATATTTTTACATATTTAAAATAAACTTATAAAGGACATATTTGCGTTTTATTTTTACTATTGCCTTATTTTAATACTTCAAATGTGGGGCTTTGGTAAATAAGGTTATGAGGCGAAAAATAGAGAGAAATTTAGGAGAGGGGTGGGGAAAAGAAAGTATATAAGACGGGATTTAGAAAATTAAATTCACTCGAAGCCACAATGTCGTCAAGCTCGGATAATGGTTATTCTAGTGACGACGAGCAGGCAGTCGCACCAAATGTGCAACATACGCAGACCGCGTAGGCTTAGACCTAGGTATTGCATCATGCAATCCTACGTCTCATGGGGGTCTAGAGATTTGTGTATGAACTGCTACACGAGAGGATTTGGAGCTGCGATTATGGATGTTCATTTCGTCACAACCCATTTTACAGTGGGTTCGCGAGGTGATCAAAGGCGGAACCACTCGAGGTGTGCTTTGTGTAGGGAGAGACTGTTTACCGTCGTTCATCAGCAGTCTTGCCTTATTTGCAATAGAATATAAATTCTATTACAAATAAAGCTCCTCATACGACAACCCTGCCTGTCCCCTGACAAAATCAGTCCTTTTCAGGACTACAGAATATTTGATCGTAGTTTGTAGTTAAACACTATGTTTCCTAAGGAAGATATTTCTCGAAGGAAAAATTGTGTTAGTTTGGGTGAGAGATGCATTATGTGTTTAAATCATACATAGATGGCGAGAGAAAGAGCATTTGCAAGATTTAGCTTGTAGTTTTTATGTATGATAAGAACGCATATGCCTCTAGTTATTCAAAGTGACATAACTTTCTATCAAGAAACATATTTTAAACAATAAATTCACTCTGGGTTGATACGCTCAAAAAGATACATCTGAATTTGTGTCGTTTCACATAGAACGTTGGCAAACCTGCTCTTAAGTATGACAAAAACAGACGTATCCTTTCAGTGTAACAAAATATTTCGAACAAGAAATCTATTCTATAGGAAATATTTTGTTACTCTGAAAGGATATGTTACAACTGTTTAGCCCCACTCTCACCCCCACTCTCACCCCCACTCTCACCCCCCACCATCCTAAATGCTTTTAAAAGCGGGAGCAGCCATCACAATTTTCATTTCTCAACCAGCCATGAAGTGGGACAGGCTGATGTTAAGGACGACAAGGGAGTCCAAAATAAGCGAGTTTTGGGAGGCTTGGCGTTTAAAAAACGCGAATAAGCCAACGGCTATCGTACAGCCGATCCCAAGACCGCAACCACCACCGGAGCCGGCTCCAACAGAGCCCGTGGAAGTGGTGGAAGGACCACAGATGCTGCTGGGTCCTGAAGAAAGGGCGGCTCTGTTAGAAGAGCTCACGGAGCGTCGCCGGAGCCGTCGCAGCACTCGGCTGGAGGTGCGAAGACGGCGAGCTGCACCGCGATCGGTGCAGATCGCGAGAGGGGAACAACCACTCTAGGTTTCCCTCTCCAACCCACCGTGAAAACGGCCCTTTTCAGGGCCACAAAAGATTTGATCGTAGTTTAGATATTCTTAGTCACTTTGTGTTTGACACTGAATCGGTGAAAAATGCAAAGATGACCAAGGATGACATTTTCAGGACGTTTAAAAATAGACGTTGGCATTTTTGCATAACTCTTTTCGATAATTTACCTAGAAGTGTCTAAAACTTATTTTAAGTTAAAGGTCCAAGATCCGTTAAAATTGTTATTTTTCTAACTTAAAAATTGTATCCATTTAGTTATTTCCGAGACGTATATTTTTGAAACTAAAAATCGATATTTGTCGACCCACTAAGATTTTTATTTTTGTATATTTTTAACAAAAAAAGCAACCACATTAACCCTTATATAACAAAAATATTTTTATTTCGGATCAAAGCAATGACAACAAGCACATAACTTGTGGGTTTGCTCAGGTTTGCTTGGGTTTGTTTAGCCAATACAAATAATAAGAATTTTGTTATTAATATTATTATTATTATTTGATAGTTCAAGGACATTTCAGAACATTTGACATAAAACTTTTTATGATCAAAATGATCAGACTAATCAAAATTTCAAGAATTATGGGGTTTGATTGGGTTTGCTCATGAATAACGGGAGAAGTGTAGCTCAGATCGAAAAAAGTTATAGGAAAATATTTTAGAGTAAACTTTTTGTGATTGGAAATGACTTTTCAATATTTAATTTGGAAAAATTGAAAAAGACATTTTTCAGATTTCTAATTAATTCAAAGGGGTAGTATAGGGAAGCTGTGGGGAATAGGGCGAAGGCATGAGGGATGGGTGGCATAATCGTTTTTAAATAAGACCCGAGTGATTTGAGTCATTAAAAGTAATAAGAGGTCGGTCAAAAAAAGACCTAGGGAGTAGGTATGTATTTTAGGGAAAACAGGGAACTATGAAAAGATAGTCAGGTCCAAACTAATGTGAATTGTACAACTTGACTGTTATTCCGGGGTTCGGGGGCGAGGCCCCCAAACCCCCGCCAGGGGCTACCGCCGGGGGCGGCGCGGAGGTTAGGTCGCTTCGCGACCTAACGACGCTGCTACGCAGCTAGCGCCGCCCCCGCCCCCCCGGCCGCCCCCACCGCCCACCCGCTGGCCCGCCTCCGTTGCGCAAAAACCAAACGGGGTCCAGGGGCGGTAGCCCCTGGCGGGGGTTTGGGGGCGGAGCCCCCGATCTGGGGGGGGCCCGGGGGGGCACGAAGTGGCCACCCCGGGATTTTTCGAGGTTTTTGGGGGTCTTTGGGGGTCTTTGGTGCAATTTTAGACCTTCCAAAACTGAATTTTATATATTTCTTTTTCTTATATCTTTGCACGTAAAACACCCTTCAGCGTTTAAGTTTGTCATCTCCTAAGGGTTCTATCATATCTTGGTAGTCGTCATAGAATCGCACCATCATCCCCTCCTGTATTTTTAGCAAGGGTGGGGGAAGCTGAGGTCTTTAAAAGCAGCTCGAGTCGACTGCTTACTTCATTACATTCGCTCATCTCAACATGGCATCATCAGATGATGATGGATACTTAAGCGATGATACTCCTAGGAATTTGGATAATTGGGCACTTAGACAGAGGAAAGTTTTCCCCGTCCGATCCCGCCGGGTGTGCAAGATCTTAAACCTGGTGAAGGTGGGTGATGACGGCTGGTGTATTGGCTGCTATGCCGACTTGGAAAACAAGTCGGCTGGTGACCAATTCTTCAGTGGTCATGTAACCCAAGATTTCGGTAGTCGCGCGCACATACCGAACTGTAAAGGTTGTGGAGTAGCTCTTGGTACTCTACAACATAAGAGTGCGTGCCTTATTTGTAATCGAGCCTGATTACAAATAAGATTTTGTCCCTTGAAAAACGGTCCTTTTCAGGGCCACAGAATGTTTCATCGTAGTTTTAGTTACCTAATGCCATAGTACATGTGGTGTTAGGTAGAAAATTATATAAGTCCAGTCGGATCGACTATAATTTTCCTTGCAAAATCCGTCCTTTTCAGGATGACAGGATATTTTGATCTTACTTGTATTTATCTAATGCCACGGCATCTGTACAGGATATTTTGATCTTACTTGTATTTATCTAATGCCACGGCATCTGTGACATTAGATAGAAATTATGTAAGTCCAGACGGATCGAGCATAAGTTTCTTTGTCGGTCACATTTCCACAACACAATTACACCATTTTTGAGAACTAAAAGCAGTTTTCGACAGTGAAGTCCGCCAGTATCATTTTTGGATGGAGGGCATTTGTATAATAAACTCTAGTTTGTTGGCGGTGGAAAGGTGGGGATGGAGTGGTGGAGGGGGTAGATTATCTCTATTTAAACGGTTACGACCGGGTCACAGAATCACTTCATTTTTAAATCTTAAAGTACGAAGATATAACTATGGATTTCGAAAGACCATTGAGTCGCGGTTCATCGGTTTTTAGCGATGATACCGTTGACATGAATGATGTCGATATGGATGACCTACTCTTGGACATCGAACGACTTCTAGACATCGAGGCAGAAGATATGTTTAATGCCTGGGAAGATGAGCGGGCGGTCGAAGAAGCAGATGTGGGTCTGGAATTGCCAAACATGGATTGGCAAAATGGGGAGTTGTCGGCTGAAGACATGGAGCCAGACTCCAGCACTGATTGGGTGCCACCACCGCCGCCGGAAGGTCATGACGGTCCGGCCGATTCATCCACTTGGTGGATCACGGACCATCAGGATGATGATGGTCCAGCTGATTCCACCAACTGATCCCGGAACCATGCCCTCCCCGACCTACCCCGACAAAATCAGCCCTTTTCAGGGCTACAAAATATTTGATCGTAGTTTGTAGTTGATTCATGTCACATCCCAAGTAACATGATATTTCTCAAGAATTAATTTCTTTTGGAAAATATTGTGTTACTCTATAAAGACAAGTACGTTCTTACCATACGTTAGAACTAGCTAAATTTCTAGTAAGTTCTCTACGAAAATGCCGAGAGTTTGGTCTATTATCTTACTTGCAGTAAAATTCACATTTTATTACAAATAAGATGCATGTTCTCAGGCATTGTAACGGGTAGCCTCTCTTCACAGACATAACACTTTATCGCATACTTAAGTTGTGTGCATCTAATGATTACACACCTAAAGTTACGGCCCTACATTTTTTCGTCTATTCTTTTTTCTATTTTGCATTTTTATTTTATTTTGTGTAACTTTCGCATACTTATTTTAGAAATAAAAAATATTGTTTCATTTAACTTTTTATTATCATATATACAAAAACATTTTATTTTACTTATATATACAACACTATTACAAAAATAACTTAACTCTATATTTACAATAAAATTCTAAAATTAATTATATGGAAAATTGTCCAATAACTTAAGTCTTTTTCTACACACTTCCCCTTCACTTTTACACTGTTCAATTTTCGCCTGCAGTTCCTTAATCTGTCTCTCGTATTGCGCCACATCACTATCGTTCTTTTTTAGTTCATCAACTAGTTTTTGCCTCGCACTAAAAGCCACGGAGAAGGCACACTTCTGGCTTGGAGAAAACTCTTCCATCCAGTCCGGTATCGGCACTTCTGCAGAAGAAGCAGCAGCAGGTTGACGGGGTTGACTAACCGCCTCGAATAGCCGCTTGCACCGCTTCTTTAATGGTTTGCGGCACATTCCACGCCCAACTATTGGCGATATCGGCGCACTCGCGATCGGCGATTTTTCGTCAGCGTCGGCCACCAACACAATCGGAGGCATGGACTTCGGCGGCTCGGGCGTTGTCGAGTTTGGGCCTTCATTAATGATGACGACCGGTGACAGAGGCTTCGGTGGTTGTGACGTCTCCAAAAAATCGGGGTATTGAACTGGCACTGTTGGTCGCTTGAACACGAATTTCTTCTTCTTCTTCTGTTCACCCTCCATAGCTGCATAAAATTGACTTTTATTGTTGCCGGCTGTCTTTGGCAATTTCAGCAGCTTTTCCAACTTCGTAGTGGGTTGCCGCCTCGCCTTCTTTACCACCACATCACTTATGATATTGATGCGCCCGCCGTCCTTCTCCGTCCAGTTGTTGACGTAATCAACCGCCGAAGATACTTTTTTTTCACCCACATTCTCTTCTTCCACAAACGCAGTGTTTAGCACGTCGTCATTGTGCCACTCGTCAAACACACCCGGGGTCAGCAGGTCAATAACGTCCTGCCCCATCAACTCTGCTTGGATACTTCCATCCAAGTTAAACGCATTTAACAACGACTCACTACCGGAATTCATTTTTCTAACTAACTCACTGCACTTAACTGACGAATGTATTTACTTGGCGAACTGTTCTAGCGAACTATGAAATGCTCTGCCTAGCAAACCAAATTTATACTTATCACCCCACCATAAACTCCCCCACCCTATCTGACGGTTGATGCTTTAGAGGCCAAACAAGTTAATTCAACTTACAAGGTTGCGTTCTACGGCTAAACAGCGATTCAAGGACATATTTTCAAGGTAATCGTGTGTCCTTACTTCTGTTATTGTTTGTGCTCTCAAGGTTATATGACCCAGACAACCCATATTTATAGACACTCTCTTTCCTTCGATGCCTATTATCAGAAACTATAATGTTGCCCGCAGATCAAGATAACAGTCGTCCAGCTGAGACTTTTTCGGGAGCACAAATAATAATTTCTGCTGTTTGCTATAATTGTAAAAGAGAAGTATATATTTGGACTGACCACATGCAATCTTACAGTTACATTGAATTGTTGAGAGTAAGGATTGTTAAGTGTCATTACTGTGGAACGCTGATGTGTCGACGAGGGCCGATTAGCAGATCTGATATGTTGAGAAGACAATGGATGCTACGAGAAGTTTACAAGCCAGACATTAATTAATTTTTATTTTTGTAACTTTATTACTATATTGTAAAATAAAACAAGATATTATTGAAACAATTATCTATGTATTTTCCTATCCTGCGTTATAAAATTTCAACTATTGCTATTACTATAGTGGTTAATAAAACTACGTGACATTGGAGTTAATATTTTTTTATTTTTCTAAAACATAGACTTTCCAACATTTTTCTAATTATAACTAATATTTTCGGGTAAAAAACTTTGCATAGCTTGTATTAACATATTTAGGTTATCTTCAGGGTTTGTTTCGTAAAACTTTATGTCTGGGTGCCCCCAAGGTAGAGTTTTTGTTGTTGATGGTATAATATAACGTTTATCGTCGTGGTGACATAAAGCAACTTTATTAATTATTTCGGTATAAACGTCGTGTTTATAACTTCGAAAGGTTTTCATTTTTCGAAATATCTGACCACCACGTTCTACGATATTCCGATAATCTTCCAGGTGAAGCTGTTTTTCAATTACACGTTTTTTTATACCTTTCGCTTTTTTAATTTCGCTACTGATTGAGTTTATGTAATAAGCTTTGGCTCCGGTACCATAAAAACTTATTATTGGATCACCTGGAAATTCATCCTTCATTCTACCTACTACTGACTGACTTTTTTTTATGTTAAAAATATTTCCTTCGGTATAATTGGATGTATCGAATTTATCCGGATTTTCTGCAATTATACGATAAAAATTTTCGGTGTAAACTTTTAATATTAACGAATCTGTGTCGGTATACAGTAAAGAAGCATTTTTGCCAAATTTTGCTTTAATGAATGAGTAGAAAAAATCATAAATTACTGTTTTCGACATGTCCAGTATGGAAAATCCGATATAAATTGGTTTATTATAAGTTACCTTTAATCGATCCATATGAATGGCAACGAATTCTTTATTAAAAACCGTTGAACTTTTAAAATAAGGACGAGAAATTAATGCTCGTGCCCCAATTTTATTCCTGTCATTTTCCCATCGGGTGACTAGTTTTATATCATTACGATTCTCCACATTTTCCATGGTCTTGCCGAAAACAGCATTAATGATTAATTTAAAAGTGTCTTTACCAAACTTTGTTGTTGCCCTATTGCGCAAATCTGTATTTAAGTCGATATATGTCTTTAACCAGGGGGATTGATTAAATTTTAAAATTCTGTGTGTTTGCATTACCATTAGGCCGTTATTGATTGCTTGTTTTAATGTTCGGTAATGAATGATGTATTTCTTTTTATCGTTTAAATTCGGAATTAACTTTGAAAATTTTGCCGATTCCGTGGGTGGTACAATATTTTCAACTAAAAAGGGTAAGTCGGAATGATCATCATATAGCGTATCCGGATAATGAACGTCAACTTCCAAAACGTATCCTTCTGGACCATTATCGTCCACATCCATAATATTTAAATTTAAAATTTCATGCTCTGATAACCATCTAAAGCCGCCAAATGGTAATGCTTGCGACATACTATGACCGTACAGATTTGTTGCATCAAGATAAACAATGAAAGATGATGGCTCGTTAGGATCGTAGTTTGGTACATATATGTTGTTGGCAGCGTGCATCCTTTCTGAACACTGACTTATACCGCCTCGAATACCTTTTTTGAAAAAATGAACCGTGTCGATATCGGTCAATAGCTCTAACTCTACCTTAGAAATACGCAACATACAATCAAACGAATAACTTGGAAGGGTATGGTACTGTGCTGGATCCAGTTTATACGTTTCTAAACAAGTATCGCGAAACTGTTCAAAAACATCGGTTAATAATAAAACATCAGATTTCAAATATAAATCCGAATAGTCCCCCAAATTCTTACAATTAAATGTGTCCCACACCTTTTTAGCTCTATCATAATCTTCATCGCTAATGTGCTCCTCTGACAAACTATCATAAAACTGATTTTTTGTGGGTAAAGTTGGATGGTTCATTTTGTCTATTGAATCGACAAAACTATAGGGAAAAACACCTTTTTTACGCATTAAATTAAACTGCTCATTATCAGAAAAATATTTTCCTGTTTCCCTGAAACTACCCACAGCTAATCCATTACCCAAATTTTCCAGTGACGTTGATAGAAATTTAAAACTATCGATGAACCGCAATTTCAAATATTTTTTCTTTATTGTCCCACTTTTATTATCGACATAATCGTGAACGTAAATACTTTTCGTAAACGAAATATACTTTTCCTTGCTTTGAGCTAAAACATCGATCTTGTCTCCGTGACGACACAACTCTTTAATAAACATGTGGCAATCGTACCCGCTCAAGTTATGAAATAAAATTGGAATAAAATTGGGTAACTTATAATTTAAATTGCAAATCGAATGAGCAGCACCAGGTCTTTTTTTCCCAGTTATGTGACAGTGGTCCTTTACTTTACAATTATTATTTTCAAAAGGTCGTTCACATATACCACATTTTGTGGCATTATTGAACTCCGCTATTTGGTCAGCCGTTAAAGTTTCCATTGCTTTTATATCTCTTAAGTATGTATTGTAAAGAGATCTTAAATCACTTTCAAGTCGAGAAACGAAAACCTGGGCTGCGTCGTTTCCCCGGTAGAGCTCAAATTTTGAAATCGAATCGTCAAAGGAGCACTTAATTAAATACGCAAAAGAATACGGTTCATGTTTGATGCTTTTGACTAAGTAAGAATTTGTGGGATTCGGTTCCACTGTATCCAGTGGTTTAAGCACCGATTCAAAATCCGCGTAAACGACAAACGGTACACGCATTTGCTTTTCTATGTTGTCAAATTTTAATATATTTTCACTTACACTCCTTCCAAATTTATCTATTTTTAAATTTAGTGATGGTGTTAATGAATATTTGTGGTTACAGTCATTTTTTTGGTGTGATATCAAAGATGATGGTGAACTAAAATATATCAAACAACCATCACAAAAATACATTTTATCTCTACGTGATGTAATTTGACTGGAACATAATTTCGATAAGTCTTTTATCCAACAATAATGACTTTTAGAACAACGCGTATCACAAATATGTTCATCATCATCTTTAATACTACAATCCTTTGTTATTAACAACAAGTTGACATGTCTGTTAAGTTTTCTACCCGAATACCTTAATGGACCGACAACTTCGTACTTTAACATATTATTTTCGAAATTTTTTTGCAAATCATAAACGTTAACTGAAATATTATTCATTTCTTCAAATTTTGATATATCACGCAACTTTACTGGAAAGTCTATACCTGTAAAATTCAGCACTCTTGAATAGTGTGGATAAGATTGAATCTGTGATGCCATTCTAGTGGTGGGGCACAAAGCAGACACGATTGACCACGCAAAACAACACTCATCTTGATTAAACACATTGATGATGGCTTTTTTCAATTCGATGAATCGGGGTAACTTTATATATGAAGATCCACCAAAAGGTTTATACTCGTTGACATTTACTTCCAGGTATAGAATTTTTTCCAGAGCCCAACCTACGAAAACAAAAAAGAATGACATAAGTATTTATTTTATTTTTAGTCGTTAATTTATAACATACCTGAATCTTTTTCCTGAAACTCAGTCGATTGAGTCTTCATGGCTTCCACTAATGATTGATATATTTCTTCCAAATCGCTTCCTGAAGTGACAATTTCATTGCGTGTATTAAATGACTTGTCACTGTACATATTATCTTGTGTTGGTAAAAGATACCGACCAACAACCACCATATTAACTTTCAAAGCACAACGCACTCTTACTAGGTCACTTACTACCTCTAACACTCTTGCTTTAATTTCATCAAAAAATAATGAATAGTCAGTATGTTCATTATCACTTGATATACGGTATGTGGCAATCCTATTTCTAAAAGCACTGGACACTAGCTCAACACCAGCTGATATTGGTGAACATGCATTACTTTTATGGTGTATTGTTCTTTGATGACCTGCCATTCGATTTGCTGGTATGGTTATATTGCAGCAAGTGCAAGTACGCACCTCGGATGTTGATGCCCCATCGTCAACTTTTCGCTGTTTTCCACCATGCATATTTTCAAATCGTGCTACGCACGATTCTCGTTTATGTCGTAACATATTATAACTCCGAGTAAATGATTTACCACAATTTTCACACACGTACGCCATGACTTTCAAATTAACTTGCTTGAACCGTTTTACTCAACACAATGTTCTATACTAAAATTTAACCCCCCCTACCCTCATATATACCGATCCACATTTAGACCCAACCCACTCGACCGTCATACCAAAACATGTTACACCCCAGTAATAACTCAAGGTAAACTAACATCATAAATGTAACCTTGAAATAAGCGTCGTCCACCTGGTCATCACCAAACAAAGAAACATCTGCTCGCGTTCAAGGCCAAGCAAATGTAACCTTGAAATAAGCGTCGTACACCTGGTCATCACCAAACAAAGAAACAGCTGCTCGCATTCATTGAAAATATGCACCGCAAATGTAACCTTGAAATAAGCATCGTACACCTGGTCATCACCAAACAAAGAAACATCTGCTCGCGTTCAAGGCCAAGTTCTTGACCTTGACCTTGGAATAACACCTGCGCATATCAAGGCCAAATAACAATAGCACACCTGGGCGTTCAAGGTCGACCCTACTGCGCATGCGGAGACTCGGGGAGCATCATATCCCTCTACTTCCGGTATTTAGAACCCATCTTAAGCAATATGTGGTAGAGGCTAGTTCTGCTTCACAATATATTGTGGTTTTGTCGGCGTTTAAACGTGACTTTAACAATTTTTCGAAGACCCAATCATTAGTCGTAATATGCCAGTTAGGTGGACACCACGGTCCTGAGAGCTCACGACTTTCTGCCACACATTAAAACCTCGGGTTTCAAACCCCCTTGTAAAAATTTAGAAGACCTACGGGCTACAATTACAATAAATTTCATGAGATTAAAAACTCCCCCCAAGTGCTCACCAATGTTTTTGATGCTGTAAAAAGAAGAATGAGAACATGTTTGGAAGTAGAAGGTGGACACGTCTCTCATTTGGTTTAAATTTATAATTTTTCAGTTCTTTGTTGTATATGTTCTTTTTTAATTCTGTTATTATGCAATGACAATGGCAATAATGTAATTTTGTTAAAAATAAAACTTCAGAACTAGACAGATTTATTTTTCATTCACCTGTACCTTTTACCTATGTTGCCTTCAAGAGTAATAATTCACGGCATGGTTTGAGGACGTTTTTTTTTATCTTACGTTATCATACCCACTATTTATTTGCTAAAAGAACACTCTAGCTATTTGATACTCATCTAGTCGCACACGGAAATATATGATGTGTGACGTGCCATTTTCAAAATGTCAACAAAAAACGACAACCCGAAGATCACCGACAATTCAGAATGTAATTTGGCCGTATCTCTTTTCGTCATCTCGATATCTCATGCAAGAAAGTGACGAGCTATTAAAACGCTCAGGGTCGTTGCAGGAGAAAGTATCCATATCCATCTTCGTTTAAAAGGTCAAGTTTGTCGGAGTGCAATCCAGCATCGTTGTGTGGCGACAGTTCCTTCTTTTTTTTAATGGTTATAATGGATTGACATTTCTGTTTAATCGAGTTCCGAGTTTAATAATAATTATTTATATTTTGAAATTTTAAATTATTACATAACTTTCTAATGTTTGATCACGAAAATATTTTGTAGTAGTTTTTTTCGACGTTGAAACACGTTTAATCGCAAGGTATTGCTTATTTTTAGGTAGGAAAGATGATGGATGGAGTTTGCCTTTGGCTTCCGTTGCGGTAACATCTTTCGGTCGACTACAAAGTTTGATTTCGGGTTAGATCACCTAGAAGCGGCGAGTAGAGTGTTTTGTGACGGAATACAAAGGGAAGCTCTTTGATACCCTTGCGTAAATATAAGGATAAGCTTTTCAAATGGAGTACCTACTTGTGGATTATGAAAAAAAAATGCTAGATCAAGCCCATTGTCGAACACTGTACATCTGATAATAAAGTTAATAAGTTAATAACATCTTGTTGAGCTGAACGGTATGTCGGATTACAGAGATAGAAAAATGAATGAAATAGGAAAATGTCAAGAAACCATCAGGCTAAATTTTGATTCCAATAGCATTATGTTATGGTTACTACTATACCCATGGGGTGTCAAATTTCGGAAAAGAAAGACATTCTTATTAGGTACACCTAGTATAAGATACAAATGAACGTTTTAACAAAAATTCCAACCACGAGGAGATTCTTCAATAATACGTGCAAAAAAAAGTTTAATAAAATTGACAGGTTCAGAAGACACATAACTTCGAAAGTATGGTAAATTTATGGTGGTGCGTTAGTATTGCTGATCAGTGTATTTATAGATTCGGTTGTAGTTTCTCGATGTTTTAAGCTTTTTAAATTTATCTTTATAAATTCTAATTTTGTTCTCTCTTAACATTTCAAAATGATAAATCGACTAATTCAAAGGAAGACAAACACCAAATTACTAAATTGCTGGAAACCGTAACGAAATCGTGTAAAATTAAGGATCTACACACATACCTATCTCAAGATTTTGTTGTACGTCTGCAAATTGGTAGCTATTAATCTTGCTAGGCTAAAATAGACTACATGTAAAAAGATTCTGTGATACTCTTACCGGCGGAGAAATTCAGCAACTGTAAACAACTTTTGATTGCTTGTAAATTAATCTTGTTTATTATTAGTATGTTTTTACTCTGAACAAGTGATGTAGATTGGGTAAATCCCAGTGGGTAGGTAAATAAAGTTAGGTTATTTACCCAAATTATATTTACCTACCCGAAACTGGGTATTTTTCAATAAATACATATATGTTTTATTTTATCAAAAACTCTTCTTTTATTGAATACTAGCTTGCGCCCTCGACTTCGTCCGCGGTATAACAATTTTACTCCCTTACAAACTTTGAACCCCGTTTTACCCCCTTAGGGGTTGAATTATTAAAAACTGTAAAACACATGTTTAATCATTTATTTTTTGGAGTACTTCTATGAAGTTTCAAGTTAATAGGACCAACTAATAACAACCTTTAGGGGTTGAATTTTGAAAAATCTCTTCTCAGTGTGTCTCTACATTATAAAGTAAAACTACTGACCAAATTTCATATTTATAGCTTTAGCGATTTCGGCTCGGTGATGATGAATCAGTCAGTCAGTCAGGACATATTATTTTATATATACTAGGTATAGATTTCACGTTTGGACGGGCTTAAAACGGTATAAAAGCATAACGCTGAAAAATCTACATCAATATGCAACAAAAAATATGTTATATGTTAAATTGTATGCTCATGCATTTTAACATAAAATATAACCTCAGACCTCACTTTATTTAACAGTGGTTCACATTTTGTTGATTTGTTTTGATACATTTTGTGAGGTTGTCTGTGTTGTGTAATTTAATTTGTGTGTTTCGTTTTACCTACTTGCCTATTTGTTACTTCTCTTAAAATGGGCAAGAAAAAAGGAGTTGCATGGACATTAAAACAAAATACCCTACAAATACCCAATTTGGCTAAATACCCGGATATTTACCCAAAGAAATACATACCTGGGGTATTTTACATCACTACTTTGAACGATATGTTTGTTTTTTCATTTGATTTAAATTATAGAAAAAATAAAAATCTTTTTCGTCAAGATACTGTGATGGACATTTCTTTATTATTACGTTTATAAAAGTCCACTCCTGTACAGTAGGTACAATAGTTTGGGCCATTGATCTTCAGCAATAGTAAGACACCATTCACTAGTAACTAGCCCTTCGTTTTGTTTCATACATTGTGCGAGTATAGGACAAAGAAAGAGGAGAGAGAGAACGCTAAATATCTGACCTTGCTCGCTGTCGTTATGGCTATCTCAGCCATCTTTATGCTACCGAACAAACCTGTGACAATACGAATAGAAGGAATTCATTTTTCCATACACTTAGCACCGATGCACCATTTTTCAAGGTTTATAGATTAGGTCCTTTTAAGATATTAACTTAAAATTTTACTACAACAAATATATTCCGACCTGTCAAAAACGTTACACACAAAATACTACGCCTAACAACTGTTTAAGCCATGAGTGAAAGGGACTAGGCACCTGCTAGAAAGTCTATCTAGTCTTTTCGATTCATCTCCCTCTTCCAATGTTTGGTTAAAGTGGGGTTTGACCGAACATAATTTAGTTTCTTTTACGATCATTTGAATATGAGTTTTTTTACAACTTCTAAAAGATGTTTAGCACGATTTCTAAGAGACATCACAGGTGTTTCTCTAACAGACTGAAGAACTAAAACTGTGCAGCATCGTTTTGGTCACATTTCTTCTTCTTCTTGTTCTTGAGATTCAAAACTGAACCAGTTCTGTGGAACTTTTTTATTGTGTTGTAGATTGTCATATCAGTTACTGGGATTCCTACACATTTATCGCTAAATTGTTTCATGATGTAGCGGTATGATGGCCATCCCCATGACACTGGACTATAAAAATCCTTTGTTCAGTAGATGGCATTTTGATCAGAACTATTTTAAATTAAATAATTGCTTCGTTTAATAAAGACATTGACAAACTTGTCCATAGGGGTCATTATTGTTTAATACTAAATAAAAACTGGTACTCTGGTTGAAGGTGTGAGAGAGAATAGTTGGGACTTTAAAAAAATAATGTGATATAACTCGTTGCTTTAATATTTAAATTTTTTAATGATATATTGTACTTCGTCTTAGGGTTTAATTTAAAACATATTTCATATTTATTCTTTTGGTAGAAAATGATAAACAATGTCGTTCAGAATCAATAAGAAAGTTTAAGATTTGGTACTGGTTTAAATTAAGATCTTATAGTTGATCAGCTATGTTTTGACAGATTTTGTGTCAATGTTAATAGGTCGCCATTAAAAACGTATGAATTATTCTGATATGTCAGCGATTTGCTTGGTTTCCAAATGATTTTCGTCTTGGAACGAGTTGCTGTAATGAATTTAGTTCTATTAATGTTGAAAATACGTACTAAAATTACCCTTTTCTTTATAAATTTTCGAAAAAGCTCGGAAATAAATTCAAAGTATAAAACTTAGATATCTTATTCTTGCACTTGTCATTTTAAAACTTTTGGTTGTCAAATTAGGCCGGACTAATGCAAAATTTGGTCCATTTATACCTACTGTTTAGTTGGCCATATTAAGAGTAGTAATAGTATGTTTTCCTTGTGGCTAAATCCCATTTAATAAATCTCCTAAAATTAAAACCGGAAAAATTAAAAATTATGTAAATAAAAATTGTGTATAATTAAATAATTTAAAAAAGTAATTTTATTACTACGCTGATGTTTATCTTTGACGTAAACAAATTTCTCAGTTCAAAAGTCTATGTAAAATGAGCTATTCTTATTTTTTATACTCCACATATAATTTGCATAGACAATTTTATAAAACCTTAATTAAGTCATGACAAATTAGAGAACACAGGTGTTTGTTGTTATTACCGCTAAAAAATCAATTAACATTGTGTGTATTTATTTGGTGATTATATTATTATATGTCACAGTGCCAGTGGATATTTTGATTGTAATAATAGTTAATTTCTGTACATATGTAGATATGTTATCCATAATGAATTTTTCGATCGATGGTTGTATCGTTTTTAAACATGATCTCATCAGCTGACACAAGCATTACTTCAACATCCACATAAAATGTGTTGTTTATAAATTCCTCGTAAGTAATTAAATGTTAATCATAATGTTGTCAGTAACCATAGCGACTAATAAAGGAGAGTACGAACTAGGTTTTAAAAACGGTCCACCATTCAAGGAGGGGGGATATGGAGTATTTTATGATTATTTTATGTTGCCTTGAGAAAATTTTTGTTGGCAACATAGTTCTACCGGCCGTTAGCTTCATAGAGATTAATAATAATGAAGGACTATTTAGAAACCATAATTAAAACAATTTTTTGTCATCGTTAAAACAGTAATTAGCATTGACTTTTATATATAGACCCCTACACCTGACAGCCTGCGCAAACAAAAGTTAAGTTACCAGGGTGAAATATTGTGTTTGTACGCACGGCCACCGGTCATATTTCTCTAGCCAGATCGGCGAGGGGCATGCGCACAACTCGCTTGTGGTCATCTGCTACACGTGTTGCATAACCAGCTGGAAAACAGTCAGAGTCGGATCGACGCGTCCTGTTCATCACAGATGGCAAATTTGAAGTGCGCATGCCCATGGCCAATCAGCTTTGTTTACATGCGCAAGGCCAGAAATTTGCCACTTTCGCGATTATTGTTCGCGGATCCATGTAGTACAAATCAATGGTAATTAGGCACTAGACACAAGGCATTGTTCAATAGTGAGTATTTAACAGTTTACATTTTTTTTTTGTTGAATTATACAATCGCAAAAAGTGTTTTAATAACAATAATACCAAAAAGCACACCTGAGATAAACAAGTAGACCATCCTTAGTTGTTACGAAAACATTTAATGACAATGTTGTCATGATGCCAATATCTTTTGTATAAAAAAGAAATTCTCCAGAACTGTTTCTTTTGCATAGGTGCCATTTAAAAGTTTATGAGAAGCTTCCGAGGGCTATGTCATTGAAATTAAAAGCAATTAACTCGTAATCTGCGTTTTGTGGGTTGGTTGCTTTTTGCATAACACATTATTATTGGAGTATTATTAAAATAATAATCATTATTCTTTGAATATACTTTTATTTCAAAAGTATTGGATTGGTCATCTCTGACAAAGTCAGAAGTGTGGATCTAAACTGCTGGCCACTCGAACTTACACATAGAGATTTTTAGGCAAAATTTAAACTTCAATATTTTCAACAGGAATGCAAATTTTTGAACGCGTCTTGCAGATTTTAAGAGCGAATTTTTTTCGGATTAAGCTGCATGACGTATATTTATCGTAGGATCATAGGTTTATTATATACGGGGTGATCAATGAAGTCATGCAAAAAATCAAAGAGTTTGTATGAGTGAAATTTCCGCAAAAAATTTTTTTGGCCGTTGCAATATGGGTCGTTACTAAGGTAACATCAATATCTCTAGACGTTTTTGTCACTTTTTGTATTAAGGCCCTTAGGTCTTGTACACACTACTAAACATAAAATTTTGGGTAGCAAAATTTTTAAAATGCTATAACTTGCCATTGGATTGACGGTTCTTGATGATTTTTACGGATTTGGAATCCTTATTTCACATAGATTTTCTATAATCTATACTCGATTTGAAATTGGTTGATAGTAATAAATCATTTTTAGCAGCCGATTCCATAGGCGCACCTACCTGACGTGCCGGTTTGAACCCTATTTACTTATCCGAATAATTTAGTAATCATTATTGTCATAACAGGTAAAAATAATTATGCCGAGAATTCCGGGAACAATTAATACACAATGTTACTTTTCAGGTAGTTACGAAAAATTAGGTACCTCTACTTATTGGTATAAAACTGTGAGTCATTTTAAGAGCGAACAAACCTAATGCGAGTATTCTAGGACACACATTTGGGTAATTTTTGAAAATGGAGAGTCTTTCAGGATTTATTCCAGTTAAGCGAGCTGCGAAATCAGCGCTAAGCATTAGTGAAAAGATTATTGTGCTTAATGTATTTAATGCACTTAGATATCAAAAAAGTGCAATAAGTATCGATTCTGCAGTGGAACTTTGTTCAAAGATGACAGGTATTGGAAAAGCAACCATCTACAGGCTGATGCGGGAAGAAAAGACAGGAACCGTGACGCCACCAAAACCATCTCCAGGAAGGCGAACAATACCGATCGATGAGGACGAAAAGGCCATCATAAGACGAAAGGTGCATTCATTCTATTTCAATAAGGAGATCCCTACTTTGGATAGAGTTTTAGGGGCAGTAAAAGAAGACTTTCCTGCAATCAAGAGAGATAAACTATGGAAAGTTCTAAGAGAAATGAATTTTAGATGGGAAAAACATAGTCGGAAGTCTCATTTGCTCGAAAAAGATGAAATAGTATGTTGGAGACGTAATTATTTGAGAAAAATAAGAAAATTTCGCAATGAAAACAAAACAATTTTCTATTTGGACGAAACATGGCTGAACGAAGGCTACACAGTTGGAAAAATATGGACAGACAAAAATGTGACTTCTCACCGGCAAGCATTTTTAGACGGTCTATCAACAGGAATAAATCCGCCCTCTGGAAAAGGAAAACGATTAATTATAACTCACATCGGTAGCTCCAATGGATTTTTAGAAGGTGGACTATTATCATTCCAATCAGTTCGTACAGGCGATTACCACGAGGATATGAATGCTGATGTTTTTGAGGAGTATTTCGAACAAATGATAGAGCTGATTCCACCTGGCTCCGTCATTGTGTTAGATAACGCTCCGTATCACTCCAGAAGATTGGAGAAGATGCCTACAACTGCTTGGCGAAAAGCAAAAATTATCGAGTGGCTTGTGGAGAAACAAATACAATTTGAGGACAATATGGTTAAAAAGGAGTTGCTATCAATTGTAAACACCCATAAACATCGGTTTCAAAAATATGTTGTTGACGAAATGGCCAAAAAACAAAATATAATAGTGCTTCGGCTCCCCCCCTACCATTGCGAATTAAATCCGATCGAACTGGTATGGGCTCATGTGAAAGGTTATGTGGCTAGAAAAAATACCACTTATAAAATGAGTGATGTTCAAAAACTCTTTGAAGAAGCGCTTCAAGAAGTCAACGCGGGGAAGTGGCAAAGATGTATAGAGCATGTACTAAAGGAGGAGGAAAAAATGTGGCAATTGGATAGTTTACTGGAGAAAACGGTCGAACCACTTATTATCAATTTAGGGGAAGAAGACAGTCCCTCAGATATTTCATTTTCTGATGATGATTAATTTAAAGCGAAGAACTGTAATGACTTACTATAAATTTTATAGAATTTCAAATAGAAACATTTTTCCAAATTTACTTGTTTATTAGTTGCTTTATTGTTATTAGTATTATATTTATTCAAATACAAGGGTAACAAATTATGCCACACATCCGAATGTTCACTAAATTATATAATTATTGTGTTTAATATAAACTTAAACCCACCCGAAAGCACGTGCATGAGTGCAAAACATCACAGGTAGAATACTACCGCTTATTGTTCGAGCCTCGGGTTAAGCTTTGTATTCGACGCCCTTATCAGATCTATAGGAATGGAAAGTTTAATAAATGCAAAAGGGTCTAGACTTTCAATGTATATACTATTTAAAACTTGGCAATTTAGGTGGACCACTCTGTGTACGTGTTTGACGGATTTTAATGATTTATTACTATCAACCAATTTCAAATCGAGTATAAGCATTTTATTTGGGGGTTGAAATATACAGGTTTAAATTTACACATTATAGCGGGTCGATAATAGACAAAAACGTAGCGATAAGAACAAGTTTATTACATTATATTCTACAACATACAAGATTGGTTAACAACGGCCAGAAGTCAATTCTTACAGCAGGAGGACCAACAAAATATTAGTTTCTCTTTTTTTTATTAATGTACCTACTTAATTTCGGATGAATTATTACCAAAGATTAGGTATTTAAAGATAGGACACTTGGCAATTTTCCATTGATATTTGCCGGGTTTTTTTAGGGATTGCAGGAACCTTTAAATTAGGTTTAGAATTAGAAATTTTGTAAGAATTGACTTTTGGCCGTTGTTAACCAATGTTGCATATTGTAGAATATAATGTAATAAACTTGTTCTTGTCGCTACGTTTTTGTCTATTATCGACCCGGTATAATGTGTAAATTTCAACCTGTATATTTCAACCCCCAAATAAAATGCTTAGATTATAGAAAATCTACGTGAAATAAGGATTCCAAATCCGTAAAAATCATCAAGAACCGTCAATCCAATGTCAAGTTATAGCATTTTAAAAATTTTGCTACCCAAGTTTTATGTTTAGTAGTGTGTACAAGACCTAAGGGCAGGCGCGGCCCGTGAAATTTCAAAGTTGCATATCTCTGTTGCTACTTCTGGGACCCATACCAAATTCAGGTTTTTTAATAGTGAGCCTACTAGGAATGTTTGGGTAAAGAAAAAAAATATTTTGCAATTTGCGAAAAAAAGTTGATTTTTTGAATTGACCCACCAGAATAAAAAATTAACACGCTTAGATATTTTATTTATTATTTTTTCTAAACAAATTTTACATCATTTTGTCGACAATTCTTAAATTTTAAGAGAAAAAAATGTGTTAGTAGAAAGATAAAGTCATTTGAATTTTTTCAACCGAAAAATAATTTAAATTTTCGGTTGCAAAAAATTCAAATGACTATAACTTTCTACTAACACATTTTTTTCTCTTAAAATTTAAGAATTCTCGACAAAATGATGTAAAATTTGTTTAGAAAAAATAATAAATAAAATATCTAAGCGTGGTAATTTTTTACCCAGGTGGGTCAATTCAAAAAATCAACTTTTTTTCGCAAATTGCAAAATATTTTTTTTCTGTACCAAAACATTCCTAGCAGGCTCACTATTAAAAAACCTGAATTTGGTATGGGTCCCATAAGTAGCAACAGAGATATGCACCGTTGAAATTTCACGGGCCGCGCCTGCCTAAGGGCCTTAATCCAAAAAGTGACAAAAACGTCTAGAGATATTGATGTTACCTTAGTAACGACCCATATTGCAACGACCAAAAAAATTTTTTGCGGAAATTTCACTCATACAAACTTTTCGATTTTTTGTATGACTTCATTGATCACCCCGTATATAATAAACCTATGGTCCTACGATAAATATACGTCATGCAGCTTAATCCGAAAAAAATTCGCTCTTAAAATCTGCAAGACGCGTTCAAAAATTTGCATTCCTGTTGAAAATGTTGAACTTTAAATTTTGCCTAAAAATCTCTATGTGTAAGTTCGAGTGGCCCAGCAGTTTATTTAAATCACGAAAAATAAAAGCGACGTTGAAAAACATTAATTGCATTGTATGTTAAGTGATGTCTGCTATAGTGATGGTAGTATTAGTTTTCAAATGTACAGTAGCTGAAAAAAATGACCATCACTATAAGCTGAAAATTCGGCCAGTGTTGAAATCAGTGAGCTGCAAGGGAAACTGTAAATGTTTTCCCGGGTGAACTCTTAGATTAGGTGTCTAAGGAGGAACAGGTGAAATATTTATAGGCTTGAATAAAAGAAAAAAGCCATATGTACTTGGGAGAACATACCGGAGTTTGAACATTGTCACTAGTAAATAGTTCAGAGACAACATATTCTTGCTTGGACGCACTGTTACCGTCGAATGCGGTATTCGATTATTAAACTCTATAGGAATCGGCAGAATATACAAAAAAACGTAATATGCGATAGTAATTTTGAAAAATATCCTGAAAAATATCTATTAATTTCTAGTTGAGTCGCAATTTATATTAATTAAACTTACTTTAATCTGATTATGTATCTCACCACAAATAGCTAGCTACGCAAAAGTCTTAATTAAAAAATTCCCCATATTTATAGTGGGCGTTTACTATTTTCACAAGGATTCAACTTTTATGGTAGATGGGACATTTATTCGCAATTTATATGTCGTAATATTATTAACAACAAATCCTAAAAGGAAACCATTGTTTGTAATTTTGGCAATTAATTATGTTTGTTTATTTATAGATTTCTTGAAACATATAAAATCATATAAGTGATTTTAAAAAGGGGGTCAATGAAATAAATTACGCAACTTAATCGGTTCAACTTTTGGCAAAAACTATCTATCTCTATTTCTTTTTCTTCTTAAGAAATGTTGTTTAAATTGTCAAAATATAAGCTGAATGTTTTACCTCTGCTATGAATGAACTATGCTTGCAGTGAGTCTAACCTGGTGATGTAAATGAAAAATAAAATATATCGATAAAATCCGATAAAATACTTCGAAAATACTGTTTGCATGAAAAAATATTTTACCTATCTCTAAAATGATTCATCTTATTGTTATCGCATAAATAAGCATTAAAAAAGTTAAATTAGCATTAGGTATAGGTATAACTAATTCGGTTTTAATATTGTCGGTGACAAGTCTTTGCAAGTTGGTAAGCAATGACAAAAAAAACCTTACAGCCGCTTTTGTGGGGAAACTTGTTCCGTTCAAACTAAATGTAGGTAGAGGTGAATACAGCCCCTTTCCCACATTATCAGCAGTCTCTGCAAAACAGGAAGATTTACTTACTTACTACCAACACTTGGACGTCCGTCATGCTGATTTTAAGGAGAGATTCCAGGATATTTTAAACATGGATATACCGAGTTGGGTTTTAGATCCTTTCGCAAATGCAGATACAGCAGAGTCATCAAATTTAGAAGAGGAACTCGTAGAACTCAGAACTAACGAAGAACTAAAAGTAAAATTCAGGAATGGATACCAAGAGTTCTGGCTTCAAAAATCAATACAGCACTCTGCCCTGGGTTGTGGGAAATAGTACAGAATTTTTTAATTGCATTTCCTTCATCGTATTTGGCTGAGCGTGGGTTCAGTGCAGTATCAAATTTACTTTCTAAGAAAAGGAACAGACTGCAGATCACAAAGCGTGGCGATTTACGACTGATGTTGACAAAATTGGAACCGGGCGTTAACAAATTGATAAAACTCCACCAGACTCAACCATCTCATTAATTGTTTTATTTTTGTGGTAATTTTTAAATTTTTAATAAACAATTGTCTACTTTTAATGGTCTTTTTAATTTCTACTTTGTGGTTCTTAATATATAGATAGATAGATGAAATATAGATAATGTGTAACAATATTTTAATATTTTGTAACGATAGCGATTAATTTTAGCCATATTAATTCTAGAAAGCACTTGGAATTTTTTTTATGGAAGTTTGAATTTTTTTTCTCGCATAGTTTAACATTTTTTCCTCCCCCCTCACCCGCGGTGTACTTTGACTAAATTTAAGCCAAAGGTTTATATTTGTTTTCAGATTTTGTTAATGTTGTGTGGCCTAAGTTATTTAAGTCCAAAATGAAAATCCTAGATCAATAGTTTGAAAAGAAAACTTGATTTTATTATTTTTTTTTAGGTTAAGCAGCTTTATTTTATAAAAAAAATAGTATGAAATTCTTTTAAAGCGTTGCACCGAAAGAGATTGTCATGACACAAGCATACAAGGCCCCTAAAAAGAAGTAAGAATAATATATTAAACTTTTCGCATATTCATTTGTTTTATGTTAAAACAGTACACTGAAAAAACATTGTGGGACATTTCACTACAATTGTGTACCTTTTTCCAACAATTTGTTCTCAAAAACTTCCAAGACCAATTTGTAGCAAAATTTGCTACAATTATATGAAAATGTATAAAAACTGTTGTAACTAATAATCCAATTAGAGTAAATTGCTCTACAAAGACTTTGCTACAATTTTGTGTGAAAAAAAGTCCAAACGATTTTTTCAGTGTATAGTTTGCGGCTCTTTCGACATTTTCAAACGCCATTCTCTTGAAAACCGTTAAAGATAGGTATGGGGTATGATGCAAGATTTATACTTAGAATTTTACGTAGAATCGAAATTTTAAAAAATATACAGGGTGTTTCGTTTAAAATATCAAAGTTGACTGTATTTCCGGTTGAACCGGAAACGATAGTCAGATGTTCGAGCACTCAAAATCTGCATCTAAAGCAACCATACGAGTTCCCAAAATTTCAAATCGATATTTTATTTCTTAACAAAATAACTATCTGGCCAGTAATCTCGTGGTCACCCGTTATAGTGCTTTCGGTACGCCCCTCAATGGTTTTCATTTAGGATAAATTAGTACTCTGATGGTTTGGTACCAGTTTAAGCGATACTCTCAATAAACTAAAAAAAATAGTCCAGGCATGTCCAAAACGACACTTATAAACCAACAAGTATTCTTAAGTTTTTCAAGTATCGTAAAATAGTGAAGGCTGTTCTATATTAGACTAACACGATTTTCAAGTATTGACCTAAAATCCCTAATCTTGCCTGCCTATCTAAACATAAAACGTAGCAAATATAGTTATTATAAATATGCTGTTGCTACAATCGCCTATCACTGCGATATGAGTGAATTAAGAACTAAACGCGGTAGGTAGGCAATAATAATTGTTCAGTAATTAACTATAAAATGATTCGATTTTTACTTACAGTCAACGGTTTAAGTGTCTTGTCCCCAATATAATTCGTTACAAAATACCTGTGTGTAAACTTGGATTTTTGTGAAAAATTATGAAAGGTAGCACAGCGTTTCATCAGCGATATTTTTGTAATAACACTGCACAGTAAAATGAATGACCTTGATGCACAATTGATGTTTGGTGTAATATAATGTTTATTATCCATAAAAGATATTTAACAAGCTAATATAATAACAAACCTTTGATAACAAAGGGTATATACGGTTTTTGGAATTACAAACCCAGTGCCATAATCTTACTTCGCTGTCGTGGCTGTCACTAGTCCTTGCTCAATATTTAAGGCTTATATCACTGATATTTTCCGAGGCATAAAAATTTAGTTTCATGACAATATTTTTGACCTAAGCAAAAATTCAGAAATCGACTTTTATCAGATGATCCTTTATGCAGTTTTCAAATTCATTTGTATTTTTTCAAAGACGGTTTATATCACGTACCTGGATTCCATATTTTGGATCAGAGGTTATTGGACAACCTATAAATTTATTATTCTTCTAAAGAAAATGAAATGTGAGTAATCTTAAGAGTAGACACAACATTGTCACTACCCAGCTGTGGTTCTAAACGTCTGGAATAAGAAGAGTCAATATGCATCTAATCAAAAGAAATATTTTTTGTACTTTCTACATATTATATTTTAACGTATTTATATAGAAATGAATATTTATATCTATGGTGGTATTGTTTTATTCGCGTTCATTTTGATTTTTATTAAGAAATATATTACATATTTTCATACAAAAATCGAAACTTGCAAAATGTTTTCTGATTGGTTGTGACGCTGCATGGCCTGTTCTTAAATAAAAGTGTTATTGTGGATAGTGTATTGTAAATTTGAGTGTTAAGTTATTTTCGTATTTGTTTTCCGAAGATAAGGTTTCTTGGATAGGGAACACTATATTAAAATTTATTTATTTATTTATTTATTTATTCAATATATACGGCATTACACCATTTTTACAATAACGTACTTAAAATTAACAAATCACAATCAGATGACTGTTGATCGCTATTTCATTAAGTAATTGAATCAACAATAATTGGTACAGTAGACTAAATAGATCCTGAAAAGTAACAATACCCAGTGAACTAGTTCACACCCTCCGTTCAACCCACATTCCATCACACATTCTCCCAAATGCCCTGCGTGACACTGCCAGATCAAGCCCCCCGGAATAGCCATTATAACTTCTTTGCATCCTGGACATAGGGCAATAGTATCCATAATTCGTGCGATGATAGGAACACCTAAACAAAGGCCGATGCCTCAAACGGCAAGAACCGATAGGAGCATTAAAATTCAGCAGCGCCAGCAGATCAGCTGAATCCACAACGCCATTGACCAGCTTATGTAGGAAACCCAATTCACCGCGTAATCTACGGAATTCCAAGGACTGTACACCCAGCAACCTACACCTATCAGGATATTCCAGACCAGCAACATTCATACCAGTCCTAAAAGCATAGGCTCTAAGAAATCTCTTTTGCACACTTTCTATAGAGTTTATATGAGCCCGGTAATAAGGCGACCATATCAGCGAACAGTACTCCAGGCAAGGTCGTACATAGGCAAAATACAACAATTTAAAAGTCTGAGCAAAAGGCACTACTATGGCGCGATATAAACCCCAGCCGCCTGGATGCTTGACCAATAATTTTGATGAAATGACTACGAAAGCTTAGTTTTCTATCCAAAACTATCCCCAAATCCCTAATCTGACAAGATCGATTCAACTCATCCCCATTAATGTTATAAACAAATCGTTTAAAGTCGTGAAGCCTGGAGAACGTAATCACTGTACATTTCGATGTATTCAAGCTTAGACCATTTGAGTCAGACCAGGAGATCAGCCTATCCAGATCGCGCTGTAGTCTTTGATTGTCAAAATCATCCCTTATAGCTCGGTAGAGTTTCAAGTCATCCGCAAACAGCAGATGCTCAGATTCCAAGTCATGCACTGCCAATGTCATTGGTAAAGAGTTTAAAGAGAATCGGACCACAGTGAGATCCCTGCGGCACCCCCGATGACACCCCGAGCTCCTTGGAAAGAAAGTTGTTAACTTTAACACATTGGAATCTGCCCACTAGAAAGCTCTTCAGCCATTCCAGTGCTGTACCCCTGACACCCATCTGTCCCAGTTTGCCCAGCAACACTTGGTGGTTCACCCTGTCAAACGCTTTACTGTAATCAGTATAAATACTGTCTACTTGAAGACCCTCTTCCAGGGACTCGATCAGATATTGCTGGTATTCCAGCAGGTTAGTGGACGTTGAACGCCCCGGGCAGAAACCATGCTGTTCGGGAACAATTACACCCAGACTAGACAGGGACAGCCGATCAGCCACCAATCCATCCAGAACCTTGGGAATAGTCGATTGCTGACAAATGCCCCTATAATTCTGTACATTATCCCTGTCACCGGACTTAAATATTGGGTACATATAGCTATACTTCCATAAACTGGGGATAATTCCCGTGGAGAGGGATAAATTAAATAGTTTAAACAGAGGGTATGCAAGAGTGTATACACAATTTTTCAATATAAAAGGGGGAACCCCATCTGGCCCATATGAAAACGATGGACGCAATTTAGACAGCTCAGCAAAGACATCGCAGAGCCCAACCGAGAAACTACTCACATCGAGCACCCCTCCACTCCTGCAAACTGGGACCTGGAGTCCATCATCAGAATACACAGATGCAAAGAAGGTGGCAAACATATTGACGATGTCCTCGCCACTAGATCCCTCATCGTCACCAAGGTGCATTGACTCCGGCAGATCTGAGGATCCTCTCATCCCGCTCATGTGCCTCCAGAATGCCTGAGGGCGCTCCCGAATTTCGCTCTCTAACTTAAATATATAATTCCTGTAGCAAGCGTCATGCACCCGACTGCATCTCGCTCGTAGCTCCGAGAACTGCTCATAATAGTGTCCCCCACCCGTGAGTTTATACTGCTTATGTACCGATTTCTTTTTTATGATCAGTTCCCGAAGCTCAGACGAGAACCAACTAGGAAAATTATTGCTCTTGAAAGTCTTTACAGGTACAAACATATCAAATGCATAATAGATACAATCATACATTTTTTCACATGCATCAGCCACACTAGAGCAGCCCATACAAGCATCCCAGTCCAGACAAGCAAAAAACTCATTCATCGCTTGCAGATTGGCACTGCGAAAGTCATAATATTGGACATTATATTTAAGTTTCTTATCTAATCTTATCTAATCTAAAATTAAAAAGACTGTTCAACAATGTTCGAAAAGGGTTGTCTGCAAGAACAGTTGAATAATTTTTGGTTAGTACATTTATGACTGCTTATTTTTCTACAAATCCCGACTTTACCTACATCTACAGAATTTAAAAGAGTAAAAGCTTAAAGGTAATTTTTGTAAAGAAATATTAATTGTTATGTGATAATAAGCTTTAAATAAGTTTTTTTTCCTTTTTATTTATCTTATGCTATACCTACTTTGACAGTGGTAAATTATAACCTCAATATTTGTCATTCAACTGTTGTTGAGATTAATTATACCGTAAAAATAAATGTATAGCAAAATATGCTTACTTGAATTTGGCGATACGAACACTTAATGAAATATTTATGTTAAATTCTTAATTACTTTTACACTACTTTCTCCTGACGCTTTTCATTATTTAATAAAATTACACATAAATTACACTACGAGTATAATCAAAAAACTGACTGTACGCAAACATCTACGATGTAAGCAGATTCGGGTTAGGTGGGGTAAGTACGTTATAGATAGGCAACTTACTATACCAGATTGGTTCCCATCTGACATCTGACGTCATTCAAAGCGCGCGAAAATGGCGGCTGTTTAATATGGAATAAATTATACTGAATAGTAAAACATTTTTTAGTTAAATAATCCTAATCATTTTCTTAAAAATAATAGATTCTTCAACCCTAGACCCATGATACAATAAACGGAAGATATGATACCAAACTGTGTCAAATTCGTCCGGGTTCGCGCATAACGTCACCCTGTGAGCTAGGTATTTTTGAAATTTATAACGCTCTTTATAGAGTTTACGTTAGTTATAGGCGATTTTATATAAATTCTGTTAGCAGTATACTCTGCCTCATGCTTATAATACAAATTTTAAAGTATACGATTTAAAATAACCAGGTAAATAAAGGTATAAATGAATTTAAAATGATATATATTGCTGCTATATAATTGCCTGCCAATTGCTTTTTATGTATTTATTTACGGAAAAGAAAATGTAAATACTTTTATAAAATAAAACTGCTTAATAATTAAGATAATAATTTTTATTTAGAAATTTTTTTATTCTTATTTAATATATACAGAGTCTCCCGAAAATATCTTATAAATAAGAATTTTGTTTGTGACGGAAACATGTTTTTTAGGGTAGTTTTTTTTTGAGTTTTTTACACTTTAAATAGTAAATTATTAAAAATAATTATTTCTTTTGTATTCTTTGATTTCTCAAATTAAAAAAATCTTGGAATGCCAAAAATTATTCTAAACAAGAAAAAAATATATCTATAAAATTGAATAAAACAAGAAATTTTAAGAAAATAGCCTTTTTTTCAATCTCTTTGTCGAATTTTCTCGATTAAAGTCTGTTGGTGCGTTACCATGGAGATATTTAGCAATTGTTTGTCACAGTCAACTTTTTTATTGAAGCGAGTTTGTAAAAACATTAAACACGTTTGACAATTTGAGCTCATACCTACAAATGATTTGATTGGTTTTAAGGTTCGCAGATGAAAATCGTTGGGAAACCAAGCAAAACGATTAAATATTAGAATAACTTATAAATGTCTAATGACGACTTATTAACAATGACTGGACAAGAACCTGTCAAAACCTAACTGATCAACTAGAAGATCCTAAGTTCTAAATCTTCAACCTTTTTAGTGAATCTAAACAAATTTGTAGGTTTGTAATGTCGTGCTTGAACAATTGACGCAATCATAAAAATACATGGATATGCCTTATTGCCTTATTGCAGCATAGCGTCAGATTTGAGTTAATTCCGACACCGCAGAGTAAAAATTGAAATAATTCGTAGCTGTCTGGCTCCTGGCTCGCCATTCTCTATGAGGCACCTACAACCTTATCTATTAAGCAGTTGGCAGTGTTGTAATACTTATCAGTGCAGTGTAAATGTATGTCTTTGACTCCTTTACATTGAACAAATTTAGCAACAAAAATAATGATCATAATAAATTTAACCTCTCTGTTTTAAATACTAATGTAAATATCCAATATTAGACCTTAAAATACAGGCATTAATCGACCGTTACAAAATATCTCTTATGTACATGTTAATAATATGTCAATACGTTTAATAACGCTTCGCCTACTTTCGACATTATACACGGACTTGTTTTAAAATATTGCAGCTTTTTTCATCAACGACATGCTTTTAAATCGTTTTTATTTACATTTTGTGGGTGGTATAACGGTGCTAAAAGAGAATTTATGAAAAAATATAAAAATTCATTGAATAAATGTCATTTTTCATATTAGGCAATGTTTGTTTATTTAAAAAAATAGAAACTTACTTTATTTGAATTGCTGATCAAGTGCAAACTGGAGGTTTGGTTTTAAAAACGGAAATATCCCAAACATTTTTAATAAAAACCTGAAATTCTGTAACGGTTTAGAAAAAATTCTACGAGCGTGCGGAAAGTAACTACTTTCCGCACTCACATACGTGTGACAGAACTCCGCTTCGCGTCGTTCGGTCAACTGCAGTCGCGTGCGGCAAAGTAACACTTTCCGTACTTATTCCTAAATAGCTATTACTGCTGACAGGCTTCTAGTAAGTCCATCTTAGACGGAAACTGTGGACTTCAAAGTTAGAACTTTGGTGTTCAATTTATTTAAATTAAAAGACAATTAAGCTTACTAGTAAGCCTAGTACACAGCATCGTCATGCGATTCATTTAAAAAAATCTTTCATTTCATTTTAGTGTTTCTAATAATCCCAAAACCTTACATGATTTTAACCCCTGTAAGTGTGGAGCATTAATGTACAGGGTCTTCCAACGAGGACTGAACAGGGGCTCATTTTTGAGCTTCCTTGTATTTAAAGAAAAATCTAAAATAGCCCATCGATGTACTTTTTCCTGCAGAATTCAAAAATGAAACCAAAAATTTATTTGAACCAGAAACAAAAGAGTTACGCTATGGATAAGGTGTTTTTTAAATGGAACATAGCTTTTTTTATACGATTTTCGGAACGAGTGATTTTTTTTATGTCCGTTCTGATTAAAATATTTAATATTGTGACAGCTATTTTTATTAAATTTTAATGTTTTATCCAGTATAATTTAACTTCAACCTGTTTGAAACATACACTAGGTAATAAAGGTAAAATCACCTTGAAATCCTTCAAAGTCAAAAAATTTGACAAATTTACTATAATATTTCCGAAATGAATTATTCATTAGATGAGAGATTGCAGATTGTTATCTTGTTCTACAAATGCCAAGAAAATGCAAGAGAAGCAAGGAGAAGATTTATTGCAAATTTTCACAGAAATTATATATATATATAAGTATATATATATATATATATATATATATATATATATATATATATATATATATATATATATATATATATATATATATATATATATATATATATATATATATATATATATATATATATATATATATATATATTATAGTAAATGTGTCAAATTTTTTGACTGAAGGATTTCAAGGTGATTTTACCTTTATTACCTAGTGTATGTTTCAAACAGGTTGAAGTTAAATTATACTGGATAAAACATTAAAATTTAATAAAAATAGCTGTCACAATATTAAATATTTTAATCAGAACGGACATAAAAAAAATCACTCGTTCCGAAAATCGTATAAAAAAAGCTATGTTCCATTTAAAAAACACCTTATCCATAGCGTAACTCTTTTGTTTCTGGTTCAAATAAATTTTTGGTTTCATTTTTGAATTCTGCAGGAAAAAGTACATCGATTGGCTATTTTAGATTTTTCTTTAAATACAAGGAAGCTTAAAAATGAGCCCCTGTTCAGTCCTCGTTGGAAGACCCTGTACACTCTTAGCCATTGAGAAATTCCATGGCTTATAAATCATGAGACCATAATTAGATCCTAGTAGAATTTACATGGAACCACAGCGGGTGTATTCTCTCATTAAAATCGGTGTATCAATGCCGAAGTTATGCGTAAACATACAATAAAAAAAATTATAGTAATAATAAAAGAAACAGTACAATAATTGAGCACATCCTTCTTCTAGAAGTCGGTTAATAAATAAAATATAGTTGGGCAGTTTTTGTTAAGCTTAAAAAAATTACATGTGGTACCAACTTAATAGCGTGTGTACAGCTTTATCGTCGAATACGCGTAAAGAACCGAAACGCAGGTGCGGTCGCTCTTCCGGAACCGTGCGATCAGAGACAGTTCGTAGGGCAAGGTCTTCTGACTCATGCAAGGACGCTCGTTGCTCTCTTTTGTGTTGTGATGCTTTGATACTAATGGTACTTTTTATTGATGTGTTCTTAATTGTCTGATTGTTAGTATAATAAACAGGTATACTTTGTGGTTTTATACATAAATTCTTTTAACAAATACGTTTGAATAAATGCGGTCCAGGAAAGAACAGTGCCGACAAGAGCTCTATGACCTTATTAATAAAATAAAATTTATAGTTGCTTTATTTTTTGAAATCAAAGTAGATACTCCAGTCGTAAAAATAACAAATGTCTTTTATTAGAGAAGTCTCCAAATTCCTCACAAAGTTCTAATTTTGAACCTCTTGCGGCTGCAGCGGAACGAAAGCATCATGAGGTCAGTCGGTCATACTGTTGTTTACCTCCCTCGGTGGAGGAGAATATGGTAAAAAAATCACCCCTCGGGATTTTTAAGATTTTTACATTTTTAGGTCTCTGGATCACTAGAAACATGATTTCCTATTTCGTCCTGTCTGCCTGTCGGTGCAATCCTTTTACAAAACTTACACTTTTGGTATATAGCTCAGCGTTTTACCGTTAAATCAAGGCTTTTTGATCTCCCCCAGACAACTTATAAAATAAAAATTTTTCTGTTTTTACTGTCATTGAAATACAGTTACATGTTAAATTTTCAACTCCATTGAAATACATGGAGTGTTACATGTTAAATTTTTAACCCTCTGCTAGACCCTGTTTTATTAGAAGTATAGCGATGCAACTTGATATACATAGGTAAAACTCAGAGTCTTAAGATTATGTTAATATGCCAAATATGCCTAAAAATACCTAAAAATACATTGAGAACAGTGACAATAAAGTTTTAAATATCAGGTTCCCTCATTTGGTACGAAAAGGGAAAAGAGCTAATACAAGAGGTGTGAAAAATTGATGTTTTTCAAAAAATGCTTTTTTAGATATTTTTTGTAGCTGCGCTGAAATTTGACCATGTCAAGATTTATCGCTAGGTATACTTCTAATAGAATAGGGCCTAACATGAGGTTAATAATTTAACAAGTAAAAGGTTCACTTTTAAAAAAAAATGCTTTATATTACATTTTCAATAGAATTTGGCATAAGTAGGTTGTTATTTATGAAATTAAATTCGTTTTTATACAGGAGTGGGATTTTAAATAGTATTTTATTTATTGTTACTATAATTTAAGAACGTTTGAAAAAAGGACTTTGATGTATCTACAGCTTTCAGTTAAAATTCAGAGCTTTCATGCAAGACAGAGGCTGAAAAATTTTTTTAAAAAATTGTTGTAGCTTTGGAGTAACTTAAAAAGAGGATATTTTATATACAAAGCATTTTAATTGGAGAAATGAACTTTTAAATTTTATACCGGGGAAATTAAAACAAAATTAATTATATTTTTATTACAATGAATGTGTTCAATTATTATAATAGTCTCTATATCAACATACTGCCATTTGCCTTTATTACTAGAATTATTAAAACGGATTAGTTCATGTAACTTATGTACGTGTTACTGTTAACGAATGGCGAAATAGTGTGCTGTAAGGGTATCAGCAGAAAAACAGCAAAATCAGGAGATCAAGCGAACTCTTATACTGGAAAAATAAATTTACATTCTGATCAATCGGTTCTTTTTCTGACATTTATCAAGAAATTTCTATATCACTAGCTATAGAAAATACACATTATATAAGTAAGTCAACAAAGAAAAGGAATATTTGAAATTGAACTTTTCTCATGTTTTTTAAAGCTATCCATTTAACGTCAATCTTCTTCAAGTGATTACCTAATATAATATACAGTGAGGATTTCAATTTGGAGTTTAATGAGTTGTGCAATAATTATCTGGTTAAATTTAAGTCTGGAATGACGAGCAACTGCCATCACTGCACGAACGTGTGCCTATAATTAACTTTTGATAGTCGAAAAAATCTTGGTGACGATGGACTTTTGGAACGCTAAATATGAAGCGCTGAAAGGACTATATGAAATGAATGATTATCTCGCTAAAAGACGTGAAAATTTGTGTCTTGTTCTTCCAGACGGACATCTTTTGCAATTTTCAAATTGTTTTTCCTGTAAATACCATAAAAATTGTAATTACCAGAAATAATGTATCAGACGCAGCAAAAATGATATTTTTTTGTATATCGATGAGAGTTTGAAGGCTCTCCGAGAGAGAATTTTAATTTTTTGTTGTCGCGGTAGCTACGATGTTGCAGATGGTGTATTAAAAAAGAACGGGTTTTTCCAGTCCCGGAAAAAAGCCAAATAAAAGGCCAGTTCTTTTTCGAAAATAGCGTTTTTTTTTGTTGGGGAAAATTAATTTATTAGATCTATTTGCAGTAAAAGAGCATACAATTTTAGTTAACAGTTATCTGGAAGGACAGGGTTCTATTCAAGATCTATTTTATGGGATATTGCATCACGAAATGATTGTGATCCGTTGGTATGTGGCAAAGTCTTCGTGCAAACCAACCCCTTAAACCAGTGGCTACTCGTTTGTTACAGTTGATATCCACATCGGCAGGATCTAAAAGAAATTGGTCATCATTTCAGCAGATGCAGTCTAAACAAGAAACAGACTTACAACCACGATTGGAAAAGCTTGTTGCAACTCGCAGTAGCCTTTTTCTTAGGGATGAACAACTTCATGAAAGCGTGTGGAGCGAAGCGCCTGGCGTGTGACTTGACGCGCTTCGTGCCATGAGAACGGTCTGGCGCGACAAACTTAAGGCCGCATGTGTGTTCCCGTCGCGTCGATGGGCGGTAAATTTTGCACTTCAAAGGAAACGCACCGCGCGCGGAAACGGAGCGACTCGGGTACCCGGTAAAAGATTTTTGTACCTGAACAAAAAATCGCCATCCGAGATAAGAATTTTAGTCCGGGCGCATATATTAAATTAGTTGTATTTTTCAACTATTGTATTGTTCTAGTTTTCCATACACAAAATGCCCGAAGAAAGGTGTAAGTTAATGTAAATACACTGTTTACAATAAATTTAAATAATAATTTTGTACAAATAACGAATTTATTTTATTAATTATTTAAACGGTTCAGGTAGTCTATGCGCCTGGACTAAATATCTTGGACATTCGGCATATTTTAAAAAAATCAGTTTCTGTAGGAATATGAATTATAAGTTGACGAGGACTATACAGGCCGTGAGATTGCGATCGTTTTAAGCGCATCGGCGCGGCACTCCGCACTCCACACGCCAGGCGCGTCCCTCCACACGCCGTGTAATGCCACCTTAAAACATTTGTTTACAAAAATAAAAATATATTACAAATTCCGAACATTAATCCCATTCATGGAATACGACAAAAAACTAAATAATTAATCATCGGTGAAAAGTGTTAACCTGCTAATTCCACTTATAGGTCAAAATGGGTTTTTGGCATTATTAGAAAGAGAAGAAACTATTCTATTAGTAAGAAAAATAGCGTTCTCTATTTAAAATATAAATAAATTGATATTGTGTGTCAATAATTCATGCTATCTCCACGCAATTCAAATTTAGCCGACGAAATGCTGCTAGCTCCGGTATTTCCATTGCGTTTATGTCTATACAGCCACATAGTATGGTTTACTCCTGTGTTTTTTTGCGATTGTATTAGTTTTTTATAATGTATAGCTGTTCTATTGATTATCAATGGTGAAGATGTGTATAAACTATACTTTTATAAAAAAAAATATTAAGAAAAATGTCGATTATTTATTGAAAATTAATTATATCATTGAAGTATAGGGTTAATATTACTTATCGAAATGAAGAAATCAGCTTTTCTTATACCATTTTATGGATAACTGAATGGATTTAGCAGCATTGAAGAGCGGCTAACTCCGTAAAATTCGTACACATTTTTTTATTTGTAAAGAACGAAGATCTGCTATGTCCAAAAATTTCCCTAATAAAATTAAAATAATGTAAGAAATGACTTTCTTGATTTTTCAATAGGTGTTCTTATTGCGTGAAAATAATATAACGCAAATTTACATTTATAAAAGGTATAATAATTTATCTAGGCGGTTTTAATGCTCTCCTGTAAAATTGGTTTAAATGGAGTTAGCAGGTTAACACTTTTCACCGACGTTATATTCCTTTACGTAGAGCAATTTAACTTAACTCTATTAAAAAAATCATTAAATACTAGAATAAAAATTATTCATATTTTACCGAAAAGTATGAAGAATCTGAATCTTCTTACATTCAAAGATAAATTAAAAGACTGGATCTTTCAAAATTGTCAACGAATATATCAGTTTTTAACATGTTTTTACACGTTTTAAATTATTCCTTAATTATTGTTAATTTGATTTTTATCTTTAATTTTAATTTTATTTTGTGTAATTAATTAGCATTAATTCACTATTGCCATAAAGCCGCACAAATCTATGGATTTATGGCAATTTTTTACAATACTTTATTTCGTTTGCATAATAAATATCTCATAATTATATTAATGTATGTTCATAGGTATGTATTAAAAAATTTATTTATTTATTATTTTTATATAGTTATGGTCTATTGAGCAAGTTTATTATATTAAGAATATATTGTTGGAGTCCTAATGTCACTGTTGTGTTTTTTAAATAGAAATCAGATTTTAACAGTTTAGAAGATATTATAAAACGACATAAAAATGCTCGAACAAAGCTGACCAAACCCAAAAAAAGGCGAATATGCTTTGGAACATCTTTATTCAATGTATTTTCACAAAATATTTTTCTTATCTGCATTGTGTAGGTTTTTTTAGGTGTGCTCAGGATCTTTTTCTGTCTTGTTCTGTTGCTCCGGGATTCACTAAAATTATTGAAAATTTAGCAACAAACGTGAACAAACCCGGGATTAAATTTAGATTTTTTAGTTGACCAGTTGGGTTTCAGCACATGTTTTTATTCTATCATTTTTAAGTCGTCTTTAAAATCTATTGACTTATTTTATTATGTCTGCGATTTGCTTGATATAGAAACGATGGTTATTTTCGAACATATTAAAATGAATTTAATTATCTATTATTGTGGAAAACATGTTATATACCTAAATTGCCTCTTTATGAATTTGCAAAAAAACGCAGAAACAAATGTAGAGTACAAAACCGGTCTGATTTTTACAGCTGTCGATTAAAACCTTGATCAAATTAAACCTGACTTATAACGGTCAACCTGGACGTGAGCCTTTAAAATTTAATTTTCGAAAAACTGTATTTTCGAAAAACTGTACGTATGTAGGTAGGTACTCTCATAATTCAAAAAAATATTTTTGAAACATGTTCGTTGCAGTGGACCACCAAAAGCCAAAGTCGTTATTTAAGACTGTTGGCTTTCAGGGACGGCGGTGTGTTATTTCTAGCTGTTAGAATTCTTATGGCAGGTAGTGTAGAGCGTTCTTAGAAGTTTTTTTTATTCTTCTGTCTTGGTCAAGTACTACCCTTATAAGATCAATAACTATATTTTCTAATCGACGAACAAAAGCATTATTATTATTATTTTCTACTCATCTAGTGCTTTTAGCTTCGGTCGTTCTTGACCCCAGTAACCTATATAACACTAATTTAATAATTTGCTCTTAATAGAATAGACGTTAATTGCCGTTGAGAGAAATTCCAGACATGCAGTGAAGGCGGACAACAATGGTCTGTCTGAGAAAAAGGACTTTATTGTCTAGTAGACAATTTTATGATCTATGGGTTTCATTGTCGCAATATGGTTTTGCATTGTATCCGGTTACAATATTATTATAATTATCTATTTATGAGTACCGCGCTTTAATCGTACTTATAAAGATAATAAGCTGCTGACAAAATGAACTGACGATTTTTGTAGGTACAATCACTAAAACAAGAGCGTTGGCTCGAGGTCTTGGAAGGTTCGAGAGGGATTAGATCCCTTCACAAGTTAATAGAGGGTGGAGTTTTGCTTTGAAATTTATATCGCGTTTGCAAACTTTCTGAAAACGGGACATTTTGGCGTCCCGAAGCTTTCCTTGGGGACAACGAGACAGTCCTGTTTAGAACGGGACGTATGGTCACGTTAGCCATGCAACGTCAATAAAAGACCAATACAGGCAAATGTTATTATACTAATCATTCACACGTTGGCCGGTGCACTATCTTTCCTCATAAAGTAAAATATATGAAGAACTAGTGATCAGGGAACGAAATACAATGGACCAGCGTATGGATATGTACGCCATGCTGGGCGTACATATGCGAAGTGTGCGTAAAAACTAATAACCGATATGAAGGCCATCATCGGCCAGCGTAATCCAGTCACGGCTATGCAAGGCCATTGCATCCTCTATACATGTTGGTGATAGCCTTTAATTATCTAGCTTGGCCCATCGTGACGAGGGCTAAAATGATAGTCCAACTGGTATCTTTTGTATAATATCTGCAGTTTTAATTGCAGAGTTGGCAATATTTGTTGCGGTGGCAATATTTTTAATCGTTGGACCGAAGTAACATTAACAAATTAATTAAACTAAGCAAATATAAAAATAGGTACAACAAATTCAATAAATAAACAACGTACTTTTTAATAACCACAATTCCCACAAAATCGATTAAAACTAGAAAAAAACTTCAAATTAAGTATAGTCTATAATGTTTTACAACCTTGTTATTGGCGAAATCTTATTTCAAAACATATATCTTACACTGGATTAACTGAGGTTATTGTTTATATATACAATTCAAGTCGGATTAACTAGCAATATAGTTTTTTGTTTGTATTACTATTTTACTGACAGCTGTCAGTACCTATGTATTTGTTAGAAGCAAAATTTGTTGACCTTTGTGTTAACGAGATTTTACTTATTAACAATTTAGTTTTGAAGCGGCTATAAAAATAATATAGAATAACTAAATCTGTATCCCTGTATGTTGGGAAGTCACAAGATATGAATTTTACAGAATATTCAAAGGACATTTTTATTCAGTTTTTTGTAGGTTTTACGAAAGCTCTTGCTTTGTTAAAAAAACAAGGGCTTCAGCGTGAATTATGAATAGTGTTACTTAAAACGTACAAAAATGCTAAGAAACATTTACAAAAAAATATTACTACCTGTGACTGAACTAAATTGAAAACTGAGTAGGGTGGCCATAGTAGGGCGAAGTCGGATTGTGAACAGTGTGAACAAAGAAGAGCGCCGTCAAGCCATCAAACTTTTACGATGGGGGGGGGGGGGGCGGAGGGGTGCAAAGTTGAGTTGTGTACAGGTCTCTCACCTAATAAAGATTTGTACATCAGTTATTACTTATTACTAAAACAGTGTGAATTAACAGAACCTTTTGTGTCTGTCTTCTTCAAAGGATTAATATTGATTATCACTACTTGTCAGTGATTACTGGTGATTACAATGATTAGGTACCAGTTATTACTAGGGAGTACTCCTGAATTTACGAATAAAAGTTAAAAATTACATCTATCAAATAAATTTAGTGATTACTGGAGATTTATAAATAAATTCTTAGGGTTCTCAGTGATTATTAGTGATTAGTGATTACCACTAAATTATGTCATGTGTGACGTCATTTTAAACCCAATATGGCGGACGCTACAAGATATCGTATTACCGTTTTCTTCACAATCCCCTTGATATGGGTATATCAAATGAAAGGGTTTGACGAGTAGAATACGATAACAGGTAAAATATGTTTTAATAATGATGCATTATCAGAAATGCATAGGTTAAGAGGTAGGTAACTAAAAATTTAAAAATAAAATCTTGTAAAAAATACTTTTTAAAAACAAGCTTTTATTATTTGTGTACCTACTACTAAAAAAATAAGTATAGTTTTTTCATTGTGACAATGCTATTTATAAGTGGACGTAGTTGCGTGGGTGGATCCTAATGAAAGTAGTATCAAAGTCAAATCTCTGAAACAGATATGATATATTATGTTAAATTTATTGTCTTAAAAGCTTGCCGCGTGAATAGAAAAGAAAAAATAAATGCTTAGGTATCTACTTACAATTTCTTCCAAAAAAAATTAGTGCCTGTATGAACTGGTCGCGCGCGACGAGCTTTTAAGACAATAAATTTAACATAACATTCATATTATATCTGTTTCAGTGATAACTTTAATACTACTTTTATTAGGATCCACCCACGCGATGTACATCCACTTATAAATAGCAGTTAGCGTTGTCACAATGAAAAATCTATACTTATTTTTTTTTTTTTGGTTTAGTACATCTAAATAATAAAAGCTTGTTTTAAAAAGCATTTTTTACAAGATTTTATTAATGATTAATATCGATTACCAAGGATTACCATTGATTTCTAGTGAATTTCATGTAGGAGATAACCCAGGATACCAAAGAATGTTGATTTTGACTTTATTTATTTTTGCTGCGATGTAAAGTAAAATAGTATTTGTTTATTATTTATTTGACAATGTATATGAAAAAATTCAAAAAAAAATTAACCTTTCTGGTAATTTTTTTAAGTAGCATTTCATAGTGGGGATTTACCAACCTGATTTTGGTTTGGGCAGCAGCCACCATAAACCTTGAACGTACAATTTTTTTTAGTCACCCTGGAATTAACCAGTAATACCATTTTATAATACCAGTACTTAATGCCATTTTCTTAATAAAAGCCGCAATTACAGTTAAATATATCCACCCATCCAGCCACGATATTAGCAATATTTTCTGCACTTCACAGTTCTAGTAATATTTTTTTGCAAAAAAATACTTGCAACATTCTCTGACGTTCTAGCCGTGATTTACATTTATTGCACCTCTCAGTCGATTAAGAACATTCCAGAGATGATTTAAACGGGGGGAGTAAATCTTAATAATGGATAGATGAGCCCGGTTAATGTGCTAACATGCGGCGCAATCCTACAGGGGTAATAAAATAAACAACTTTGTTGTTCGAATTACGTATTTCATGATTTCATGATCATATTTAAATGAATGGGGAACATTTTTAAAATGTGTTATAATTTTATTTATTTTTCTATAGGTATATAAATTATTTTTAGGGCGAGAAATGCAAATTCATCCATAGTTTCTATCTCAACAGTAGAGGGTGCCACCTGCGGCACATCGCACTTCTTTGACATGACAGACCTTTTTTGCGACTTATTGTATCGATTTTACTATAGAAAAAAATCGATTCTCCTACTTTTTTTGCCTAAAAAAGGTGTAGTTTGGTGGGGTCGCTGGGATTAACAGTTTTCGAGGTAATCACATTTTAAATTTCCAACGCACCAAATAGTCGTATTTAAGTTGAATGACGCTTTCAAATTCAATTCTCGCCCAAAAGAAGACCCCGAATTCCTAATTTCGCGCGGTTATCTGGATTTATTCAGAAATTATTCGAAAGAATCAAAAACAAAATTAAAATTTTGATATTGGCTATTATCAACCCCTGGGATTGAGTAATGTAAGGATAAGGCTCTAGTTTAAACCCTACCTCCACTTACTGTAATATATTTCCATAGGTAACTGGTTCAGTTTTCATCTGATGCGCAAACTCATGCAGCTGCGACTTGTTGGAAGTAAAAGACATCAATCTCACTAAACAATTTTGTATTTATTTTATTCCTTGGTTGAAGGTATATACAACTATTGGTTCTGACACTTTTAAATGACATATATTCTTCATATTCTGTTGTTACGAAATGTTATTGTTATGCATTTGTACTGACTTTATGAAATACAGGACTATGCCTGAGAGAAAATGGGACTTTTCCCGAACTAAACAAGACACCTAATTTGTGTAACTTTATAAAATACAGGACTATGCCTGAGAGAAAATGGGACTTTCCCCGAACTAAACAAGACTCCTAATTTGTGTAACTTTATAAAATACAGGACTATGCCTGAGAGAAAATGGGACTTTTCCCACACTAAACAAGACACCTAATTTGTGTAACTTTATAAAATACAGGACTGCGCCTGAGAGAAAATGGGACTTTTCCCGCACTAAACAAGACACCTAATTTGTGTCACTTTTGGTCATACTGGACCGACGCTGTTCTGCTGTACCAAGGGTACAGCAGCCTTTCTCTGTGAACTGTAGTCGACTACTGAAGTAGGGCTGTGGTGTGATTTCACAACTTGTGATTTTGTCACAGCTCCAGGGCTGTCACAGTCACGACCTGCTCCGCTTCGACAAAAAAAGCAGTGACGGGGTGACACCGACGGCAACTAGGTTCGATTAAAAGTTGTTCTCGGGTCCGGTCCGGTATATCGCAAGAAGATGCCGAACGGTGACCGATCACAATATCTATTATACATCACGCTTTCATTTTACACGCCACGCTTTGCGGGCGACGGAACAGATACGACGGCGACGAGTAAATATGAGCAATCACCGGTTCAAGGATAATGGAGAGCAGGCGGAGTCAAGTAAGTACTAGTTGTAGGCTTGCTATACAGTTTTTGAGGGCAATTAATTGTTTTAAATATGTTTTAAGTATTAAAAAGAATTTCTGCATATTAATTATTAAACAGTAATATATTAAACAAAAACAAATAAACATTAAAAACAAACAAGAAAAACTAGAACAACATAAACAGAAAAATATATTTCATATAAATAAGAACTAAAAAACGTAACAAAGCATAATGATTTCTATTATATTATTCTATTCTATTTTAAATATTATATTTTGAGTTTATGTGCAGATTAATTAAATATTTTGTTTTTGTCGATGAAAGCTATGCTCGACGTTCATTTAAAAAAATTCCTGCATTGGAGAAACACCTCTCGCATGGCACTGATGTTCCGAGAGCACAATATCTTTCTTGAACAATAATTTTCAAGTTTGGGTAATTGTATGAGTGTTCGGACCACCATTGTAGTGGATCTTTATCACGAGGTAACAGATCACCTTCCAGGTAACGTTGAACTTCAACGATATCTTTTGAGGACGCTGTGCCTTGTGGTTTATGGGTGGCAGCCATTGTATCGAATGTATCCCATACAGGAAAGATATTTTCATTGGAGGAAGGAGAAGGGTTTTCGGCCTCCTCTGTCAAATAAAGATACCAGTCGCATAGACAAAACATAATCTTTCGGCAAACTCGTTCAAAAAAAAATTCATTTTGTAAGCGCGGCCGCCTATTAATGCCACGCCGACAGAGGTACCTTTGTCGTCGGTAAAATAACAAATAAACCGGTAGCGCTGCATGTAGTTGTACCGAGCCGAGCCAAATTGCGATTCATCTTTTGGTGTGACAAAATCACAGGTTTTAGTCACAGTGATACACATGGAACAGTCACAGATCGGAACTGAAAATCACGCTTTTGTCCAGCCCTATACTGAAGTTCTCCTCTCGGGAACTAAATTAAACTGAAATAGAACCTCCTTTCGGAGATAGGTGTGACTGGACTTGGCCAATTGCCGATCACTTTGTTATGACGCTTACGAATCATATCTAAGCAGTTGGTAAAGGGGTTGATATTTGTTGTCGTAGTCACCGGCCATCTTTGAATTTACCAGAATTAGAACGTTACAGTAATAAAACTAAGAGATAAGAAATCTTCAAAGGAAACTAAGCCTTTGAAGTTTGCCGACAACGTGCCGGTGTTTTAGAAGAACTAAATTAAAAGAAAGATTTTCTTTAGATATTTTGGCCGCTATGGTCTTTGTGTTTTGCCGATAACGGCGTTAAATTTACAAAGGAGACAACTTTGAGCTTGTTTATTTGAAAGGGATTTTATACCTGCTTGGTAATTAATATGTATTTGGAAATTAAAATAGTTATAGAAATTGAATGAACGGTTCGGTTTTAACAAAATTTTTAACAAAAAGGTTAACAAAATCGCATTTTGTGATCTGGGGAGTCCGTTGTTGCACTATGTACCATTACATACATTGCATAGGAAATTTCAAATGCGATTATCTTGAAAACGGTTACTCCTAGCTACTTCAATAAAGTATACCTTTTGGACGTAAAGATTTTTTCAATGGTCAGATCGATATACTAAGATTCAGGTGCGGCTGGTCCTTAAGGTCATTAGGTCAATGACCCACCTAAATTTATTTTCAGTGATCCACCTAATAATTTATTTTTTAAAACCAAACTTTTCTTTCAAAAGAGTGCAAGTTCCATGCGAAAACTCCCCAAGAAAGAATCAAACCAAGTCACCGTCGAAAGATATCCAAGCTTGCTCCGGGCTGGGTCGTATTTTAAATTGGGCTCATAGGTTTCAATGGACGATATAAATTCATTAGAACTAATAGAGAAACAGACATACGCGCTTTAGGAAGTTAAAAAGAGACACAATTTGTCGACGGCACCAATAATATCGGGCCACTCCCATTATGGAAATACACTCAAACCGCCCCGTAAAATAGGTATCTTCTTTCAAAACATTTGGCTTGGAAAAAGAAAAACTAATTAGGTAGCTAATATGCGCATTGTATTTGCATTGTATTAATGATTAATAATTAAAATAATAATTAATTATATTATCCGTTAAACATAAAAAATTATAAATACGATCTCAGCCACGCCAGCGCTAGTCATCAAATATATCGGCATCGGACCGGTTTTGCTTACATTACCAGCGTAGTCCAGAGGTAGAATCTCAGCGAGTTGACCAAGAGGTCGTGGGTTCGCGGTTGTCTTAGGGTAGACTTTTAAAATTATTGTTATTTAAATTAGATCGGCTCTAAAAGGTGTATTGGCAACAAGTTAGCACTTGTTCCTCGATAAAATATTTTTAAAATTATTGGCAATCGCACATCTACTACAGCTGGCAGCCTGCACGTGCGTAGACAAACATCGTATTACTATGTCTAGTCGCCAGTATTGTATTTATTAAAGAAAACGGAGTTTTGGCAGCGTTCCTAATTTTATTTTACGAATACTGATACTTTTAGCTCAGAATAAACACCACCATTTATTCTGGACTTTTAGTACAAGGCGCGACCTCTGTTGAGGAGACTCTAAACGTATCAAAACGGAAAGTCGCTAACAATCTAGAGTACTAAAACACATAGAAAAAAGTCATAAACATCTAGAGTAGCAATGTTCAATATACAACAGTACCTATTTTATGATTTGCGGTGTTAATTTGTAGGTAAATAATTTCTTGGCAAAACTAGGCACATTATTAAAGAACCTTCCTTAATTAAAAAAGTGTATTTTGCCTATTGCATTGATATCACTAGTTGCCCACAAAATTTTGACCCACCTATAAAAGAAGGCCGCGCCTGAAAAGCTTAAATAAAGTTGTGTGATTTAAAAGAAGTGCGGTAGGTGGCGTCCTCTACTAGTGACATCAAAAGTAAGGACAAATTTGAAATCCTCGTCTCAAAAAGAAACCAAATTCCTAATTTCGTGCCGCTATGTCGTTTTGTTGAGAAATTAGTAGAAAAAATCGAAAACAAAAATAAAATTTTGGTACCCTGTATCTTGGTTATTATTAACTTTGGAATTAGACAATAAATCGCATTATTTCGACATAAGGAATGTGCTGTTGCTCTGTGTACCATTACTTTTGGACCACCCTGTAAAAAATCCTTAGAATTCCAAATCTTGCACATGCTTTTTTTTGCGTAAATTTACGCTCAATCTAGATGGAAATTAAACCATTTGCTATGTTTTTTTCGTTCTCCCGTTAACCAAGATTAAAAGCCCGAACTCAATTTTTCTCGTCACGTTCTTGTTGGAATGTTCTTTACCGATGCGACTAATAAAATCTGAAAATAGGCTTACTAACTAAAACAAAGTCAATTATAAAAATAGCCATTGTAGCGTAACATTGACTTAACATTTCAAAGGCGACGGATTAAAACGGGATATTTTAAAAGGGTCGATAAATATCCGCTCAGAAGAAACAGAACGATGGTCTTTGGCTCTTTAACGGATCCTCGTACAAACATTAAGAGAAACCAAGTATAAACACAGTCTATATTTTATGTCTCTGTTTATTGATACAACGGACCGTATTTCCGTGAATTTAAAAATAATTAGACGTGAGCGAGTCGGTGAATAAAATGTTAGGTTAAAGACCGTCATACACGATGAATCGGTGAGCGATGGAAAGAAAAGTTATCAACAGGAATTCTTCAAAAATCGGTTAAGTGCAAGCTATACTTGCACAGTTAGTGTTCCATGCCATCAATTAACCTTAACCTGAGCAAACCTCGGCCGCTCGATCTTCGCCCATCACATCGCGTATGCGCGGAACTAAGAGGGAGCGTTTCGACTGAGCCAAATTAAAAATTTTGAAAAACGTGTAAGAGCAAAAGTTGTTCCTTACATCGTGAGAAATCTTTGTTGTCAAAAAACTTTTTCTCTAAAATCAATGGTTCAGCAGTTATAAGGAAATAAACAATTTAATTGTTTATAACAATTGATCACGCTAGAATATTTCATTGCTGATAATTTTCGTTTAATCTACACAAAATTCTTAATGTTCATGATTGTTTTCAGATTTTTCTGAGCGATCCTTTTGCTGATAAGGGTGGGGGACAGCAATTTTTACGCGTTTTTTCACACAAAATGTTTTAAAAAATGCATAAAAAAATTCATCATGTATATTGTTAAATTTGTGCTTCAATAAACTTTCATTTGATGCCCTACACGGGAGGGCATACTATTACAGAAAGAACAAACACCAAAAGAACAAAATGCAGAATAACATTAGCAGAACTATACTTTATCAGAATGTAACTTTTTCATAATTGACATTTATCAGAAAAAACAATACCTCGAATTAACAATAACAGAGTTAACGTTAACAACTGAACAATAGTGTAGGACAAAAAAAGAGAGCCATAAGCCCGTCTCCGTGCAACATCGTTATAGCCGTCTGTATTCCACCAAGCCAACCTATAAAAGGACTCGCACCATTTCTCAAGTTTATAGACAAAGTCCTTTAAAAAAAATCACTTAAAATTTTACTACACACGTATATATCTCGACATGCTTGGAATGTTACACACAAAACATTCCACCTTTACAAATATTTAAACCATCGATGAACGAGACGAAGGCACGTGTTCTGGCGAGAAAGCGCCGTTGCCACTCTCACTCTAAATTTCCTCGTCACGCAATGAAAATAAATTGCTATATTTTTTCCATTAGTTTCAGTTGTCACTGCATGTAGAAAAAGTTCAGGATATTTTTTTAACTGACACGCAAATCCGTATGCGCGTCAAAGATTTTATGTCCTAATAATATACTCACTCATTCACTTTGCAAAAATTATAGGAAATTTTTCAATTAATATCCGTTATTAATATTTTTTTGAATCACTTAGTATAATCTTAGACTGTGATACTGGTACAACTTCCTTTCGTACACAAGGTGCATTCTATCAAAAACTAGATTCCTCTCTATTTTAGGATTTAAATAGTTTTAAAAACAGTGAGTTTATACTGAACAGCCATGATTCATCATTTCAGTATTCGTTTGACAATAATAATCTCAAAGGCATCCAGGAATTACATGTGGGGGACCATTTTAAAATAGTTTTTTGGAATGCATCGGTTTCGTTTTCTATGATGTGCATCCAAGAGGATTATTAGGTGCTCGGGTCGTAAATACTTCAGTTGTATATCGATGGGACTAAGTTTCTGCGGTAAATAATTTAGATGAAGGTGAAAGCTGGGAAAAATGCAGTAAATTGCATAAATACTCTAAAGCACAAACTAATTTGAGCAATATTTTTAGAAAAATAAAAGATTCTGTTGGTAGTGCTGGTGGGATCAGGCCTGTATTGGGTCGATTTGTGCTGTTGCCAAATTGTCCAAAGCATTTATGTAGGTACCGACGAAACCAGTCTATCTAGTAATTGATGCGAATCGCACCTTATTTTGTCTATAATCTGATACCAAATAATATCACTTTATCACTCTCGCGAGCCGCTAAAACGATAAAATGTTGGATGCCGAGGCAAAGAATTTCAGAGGTCCTAGCAAAAACAAATTAAAAAAGATTCTTTGTACCTACGTAGTTTTGAGAGTACTCTCTAATAATCACGTAAAAAAATTGTGAAACATGCCCATTATTTCTGACAGAAACTTTACAAAACGATCCATGTGATGGATGTGTGGGTCAAAAAATACGTACTTCTTTCTGATGAAATATTGGGACTTGGACAGGTACATAACTGTTGTAGTATTAAGACTGTAGGATTCCCAAAGGGTTAAAACAGTGCTTCCATTTTTCCGCTATCTGCTATAGGAAAATTAAATAAAAACCAAAATCAAAAGTTTTGGTATGACACAGCAAACGCTCAAATGAGTACCTCACAAAAAACGCATGACCATTATCGAATTCGTAACTCCTTGTATAATTCATTTTTATTATTATCCAACATTGTACAGTGGTAATGACCATGAAAAGAGCAACACACTATCGCAATAAAACTTTATTTCTCTTCCTATGTTGTCCTACTTTATTATCTAATTAAACAATTGTCAGTACTTCTTTATTATCTGGTCAGATTCCTTTTTGGTAAAATAAAAATCTTTATAAATTGACAACACCATATACAGCTCTACTACCGGATAAAACCATTAATGCATGTATCGTGTTTTTAACATTTTTTACGATACCCAAACAAAGAACTTTACTTTAAAAATTAAGCATATTTACGGCTTTTATCAAAAAACAAGGTTCAAGCGTCCTAAATTACTGCCTATAAGTGTAAACCAAAAAAAGGTAGAATCGTAGGCGATATTTCAGAAATGTAAAAAACCTGTCTCAGCCCACTGGTACTTTTTAATAACGTCTAACAGCTTTAGATTGTCGTATTTAACTATTTGAATGCAGTCAGGTGTCAAAATAAAAGAAATCTGTGGAATTTATACTTTATAAACACCCATCAGAATTACCAATATCCAATTCGGTATTTGTAGCTTCTTTTCGATTTTCGTTTTTTTATTTATTTAAAAGTCAGATTTAAAAATGAAAAGTTTAAATTAATAGCTATTTATGGAACCAGCTAGGCAATGCTTTACTTTGTTTAACGAGGATAATGTTTGAAAATTATGGGAGTTAAACAAAATTGGATTTCCTGTCGTGTTTCATACAAGATTTTTTAAATTTTGACAAAAATTGGTAAATAAAATTATTCATTTTAATTATTGGGTAAAAAACATCTAAGTAGGCAGCAGACGAAGATCTAGTAGGTATTTTACCTAGAAGCCAGTTATCTGGGTTGTCGTGATTTCGTTTTTTTTTGTCGCGTCTCAAATTAAATTTTTTATTTTAAATTTATAGAAAATGTGCGATTCTGCGACTTGAAGTAATATTGAAGAAGCAGCTCGAAACGGGTTATCTTCTGTTGTACCCGAGAAGTCAAGAGAGAAATATGAAATTTTTATATTTTTGTGTTTCATTTTCTCATCACCAGTTAGGAAATATTTTACTTTTCGCAACTAGTTACGAAAAGTAAGATTTTTCAAAACCGTCATCGGTTTTGAAAAGTACCACTTTATACTTATGTTAAAATTAGAAAAATAATTTGAACCTTAGACGGATCTTAGGAATAAGGAATCAGGCCAATGATTTTTCGGTATTTATCCTTTTTTCTAATGTATTTTTTTTATTTTCAGGTATGTTTATCAAACGCACAACGAGGAATTCGTATAAAGAGGGTAAGAAATACATATCTAAAACGCTAAAACATATAATGCAATATATATACTATTACCTATTACAATACGAAATTATACTGTACCTACATAGAAAAATACATTATTTTATTACCAATATTAGTTCTTTTACTGAGTAAGTTTTCATTCTTTGAATAAAAGTTAAGATAACAATAAATTAAGCTTAAAGCAATAAAAGTCAAATATTTGCATCAATTGTACATTAAATATTGACCTATTTAACCAAATATTATGTAATTAAGTAAACTTATGTTTTTTTTCTCAATTATACTATGATATTGACAAATAATAATAATACTAGTTTACATTGCCTTTAATATCAACGACTAATTTCAACAAAAGCATTAATTTAAAAAAAAATAGTGCTATAATGTTCAATAAATAATATCTGTTTTAACACTAGTTACTATATACAGTCGGGAGATTTATTATTCGTACACTTGTAATTTTTCAAAGATGGAGATAAAACTTCTTCATACATTAAATTTAGTAAAATTTTAAAAATAAGTTTACAGATATCTCTTTTCCCGAGAAATAAAAATAGCAATAGCTCTTCATATTTATCAGGATCCCTTGGACTTGGACAAAAAAAAGATAATTTGATAAAATATCGGCGAGCAAAATTATTCGTCCACTTCCAAAAAAATTAAAGATGTACATAGAATGTATTTATCTGTTCTTATAGTGATAAAAAAAATTCCTAAATATAAATTCAAAATTGTTTTTAATGGCATTTTGAGACTCTGTGGTCTAAAGACAACAGCAAATTTTAAAATCTGTCGCGGGGAAGCCTACAAACCTAAAAATTTAATTCCAGCGGTAAAGCACGGAGGGGGTTCCGTTCTTATCTGGGGGTGTATGTCATGGCATGGAGTGAGCCAACTCCATTTATTGACGGAGCTATGGATCGGTTCGTCTATATAGCCATTTTACAAAAGAATTTAAGACAAAGCGCGCAGAAAATGTAAATTGGAGACAATTTCATATTTCAACAAGACAACATCCAAAGCGCGGGTCGTTAAAGAGTGGATACTGTATAGCGTACCAAGAGTGTTGAAAACGCCACCGCAATCCCTAAACGTTAACCCGAATGAACATCTATGGTGGGAACCCAAAGAAAGGGTGAAAGAACATACAATTTCCAACAAAGAGGCGTTAAAAGCAAGATGTCAAGAAGAATGGTCAAAAATTGAAGTAGGTTTTGTTATGAAAGTGGTAGAGTCGATGCCTAATAGGTACCAACAAATTATAAAATCAAAAGGGTACCCCACACGTTATTGGTTTTGACATGTTTGGACGAATTTCGAAAAACATTAACAGCCAGATTCTCCAACGCTAGTCCGGTCTAATTTGACCGGAACCAAAAGTTTTAAACTGACAAGTGTAAGAATAAGACATTTAAGTTTGATACTATGAATTTATTTCTGAGCTTTTTCGCAAATTTATAAAGAAAAGGGCAATTTTAGTGCGTACTTTCGACAGTAATAGAACTAATTTGGTTACAGCAACTCGTTCCAAGATGAAAATCATTTGGAAACAAAGCAAATGGCTGAAATATCAGAATACTTCATAAGTTTTTAATGACAACTTAACAATGACACGACAAAAACCTGTCAAAACATAACTGCTCAACTATAAGATCTTAATTTAAACCAGTACTAAATCTTAAACTTTCTTAGTGAATCTGAACGAATAATTTTTCTCCCTTGGCTTTTAAGAAATTATGATTTATTTTTGAAAGGCATTGTCTAGGTTGGACTTTATATTACAGTTTTTAATACATGAATAGTTGTTTTTATTTTTGTAATGAAAAGCAAATAAACTTAAGTAGTTTTAATTTTATCCCAGTTTTTTAAAATTTTATAAGTGGACGAATAATTTATCTCCCGACTGTATTACCTATATTTATTTATTGATTATTTCCAGTCACTACACATCACCTTCTTTCTGTGGTATCTCCAGTCCCGCAAAACGTACACAGCCACGGGAGTGTAATACAGTTCTTACTCCGCCTCTACTTACTCCGAACTACTATCTTGTACAATACAAGAATTCAACACAGAAATATAAAGGGTTTCCCTTAAGTCTAAACATATAAGAACATAATATATTAAAAAACATATAAAACATCCCCCTAATATTGAACCAAATTTACAGAACCTGTTCTACCCTACTCTAGTTCATAATCGGTAATAGAACGCGCAAAGCGTAAAAGACACTAGAGTCTAGAGGTTGGGGGGACACTTTTTTATCCCGGGCTTCCACATGCGCAGAGGAAAACAATAGTGGATTTTTTCGCACCGATCCCTCTTCGCTTGCGAGGAAAGAGACTGGTCAGGGCCCCTAATCAGGTGCTAACCCTGTTCCGACCTTAGGGTGCCCTCCGATCCACCGTTCTGGACAACAAACAAAACATAATTTTGAGGTTAGGTTTTGCTCGGAACCTTTAAAAAAAGACAAAACAAAATTTTTATCGAGGAAGGAGTGCTAACCCGTTTCCAATACACCTTTTAGAGCCGATTTCCTAATTTTTTATAATATTTTAAGTGACAAATATAAAAAAAAAGATGCGACCGAGCAGGGATTCGAACCAAGACGTCTGGGTCAATAAGCGGATACTATACCACTGCACTACGTGACTGATGCTAAGAAATCGGTAAACTTATTAACAAGTGCCTCATTTATATTTTTGAGGTTATTACGCATGCGAAAGCCCGGGATAAAAAAGTTTCCCCCAACCTGTAGACTCTTTAGTAAAAGACAGACTTTGCTGCTAATATAGGCCCAATTCCGGCGCATTCGAAAGCAAGCTCGTTCTATAAGATAAAGTGCTAAAAGGTGGAATTCACTAAATTCTTTAAAAATCTACGCAACGGGGAACCTAACCCGTTACAGTCTTAAACCTAACCTTTTATTGAAAACAACAGTGTTTAAGTATACATTACCTATTTTGCCCCAAACAAAGCCTGCCATTGCAAACCAACGATGTTTCGATATAAACGAATGTGTCCTTATAGTTAAATCAATTGTAATCGTTATTACTAAATCAATAGTATAAGTCTGCCCAGCGGTAATTAACACTCGAAAGGAATGAAAAATAAATCACTATGATGCCGTAGGGAATTTTTAAAAATTCGGAATACTAAAAAACTATGTAGTACGCGTACGCCTATAGTTTTTTAGCATTCCGAATTTTTAAAAGTTAACAACGGCGTCACAGGAATTTTTTGTCCTTTCGTTCCGAGTGTCAATTACCGCTGGGCGTACATTAAATTCAGCATTGCATTAAATACAGTAGTGATTCAAGAACATAGTCTAGTCTAGTCTTGATTTAATGATTGTCTCTTTGACACTACATTCGTGTTTTTTGTGTATGCAGTTTGTAGACATTCACCGAAAAACAATATTAAAGCATGTTCCTCTACTAAACTGCTGGCCAATTCAAGCGGGACAAACTAAATTTTTGATAAAATTTAGAGTGGAATATTTTCGAAACGAAAAAAGATTTTGATTTAACTTTTTCAGTATGTAATTGAATAGTTCTTCTAGTTTTTATACTTCAAGGCACTATTGCTAGCAGTCGCTGCAACTCTATTTTACAGGGTGTTAAGTGAAACCCTGACTTTTTTGGAAAAGTTTTCCAGTTCCGAGAATCTAGGAAGAATTTTTTTTGAATTTTCTTTTCATACTAAAATGATCCATGGTCAAATACAAAAAAACAATTTCTCCGGATTTTCTCTATTTTCATTTGTTTTCCGTATACAGGGGTTAGTCGAAATTATCGACTTCTTCTTACAAAGGAACCCATAATTTGGCCGTTTATTCACAAAAAGCGAAAGACCAAGTAAATTTGTAGTTTGAAGTAGTCCAGCTAACAAAATTAATACAAATTTTTGTACAGGGTGTAGCAAGTTTGGATCACGGGCTAGTAAATTATTATTTTTTAATTTCTACTACTTTTTCCTAAGTTAACTATTAATTATCACGTGCTACGTTAAAGGGTTAAAATTTGTTAGGTCCGATAACAGTACTGGTTAGAAAGATCCTTTTTGCCCAAACGGGTTTTTCATTTTTTGTCTAGTCCCATTTTTAGTGATTAAACGGCTCGCATTTTGAACCTAACTTTTTGCAATTGCATCCATGAACGATTGAAGTGAGAGTGCTTTTTTGGTGGTACATAATGAATGTTTTATCCAACCAAAAAACATGTAGTGGCCAAACAGCTAATGATGCTTATTCGAAGAATTTTTTAGCATTATACAGGGTTGCAAAAAATATACCACCTATACTTTGCAGGTGGATTTCTGTTAATTTAGCGGCGTTTCTATTTCTTAGTCAAAAGATCTAGTAGGCCAAAAAATAAAACATTTTCTTTGCTATTGACAGTTACCAAGGCAACAAAGTATTCTTCTTTGAATTGGTGCGTTATTATCCTTTATAATGGCTCGATTAAGTGCAAAAGAACAAGCTAATTGTTTGCGTTTACTACAAGATGGGGTAAAAATTAGTATTATTGCGGATATGTACGGGGTTGGGCGAAGTACAATATCTCGACTGCGTCAACGCTTCCACGAAACGGGAAGTGCAAACTATCGTTATGGGGGAGGTCGCCAAAAGAAAGTCGGCATTGCAGATGAAAGATGGTTGGTTAGAGAGGCTCGTCGAAGGCGAAAAATTTCATCAGAGAAAATTAACCAGGAGTTCAGAGCAAGAACACACATTCGTGTGAGCAATAGGACCATTAGAAGAACTTTAAACAATAATAACTTAAGGTGAGTTACTTCAAATGAGATCTTATTTTTTGTACCAATATTTTTAGTGTTTCATTTTAGTAAGTCGGCTATTATAATATCGACGTCAGCTGAGGCGTGAATCTTGGATTTTGCGCACCGATATTATAAATGTAAACTTGAACTAAGTTGTTCATAAATTAAAGTTTTGATAGGCGACCCTAAACACATTATTTGTGCTTGCAGCGTAATGTTCCTTAGTTCTTCCCTAGAACTAACGTTATGAAAATTGACCTAATTTTGCATTTTAGTATAATAAAAGCTACTGTTGGCTTATTTATTGGTTCATTCCCTACACCTATACTACAGATTTTTAAGCCAAAATTTTAATTTTAGAGCTCGGCGACGTGCTAAATGTGTGCGACTTCTACCACAGCATAGGCGAAGACGTCTCCAGTGGGCATATGAACATCGCAATTGGCCATTAGATAACTGGGAAAACTGCATGTTTGTAGACGAGTCAAGATTTAATTTAATTCACTCGGACGGCAGAATATTAGTTTGGCGTGAACGTGGCGAACGGTATATGGAGGAGAATATGGCTCCTCAGGAACCTTTTGGTGGTGGAGGCGTTACTGTTTGGGGTGGTGTAATGTTTAATGGCAAAACGGAACTTTTTTTAACATTGGAGCCCATTAACGGTCAGGTATATAGGGACGAAATTTTAAGCAATATCGTTCTACCATTTGCAAACAATTTTGGGAACGATTTTGTGCTAATTGACGATAACGCCAGACCTCATAGAGCACGCATTGTGCAAGAGTTTTTGGAAGCTAATAATATTACCAGGATGGTCTGGCCTGCAAAATCACCAGACATGAATATTATCGAACACGTCTGGTCTAAATTGAAATTATTGGTAAGTTCTAGGGAAGATCCTCCTCAGACTCTAGAACAACTTGCAGACGCCATTGTTCAGGAGTGGGAAAATATTCAGCAAGAATTTGTCAATAATTTGGTAATAAGCATGCCTCGAAGATGCCAAGAGATAATAAATGTAAGGGGAGGTCCTACTAGGTATTAAGATTTGTTTTGTTTTCGTTAGTTGCAAGTTTTTATAATACCTTCAAGTAAAAAAAATGTTCTATAATTTAAAACGTTTTCTGTTTACCTATAAAAGTAACAACCAAAATTTACATTTTGGATCTCCTAAAGTAATGCCGGGAAAAATAACTACTAAATTTGAAAATTACGTATCTTTTCGAGTACTTTCAAAAGTAATTAAATCTTCTGAAATTTCTATACCTTCTAAAAACTACGCTATACAGAATTTTATAACTTGTTCAGTTGAATTCACTATCCATCTCCAATTTTTGACGAGAAAAATGTACTCCGTGACTATTAATTTAAGACACTTCTTATTAATTAAAATTTCTCAATGCCATGTACTGACTTTTTAGAGCAGTGGTAAAATATTTTTCTTTTATAATGAATAATCGAAGTTTACGAAAATCCAAAGATATCGAGAAACACGTGGCTTCTATTATAAGTAGTAACTTCTGCACAATCCTGTATAATGTGAAAAAGTTCCGAATGAATATTATTCTTTTTATCTGTATCGTTACTAGATTTTATTAATAATAAGTAGGACATTTTCTTTAATAATTATTAATATAGCAAAAAGGAACTTTATGAATACCTAAAGGACTCTAAAATCACATGATTTTCATATAAAATGTAGGTGATATGTTTTGGGCAAACGCGGACAAAAGCAGCGAATAAGCATCTTTAGCTCTATGGCCACGACACTTTTTTATTGGTTGGTTAAACCAATAAACGATGTCCACTTCAATAGTTCATGAATGCAATCGCAAAAAGTTAAGTTTTAAACGCAAGCCATTTGTATCACTAAAAATGGGACCAGACAAAAAAATTCAAAAACAGTTTCGGCAAAAAGTTCCAAGAAAATTGGGACTATATTCAATTAATTTGAAAATCACATGACTTCCATATAAAGTATAGGTGGTATATTTTTTGCAACCCTGTATAATGCTAAAAAATTCTTCGAATAAGCATCATTAGCTGTGTGGCCACTACATGTTTTTTGGTTGGATAAAACATTCATTATGTACCACCAAAAAAGCACTCTCACTTCAATCGTTCATGGATGCAATTGCAAAAAGTTAGGTTCAAAATGCGAGCCGTTTAATCACTAAAAATGGGACTAGACAAAAAATGAAAAACCCGTTTGGGCAAAAAGGATCTTTCTAACCAGTACTGTTATCGGACCTAACAAATTTTAACCCTTTAACGTAGCACGTGATAATTAATAGTTAACTTAGGAAAAAGTAGTAGAAATTAAAAAATAATAATTTACTAGCCCGTGATCCAAACTTGCTACACCCTGTACAAAAATTTGTATTAATTTTGTTAGCTGGACTACTTCAAACTACAAATTTACTTGGTCTTTCGCTTTTTGTGAATAAACGGCCAAATTAGGGGTTCCTTTGTAAGAAGAAGTCGATAATTTCGACTAACCCCTGTATACGGAAAACAAATGAAAATAGAGATAATCCGGAGAAATTGTTTTTTTGTATTTGACCATGGATCATTTTAGTATGAAAAGAAAATTCAAAAAAAATTCTTCCTAGATTCTCGGAACTGGAAAACTTTTCCAAAAAAGTCAGGGTTTCACTTAACACCCTGTAAAATAGAGTTGCAGCGACTGCTAGCAATAGTGCCTTGAAGTATAAAAACTAGAAGAACTATTCAATTACATACTGAAAAAGTTAAATCAAAATCTTTTTTCGTTTCGAAAATATTCCACTCTAAATTTTATCAAAAATTTAGTTTGTCCCGCTTGAATTGGCCAGCAGTTTATATTGAAATAAATAATTCTGTTTGGAACACGTTCCTGTTTAGTCATTAGGCTTACGAATTCGAAAAACATGTTCACTGTGATATGGGTCATTTTTAACTTCTGAGCTGCATGCCATCTTGAAAAAACGGACGTGTTTTCTTGTAATAATAACTGTATCATTTATACCCAACACGATGACACGAAAAATGCAGAATGCCTAATTCGTTGGCGTGTAAGAAACAAGTAGTCCTAAAACGCTAAAATATATACAATGAAATATGTACTGTTACATTTTACAATACCAAATCCACCAGAAAAAAGCTAAAGCGTGTTCTTCTGCTGTTGAAATAAAGATTTCTGTTTTTAACACATTCCTCTGTCACGGCAATTAGGCTTACGAGTTTGAAAAATATTTGAAATGTAATATGGGCCATTTTTAGCTTCCGAACCGCATGCCATCTTGAAAGAAAAACTATTTGCTTTCTTGTAAAAATAACTTCGGTACTTATAAAGTACACGCTTGATGACGACGGGGAATTTATATGAGAGCTTTGTGACTTTGTTTTATAATTAATTAACTAGTCATTTTTCTTGTCAAAATTTTTGGTGCACAGTATGCTACAAATATGATGAGTAACATGATAGATGTAACTTTGTCGAATTAAAATATTAACTGTTATGAAAACGGGAGAGGAATCGTGTTTTTTTTTATCTTCTCCGGCTCACACATGCATCAGAGCTGGAAACATCCGTAGGGATCTTACTAGCCCTTTAAGAGGATATGTGGGGTGGTACCACCTCGGTCGAGGAAGAATTCCTCTACCACCTTCCAATGCCTCTACCACCTTCCAAAGTGTGTTATTTTTATTCAGATTTTTGAGAATTAAACCACTGAAAAATCTGAGAAGACATACAGGAAAGAAGACTTACAGTGATGAGAAGAGATAATAATAATGTAGAGAGATGGTTAATGACAGTTAAGGTGGGAGAAAAGGTAGAGAAAGACCAAAGCGGAAATGGATGAATGGAGTAATCAAAACTTAAGGGAAATAGGTTTGCCAGGATAAAAAATCTTATGTCCGAGCGTTGTGGAAACGATTAACCTGGAACGTTGACCCCATATAAATTTCGGGAATGACGAAGTCAAAAAAGAAGAAGGATAGTGGAGACCAAAGCTGCAGACTCTGTGGTCAAAGGTGTTTTTCTGCGCCCGAACGTTTCGAAACTGTTTCAAAACGCAGTCAGCTGTGGCACTTTAGGGTTGAAATGGTGAGGTCATAGACCAAACTGTTTCATTCCGTTTTGAAAGTACTCGGATAGATGTTTCAAAACTGGAGGGGAAAAGCTGGATTGTCGCTGTTTTGTAGTTTTGGGTGCTATGTTTCTTTAATGTTTTTGTAAGCAATGACATCTACTTACTCAATTATTGTAGAAATAGGGTTATGTCTTTAAATGAATGACGTAGCCCTTTTAAAACGGGTCATTTTTGTGCATCACTGAGCGATGGCGTCAGCGTTAAAACTGTCTTGAAACGCTTTCATCACAGAAAAACGTCTCGAGAAAGCAAACGCGGCCCGTGAGTTTTTTGCAGGTGGGGAAAATTTTGTAGGCAACTAGGGATATCAACTTAAGCAAAATACGCTTTTGTAATTGAGGAAGGTTCTTTAATAATGTGCTTAGTTCTGCCAAGAAATTATTTACCTACAAATAAACACCACAAAAAAAATTGCATTTTTGCTGTGACTTTTATTAAATTACATGCAAACAGTTTCTTGCACTGTTAAAGCCATTGTTAACACAAGTACTCAAGTATTAGTCCAGTAGTACTACACTACTACACAAAGGACACAGCACAAATATTAAATAATACCCAACACCATATTACACCACAAAATTAGGACAGCCCAAACACCTCTTTAATAAGTGCTGGCGCGACGTAATGAAATGTAAACAAAAGGTTATGCAAATGTAATGCGCATATTAGGTAATCAGTTTTCCTTTGTCTAACCCAAAAGTTTTGCAATAGTATATTTCACGGAGCCTTCCGAGGGTATTTCCATTGTGGCCCGGGACATCCATAGAACCGACCGGCGCGGCGTCGACGGCCACGGGCGCGCCGTCGACAAATTTTGTCTCTTTAACTTCCTAAGGGTCGTATTTATAGTCATTCCGTGACCTTGCGGTATGATTTCAGTAGGGTGTCACCATACTTAAGGAAACCTCAAGGTCTGAGGAACGCGTATGTTTGTTTCTGTATTAGTGTTAATGCATTTATATAGTGTCGCATGGAACTTGAATTTTTTTTCGAACAAAAGATAATTATTTTTTGGTTTATAAAAATTAATTATTAGGTGAATCATTTAAACTAAATTTAGATGAGTCATTGACCAAGTGACCTTATGGACGAGGCGCGCCTGGACGACAGTCCACTGCACCTAATCTGCACTGCGAATCACTTGATTGGATAGACGAGTTTACTAGAACCAAAACTGAAACTGGAAGAAATTTTTAACCACTTTTTCGTGAACTTGGGATCTAAAGAGCTCTTGAAAGGTGATTTTTTTACGAGTACAATACTTTCTTCTAACAAGAGAATGAAGAAGTTACCAAATTAATACAACCCAGGCATGAAGTCTTCCTCTTCTCGACTCTAAACGCAAACATATCTTTGATATATCATGATGATTTTTATGTAGGAAACAACACAGATTTTTAAATGTTTACTTCTTTAACAAAATAAACAGAAATATTTGACACAATATATTAACAATGTAATAATTATGTTTAGCGGCACTTCGAAGCGCCGCTATTAATCTGATGGCGTCCTGTCGTTTGCAAAATAGCGAGAAATATTTTGGCGTCGCGCCAGAGAAAATATGAATATTGCATCATTAAATCATCTAATGTAGATTGATGAATGAACTCAAAGATTAAACAAATACCGATGCCGCCGGTGCAGGTTATTAGCCGTCGCATTTTATTGATGAAAGTGCCGATGAAAGGATCTAGAAATCACTAAAAGAATAAAGCAATTAAAAACTGATTTGGGAATTTTTGTTTATTATTCCCTATATCTCCTTTGCATTAAAATATTTTTTTTATTTATCTGAGATAGCCCTAGAACTTTAACCGTAAATACTAATGTACGATGGATATCTGGAAAGAAAAGAAATACAATTTATTGGCACGAAATTTTACGGTTGGGAAAGCCCAGGTATAAACGAACTGATAAGTGGGATATTGTGACAGTTCAATTTTGTCACTGTGTTTTGCCTAAATCTAAGCTGTTAGCAGTCATAGTTCAGGACACGACGGTGTCCTGGGCCTATGACGGCCTCGATCAACACAGTAGGGGGCACACTAGCTGACTACCCTGCCAGTGTGCCTTATTCTTTAGGAAGAATAAGAATGATGCTCCTGCCCATCATGCAAAAAGAGTCCAATTTCCTGTCCCTGTAGAAAGAATGACTTCTGTCATGCAGCGAAAGGAATGATTCTCCTGTCCCAGACAGGATTCACATGTCCCCGAAAAAATGCCCTCTCTGGTCTTAGATTAGATTGGTAGTAATATCAGCTTCGAAGATCGAGCAAATAGGTTTTCCAGAGACATAGCGGCCTCAGCCTGAACAAAAGAACCAACAAAATATCATAAAGCAAAAACGAAAGAAATATATGAAGTCGCATCCAAGATCCACAAGGTGCCTCCAAGGCTTACTTGAATGTCGACTCCCATTGTCTCAGACTGAAATTAAATAGGAGGAATAAAAAACCTGACCGTCACAAGGCAATCTCCTTAAATTGTTTTTTGTTTTTCCACCGGAAATCGGTATATTACCGGGTAAATTTACCCACATTTTTTTATGTACAGCAACAGTACTCCAGGTTAGGTTATATTTCGGAAACATAGAGTGTGTAAGTTGAAAGGGAAGAAGTATTTTCTGGGTCAAAAGAGAAAACCAAGTTTTCTTGGAAAGGGATAGGTGCATAGATCTGCGTCGATTTGTCGATTATCCAGGTGTTGATTCGAGACTTGTCTAGAAAAATGAATGTTGGCGTGAAGAGTACTATCGTCACCGTAACTGTGGGTGGGATTGTTAGTTGAAGAGAGCAGTGCTGGGATTCCAAAATACTATTCGATATCGAAATATTCTATTTGGCGCAAAAATCCGATTCCCGTTCGTTTTCAGCTGATCGTGGATCGTCTAAAACGATATCGATTCTTTCAATACCGCTAGAGACCCCTTTTCGGTCGATTTCGAGAAGAAGACAGTTATTTTTAGGTTAGACTTATTTGTTTTTGTAGATTTTGCAATTTTTTTTGGTTTAATTCAACGACTATAAGGTCGTTTCTAACATTTCACATATGTGAAACATGTAGTGCCAATATATAAAAAATTATGTATTTAAAAAAAGACATTTTAGACTTTTCCAGTTAAAATCGGATACTTATGTTGTAGTTTAAATATGTGATTTTTTAACATTTTTGATCACAAAACAATAAACACACTATTCAAAAATGATCGTTCTTTCAACTGGTTTTTTAAAAGTTTTCCCACAAAGTAATGTTAGGTTATAATTCACTACGCATGCGGGCTACGAATACTACGGTTTCCGATAACGAAAAAAGCGATGGCATAAGCGACATCGAATGAGAATACTGAATTGGTCGATATCGTTTTGACTATCGAGTATCGAAAGCGTTACGATAGCTGTCGTATCGAGTGAAGCGCAGGTCATTAATGTGAAGAAGAAAATAGGGTTGTTGCCAGGACTGAAACCTTGGGGTGTGCCATCATTAATGGGTGACCGTCCACCACGACAGATATGCACCGATTAGAGAGAAAGCTACCGATCCAGATACATAGTTTGAGAGGATGACCTTAACAAGGTAGTTTGTTGAGGACCGCGGCATTCCATACTTGATCAAAGATCTTGGAAATATCAATGGCATGCAACAATCTGGGATTCGCCATAAAATTCTTGTCTTGTCCCAGTGGTGTGTGACAAAGGTCGTGGATGAGTTTTTTTCTAGATTTTTGAGAATTTGCACGTAGATGACTTTCTCCATAACTTTGCTAACAACAGAAAGAAAAGAGATAGGTCCCTAGTTGGATGAAAGGGACTCTGAGCCTTTCTTTGCGACAGATTGCACACAAGCAGTCTTCTAGCTGTTGGGAAAGATACCCTTGTCATAGAAGATCTGGAAAAGATGAATTAAGATGGGTGCAAGTTCTGGGGCGCATTTTTTTCCAAACCGGAGGACTTTTTGGTGTCAGGGGATAGAAGAATTTTTAAATTTGTTTGACCTTAAGTGTTATGACATACATTTTATGGGATACCTATAGACGTAGCGGCTGAAATAGCGAAATTGGCAGGAGGAATAAAGGTGGAATTGGCAGCGAATTATTTGTCAAATTTACATGACATAACCGTGTGTATGTGAAGATTCGTGTTCCCCACTTGCCAATGGTGTGTATAAATGTCAGCGTATTAATTTGGTCACAGAATTATTTTTAGTCAATTTATTACCTTAATAATAAAAAAGTAATCCAAGATACGAGGCAAATTAACATCGTAATCGTAAGAAATAAAGTTATCACTTGTTTCATTTAATAGTCAACAAAAACGCCGATTTAATTCGACTTTTATTAAATGCAAATATCAAACACCCACTCCAGTCATGCGGGCAACAAAGAGTTTAATTATGCCCTGTCGCTGTAAAACAGCGGCAAATTAGTCAAGACGTCCAATTAGGGTTTTTTTACATATTCGACTCTCCAGACCATTTACAATTGACATTGAACATCCCACGTCGCGTCGGTTGTTGGAGTGCTCTCCACAGAACAAAGGAACGCATTTTTTGCCGAGCTTTTCATTTGATTAGTTGTGAAAATATTAGCGAAAACTATGTAGGGTTTTAATTACATCAACAAGAAAATTCTGAGTAATCTTTTTAGACGAAGAAGAGTTTTAAAAATCGATTTCGATAATAAAATTTAAATTCACGCAAGGCACATACATCATCATTTTAAGTGATTTTTGGTTCTTAAAATATTACAGCGTGGCCGATGCGTTTTTTCTGCCTGGTTGTATTAGTATTTTACAAATAGGATCTGCCAGTCTGTGCAGCACATAACTTGCCTGAAGTTAAGCGGCCCTCAGACGATCAGTATACTGTCAGTATTTCAGTTCATCAGTATAGTCTGTATATTAATGACAGACGTCACACGATCAATATTTGTATTAGTATTTCCATCGGCCAGCTTATACTGCTTTAATTTTTTATTTGCTGATGTTATAAACTTTATTTTCATTATTATGATTGTAGCAAAAGCAGGGCCGGTTTTAAGGGCCATGGGGCCTTGAACGGATTTTTTTTGGGCTCCCGGTGACTTCCTGATACTGCCATTAGCGAAGTGGTATAAAACAAAAATTTCATGTTTTAAGCTTTCAAAAAGTTTTTCTTTATACCTAGAACTTTTTCCTGACCTTGGAAAGGTTGTCGAACAAAATTATAAATAAAGTATTTTGGCCCAGAAAACCAAGGGGAAATTTTCATACATACTGCATACCCACAACACTGCCAAATGGGTAATACAGGTATATATTGTTTAATAAATAAAAACTTAAGAAATCAGATAAACCTAACATGATTAAAACGGGACTTAAATATCCATGATTAAAGGATTAAATTATTGTGCATTTCCTGAAATTAATAAAGATACTCATCATTAAATCTCGGTGTGTAAAATTGATAATTATTATTATTGTTTACAGTGGTAATAACGTGTTAAATGGTAATTTAAGCCCACGCATATGACAATTTATAACCGACTAAGGCCATAACAAGCTATAAAAAATCCTTTTGCATCCGTATAGCGTGTCAGGAAAATAACCTGAGCAATGTAGGTGTGTATTTGGTAAAAACAAATAAATAATACTAAATTTGGGCGTTCGCATGAAATAATAAAAAGGCGTAAATGTTTTTAAACAATTGAATAAAGTAATTATTTAGTCAGAGGGGGTGTCTAACTACGAGGATGCGACGAAAAATTCTAGCCTGACCAATAGAGTACCGTAATATTGGCGCGAGGGATTGCAATCCCGCGGGATCCCGCATCATTTGGCGGCCTGCGGGATCCCGCACCAGCTATGCGGATCCGCATAGCCATGAAAAAGCCGGAAACTCTTAAAAAAATAACGCGAAAACGTGTATCTCCCAAATATCCGTGGTATAATTATATGAAAATTAACGAGACTGCTTAGGTATTATAAGTATCTTACTTACCTTACAATCAAACTAATGTGATTTACTATATAAACTGGTAAGACTTATCTCAGGTAGAAAAATAATAAACATTTAAAGTTCATTTGCTCAAAGTTACTTGTTAATTTAATTGATAAGAAATTTGACTGATTTATAGTCATAGTAGTATAGTTAAGAGAGGCTAGACTTTAAATTACATAATTTTGTTGACTGAAATACAGTTAATTTTTGATATTTATATTAAAAAATTAAAGTTGGTTTAATAATTAATTAAATAAACGTTAATTTATCGAATTTTATAAAATTAAAAAACCTATGCGGGATCCCGCGTATCAACATTTGAAGTTCATTTGCCCAAAGTTACATCTTACTTCAATTGATAATAAATTTGAGTGATTTATAATCATAGTAGTATAGTTAAGAGAGGCTAGTCTTTAAATTACATAATTTTTTTGACTGGCTTAATTTTTATAATAAAAAATTTAAGTTGGTTTAATAATAATTAATTAAATAAACGTTAATTTATCGAATATTAAAAAATCTATGCGGGATCCCGCGTATAAACATTTGAAGTTCATTTGCCCAAAGTTATAGTGTTTACTTCAATTAAGAAGAAATTTGATTGATTTATAGTCATAGTAGTATAGTTAAGAGATGCTAGACTTGCCCTAGCTCCGATTATTTTTTTTATCATACCCATAGTTTAATTTCTTGTAGTCCAATATCCATTGATCTACTGTTTTCTATTTTTTTTTTGTTATTGTAGCTTCATTTTTATTTATTTTTCTTTGCACTCCAGCAGCGCTCTGATTTACAGATTTTTTCAATGTTTTTTTTATCTTTTACTGGAAGATTATACAAAAAAATTATCAAAAATGACGATTGCCAGACGACAGACAATAATTTTATTGTTCTTAAAGTGAACAGACAAAAAATATTCGAAACGTATAAGTAAGTTTCACCTACTGATTTTGAGAAAGTGACTTGTGCAAATGAAAATTAATCAATCCCTAGTTGATTTTGCTAAGCAGTATTAACAAAAAATTAAAAATGATGATCAATGATCAAAATTCGCGGTTGGTAAAAACATAAGTGGTGATACACAAAGTGCCCATTGTATGTTTTTAGAAGGGAAGTTGGCTTGTGACCTGAGCAAACTTGACCAAGCCTGAGCAAACCCATATTAGAGGGTGTCTCGCAGGGTGTGCCCTGAAAACGAACCAGCCAGGACATTGTTCATTTCCGGGCTTTAAAGGCCATATTTGGTCACCAAAACACGCGTAAATTGCCCTTAATTTAAATGATGCATGATGAATAATTGACCCAATACGGCCTCCAAGCACACAATGCGGGCAAATTAAAGTTTACTCTTTTAATGAAACTTGCGGGTATTTATTTAATTTATATTTATTTTTAAAATTAAATTGTTAGCATTGTAGGCTTTTGTTAAGATCTTTTGTTGATATTTTTTATTAGCGTTGCATGCAAGGTTTCGAGGTTATGCGGTTAACGAAAGTACAGGATGATGACGATGGCGATGGTTTATCAGATTTTTTTTATTAAAGAATTCGTGACTACAATACTAATAAGAATATTGCAAATTTATTGTATAGAAACCTTTCAATTAAAATGTATGTAAATTTGATCACGGGAAAGAGGTAAGAGCATCCAACAAAACAATGTGCCTATATATATATATATATATATATATATATATATATATATATATATATATATATACGGTGTCCCATATAAGAATGCACACTACAGTGATTTCGTAAACCAGAAGAGATACAAAGATGATTAAATTAGAGAAAAGTTGCGCTTTGCTGAACCCTTCAATGTCACGATTCGAAATCTAAAAAAATCCGATTACTTCCGAAGATATTTGGGAAAAACCGAATTTTCCCGATTTCGGTTTTATTTTTTTGTGACTCTATTTAAAAAGATATGACAACATAAATTTCACATCCTCGTTGCCACTTTATCTGCTCTACAAGCCGGCGTTCTTAGATTTTCAATACGACGTTTCGTTTCTTCGCAACCATCATCAACTTCAATTTTTTAAATAGTCGAAAAATTTTCTTTTATTCCTAAAAAATTCTAATTTTAATTGTAAATCCCACGACTTATCGCTTCTTACAATTACATGGGAATGTGGATTTTATTTTGACCTGTCTTCTTTTGTGAAATCAGAAAAAAATTAATTTTCAAAATTTATTTTTAAAATTTCAAGAATTCGTAGATTTTTTTCTGATTCTACTGTAAGAGATAGATTAAAATAAATTTTACATTTTTATTGTCGTCTTTCTCCTCTACAACATGACGTCATTCAATTTTTGATTCTACGTTTTGGCTTTTCTCGACCATTATCAACTTTTTTCTAAATAATCCGAAAGTTTTATTTTAGCACAGTTAAATTGCCCTTGTTATTCTGAATTGAACGACGTATCACATACGTGCAAGTAAGCAAAATGTTATTATCAAAAAACAAAATATTTTATTTTTACGCTACCTAAAGTTCATTGAAACAATCTTATTTAACCATATGTTCAAAAAGTCCTCCCTCATTCTCTAAACAAACGTAGCAACGGTAAACAATTTCATTCATTACGTTTTCTAGCAACATTGGAGTTATCCTTGCAATAGCGGCTTGAACCTCAGCTCTAAGTTGTTGTACATACACGCTGTAACATAACATTTTGCATACTTGCACTAATAATAGTTAGAGCTTAAAAATACGCATATATTCTTAATGTGGTACTTCGTTGAATTCAGACTAACAAGGGCAATTTAACTGTGCTAAAATAAAACTTTCGGATTATTTAAAAAAAAGTTGATAATGGTCGAGAAGAGCCAAAACGTAGAATCAAAAATTGAATGACGTCATGTTGTAGAGGAGAAAAACGACAATAAAAATGTAAAATTTATTTTAATCTATCTCTTACAGTAGAATCAGAAAAAAATCTACGAATTCTTGAAATTTTAAACATAAATTTTGAGAATTAATTTTTTTCTGATTTCACAAAAGAAGACGGGTCAAAATAAAATCCACATTTCCATGTAATTTTTTCTCCTCTACATGATAACGTCATTAGATTTTTTATCCGACGTTTCGTTCCTTCGTAATAATCATCAAATAATATTGTTGATGATTTTTTCGTCCGAAACGTCGGATAAATGTAAGAAGCGATATGTCGTGGGATTTACAATTAAAATTAGAATTTTTTAGGAATAAAACAAAATTTTTCGACTATTTAAAAAAACGAAGTTGATGATGGTTGCGAAGAAACGAAACGTCGTATTGAAAATCTAAGAACGCCGGCTTGCAGAGCAGAAAAAGTGGCAATGAGAATGTGAAATTTATTTTGTCGTATCTTTTTAAATAGAGTCAGAAAAAAATAAAAACGAAATCGTGAAAATTCGGTTTTCCCAAATATCTTCGGAAGTAATCGTTTTTTTTTCAGATTTCGACACGTGACTTTGATGGGTTCAGTAAAGCGCAACTTTTCTCTAATTTAATCATCTTTGTATCTCTTCTGGTTTACGAGATCCCTGTAGTGTGCATTCCTATATGGGACACCGTGTATATATATATATATATATATATATATATATATATATATATATATATATATATATATATATGTATATATAGGTCAAAAAAAAGTATTATCCTTATTTAGGGCTTAAGTTAAAACCGATAAATTAATATACGAATTCTTAAGCCTGTGTGTCATAATCAGTGACATAACATGAGAGGAACTTTTTAACATGTAATATAAAGAATACACGACTGCATCAAAAATGAGAAATTTGGCGATTTGATCCATAAACCACGATATTAAAATTGTAATAGTTAATACCAGTCTAAACACCCAATTTATTACAATGTCAACAGTTCTTAAAGGAAAGTGAGTAAAAATCGCTTAAATCTTGTGATTTGTGTTCTTTTGCGAAAAAGTGAAATTTGATTGAAACAGGTATTGGGCAAATGATTATAATAATATACAATTCTTATGATTTTAAGAACTTCCTTAAACACTTTTTGATTATGTTCCCATAGTAAATAAATGTTCGTAGATTTAGTATATAACCTCTTTTGTGAGGGAGGCACCTCATTCCAAAAGGTTTTAGTAAGCTTGAATAAAAGATGCAACAGAGTCTTTACCCAAAAAGTATATTTTAACTATTTTAATACAACAGAAAAAACCAGGCTAAACTATGTATCAATTTACAACAATTTTCCAGGGGGTTGCGGCCGCATGTAAGGATAAGAAAGATTAATCTTGCTCAACAAATCTCATTTACTTAATCTGGATTTGATTCTCATGCACCACCTGTTAGGTTCTTGGATTGGTTAATCCTAGAAGAAATTTGGCACCAGCGCATCAAATGGCAATTGTGGTGCAAGTAGCATTTGCCAATAAAGAAATGGAAGCGGTAAATTGTCTAAATGTCCTACAAAGGAGTGGCCATTCTAGTATGGGACATGTCAAAATAACCTCATAAATTTTATCACTGTTTTTGTGTGTATATGTTGCTGCTTTTTAATCAAACCCAACCGGAGGAAATCGTTACAATTTTCGGCCAGTCGTCCCCATTTGTTTTTCCTGTTTCCCGTCCACAACGAACACCTAATTGCTTTGATGTACCGCTCTCGAAACGAATGCTAGCGAAGGCGAACCGAATAATTGGTTCGCGTTCGGTCATTCGTACATACTATGCGAATTCGGCTTTGCTGTTTAGTGTTCCGTTCGGAATTTGGCGTTCGTTCGGTCAGTGAATCCGCACCTCTATGCGAATTCGGCTTTGCTGTTTGGTGTTCCGTTCGGGAATATGGGGCTTTCGTTCGCTCAGTGTATACGCACCTTGAGAAACCGAACCCACTAATACCTTGAACGAGCATTACTTAGAAGGGGAGAATTCTTAACGGCGGTCCACTTTTTTGGTCGCTGTGAAGCGCCTGAAATAGGTCCACTTTTAATTAACCTAACCCAACGCCGCTGTATCATTTTTGAATGAACAACAAATGATATCCATCAGTAAGCCTGATTTACAATAAAACAGCAAAAACCTTAAATATTTATAAACACTTATAATAAACAGTTTTGATGAAGTTCATGCCGCGAAGTTAGATGAAAGGCAAATAAATCCAAGTAAATTCTGGTAAATTATTTATTTTCTTTTAAACATAGACATGTAAAGTGTGCAGAACAAAGTGCATAGAGTGATTTTAATTAATGAACCTGAATTGTTTGTGGTGTTAATTGCCACATTTTTACCAGTTGAATTGGAAAGGTTTTTACGTTACGTAGGTAACTGACGTATTACATTTAATTATTACATTAACTAACAATGACTAATGGGTATACAAATATTTTGTAAAATATGCAGTTTAATAATAGGTAGTAGGTAGAAGAAAAATGTTAAGAGTTGTAGAGCATGGGTTCATCGTGAAATCCCGATCCGCTAAGACTGAGCGCTATTCAGTAGGTATACAGGGTGAGTTTTTTAAAATGTTACAAGGCGTTATCTCGAAAACGGTTTAAACTATTTTCATGAAATTTTGATGAGTTGATAAGGAGATGAGGGGACAAAATTAAACATATTTTTGACATTTACCCCCTCTCTATTTTGAGGGGTGAGGGGTAACTTTGAAATTTTAAGTGGGATGATGTATTTTCATTTATAAAATTCGCATCTACGTGAAAAACTACGTATGTGTACAATTTCTTTTTGATTTTCTCTTTCCATTGCGGAATTATGATTTATTAAATTATAAAATAGGAAAAATTATTTACCATTTAATTTTAACTTATTTATCGTCTGTCATGCTTGGGAAGTTGTTCGAAATGTCCGCCTTTAACTTCCAAAGACTCTCTGACTTTTTCTAAATGAATTTCGTTCCCGCTGTAACATTTCAAGTGTCACTAATAAGGAAGCAAAGCGAATTCGGTCATTCATATCATCTAAAGTTGTCCTTTATAAAACCCCACAAGAAAAAGTCAAGGGGGGTCAAATCCGGTGACCTAACAGGCCAGCTGACCGGGTTATTAGGAAACCTCTCCGCCCACACTAGTGCAGCTTCTCTGTAGTTTTTTCTGCACTCCCCCAAAATTAACAACATATCAACTTGCACATTAACATTCGCTTCCTTGTTTAATTGAGCAATAAACTGAGAAATAAACGTTAAAACGTCAAAATTCTCAACTGGCTGAAGTAAAAATAACGCATTTCCATGGAAACGAATAGTCATTCTGAAACAAGTGAACTTAATTTATTTGTAAAACGTGTCTATTTTCAAAATTAATCAGAATTTAGCTAACCATTATTCCGTAACCGAAAGAGGGAATCAAAAGAAAACTGAATGTAAAAGAAGTATGACCAGCCTCGATTAAAGATGAGATAGTTATGCTATTGTGTCAAATTTTTGTTACTGCCAGACGTCACAGTCTTCTATTAAAGCAGGGATTTACACCCGAGATTAGACGTTTTCAATACTGCCCTTGTACTAAAAGTGGTACGATACTCAACATTAAGTTCACGCTTGTGAAAAACCTAAAATTACCGCCATATTTCCTTCTTTGCTTGCGCCACTAAGTCTATAAATGACCATTTTTATTTCTTTTGTCCCGTCTTCCATAAGGTAACCGTATTGGAAAACCTTACCGGTCATAAAACATTATTTTCATGTACACATGAATTAATATAATAAAGATGACAATAATTACGTTTCAACCTATCTTATGTTAATGGGTGGCGATCGACCTTGGATCCGCAGTTCTTTATCGGCACGAAGGCCGATCAATCGGCCATTACCGGACAATTAAGGTGCCTTGTTTTGCATAATGGTTTGTTTTGGTTGACTTATTTAGCTGATGGTGCCGACAAGACTGGAACCAACTGGCATAAGCCACTGAACCCGATGTTAATTTGTTTTGGTTTATTTTTATTTAGGTTATTCGACTAAGAGTCTAAAAGCGACAAAAAATAAATTAGACCAAGTTAACTGTGATTCTTTTTTTGTAAAAACAGTTTTTGTTATACATAAATTTCATTCTATAAGGTTCAATAATTTTAATGAGGATCATAGACGATTAATAAATCGGTCATTACTTAAGGAATAAAGTACTGAAGGTTTATTCTGGTAGAATGATGATGACGTAATGCATCGCCATTCTACAAACCTAAAGAAAACCTGGAATTTTTGAAAGGTTTAAATTTCAAACTGCTTTATTCTTTATATCTTTAGGAAAAAATCGGTCTTATGTAGTCTCATAAGACAGCTGTATCCCGAAGTTAAGGATGAAACGGACGTACTTAGTCCGGCCACTACACCGCCCGGTCCTACAACTACACCGGCCACTACATCGGTCGATCTGGCCACTACACCGGCCGGTCCGGCCTGGACCGGTCACTACACCGGCTGTTTCGGCCACTACACTGGACGTCCGACCCCAGCCATGTTTTCTCTTGGGTCTGGCCGGTCCCTAATTTTTGTCCGAGTTTTTAAGATATTCATGATAAGATTCGGCATTTTTTGAATCTTTAAAATATGTATCTAGATGGATTATACAATTCACATTGTTGTTGCTCAGTTATTTGTTATAAAAAAACAATGACTTTTCGCGGTACACACGCACAACAAACAAAGACAATTCAGTAGAAACTGCAAAATTTTAATTTCTACTTTTCTTTTAAAACTGCGCCCACTTTGATACCCCACTTGTTCCTATGGAACAGGGGAGGCCAACCTTTGTAAGATGTGCCACTTTTGAAAACAAAAATTGCGGGCGTGCCACTCATTTTTCGGAAGGCAATATTTTGTGTTTTTGTATAAGGTTAACGGCGGCATAAGCAACATTTTTTTGTGCAAAATGTATTTGTGACAAATGTACGCGTGCCACACTAGAGAGCCAGGAGTGCCACTATGTGGCACGCGTGCCGCGGGTTGGCCACCCCTGCTATAGAGAAATATGTTGTCGGTGATATTTTAAACCTTGAAAAATATTGATTTTAGACCAATCAGTATAGTAGTTCTTGAGCTAGGAGCGTTGCTAGTAGGGTGTCCGGAACCCTAAAAAAACTAAATACGTTACAGATACTTACTAGCTTCCTGCATTTTGAACCATATTTATATATATATATATATATATATATATATATATATATATATATATATGTATATATATATATATATATATATATATATATATATATATATATATATATATATATATATATATATGTTTGTAATTACTAATTGGAATTTGTTAATTTGTACCAAAATAAAAACAATAATATAACATAAAAGTGAAAAAATATTGTTTCAAGGCAAATGAAAATCCGAATCGAATCATTTTTGTACGTGTTTTGTAACTGATAGACCGGAGTCCGGTCGTCCGGCTCAAGAGAGGTTGCATCCTTACACGACATCCTGTCTTGGACAAACCAATTGTTCCGATTTGAGGGCGAGACCTTTTTTTATTATCGACACTAAAAAATTAGCACCATTTGGTTAGGTTACTGTTTTTGTGTTTTTCTGACCATAGGACTTGCCGTATTTTTGTTTTAGAAGATCTAAATTTGAACCAGTACTAATTTTTAACCTTTTTAATAATCCTGGTTTTTATTTTTTCTATATAAACACCAATTATTCAAAACTATATAAATAACGTTAAACCTCTGAACGCTGAGTTATTAAAGACAATTATTGTGAACTAGATCTAAATCATCAACCTACACTTGCAAAAATTAATTCACATTATAAAACCCGTATATGTCAAAGCAATCATAAATTAAATCAACTGGATTACTAATGTTAATTATAATCATAATCGTACGATAATTTAAATACAAATAGAAATTAAATTAGGTATTCATGTTTTTCTTTTTGAGTTAAACGGTAAGGCAAAAAAATAATTTTTAAGTCGATGTAGGAAGCAAAATTGGCTTTCAGCAAATATGATTAATGTTCTAAGTGGCAATAAGAGCGCGTACAGGCTTCAGCATTAAAAACATGAAAGATTGTTTAGCGTGATATAAATGCCCACGCTGCGATTTGCGAATACTTATACGGTGTGTGTTGATTTAATTAGATTATTTAGGAAGGTGATAACCAGATAGGAAATGCATACTAAATGCATAACCAATTGTTGAAGTGCATGTGCAATCGGCCGATTTAATAGGGAGTTTTATTTTTTTTAAATGGTTTAATTTGGCAGTAGGGCCCTTATGCGAAATTAAGTATTCCTAATTTTATTATAGTTTTTTTTCTGGTGAAAATTATTTATGATCGCCATCGAAATGATGGAAGTGTGGGACTCCACTGCTATAATAAAGCACTGTCTACGCACTAAAAACATCCTATTACATCCTCGTGGGCACCTGGAATTCCTGGGTTTGGTACATCAGTACCCAGAGATGATTCTTGGTCTCTTCGTTCGTTTTGTCTTTGCCTGTCTTCTTTTTCCTTGGTTGCAATCACCTTCGTTAGATACCTCCCTATGGCATCCCCCTTAGCCCTGCTTTCCACCATAATTTCTAGCAGGTTATTTCTTCCTATTATTTCTTCTATGCCTGCTTGCAGCTCTGTTCTTTCTCTGTCCCATCGCGCACATTCAAATACAGCATATTGGGGTGACTCTTCCCCCTCAGTATATGCATGCGTTGTTTGTTGCCATTTTCATTTTAAACGTATAGCTTCCAAATCTGCCGTGTCCAGACAGAAACTGAGTCACAAAGTAATTTGTTCATCTGTGCTGGCATGTGACCCAGCCTTTGGAGTCTCTTATATTTTGATAGTAGATGGAATCTTGGGTAAAAATTTAAAACAAAAGAATTATAATTTCTGAAAACAAAATAATTTCTGAAATATTTAGAAAAGGAAATTACTAAATTTTCAAACGATTTTATACGTAGAACAACGGACAAGATACAGAGATACATGCGTAAAGGTGGCTCTACACGTACACGATACCAGAAACCACGTGCGTGAAATGTATTCGTGACTCGCACCACGAATCTAGTATGCGGGACCCTGCTGACACGATTCGAGAGGAATAGAAAAGTGAATCTTTTAATTTTTAGTCGAAAAATGGACATTGTAAACGATGGTAGTCGGTGCAATTTTGGCCGTTATTTTATCAAATAAATTGATAAAAAAAAGAAAAAAAAACGAAACGAAGACGAGTGTGGGTGCGAAGTTGGATAAGCAGACGCAAAAAGATTGGAGCTTCACAATGCTTATGCAATGAATTAAGAAAGGTATTCCATCTTTTACTAATTTTTTCCGACTGAGTCCACAACAATTTGATGTTTTGTTAGAAAAGTACACCCACTTATGCAAAAAAGTGGTCAGTTATGCAAGAACCATTGTCATCTAAAATAACACATTTGATTTTCTGAAAATCTTGCCATTTTTCTTCAAAAGATCAGGTTATTCTTATTATAAAAAAGGACTTTCTCGTACGAAGCGTGCGAGTGTGCGAGACAACTAATCAACTAATAAACCAGTTTGAAATTGTTTCGAGCACGCGCGTTGTCACATACGTGCACGTGCGAGATTAGTTTACACGGTTCGAGCTCGCATAAAAATTGCATTCGAGGCCTTCACGCACAGTGGCGGTTTTTGTGTAGGATCACTTGTGCAGTGAACACCCAAAAATCTACGAGAAATAATGGATACATCAATCATAATTTGTTTTAATTTTTTTTGTTATAATTATTTTAAATTTGACTTATATTTCTATAAGTCAAGCTCTTTTCTTTTACCGTCTAAAATTAACAGCTCTAGCGCGTTCACCGAGCGCCACGAGTATTGGCAAAGACCGTGTGTGGGAGAAAGAGGAGTACGGCGCGTGAGACACAACATAATATATCGCAAATTTAGCTTTCTCGCGTGCACTGCACAATACACCAGCATTGCCAGAACTACCGCTAAAGCGGTCAGTTAGAGTCATCTACTACTACCGGTTTTAGCTCTGTAAAATAGCGCTTTTTCGTTTGTACGCAAATTTGCTAGAGCCATTTCTTGGTGCTAATGTTGAAGGAGTTTTTTCAACTATAAATTTGTTAAAAACTAATCAAGGAAACCGTTTAAGAACTGATACTATAATGGGAATACTATTCAGCAAGCGGCTCATTACAAGTTCTTGTTTTAATTTTAAGAGAAACAATGAATTAAGACGGCCAATATGTTTATAAAAATTAAAATATTTTAATGTACCTAAGATGAAATTATTAAGTAAATAAATTTGGTGGTTACCAAATTTATTATGACTTTTTTAAAAAATAATATATGAATATTATAATATAAAATAATAGTATTTGTGTCAAAAATCTTGTTTGTGTTTGTTTGATATAATACATTAAAATAAGTGGAGTATTATTTCACAATTACATCTAAGCAAGAAATCGTTTAAGTTCTTTCCATGGGTAAGGGGGGTTGGGGTTTAAACCCAAACCCCCAGCTATCTGAAAACAAGAAGATTTTCATTTCGATTTTATGACGAACTTCGGGCGTGGCACCTAAAAATTACTGTGACCACCAAGTTGAACACCCAGTTTAATACCTCACGAGCCGCTACTGTTCACGCACGTGGTTTCTCGCATCGTGTACAGCCACCTTTATGAATTAGTTCAGAGAATTTTGTTATTGTTCTTCTTCAACTTACAAAAAAATTGTGTGCGAAAAATTGGATATCAGTTTTGAAGAAATATAATAATAGTTTACGCATGTAAAGTGTATGTTATATCATAAAACTAATAAATACATGGATCGATAAATATAATCAAATGGAATACTACGTTTCGGATGGATTTCATTATTCATAGCTAAATCGTAATTGTTCTATAATAAATATGCAAAAATTGAGAATAAATTCTCTAACCACCTGAAAATTCCTTATACAATAAGGATTTCAACAAATAATGGTAAAACAGCTATTCTCCGGGCTATATGCCCCTCCGAGCGCTGAATTACATACCAAAATTTGCCGTATTTTCATCTAACACAGTTAGATAAGAAAATACTAATGTTTCGAATGCAAGAAACTACCAGGAAGAAGGAAGCTTTTTCTTTAGTTAGAATGTCGTCACCTGCAGACCGGTTTCGAACTCGTTGGTTCTCATCAGTACAGGATAGACGAACATACCAACCTTCCGAAAAAGTAATCCCTTAAAGCTACAACTGTCGCACTGCATAAGCAGTGAGACACAGGCAGCGCCATCCATTAGCAGTTTCAAGCATTCAGAGTAGAGTTTACCGTAAGGTAAAATTTTCAAACGTGTGAATGAAAGTCTACTTGTCAGGGGTACATATAAATATGCAAAAATTGAGAATAAATTCTCTAACCACCTGAAAATTCCTTATACAATAAGGATTTCAACAAATAATGGTAAAACAGCTATTCTCCGGGCTATATGCCCCTCCGAGCGCTGAATTACATACCAAAATTTGCCGTATTTTCATCTAACACAGTTAGATAAGAAAATACTAATGTTTCGAATGCAAGAAACTACCAGGAAGAAGGAAGCTTTTTCTTTAGTTAGAATGTCGTCACCTGCAGACCGGTTTCGAACTCGTTGGTTCTCATCAGTACAGGATAGACGAACATACCAACCTTCCGAAAAAGTGATCCCTTAAAGCTACAACTGTCGCACTGCATAAGCAGTGAGACACAGGCAGCGCCATCCATTAGCAGTTTCAAGCATTCAGAGTAGAGTTTACCGTAAGGTAAAATTTTCAAACGTATGAATGAAAGTCTACTTGTCAGGGGTACATATAAATATGCAAAAATTGAGAATAAATTCTCTAACCACCTGAAAATTCCTTATACAATAAGGATTTCAACAAATAATGGTAAAACAGCTATTCTCCGGGCTATATGCCCCTCCGAGCGCTGAATTACATACCAAAATTTGCCGGTGGTTAGAGAATTTATTCTCAATTTTTGCATATTTATATGTACCCCTGACAAGTAGACTTTCATTCATATGTTCTATAATACCTACAAAAAATGAAAATAAAAAAAAAATGTAAAAATTAGACAATCATCGACCGAAAAATAAAGGTGCATATTTTTTGCAAGACATCATTGCATACATATAAACTTATTTGGATTCTTTGACATATAACATGGGTTCACCTTTTTTTATGTAGGCGTATGTATTTTGATGGGTGTCCAAAAGTTAACCGAGCTTATTGAAACGTCCCAAATTGATGCTCAGGAAAAAAATGCCCGCATCCATATCTGTTGGATCCGGTGGCCGTAAAAGGAGTGGAATTCAGACAGCTTTTAATTAATTAAATTTCAATTTTGAATCTAAGTAAACGGTATTTATTCTTTAAGGTGTCACCACGTTATCTTAAATGTTTATAAAAAATAGACCAAGTTTTTTGTTTGTGTGTTTCGTGCTTCATATATTGACGAGAAGCGAAAATATGTTGGTGATATTGTATTAATATTTTCTAATCCAATAATAAATATAATAATATATTTATAAGCTAAAATAGGAAATATTTGTAATTGTAAATATCGACGTCAATATATAGTTAGATCATTAAGGAAATACAGCAATACCTGCTCTTAAAAAAATTGTTCATCTAAAAGATTATTAATTTTTTCTCATAATAAAAAATTAAGTATGAACGAATAATTAAACAAAATCAAAGCGTCATAAGGAAAAAATAAATTATGCCAATAAAAATCAAAATAAACTCTTTTAAGTATAAGCAATCATAAAAAAGGTATTATTACATCGATCAGCACACAGTTATAATTTTTATATAAAGTAATGTTTATTAATATTTATTGTTATCTATAATAGAATACAAAAGCGACGTCGAAACCGACATAATTTTTTTCTGAAAATTTCTAGTGCCTTGCTGTTGTAGAATGGATCTTAGTCACTAATATCACTGGCTGGTTAAATTGATCAATATGGCCTTTTCTTTCCTCAATATTAAACTATGCGAACCACACTATTTGCGTACTAGTTGTCACGATCATGATTTAACTTTTGACAGTTTTAAACGTCTCTACACCAATCTTCACATCATGGTGACAAGCGGGAGAGGGGAAGTTTGACAGCTACGCGATACATTGAAGATATTCTAGCAGAACATGTGATGTCTCACGTTGACATTATCGGAGACAATTTTACTTTTACGCACGACAATGTAAGACTGTACACCCCAATTTTCGTCTAGGATTATATTGTAGAAGTTGATGTTTGTGTTATGGAGTGGACGACATACAGCCCTGACATAACCCCAATCGAACATTGCTGGGGCGAGCTTAAATAAAGTGCTCGAGTCAAAATTTCTGTCCATACGTCGATCCCTAAGCTTATTTTTGCAGTACAATATCAACAAGATTGGGTAACATTCTACAAGAGAGACCATCAAACCTGATAAGGTCCATGCGAGCTGTTAATTGGATCCAAGTGGAAGCCATACAAATTACCAAAAATTAAGAAGTGTTGTCATGTGTTATTGTAGAGTTTATGGAAAACTTAGTTTGCTTGGTTTTGAAATGATTTTCATTTTGAAACGAGTTGCTGTAATGAATTTAGTTCTATTATTGTCAAAAGTACGTACTAAAATTGCCCTTTTCTTTATAAATTTGTACAGAAGCTCAAAAATAAATGCATAGTATAAACCTTAGTTCTCTTATTCTTGCACTTGCCAGTTTGAAACTTTTGGTTGTCAAATTAGACCGGACTAGCGTTGAATAATCTGGATGTACATTTTTTAACTTTTCATTCTATACCTTAAAAATATTCTCATTCTAAAGATAGAAGAATTGTGTTTTGAACAATAGATTTTTTAACCTGATGTATGTGTTATAAAGAAAAGGCATTCGAAGTAAAAAGTGTAAAGTGGGTCGATTTATTTGCACTATATTCAAATTTAATGTTTGCACGCAATTATATTTGCTTTTTTCTTTTCCTTGTATAGTTTTTTGAGTTGCAGTCTAAGCTAGAATTTCGCGCAGGGAGCAATAGAAATAAAACCTTGTTGAATGCTCTCGTAGCCCATTCTAAAAATGGCTGAAATTTTTCAGTCCAGTCTAAAGTGACTTCAGAAAAACAAATAAAAAGAATAGAAATATTTTAAAAATATTCTACTTCATGTAGTTTTATGAATAACCCATCACAAATTCGCTTTTAATTTCTTGAGACCGAGTACCTACTAGTGCTAATTATATACAAGTCATTATAGAACAAAGCCGCTTCATGTCACGGAGTTGGATTCCGATCAGGAAGTGGATGTCAGTCTTTATTTTAAAAATTCCACAGTAACTGTTGTAACTACTCCAAGATTTGTCGTGTTATAAAATTATACGCACCGTTAAAAATGTGACAGTATTTTTTTTTAAATGTAATTTCAAATCTTATTATGGTTTACCTTCCACTAACAATTTAATAACGAGGTTTATTACTCCTAAGGTTTTCCACAATTTTTACGGTACCCTTACTATTTCTCAAGGGAACGTTTTTTAATAATTCTAGATTATTCTTACTCTTCACTTCGAGACAACATTTTTTTTTTGAAAATAGAACTAAGTAGAAATATGTGTCGAGTATTTTATCTAGCCAAATGATTACCACTTAAAAACAAAAACATATATGAGAATATGAGAAGTTCTCCAACTACCTGAAGATGCCTTATACAATAAGTATTAAGTATGCCCTTCAAGGCTCATTGTTTTAATACGGATACATAACACTAGTATAATATACGGTGCGTTTTTTGTAACTCGGGATATGCTTACATTGCAAATTTTTCACTCCATGTTAACTTTTGTTCTACTCGGAACTAAAAGACGAAATTTGCACCAGCGGTTATTTAAATCCTTAGAAGACGTCACAATGACTTATTGTTACCAGTAAGGCTACCAAAGATGTAAAAAATTACTTTTTTTTTTGGTAAAACGCAATTTTTCTAACCTCTATGTCAGGTATTTGATTTTGACATCAGTTCCATGCATTGTTTAAATTAATTTTTAACTGTAAGTGATCATCAAAAAACATATGATTTTCCTTAAATTGGCATGGAATTGCTAAAGAAAAACGTTCAATGCGAATTGAAGACCCTAAACTATGTACCTGCCTAGATTTGACACAAAATTTTTAGTAGAACAAAAGTTAAAATAGGAGGTGGAAAAATTACCATGCAAATCGTCCCGAGTAAAAAAAACACTGTATATCATGGGACTAAAGTAAGTTTTTTAATCCTGAGGGCAAAATTTGGTGCCCGAGCCGCAGGCAAGGGCACAGGGGATTAAAAGACCCTTTAGTCCCGTGGTATATAAGCTATTTGTTGCACTCCAAAAATTATAGGACCCAAAATTAACAAATATTTTTTAGTATTATTTTTAAAATTATTTTGCACAACAATAAGACGCATGCATACCTGTAATAATCGTTTATTATAAAATCATAATGGCTTTTATACTATGGAAGCTAAGATTGTGTTTAAAACTGTCAAACAATTTTTGAGTTTTTACCCGAAAGTTCGAAGCTATGAATTTTTTCATTAATGAAATTGAGAAAGATGCTGCAGAGGCTACGTCTAGCTTGTTGCCGCCCAAATCAAGAAAAATATATGAAAAACAATACGAAGATTTTGCAACTTGGTGCCATTCCAAGAAAATTACTGAATATACAGAAAACGTATGCATAATTTCTTCAAAAATCGAAGACACTGCGAAGCTCGACCTTATGGTCCCATTATTCAATGGTCAAAGCGATGGTCCAGGTAAAAAAAAATAGACGTTGGTAAATTAAGTAATATCATTTTTAAAAAGAAAAGGTGATGGACCTAAAAACTCTAACATTTTGACTGCAGAACAAGTGGATAATTTTGACGTTTTAAATAGGTTAGTTGTCAATGTTTTAATATAATAAATACTGTGTTTCTAACGTTACTTTTTGGGTATTCTTGTTGTTACTACAGGGATTAAAAATACCTTTTGAAGGTATTTAAAGCATTTTTAATCCCTCAAGGATTAAAAGTGACACTTTAGCCCCTTAAAATATGGACTCAAATAGCATTTTTTAGCTACGGACTGCAAAAATACTTTTTCAATCTGCAAGAAACTTACAAAATCACGTAAGCTTTTTCTTTTGTTAGGATGTTGCTACCTGCAGACTTGTTATCTCAATAAATTTGCGAGAAAACTCAAAACTAAATTCGTAGTATTAAACCTAGTTGTATGATTCTTGTATTTGTAAATTTACACCGTACATTCTCACCCTGGACCGGTCTGAACAACACTGAATCTGACCGCAAATCTTTCATTGCATGATTTGCAAATAAATGTAGGACTTATGTTCTAAAGGTTATTTATTTTGAAGAAATATCCTCTATACAGGAATAAAGATATCTTAATCGACATTCCGCAAGACTAAAGAAAAACTGCTGCTAATTTGTACGGCGCTCTCGAGTCTACTGACCTTGTTAAAAAATAATTTTTTCAATTCTTTCTTTGTTGTAGAAGACGACAGTATTGTTTTACCATCTGCTCTCCAGACGCAAAAGTAAACAGAAATGATACGGACGAGTTAAATGCTCTTTGTCATTTGTTTTAGCTTCGAGGGTTTTTCCAAGGAAAAGCTACTTTCGCAAACTAGATATTTTTCATACTGCTTTTTTTAAGCAATTAATGCGTGTATGCAGGGTCCGCTCTTTCTTCGCTTCTAATATACAGGGTGTTACAGTTTTTTTACTTTTTTCGGTTTTTCAAAATATCACCGAAATGACTCAATCAATTTGAATGAGATTTGAGTTGTGAAAAGTACCTAAAATGGTAAAAATACACTTCTGGACATATTTAACGCAACATAGCAAAATTTTCCATAATTATATTAAATGGAAAAGAAGTTATTGTATGTTCTCTTATAATGAACTTAATAAAAGCATTGAAAAAGTAAAATGTTAAAACAAGATGATACTAAATTGTAATTTTAGTTTCAAATTGATGACATTGCTAGCGCACTCCACAGAGTGTTTTGAGATTTTTAGCTCAAAATGTTACATTTTTAAAGACCCAGTATTTGGCTGAAACAAAGTTATATTAAGATTCTTAGCAAAAAAAACATGATTTCCTAAAAATAGGATTTAACTAAAATTTGGTTCTAGCGTAATACTGGGTGTTAAAACATCTACTATTTTCTGCCAAAAATTTTAAACACTGAGGAGGACATTAACAATGCCAACAATTTGAAATTGAATACAGACTGTAGTATTATGTTTTTAGTGTTCCGTGAAACGAAACACTTATGAAATCACTTCGGCGTCCGTCTGTCCGTCCGTCCGCCCGTCCATCCGTCTGTCACAGGCGAACTATTGGACGTAAAAATTTGAAATTTAGCACAGTGACAGAGTGTGGTGGCCCAATTATAGACGCGAAGTATAAAGAGTTGAATTTTGATTCTGTGGTTTAATTTCAGGGGATAAAGTCGGAAATGGAAGAAACAATTTTCAAGGGCATCAGTGAAATGGAAGCTTTTGAAGCATGAATTCAACAATATATATATGATGTATTTTTTATGCATTTTTTAAAACATTTTTCGGGAAAAACGTTTAAAAATTGCAGTCCCCCCATCAGCCTTATCACCAAAAGGATCGATTCGTTCTAGAAAAATCTGAAAAAATTATGTACATTGAGAATTAAGTGTAGATTGAGCGAAAATTATCAGGATTAAAAAAGTCTAGCGCGATCAATTGTTATAAACAATTTAATTGTTTATTCCCTTATATCTGCTGAACCATTGGGTTTAGAGAAAAAGTTTTTTGACAAAATTGATGGCACATGTTTTATGCCACACCGTGTATATACATTTTTTAGTTGTTTTTCCCATTTCACACCTTTCAATATTTACATATCATTAAAATATGTCAAAACACTGACCGCTAATCGGATTAAAAGCAAAACATGGTTCATACTTTTTCGCACACTTTGATGGCCTCCTAGAAGCCAACGATCTTTGAAGCAGATCTGTGATGAATTTGTTGTATAATTTAATTTAAATGAAAGATAAACTAATATGTTACATTGATTGTTTAAATCATTACCCGGAATTTCACAAATATAATAATGACTTTAAATGGCTTAGTACTGATTTAGGTTTAGATTAGTTGATCAGTTAGGTTTTAACACGATTTTGTCCTGCCCGTTGTTAATGTCATTGAAAAGCTATTATTTCCGCGATATACTTGGTTTCCACATAATTTTTACTGTGAAACCTGGTGGTAAAATGTATTTACTTTTATTATTGTGGACAGTACATGCCCAAATTGTCATTACCTTTTTAAATTTGCGGAAAAACTGAAAATTAATTAATTATAGTAGGTACAAAACTTCTAAATTGTCTTTCTCGTACACTTTAATTAAATCCCTTGATGGTCAAATTAGACCAGTCTTAACAACTGTAAATCTGGCCGTAAGATTATAATTGGTACACTATCGGACATAAGTATTGCAACAAATTGAAAAATTAAAAAATAGCGTTATATATTGCAAGCACAAGGAAGCTTGCTGTAAACATCACAACAAAATTGTTTTTCGAGTTGGCCGTGATCATATCTGACATAACAAAACACTGTTCGATTAATACTTAGGGAGACCGCACATCAAAGAAATTTGAAACATCAAACGTGAAATAGGAAACATGAAACATATTTCATAAAATAACAAGACATTATTTTAAATGGTACTTTGCACATCAGCGAAATTCATTTCATGTGACGTCACATCCTTAGAAACAAATCTTGTAGAAACTTGTTGCGTGAAATAGATTCGGTTCTATATTTTGTTTCACGTTGCGGTTAAATTCGTTTGAGTTTATTCGTTCGGCGGTAACAAATCGAAAGATCACCAAGAATATGATAAACTTTGTATACTCGAATTTATTTCACTCAAAATATAGGAACTTTTTTGCAAAACTTCTAGCTTGTATGGGTACAGTTATTATACTTTGCTTGGGGTACAGGATGCAAGATGAAACAAATTCGACACTTACCACTGCATTCGATTCTCCTAAATTTATAGGTAGATTTGATGAAAACCATGTCTAAAAAATACAAATACAACCATAAACTTGCGATCATATTTAATGTTAACAGCTTTTTAACAATACATATTGGTGAGTAACCAATCTTATAAAAGACCAACCAAGAGAGATTTACAAATAAAAAACACTTATTATTGCAGAGCCTTTTAGATTTGTTTTATTTTCCATAAACCACTGAAATAAGTTGCTCCAGTCAGTCAGATTTGCAAAATATCTATGAACAAATCAGTGAACAAATATTATATTGTTATTAACGTTGATATTTATGTGAACATTGCATTAAAAAAAAAGGCAAAACCAATGAATATAGAAGACCAACCTTTAATGGTAATTGTTATTAAAGAAATGACAAGACAGTACATAAATAGTACTTAACACTTTTAGAATTGCGTCATGTCAGTTAGGTACTAAATTATGGGCAAAGGTCATTTTTTTGCTGGCAGTTATTGAAAACTATGGCTTACGATATTTTAATTGTACAGATTATAACCACTTGGCAAAAACAGTACCTACAATAGTTTGTTTGCCCAAGTCTCATTTTAGCAAATAAAGAATTTAATTGAGGGTACCTGTTACCTATATTACATCTACGAAAATATTTTCATATATATATTTTTTTAATATTGTTTTAAAATATTTTTTCAAGCAATTTTTTTTAATCCATTTCTTCCAAAATGCAATTTTTCGAAATTGCATTAAAAAATGACCTTGTTACGGTCTATTTCTCAAGTTTCATAATAATATGTTTACAATACATTGCTGAGGTCACAATGCAGACTTTTTTTCATACAGGGTGTCCGGAAACGAATGGGACATACATATTTTAATAGTAACTAGGTATACTTGTCTTTTGCTTTTTTAAATGAGAATTCAGTTTGTTTTAAAAACGTATTCGTTTTTATGACGCTAAGGTAAACCATTTAAAAGAAAAACGAATTAATTGGCAAAATAATGGTTTCTCATTTTGCATAAAAATAAAATTACAAATTCACAGTGACTAAAGGATTATTGTCAACCTTGACATTAACTTTGACTTGCCTACGAAGAAAATTTAAAAAGGTAGCAGGTATTTCGTTCGACACCTGGATAGTTTCGTTTAAACTGTATTTATGCGAAATAATTTTTAATTTGAAATATTTCAAAAACGATTGAAAAATCGCATAGGGTATGTTATACAAAATATGTCTAGATCTTCTAAATCCAAAAATATGATAAAAATCATTCCATCCAATTTAAAATATGCGAGAAAATCGATGCTTTATACTATTTTTTTTATTCGATGCTTAATTGTTTTGCTGATAAGATATATGAATGATCCATCCCCAAAACTTTCAAATTTAACATTTTTTCCTACCTTTAAAAAATTATAAGGTCTGTTCACTTTTATTTGGATATCCCTGTACCTACTTTGGATATTGAAGAAAAATCGTAGATCTTAATCACAGTCTAAGTGCCAGTTCCCTATAACAGTCCGTTAAGAAACGTTTCTTTGTTAACAGAGGATAAGACGGACGATTTTATTGACTACGACTGCACATACCAGGCGCGGATTCAGGGCCTGAGCTCTAATTTATTTTACGTATTTCTTTAACCCGTTATAAAATTTGGTACAATTGGCTCGAGTTGCCACCCCCTCAGCAAAAACCTGGGTCTGCCACTGGTACATACTTCCTTTTACAAAAGCTTCAAGGAATAATTTTATTTAAGGCCTGTTAGATGTAAATTGTCAACAACATTCAACAAGTTATGGGATTAAAATCATTAATACTTCTAAAATATCGATCACTAAATCTAAACGATTATCGTAATGTTCTTTCTAATCCCGTTATAGCCAAAGCCGTGCTATAATCTTTAAAATAGCTTTGTAATGAAACTACACGGAAAACAAGATTTGTGAAATTCGATATAACGATAATTATTGCAATTGCAATTGGGGTTTAAATTACATCCAACTTGTATGTAAGACATTGGCGGTTGTTCATATGACCTTGGGAGGCTCAGTTATACAGGGGATAATAAAAAACACAACTGTAAAATTTATATACTATTTGGAAAATCACTTCACTTAGCTTAGACTTTTCTAATAGATAGCATGTACCTTCTTTAATGTTATAAGCTACACAAATCTTCACCTACGCATATAACACCGAAAAAAGAGCGATAGAGGGAGATTAATTTTACATACTTCTTTACCAAAAGTGTCGCTAGCTTTTGATGGGGGTGGGGTGAGGGGTGGACGTTTGGAAATTCTCGGTTGTAGCGGCGCACAATGGTGCGACTCATATAGAGCTGCGGAAATAATTAAATATTTTCTTAATAAAAATGGATTATAATTATTTTTTGCGTGAATGGTGTTAAATGCTATTTCTTCTTACAAAATTTGTAAAATTTTTGGATAAAATATTTACTGTTAAAAGATTATATACATAAAAACCATCATTTCTAATATAACTTTATTATCCGAACAAAAATAATTTTTAAGTAAACTAAAAATTACTGTATTTTACCAGAATTGTTAAAATTTAACTTATAGAGAGTCACTGGTGGTGTTTTCTTGATCTTAAGGGTGAAAACAAAAATATAAGTAGGTAACACAAAAAATTGTTTTCAAATAAGTAGGAATTTTCTTAAAAAATATTTTTTTCTTAACTTAACTTAACTTAATTTGCTATATATAGTATATATGTATGTAAAAACTATATACAAAATCGTATGCATCTTATACACGTCTAGAGAAAAAAATTCTTCCCATATGATTTAAACACATAAGTATAAAATTTGACACGGATGTTGAGCTCGCAGAAAATCCTTACGCTTTTTCAGCAGTAGTTTTTGCAAGTTTAAATCACTAGTTTTCCCAGTCCACAAATGTTAAGAGAGACTTGTGAAAATATCTGCATCTACAGAAAAACAATAAAAATTTTATTGCCGTATTTTTTGTGATCCATGAACCAAACTATACAGAGTGAGAGGTATTTTATTTTTGGAACATTTTATAAGGGACAAAATTATAATATTTTTGAATATTGCTAAGTGAGTTCAGTTAGGGATAAGATAAAATGTTCTTAGAAATTAAGCTGAGTAAAATAAAAACAATGTGAGTCTAGCAAGAAGTGATATTTTCGACCATTTCATCTTACTTTGTAGCATAGAGTAGGCAGAGATAGTCTTCCACAATTTCCGGTTATTTCAATTTTGTCGGCCAATTTAAACTATTTACAAGTGGTGTTTACAATTACCCCTGTTTACATTTACCCCAATTGACTCTACTAAATTTTAAATCTTTATAGTGATTCCTGTTGTTTATAATTTGTTACCAGATAAGCAATTATGGAAGCCAGTTAATATATTGTTTTGTAATTAAAGTAGTGTAGTTAACTGCTTGTTTATTTCATATCCTGTATAATATTCATATTTCTATTTAACAGCTGTTGGAATAAAACTGGCCCGATCTGGATTAATTTTAATTTCAAATATTAAATTTGTATTATTTATTAAACATTGTTATGTACTTTATTAAACTTATAAAATTATTATTAAATAAAATTCAAACATTTTTTTTTCTTTATGGGTGTGCATATTGTGTAACTTATAATGCCATTGTTCTGTAAAAACAAAACATTTTATTTAAAACTTAAATACTTTTAACTTAGGAACAAGGAAAATAGCTAATTCTTTTATTCTAATTTTTTCTAAGTTTTAATACTGCTCAGTTAAGTAGGTATTCTACAGAAGAAAGGGTGAGATTAAATATTATTAAATATCTCCTACAAGCTTGGCGTTAAAAACTTCTAATTAACTTATTTGTACCCATCCATTTTTACCATTGTTATCCGGTCAAAGTAAACATTTCAAATAACAAAAATTCCCTTAAAGCTGAAAATTGGTAGAGATGTTAAGAACATCATTACAAACGAAATGTCAAAAGTCCCCGCCGATCCCATGTACGCTAAAAAGTTATTCAAGGTCAAAGGTCGAAATTATCGGTTTTTTGCATTTTAAAGGAAAACGGTAAGTTTTATCATAAGAATGGGTCAGACCGTGCAATTGTCTACAAAAATTGTCCTTATACTTTTTTCCCTAAGTATCACCATTTCTGAGAAATCGCAGTTCTAAATGTTGAAGAAGTCATATTTTGCATTATTACGCACACATTTCCACGCCACCTGTGAGGTAGTGCACTTGGCGCATTTTTTTTAACGTGGTTTTCCCAATAGGCATATTCCACGATCTACTGTGATTAAATGTTACTGATTAAATATTATTCTATTAAATAATAAATGTTATGATTAAATATTATTCTATTAAATAATAAATGTATATGATTAGAAATGATGAAAGCGGAATAAATTATTAGTAATTTTGAAAAAGGATTAGTCTGACTGATAATCATCTAATAATTCAACTTCAATAGTTCTGTCTTCTTTTTCTTCATGCTGAATATTTGTAAGTTGTTCTGATAATGTAGTAGTTGTCTCCTCATCGATATCTTCATTCGTTGTATTTAATTCAACATTAGAGCATGACTGGCGCTAACAATTCGTACATGCTGGTGAACAAAATAACCCGACCTTTTTACAGCCACATTTTGCACTGCAACCTTTTTTGCAATTGCAAAAAATGATGTTCAGGAGTTTTCCGGCGCAGGTGGAAGTAAAGTTTTAATTGGGTCCAAAATATTGTCAATTAATTTCCAACCCCAGTCTTCTGGGTCTAGTTGATTGCCTAGCCATACCTGAACTTGGTAATATACTCGATATAAGTGTTGATAAGCAGAAGCTGATGTTGGAGGAAGACAAGATAGTTGTACGCTCTTATTGTTCCGTGTATTTTTAACAAAATTTAAATATCTATACTTGTCTAAACAATTAATCTTTTTTGGAGCTCCATAAATAGCAAGAGGAAAGCGAATCCCGTTTGTGATGAGAACTTGTGGAGAAGAGTTAATCTCTTTAAATATTTTAGCACAGTTAACTAAATCATTTTTTCAAACATTTTTAATACAGTAGTTTTACCCCGCCTGTAAATTGCTGATGTTGTGTCGCAGCCAGTAATCGCATGTAAAAATAAGATATGATCTTGACATTTCGGATAAGCAGACAAACTTTTTGAAGAATATATTTCTGATTGTTGTTGAGCCTTTCCAGGCTTTAAGAAGTAAATAATTTTATCAATTGGAGTTCGGGCAGTTGGTAATATTAATAAGTCAATATCTTCATCAACAACGAAAGTTAAATTTGTTGTATTAAATTGTTCGATTGCTGTTTCAATAATGAGGACATCAGCATCATTTTCTGCTTGTTTCACTAAAATATTTGCTGTAGTTCGATCGGTTGCTGAGTGATTAATGTTTTTTTTACTTTACTTTTATAAAGTACTAAATTATTATATTAAACGTCCGAGAATGTATATAGGCGTGCTTATTATATAGAATATAACTTCTTCAACTTTTAGAACGGCGATTTCCCAGAAATGGTGATACTTAGGGACAAAAGTATAAGGACAATTTTTGTAGACAATTGCACGATCTACAATTTCGGTCCAATCTAATTCTATGATAGAACGTACCGTTTTCCTTTAAAATGCAAAAAAACGATAATTTCGACATTTGACCTTGAATAACTTTTCTAGCGTACTTGGGATCGGTGGGGACTTTTGACATTTTATTTGTAATGATGTCCTTAACATCTCTACCAATTTTCAGCTTTAAGGAAATTTTTGCAAACCTACTATTATTTTTTTAACTAATTTGACCGGATAATTGTATTATATATTTTAAAAGTTCTCATACCGTATAAGTACTACCACAAAATTCGTTGTTGTCCAGTAGCGCAACTTTTACGTTCAGATTCACTAAGAAGGTTTAAGATTTAGTACTGATTTAAATTAAAATCTTATAGTTGATCAGCTATGTTTTGACAAGTATTTGTCCTGTCATTATTAATAAGTCGTCATTAAAAACTTATGAGTTATTCTGATATTTCAGCGATTTAGTTTGTTTCCAAATGATTTTCGTCTTGGAACGAGTTGCTGTAATGTATTTAGTTTTATTATTGTCGAAAGTACGTACTTAAAAGTGTCCTTTTCTTTATAAATTTGCGAAAAAGCTCAGAAATAAATTAATAGTATAAAACTTAGTTGTCTTATTTTTACACTTGTCAGTTTAAAACTTTTGGTTGTCAAACTAGACCGGACTAGCTTTGGAGAATCTGGCTGTTAAAGTTTATATACTTTTTCTTGTATTTAATTTGCTTTTTACGGGCAGTCCATTAAAAACTTGCGGCTCTATAAACTTTATCTGTTAGTTAAGGCTTAACATATTATACTATGGTACTTATCATAAAAAATGCCCAAAAATAATGCATCTACTTTGGTTGGATTTTGTATATTTATATAAACTGCTATATTACGTACAATAGTGAATAGGACTTCTAAGTCAAATGAAACAAGGCTCCTTAAAATCCTTCTAATAATGACTATAATCTCCTTAGGATTTTATATACTCAGAAGTTCGTTTGATTCTAAGCAACCGCCGTCCTTTTAAGGGAGTGCAACTCAGACAACTTGAATTTTATTCCTTAGCTGGGTCAAAGACTTTCTGCTACTTTTTCTAATCACAGCCACTGTGTTGTATTATATTAGGGAAAGGTCAGGAACGCGTGGAGGCCGAGGAAACCTCTAACGAGAGATTGTTCTGGGTGAGCCTGACTTAAGCGAGCGATATGTGGCATTGCTAGAAATGGGACATTCCCAGCATGTTTAATGCCATTTATAGCGACTTGTTTATAAGGTTTTTGGATGGCCGTCATGGACCCATTAACAAAAAAAACTAACGTTACTCTCCATGCAATGACCCTTACTAGTAATGGTTCAACGGAGGTTTAGTATAAACCTCATCAATAACTTACTTATTTTTGGTGATATCTGTATACAATTGTCCATCCAGGGGATATTTTGAGAACACCGTGAATTAGGATTAGAATATAGATAGGTAAAAGAAAATAAATTGAATATTGAACCAGAATTATAACCTTATCTAAACTGATATAATTAAGTTTTGGATAGAAATGTGTACTTGGTACTTAGCAGAGACCGACCATTGTTTTCAGCATGTTAGTTGACCTCTTCTACGCCATTGAAGATTTACTAACCGAGGGCAAAAACCTCTCGTGAACAATTAAAGTGTTAATTCTTCGTTGGAAGATAAACCCAGTGGAACAAAAACAATAAAACGAAGTCGGTACTACATAGTTAACACGACGGAAGCTGTCAGTGTTGCTTTGTTGTTGCGCTTATGCGAGTACGGGAACAAGCAAACTATCGGAGAGAAAGAGATACGGTGGTAAGTTAAGCGTAGTCGGAATGGTTTGCATTGAAAAACAATTGCAGAGAAACAGGCGCTGAAAGAAAATACTAATTTTTATCGTTACATGCATCATCTAGTTTTTAGATCGAATCCATGTTACGACTGAATAAATTAATGTCTATTGTGGCTTTTGCATTGTGCTTGTTTTAACAGCTTGTTTAATTGGGGTTTACTGTATTTCTTCCGGACTATTGTTTTTTTTTCCTATTTTACTGATAATTTGAATAAATTTACGAACTTGACCCTCTGACTTGTAAAATGTGCGATAAAAATGCTGACAGTTGTTTCCCTTTACTGATTTTAATATTATATATATTTAATTATTTACATTTTCCGTGTCTGCCTGATGGCAAATTTAAAAACTTTAATGGGTAGATTCACTATTGGGTTTTATCTCTGAAACGGTTTTAATTTGCCAATCCAGGGGATTCACTAAAAAAGTTTAAGCCTTAGTACTGCATGGTTTAGATCTAGATTTAGTTGATCAGTAAGGTTTTGACAAGATTTTGTCCTGTCATTTGGTACCATAAAGTTTTTTTCTTAAACATGAGATATTAATTATAAGTATATAATGCAATTAAATTCCTTTCGGTAACCCGTTCCACAATACAAGAATCGCATTCTTAAAGTTGGTCCTGTAGATCAGACCAGTAACACTTGCAAATCACATTCACAACTAGACGGTGGCCTCATCCATTCTTAATATGTATTTTTTTTAATTCACTCCGCTATCTTAGTGAGTAAAGGGAATGCAGGGTTTGATGTTTTTTACTCAATGTACTTTGAAAAATAAACAACTAAAACAACCGCTTTAGTTTTATTAATAAAATATAGCAATTTTTAGAAACCAATAAAATTTAAAGTAACACAAACAAAAACCTAAACTTAACATAGTAAACCTTAAAAATTTTAACAGTTCTTATAACAGGTAAAGTAGTAAAAAAACAATTAAAAATCCAAAAAAGAAAAATACAGAGTTTAAGTGTGAGTAGCGGATATTACCACCGATTAGTGACCTTATTGCCTCTTGATCTAGTCCATTCCAGTATCTGTCTTATCTCTTCCAGATTGTTTGATGTACTTTCTGACGCTCTTAGCCGCTTGCCAAGGTGTCCCAGAGGTATTCGATTGGATTTAGGTCCGGACTTCTTGCAGAGCACGCCATAACACCCGTCGCCGTCGTTAAGATAAGCAGTATTAGCAACATGGTCTTGCATTATTATTATTATTCATTTGTTGTTATTTTTTAAACCGCATTAAGTAAAAAATATCACTTGGTATAAATCCCTATATCTCCTTTAATAGCTGAGATATTGGAGAAAATTGAAAAAAAAGTTAGGAATAGATGGGGCTACACTGTAGTTGTGAATATGGTTCGCAATTTTTTACTGATCAACAAAATTGATATTCTTACATTTGTTATTAAACCTACAACATAAAAAAATATTTGTACAATCAAATTGAAGATTCAGGAGCAAACAGATACCAAAATATAATAAAATTTTTGTCGTGCTTTAGTTAATTCGCGCAGTGTATATTCATATTTAATCGTTCTTAAATTGAGATTTCTTTCATTCCTACAAATGGCCACTAATTTTTTTTTCAATAAGAAAGTTGGTCTTTTATACTCTAACAATTTCTAGCCCCAATTACTACTTATCTACATCATTCAAGAATATAATAATTTATTAAAGCTCGCTGAAAACAAAATCAACCTACATTTTCCCAATAATAATACGAGTGATGGAAGATAAAAATCGGAAGTGGGTTACCCAGAAAGCGCTTATCATCTATAAATATCTCAACAAATCCACACGTATAACATACATCTTTGAGCTATATACAAAAAATATCCGGTATTATTTAATTCTGCTCTTTCGTGCATAACGAAGATTATTCCATCTGGTAACGGTTCAAATGGTGCGATTATTTATATCATTTACTACCATCTGATTATAGTAGCGTGGGACAGAAAACGACTAACCCTGCTTTGGTATCAATTAAAAAGGACCACAGAAGAATTTCTCTGTGCTAAAAACCATAAAAGGAAAACACTTTTAGTATATCTATCATATTATTAATTTTTAAATATACTTAATTAGACACATTATTCTGTGTGACCAAAAATAGACATAAAATTTGAAAAAAACTGTTACGCCATTAGTTTTGAAAGTGGGATGTTTACACGACAAAAAGGCACTGCCCTAGCAAATAAACGCTGCTAGTAACTTGCGTAATACACAAGCGCTTCTTTCACTCAAATCTACAAATCTTATTTCATCATAATAATATATGATGAAATTTGACTTTTAGAAAAAATTGTAAATCGGATGCGATTTAGTAATGGTGTTTCATTATTAAGATTAAATTCAGCCTTTTCTTTTTACTCTGCAAAAGAACGGTACTTTAATCGATATTGACCCAGATTTATGAAAATCAAATTTCATAAATTGGCTTACGGAACGAAATATTCTAGGTTGTAGTATAAATGCCCATTGAAGTTTATTCGTTGTAAAATGTGTCGCTTGCACCACGTTTTAATGGAATTACAAAAAAAAAATCGGTAAAGTGTAAGCTATACCTACTACTTGCACAATTAGTGTTCTTTTTATAAATTCACTATATCGTATCTTAAGATAACAAAACTAGCTTTTGAATAAAGAACAAACAATTTGTTCCTTTCAGTTTATACATGCAAATTCCTACATTAGTAATTACTACACGTAAAAGGTACTACTCCATTCTATAGTTCAACTACAATACGTCATTAATCATAATGCAGTAAACCTCAGGACCTAACAAGTGCATAAAATTTGTATTCGTGTGTTAATTATTCTGAACAAAGCAATTTAGAATCAGCGTCTGACGTTACAAAGGGAAGGAAATCAATGTTTCAAATGTTTGTCTGGTTATTAGATCAAGAATAGATCAGTGGTGTAGTTACATCCCTAGTCAGGGCCGGCAAACACCAACAATTTTAGAAAAATAACATGCTTGTTTATTTTATCAAAAAGTAGAAATAATATGTTTTAAAAATATTATTCTCCAAATGTCCACTACGGCTGTTGCTTCAGATGACCATCTTTACGAAAAATTTTCAATAACTTTTTGGCACCAGTAACTTGACGAATGTTTTGCTTCAGGTTACTCATCGCCTGCGGATTGCTAGAATAGACTTTGTCCTTGAGAAAGCACTACAAAAAAAACAAGGGGGGTTAGATCGCATGATCTTGCAGGCCATTGAATATCACCGTTTCGAGAAATGCCGCGGCCAGGCAAACGTGTCCATAACAAATCCAAAGTTTTCCTCACCATGTGACACGTGGCTCTATCTTGCTGAAAAAACATATTTTTCAGGTGCATATAATCTAATTGGGGCCATAAAGGGTTTCTTAACATATTGCCGTAGCGTTCGCCATTAACATTAACCGTTTCACCATCGCCATTTTCATGAAAAAATGGCCTCATAACACCTCCAGCCCACAATGCACCCCACACGGTTATACTCGAAGAGAATGTAAAGGTTTTTCTTGAATCACTGGAGGATTTTCATTTCCCCAAATCCTACAATTTTGCTTGTTCACATAACCTCCTAGGTGGAATGAGCTTTGGCGTAAAAGATAATTTTGTTGCATAATTCTGTATTATTTCTAACATCTAAAATGATCCATAGGTAATTAAATTGCCGGGTCTCTAGATCACATGCAAAATATTAAATTTCTAGGTTAAGTTGTTAAAAAATACATATATCTACGTATTACTGCTATAAAGCGAACAACGAAAAAATGATGAAGCAAAGACAGCCTTTGGAAACAATTGCTAACCAGTCACATGCCGTACTGAACATCCCTCATAAACAACCACGTGATTTGTCCAGCCAGTGAACTCAATCCTACGTACCGCCCAGCTAATCAAAACACGAAATATGCCAACCGCGCCTGTCATATTCAAAAGTTCAAATTTGAATCTGACAAGCCTTCGATTTCGCCGTAGGGTTATTTTATTTATATTAAAATATCAGAAAAAGCAGTAAGTATATAAATTATTATATACTTTAAAATACAATATTGAAATAGAGTTAATAATATTTTAGATAGAAAATGAGATCTTGTTTCGCATGTCGACGCGGTCAGTTGAAAAAGACAAAGTGGTTTTGCATAGCTAGGTAATTAATTATTTAAGATTTTGATTTTAATTATAATGTATTATATAAAAATTAATAATTACAATAAATTATACTTACCTATTTTGAGTTTTAATTCGACCTTAAATAATGTGTTTTTTTTTTTAGATTTCCAAACGATGCCTCGCTTTATTTACATAATGTTCTTACCCGTTTTGCCCCAAAATCTCAAATTGTTATTAAAAATGATGTCTTCACTCTTCAGTTTACATTCTTGTGAAGACTATCCACCGCTGAAACTATAAGTAATTTTTTCACTGCTTGATGTTTAAAACTGACATTATCGGTACATTAGCAATGTCATTATCGTAAATAGAATAATAATTAACTTTTAATCCACTTTACACAAATAAAAACACATTTTTCTTTCCTTTTGAAAGGTAAAAAGACGAACGGGAAACCGATAAGGTCACATTTTAAACTGCTGTCAGAACTGACTGTGAGAGTTCCGTCAAAAGTTCTGGTACATCACGTGGTACAATACCAAACATCTTTGCTTCAACTTTTAACAAAGAGTAGATTGGATGATAACAATATAGTAGTAATACGTATATGGAAAAATAGCGCTAAATTTAGATCCCGAAGTATACTTTATCTATTCTGATTTGAATCAACATAAAAAGTAAATCTCGACCACCAGTTCGCGGTTTCTTTGTGAATCATATGCGGCGTGATAGATATTTAAAAATGGTGGTCCACTGGACGTGTTATGGCCCGCGTAAATAATGACTGACAAATCCTTTCGACAACTTCATGCCGACGACCAGTATTTCATTTGTCGATTGTTGGGAACATTCAAAATAATTTGGAAGCATGTTTTGAGTGTTGATTTACGTGAAGGCGCGTAATACCGATCGATCTTGGTATAATATAGCTGAAAAATAAAGTGATTCAAATCAGACTAGATAAACTATACCTAATGTTACACTCTTTATAAAAGGACAACTGAGTAGAACCATTGAATTTTACTCAGCAGAACTCTGAAGCAGCCCAATCAATCCTTCGAGAAGTCGGAATGTTGACAGTGGATTTTTGCTGTCTTCGCCATTCCCATTTATGACTAATAAATATACCCGTACAGTTTTATGTATAACTCCTGAAATATTTACGTTTAAAAAAAATCCCCTTAATCGTTTAATGTTCTAATATGGTAGATTTAGATACAGGGTGTCTAAAATAGGTGATACCACTATTGCTATCTCCGAAACGGTAAAAGATACGAGGTCGGTTAAATTAGAGAAAATGTGACGTTTTTAGTCCCTACTCATATTTCGTTTAAGAAGTTGCCAAATTCTTTACAGTTTCTTATCTACAGGGGATATTTTAAAAATAGTCAAAAATTTAATTCTTAAATATCTCGAAAACTATTATGGTTAGAAAAAAGTTGTTTTAACAAAAATCACAGGATTTCTTACCTTCTCTAAAATGACGTTATTGTTTTGTTTATAGCATTTGTTTTTATTGAGTTACTGATACCAACTTCTTTTTTTCAAATACGGACCTGGATTTTTTGCTGTAGTTTTTGAAAGAATACTTCATACCCTTTACATCTGTGTATCACTTGATTATGTTTTCCGACGTTTTGGTGAAGAATAGCATCATCAGGATATTCTACCAGTACGGACCTGGCCTTTTTTAAGTAAATGCGCCATTTCACAACCACAAAAATCTCAAACCATATCGATAGGTTGTGGATTGTGCCTTAACATGGAAGATGCCAGGTCCGTATTGTTAGAAAATCCTGATGATGTTGCTATTCTTGATCAAAACGTCGGAACATATTTTCAAGTTATACACAGTTGTAAAGGGTATAAGTATTCTTTCAAAAATTGGAGCAAAAAGTCCAGGTCCGTATTTGAAAAAAACAAGTTAGTATCAGTGACTCAATAAAAACAAATGGTATAAACAAAACAATAACGGCACTTTAAGGAAGTTAAAAAATCGTGTGATTTTTGTTAAAACAATTTTTTTCGAACTATAATAGTTTTCGAGATATTTAAGAATTAAATTTTTGACTATTTTTAAAAAATCCCCTGTAGTTAAAAAACTACAGAGAATTTGGCAACTCCGTAAAGGGAATGTGAATAGGGACTAAAAAATGCACATTTTCTCTAATTTAACCGACCTCGTATCTTTTACCGTTTCGGAGATAGCAATAGTGGTATCACCTATTTTAGACACCCTGTATATCTAAATAAATTCAGTCAATACGTTAATAACCTTATAAGCTGAACAAACATAAGTAACCCATGTAATATAGTTCAGCTTCCTGGATTCTAGATGGTTGTAACCTATAAGTCATATTGCCAAGTTGGGTTTGCAACATGGAGCGCTACAAGGCTGTTGTTTACAAGACATTAAAACAATAACTGTTATAAATTATTATTTAACATTAGGAGTATAAATAAATAATATTAATTGTCTAGGAATTCTGATATTATTAATATCAGCAGGATAGCAAGTAATATCTATAATTCTAATACATAAAGGTACTTTACTTTCAATGCTAAATGCATACGGTTCTGACATTTAGGTGTTGGGTTTGTAATATATTCACGTGATAAAATGGTCATTCTGGTCGGTTATTGGTTTTTCTGAATGTCATCAGAATTCAATAAAACTGACGTGCGTGATCGATATAGTATTGTATATTAACATATCTATTTATTTATTTATGTTTATTGTGAACAACAGGGAGAACGTTCCCTCGGTGATGTTGCCAAGGTATGGAGACTACGATTGGCTGTTGCCTAGCAACATCACCGGTGAATGCGTTCCCCGATTTCGAGGATAGGGGTCCAGACGTCAACCCGTGTAAGTTAAGTTATTTATTATTATAGTTTTACCTTAAGATGAGGCATTGGAAAGTGATCAATATTATTATGCATATTACTATAAATTCTTATACGATATAAGGGTGAATACTGAGCTGAATAAGTATGCCTAAAAGGTAAGTAAAAAATTCGTTTGCTCTTAGAGACCTTTGGGAGACATTGACGCAAATCTGAGCTAGAATATCTGAGCTTTGGATTATGTTATTGACAATTTTATACAGAAAGAGCAAATCACACATCACTCCAAATTCTGATTCATTTTTATTGTTTGTTTAACAACAAGATTAATGTTTATGTTTGAAGGAAATGTAAGCTAAGATAAATTTAAAAATTATAATTCAGATTTCAAATTTTGTATTTAGGCTATATTTTGGATTACAAACAACTTTGTTTTATAAATATTTTGACTAAAATAATTAATAATGGTACTTCTGTCCTAGAGCATTTTCAAGTTTTCTTAATTTTTGAACTCATTTTTTCGACAAGCAGAATTTTTTATGAAGAATAACTTTTCCTCGTAAAACCAATTATAAAGATTTTTTCCTCTTGTCAACTCTATCGTGGACACACTGTATTGTATAGTTTTTTTACTCGAGTGTATAAGTATTGTGATGTGGTGTGCTCTGTATTTGAATACATTGGTATGCATTAGTCAATTAAGCAACAATATGGAATAAAAAAACGATAGCCCAATATGGACTTTTCTTTCAAACAAGTTATGATCACCTAAGGAATAAACTTATAGGTTTTTTCTTCCGTCAACAACGCGTAGAGCAGTGGGTATCTTCGCGTAGCGTAGCCAAGTAACCGGGTGCAACCAAGGTCGGTCGTAATCCATTACGGAACACTTTCTGCGTCAATTGTATCGTTGCACTTTATATATTGTCTTTTTATTGTTATCGTAAGGTGTGTTGAAATACAAAAGATTAAAAAATAATGCTAATTAAATCGAATATATAAATAATTAGAATTAATTAATGTTATGTTACTGCATTTTTTTACTGTAACATAAAACCATAAGTAAAGCTTGCAATGCCAGTTTGAAGAAAATCGTTTTTCTTTATTATTTATGGCGCGGCGCGATATTGACACAAATGGCAATATTTTAACCGCTACGTCTACTCTCCGCCATTTTCAGCTGCAACTTAATAATTTATTGTTATTGTTATTACCCACTTTGCAACAACTTCGATGGTGTGTGCAATAATTTAACCACTAGACTGTAGTATACCCAGTACCCACGGATGGGGTTGACTAGGGTCGCCAACTTTTAAAAATAAAAATAGGGGACGTACCTAAAAGTTCATTTAAATGAAACGTGCTGTTTTCTAAAAACTTTTTAGTTGAATAAAAGATAGTTAAAAAACAAAAACTATAGGATAGGAAAAATATTTATTGCTTATACAAATATTTCTTTTGACTCTTTGCGGCTTCTAATAATTTTTACTTTTTCTGATCATTTTATAAAACTGTGGGCAATTGTATTTTAAATTGAAATAAATCAGCAGCTTACTTTTAATCAAGTTAACTGTGAATCGATTTCGATCATCACGCCATTTAATGTTCATGATGGAAAAAACCTTTTCATCGAAAGCACTCGATGCGGGGATACTAAACAAAAAAAAATCGGTCACTTGTAAAACTGCACTGTGCCATCAGCCCCTCACTTATCCTGAGCCAACCTCGGCCGTTAGACCTCCTTCCATCCTCCTTACATCGTAAGAAATATTTTTTGTCGAAAACCTTTTTCTCTAAAACCTATGGTTCAGCAGTTTTATAAGGAAATAAACAATTAAATTGTTTAAAATAATTGAACGCGCTAGAATTTTTCAATCCTGATAATTTTGGCTCAATCTACACCTAATTCTCAATGTTCATGATTTTTTCAGATTTTTCTGAGCGATCCTTTTGGTGATAAGTGTAGGGAACAGCAATTTTTCAGAATTTTTCCCGAAAAATGCATAAAAAAATACATCATATTATATATTGTTGAATTTGTGCTTTAATAAGCTTTCATTTGACACCCTACACCAGGAGTCTTCAACCTTTTTTTTTTATTGAAGGGCCTGGTTTGGGTTTTCCTATCGAACGGTGGGCCAGAATCAGTGGAAAGCGGGAGCCGAGAAATTTATTCTCGGGCGGGAGGGCGGAAAAGCGCCGCATGCGAAAATTTTTCGGGGCCTCGCCCAAATTTGTCAAGAATTCACCCAACTACTACCTAATTTCGTAAATTAAATTATTATTTTTTTCGGTTTTCGTCTAAACAAGGTAATATATTAAATTTGGAGTAGATAATATTTTAAGTTTTGGGTAATTTATTACGTATTTACCGAATTTGTTTTTTTTTTGTATGCAGGCCGCAAAAAAATAAAAATCGGGCAGCAGGCACCCGCGGGTAGGGTTACCAGGTGCTAAATTCGTAAATCTGCTCGTGACGGGTGAAAAATCCTGATTTTGATTAAAATTTTTATTAAAAATGATTTTTTTCATATATTTTGAAAAAACTTAGTCCATTATTTTGTCCTCTTGTCAACGCTATCCGTGGATATACTGTCTAAATGACCTATATTCTATAAGTACTTGAACGTCTAGGTTTAACATTACTACATTACAAACTTTTTTTATGAATTAGGCGATATTATGTAGAAATTTTGACTATTAAGTGTTGAACTCAGTAAAGGTCCAATGTGGTGATTTGTGATTGGTAAATAAAATGTTTTCACATTTATTTGATATTAATAACATCGTTATTACTGATTTCTATTTTCGCAGACAACAGTCAGAAAATGTGCTTTATAAAATAAATAAAATTTTGTATACCTTCAAAAACAACTCTGTGATTTTGTCTCTAAATCGCAGAAACCCAGAAGAAACTTTTTTTATCATCATCGTTATCATCATTGTTATCAATATCATTATCATCGTCATTGTCATTACCATAATCATCATTGTAATCATTCGAAACAAACCTCTTTTTTATATCGGGTCGTCTGTAATTTGATAAATACTTAATAGACCTTTGCCGGCTTAAATTCTTAAATATAATTAATACAGAAGATATTTTAAGAAATATTCTGAGCCATCATGTTTTTTTCACTTCGTTTGGAGACAAAAATAAAACGGAATAGGAAATTAATGTTAAACAAGACAACTTGTATGTAGACTTTGATGGCGCCAAGGAAACTTTGTAGTTCCAGTTCAAAATCAATTACATGTGCATTGGAAAATCGTTAATAAAAACATTAAATGGCGATTAAAACATGTTATTCATTTTTAAAGGATTATATGAATACGGCTGGTTATTTGCTTAATTACCTAAAACACTTTAGGCATAATTAGTTGCTTATATAACGTTTTATACGTCTTGAATGCATTTAAAATGTTTACTGTAATGTTTGTACGAAATCGACCGTAATAAAAATATAACGACGTTTTAGTCGAAATGGCGACTGTAGATTTACTTACGTCATTGAGTATACGAGAAAAAATATATTATAGATGTGTCCTGTCGTTACCGTATTTAAATACTTTAGAAGCTTTAATAATATATTAGTACAATGACAAAAATATTTCTATTAGATTTATACGATATTTCTTCCAATCAAAATATTTAATTGAGAACGAGCAACAAAATACTTTTTTCACACAATTAAATGTTTTATTAAGAAGTTCCATTTAGATTCTATTGAGGAAGTAGATCAGCCCTCCATGCATTTTATTGTTATTTAATTACCGAAATTAAATGTTAATTAGAAAAAATACTTTGGACGCTTTTTCATAATTTATGTTTAATTCGGCCAGATTTACCAATGATTCTAGTTATTTCATGAAAAACGGGGAAACTTTACCAATTTCTAGTTATTTAGGTGAAAATATAGATTTTTTTAATATGCAGGGTGTTTAAAAATAAAGTTCCATTACAATCTTATATTTTTTTCTCTCTTCTTAAAGTCTTAAAAATATCATACTTAATGGTCGATATTTCAAAAACAAATGATTTTCGATGTAGGAAACCTCACACCAACTTACCCTGGTTCCTAAACTTAAAGAACAAAATAAAACACGGTGTGTTTGATTTAAAAAATATGACTTGGCGGATATTTTTTTAAACACAATATTTAAAAAAATTTTAATTGTGCCTATGAAGACCCGGTAGGAAAGGATTTTAAAAATATTTACCGTTTTTCATTAAATAGGAATAGCACTGCGTGTGATATGTGATGTTTTTAGAACAAACCTAAAAAGATTAATTTTATTTAAATAATTTTAATTCTACAGTTTTGCCTTTCTGTTTGGTTATTTGCGTCGATGCTTTTTTTTAGAGTTTCTTCTGTTTTATTTGTATGATTTACTTTTTTTCTATTTTATTCTGCACCATTTGAAATTGATATGCCGTAGTGTATACAGGGTGTTCGAAAAGTCTTAGTATTTGCAAATATCTTTACTATTAGTACCTAAAGATATAGAGACGCGAAATTTTAGGTGTATCTAATTGGTTAATAAATCTAATTTTTTATGTAATTTAACTTTTGTAACCCCCTTGAGGGGTGACGCTAGGGAGTTGAGGTCAAAAATTTGAAATTCAAACCTTTGTCGTGTGCTATCTCATTTTAAAAGTCTTTAAAAAGAAACATTTTACCGCAAATGGCAAGCATTAAAAAATTAAAAATCGTTATCAAAAAATTAAAAATTGAAATTCCTTCCTTTATTTCTCTTATTGCCGTTTCCACCAACTTTTGCCTAGAAATAGAATAATTAGGGACTTCCTAAGTTGTGAAAATTTCCTAACCCAAATTGGTTGCCACCGGTCATATTTAGGAAAACCCTAGTTAGGCAAAAAGAAACTCCGGCAACGCCGCAATTTTTGAAGATTTTTATTAAATAATTTTATTTTGCACCATTTTCTGACGCCAGAGTGCTATTCCAACCTAACTTTTTTTGCATTTGTTCACAGTATACGGAATCCTATTCTTGTTTCGTTGCTATTTTGTGTTGTGGGGTGATTTTTTCCTTCGTAAGATAAAAATATGGAACCTAAAATAAATAAACGTGCTCCAAATTATACTTTGAAAGAAAAAGAGCTCGTTTTAACAATAATACAAAAATATAAACAAATAGAAAATAAGAAAACGGATGGAATGTCGGGGAAAGAGAAAAAAGAGATTTGGAATAAAATTGTCCAAGAATTTAATAGCTTGTCTCCAAATCTGCATTATCGTCGTGTGGAGTCCCTTAAAAAATTATATGATAAAATGAAGGAAGATTATGTAGTCTTTAGAAATCTCATTGCTACTATATATATCTTAATAAAAAAAACTTACCGATTATCTGGATATTCTAAACGCTCCTCAATTTCTTCTAAAAGATTGGCTACGGTGGGTTTTGTCAGCCTGAATCTTTTAAAAAAAGTTAAATTATCCATATCGTCGAAGAAATTTGTTCTATTATGTATTCTTCGTGGAAATCCATTTTGTACTAAATCAAATATTTCCAAATCATCATTAAATAGATCCATTATGGCCAAAAAGACGATTTAATAACAAATCCCTTTAAATATAGTAGAAAGTACGGTTATTTTTTAAATATTCCTTCTTAGGTAACTGCTTAGGTGCTCACATTTGACTACCTAAAGTTGGGAAGTCCTAAACTGCTTTAGGGAAGGAATAAATGTTGGTGGAAACCAAATTGACCCCCTAACCTAAGTTATTCTTCTTTTAGCGTTAGGAAATTCCTAAACTGGTTGGTGGAAACGGCCATTATTACTTTAAAAGTTGTTCAAAATGACCACCATGAACTTCTTGGCAGTACTAAAGTCGATTTTGGAACTCACTTCTCACATTTTCGAGAATAGCAGGTGTTACTTCTTGGCGGAGTTTCAAAAACGACTTTATTACTGCCAAGAAGTTTATGGTGGCCATTTTAAACAACTTTTAAAGTAATGAAATAAATAAAGGTACTTAATTTTTTAATTTTTTTCACTATTTTTAATTTTTATAGGCTTGCTATTTAAAAACGAATTAAGATACGGACCTCGGGTTTGCGTTTAAATGTTTTTTAAAGAAATTAGATAACACACGGTATAGGGTTGCATTTAAAATTTTTGACCTCAACTCCCTAGCGTCACCTCTCAAGGGGTTTGAAAAAGTTAAACTACATAAATAAGTAGATTTATTCACCTATAAGATACACCTAAAATTTGGTGTCACTATCTTTACTAATAGCAAAGATATTTGTCCATACTAAGACTTTTCGGACAGCCTGTATACGTATGTACATCAATAAATAAAATAAAAATAATAAAATATCAGAATTCAGAAAGTAACTGAAAATTGTACTTATATACAAATTTATATAAATTATATAATTATGTATGTATGCAAATTTGAAGTTTAGTTAGTAGTTACTAGTTGCTATTTCTAAATTAATAGTGGTATGTATGTACCTTAGGTGTAATATACATTTATATTCCAAGTAAATATGCTTTGTCGTTAAAAAAACCTAAAAAATAATGCATTCCAGGTAGTCATCAGTGCGTAAAAACATGTTTATGGGTTATTGTAATTTTTTTCTTATACAAATTTTAAAATTCTTAAGATTTTTGTAGACAATAGTCATGTCACGGAATCATGAACTATAATATTAAAATGTTATCTCACGACCTTGATTTTCAACAGTAATTATTAGAAAACTATGTCAGTGTTTCATCCATTGTTATTGCTTTCGATTAGAAGTTTTCGTTATTTTCTGTAAACGCGATCCATAACAGAATAACTTACGGACGTTATGTACTCTCGGGGCAACAAAATCATACATTTAATTCACACTATAAGTGCCAGTTCCTTAAGAAAGTTGGTTAAAATTCATTTAGACAATTATTTCCCATGCATTACCTTTAATGCACCAATAACAAGCATAAAGGAACGGCGTCAGTAGAGCTAAGAAGCCTGTGACGACTTATTTGTTCTAGATATTAGGGTGAAAAACGATAGACGCACGCAATACGACAACGTAACGGTCAGGCAAATAATATTAATAGCAATAGGACCGACCACGCCTGGCCAGTAAAATTTAAGGCGGCGGATATATCTAGAATTCTTTATATTAAGGGACGATTTTTTACGTCTTTAAACTTTGTGATTATTGCAATTTATTTTTAGTACTTACTGAAGAAACGCTTTGTTATAGAGAATGCGGCTATTAAAATAAAATATTATTTTTACAAACACTATAAAAAGTGGGCTCTCTAAAATTCGCTGTTAGTGTCAAAAATGATATTTTAAGATATTTTCTCATTTTGAGAAAAGGCATGTTTGTTATGAATACAAGCCAAATTTGTAAAACTGAACGCACTGATTATTCAGTTCGTTCAGCAATCTACATCCAGGTTGTAGAATATATTGGTCACGTGATCTGCTATTAAAACTTTGTAAGAAGTCACTTGACTACCTGTCATAAATGTCATCTAAATGCTAATTGTCTTCCCCATTGCTCTTACATATATAACTTAAGACTTAAATATTACTTCCCTAACGACTTTTATTTTTTGCAGGTAAGGCCCCAATTTACATCAATCGTGCCGCACGCCTCGTTTGGACCATGTGCAACAAGTCAATTGCTACATTGTTTCCGAGTGGTGAATTGATCGTTTTACGATATTATAAACTATATCGATTGGCAACAGTTAAGGTAATCGTTATTTTTTAATGGTTTCGTTTCGCAACGCGTTGCCACGAGGCAAATATATATTACCTTCATTTATGTAATGATTATAGTTTTTAAAAAATCTGAATTTGCACTAATTGACAATTTAAAAGTTTTACGGTCAGATTCTCCAACGTTAGTCCGGTCTAATTTGACAACCAAAAGTTTTAAGCTGATAAGTGTAGGAATAAGACAACTAAGTTTTAAACTATGAATTTATTTCTGAGCTTTTTGGAAAACTTATAGCGAAAAGGGGAATTTTAGTTCGTACTTTCGACAATAATGGACCTAAATTCATTACAGTAACTCGTTCCAAGATAAAAATCATTTGGAAACCAAGCAAATCGCTGAAATATCAGAATTATTCATACGTTTTTAATGACAACTTATTAACAATGACTGGACAAAAACCTGTGAAAACATCATTGATCAACTATAGGATCTTAATTTAAACCAGTACTAAATCTTAAACCTTCTTAGTGAATCTGAACGTTTTCACTCGCTTAGTCAGTTTTAACGTGGTTCCAACGGAATATCGTATAGTATTGTATAATAGTATACTCAGTATACACTACAGCGGTCTGACAAAGATGAAAAAAAATTTCTACCAATCAGAGTAAACTTCCTTAGGTGTGCTGTAGCGTAGCGCATACATACATACTCCCCTAGCTACCCTCACTTTGAAATTTGAAATGCCACCCCTACCGTGTAATACATCATTTTAAAGATCATAAAAATCTTGATTTAATTCCGTTAAAAGAATTGACTTCGGTTGATCCTTCAATTTTTAGTATCATGGCAATTAACTTTAATTGCTAGATATAACATCGCTTGATTTCTTCTCGGATCATTTAAAAAGGGTAGGTAGTTTACAGAACTGAGGGTCAAATTATCGTAGTGCTGGTAGAGTTACCAGCAGAATAGATAATTGTATCTGTCTTGTTCTTCGTAATTCTGAGTTTAGCTAAGTCATTGTCATTTAACTTGCTGGTGACTGTGCCAGCACTTTAATAAAATTTGACCCTCAGTCCGATAATATTAAGAGCCTAGGCATAAAGTTATCCAAGGATATGGGCGGGTTCATACTTAAACCCCCGTAAACGTTTCATAACGTTCGTAAAGAGTTTAAAAATATGTATTATTGTCTAGCCAATAATGGGGCACAAATTGAATTTTATAAAATTGTCTCTTACCGAAAATAAACCACTCATCAAAGGATCAACCGAATTCAGTTTTTAACGTGGTTAGATCAGAGTTTACCACCCTTAAATGATATATTACACGGTAAGGGTGTCATTTTGTCATGTAGGAATGGCTGGGAGAGAAGAGTAAAACGTAAGCTTTCCCTCGACAATGACGTGTTTTTTATTTAAACCGAATTTACTTTACATCAGGTTTCATTGAGAGTGGCAAATTCTGAAATGAAAGCACTGTATAATGGTCATTTTTAAATACAGTATTTATGCGAAAGAATTTTTTGTGGTAAAAAATTAATATGCGTCTAAAAAGATAAATGTGTTTTTACCAAAAAACAAGTAAGCTCATGCCAAGGGAAAAAGATTTAATGTCATTGTTAATTTTGGTGTTGAGACGTAAAATCGTGGAGAATTTATAAGCTATTTCTATGTCTGTATAATTTTGAAAAAAATGCGTTGAGTGGTTATCAAAACCGCAAAGGGCAATAATTATTGTTGTTCTGGCAGAACAGGAAATGCCACAAAGGGGTTATTTCGAAAACATGTTCGAGTTTTATAGAATTTGGAAGCTTCAAAAACAGATCGAGAAGAAGTGGTGGAAAAGTTACTACATAGGAGCAGGATCGCTTTTTAGCTCAAATTGCAAGAAGAAATCCCACAGTGTCTCACCCGAACTTCAAAGGCAACATTTACAGGCAACATGTGTTCGTGTTTCCGTCGAAACTCTCAGGAAAAGACTTCGCGTGCGAGGATTATTTAGCAGAAGACAGTTAAGGGTTCCCGAACTATCAAGACAACATAAAATTGACCCTTTACATTGGTGTTTGGACCATCTAACTGGACCATAGGAGATTGGCGAAATGTCTGATTTTCAGATGAAACCAGAATTGTCATTCGGTCCAATGGCCAGCGAATTCCAGTGTTAAGTGGTCGTGGAAGACAGGCTAGACTGACAGCTGCCAAATCTGTCCACAAAAATACAGAGGAGGAACTGTGATGTTTGGGGTGGCACCATGACGAATGAAAGAACTTCTATGATTGTCATAAGACAAACCTTAACAGCTCCATGGTATGTTGATTTAGTCCCTAGAACCTATAGTAAGAAACTGAAGAGGTGCTTTTAGTGAAATTTTTTTATTGATGCAGGACACGCACCTCCACATACCAGCAGAGTTGCCCAATTTTTTTTAACAGAATATATCACTGTTTTGGAGTTTCCTAGTTATTTACCTGATCTAAATCCCATAGAACACCTTTGGGATATGATAAAGAGAAGAATTAGAGCTCGTCAAAATAACCCTGGCAACGCAAATAAGTTGATTCGAGCAGATTTCAAAGAATGGGAAAATCTTCCCCATGAAGAAATTAACCACTTGATAGAAAGTATGCCTCGTCAAATTCGCTCTTGCATTGACGCTAGAGGTGATTATTAAATTAACAAGAAATGTTTAACTTCCTTAAAGTCTATGTTACGTTAAAGTGTTTCTTTAAAGAATTGGTATTTTTTCTAATTTCTTGTTATTAATAATTTTAAAAGGAATTTCTATTTTATTTTCTAATAAAATTAGCTTGGATACACTGCTATTTATTTTCCGGTAAGTTTTTCTTGTCTTAATATCATGAAGACAAAGACAGTGGGTAACCTATAAGTTTGGTTGTGCATACAATATAGGATTAGATGTCTGACCTTATTTTAGGACAAAAAACAATACTTATCAAGACACAGACAGTTTTATTGTTAGTGAATCCCGCCCTGTATCCTTTTCTGTTTTTCTAAATTCTAATATTCACTTCACAATTAGTTGTTAAAGAAAATAGCTAATAATGAGTAGTTCGGTTTTATCTATTAGCGGCGCCACACCAAATCTGACCATCGGAACCTCCACCTGGGCGTGTTCTGTAATGACCGAGGCGGCGAAGAAAAAAGGCACAAAGGGAACAAAAAGACTGACCCGCGAGGCCCACGGTCACGACCCGATCTCGAGATGCCGCGGGCCATCAGAACGCCAACAACCTCGTGTGAGAAAATCCTAGATCGCGAAGATGCGAGGCGCGGTTCTGTGGTTCTTTACATTTCGCCTATCGACATTGGGTTTTTAGAACCGATAATTATTACCACATTAGGTGAGATTTCTTTTGATGAGAATGTCTAATTCAGGCAGTTTAGTTACGCTGGAATTACAGATGTAGTTCAAGATCTAAATGAGATTTAGGATGGACGGTTCAGTTATAATAACTTAAAATTAAGAGTTGCATTTTAATTAAGAACTAAAATCGTTGTGAATAATAACAAGAAATGCTAAGTAAACAATGTTTTCAAACACTAAAGTAAATTGACATAAACTCACAAGCCGAAAGTAAAGAGAAACTGATGCTCGCTGATGTTGAACTTGATATGCATCAGTCTTCAAAGCTTTGGCTTTTGTACTAGTAGTTACACGTTTTAAGATATGCTTCTTCTTTTGTGTATAGTGCTTTCTATGACCATCTTTTAAATGCAATATAGTGTCTCATATCTTCTAGCTTATTTTCTTCATTATTTATGGTTTGAATGTTTCTATCTGCCTTCTTACCTATAGTCTTACCCATAGAAAGCAATACTTGTTGTTACATGTGCCTTTAAAAAGATGTTTCTTTCTGATGCTTCCTCTGCTTGTGCTATCTGTTCTTTAAGTAGCGTTTGCTTAGGTCCTTCTTGTTGTGCTGTCCTGAACATTTTATTTTCTTACTCACCGTCCATCTGATTTAGGGCGATTATTGATTTTCTGCTAAGACAGCAGTGGCGTGCCGTACCTTTAGGAGGGGGGGGGGGGCACAATGATTTGGGGGACGCCACATCACTTTCATTTTATTGGAGAGTATGTGATCATCATAGGCAGGCGCGGATTTAGGGCGGGGGCGCAGGGGGTGCCGTATTTCGAAAGTAAATTTTTTCAAAAATGTAGGTATTTAAAAAAATATAAATTTTCCGAAAATAGTATTTAGAAAATTAAATTATGAACTCTAGTGGTTTGGAAAACGTTAATTAAAATACGAAAAAAGGTTCGTTTAGGTTTCTTCAGGTTTCCTTAGGTTTGATACGTTACTTTCTCGTAAATTACATTTTCAAAAAGCCATTGCTTGAAAAAATTAATATCCGAAAAAAATATTTTCCAAAAATATGTTCTTATAAAAATGTATTTTTGAAAAGAGCTTTAAAAAAAATTGAAAAATTGGTTTTAGAAAAATTGTACTTTCAGTAAGTACTCGTAAATCCCCCCAAATGAGCAGAAGGTATAGATAAAAAAATGCTATAATATTTACACTTTTATATTAAGAAATTTGTCCTATCGCGTGTAAGCTAAGATGACCAACTGTTCTGTTTTATTTATCAACATTTTTTTTGGTATTACATTAAGTTAATTTTTTTGAAAAACAGCTTCTTCAAAAGATGCTTTTTCGGAAATGGATCTACGAAAATATATTTTTTATAAAACAGTTTTTCTAAATTTAAGTTATGAACTCTACTGGCTTAGAAAATGTCAACGAGAAAATGACAGAAACATCCTGAACTAACCTAAATGAACCGTTTTTGTGTATAGTCAGTATGGTGGATCGAAATAGTTATTTGTGTAACTAGTGCAAAAAGTATATATTTGTTGCACGATGCATGAAGTTTGCAGCTCGAGACGAAGTCGAAAGCTGCAATCATGCTGAGTGCAACAAATATACTTTTTGCACATGTTACACACAATATTTTTTCTACGATCGGTTTATTTTTTATTACAGTATTTTACAATTTAAGAAATATTTTACAATGCAAGGAATATTAAAATAGTTCTAACAAAAACATAAACAGTTTAAACTAACGTGATTTTTACAAAACTAGTTGTTTACTTTTTTCGAGTTAATTTCAATTTTAATATCGCAGTTAGAGCAATTTACTATGGTAACTGATGGACAAACTTCATTTCCAGTAATTTTTTGAATTTTGTTTTCGTTTTTGCTTGTAGAGGTCTCAGGTTCTTCATTTAAAACTCTTTTTCGAATTGTTGTGAAATTTCCGGTATTGGTACTTGGTTCACCTTCCAAAATTTGAGTCGCTATTTCAGTTTTCTTAGAAATTGATTCCTCAATGTAGCCCTCAGCTACAGTTGAAGATTTCCATCCTCCATGTCGTTTTAATGTTAACATGTCTGCCCCCGATTCCACAAGCAATGTTGCAGAAGATCTGCGAAAACAGTGTCCCGTATATTGCATTGGATTTTCAATATTCAAGTATTTTGCAATATCACTTGGAATTTTGCCAAAAGTATTTACACCAACAGGTTGAACTGAACATTTTCCGTTGAAATATCTTATAAAAAATCTAGTGTGATTTGTAGACTGGGGACGAAGGGATGCATATTTACGATACATTTCAACAAAATTAAAACATCTAATTTTACCGCTTATTACGAATGATCGGGGTTTGTTTGTCTTGGAATCGGGAATTTTTACTGTTATTATAGAGCCCATGTCATTAATATCATTTAATGTTAGTTTTTGCAACTCGTCCCTGCGGCATGCTCCTGCAATGCCAAATACTGCAACTATCTATAAGAAAACATAAGTAAGTATAAAGTTAAAAATTAACATTTATTTTGTATGTGTTACCTTCATCATTAGATATTTATTATCCGGAGCTTCAACCAAAAATTTGTCAAATTCCTCTCTGGTAAAAATTTTTGATTTTTTGGGACGAAATCCTACTGACTTTTTCTTTAAAAATGGGATTAATTTGGTAAAATTTCGAATATCCACATTTTTATTGATGATAAGTGTAGCCTTTAACATTGAATATTCTGACCATAAGGTCGATGGCTTTAGTATCTCAGATTTTTCTTTTAAATACGCTAGAAGCACGTTTTCAGTAACGTTTTTAACAAACTTTGTGTCGCACCAGTCTGTAAACCGTCTATAACAAATTTCATAGACTTTTTTAGATTTTTCTGGTAATAAATCTGCTGCAGCTTCATTTGCTGTCTCAATTATATCTGGAGGAGTACAAATAGTTTCTTCCTCACCATCACTGTCCGAACTCGACATTTTTACGATTTAAATTCACACTAGCTCGTATTTTATTTATGCATTAAATTTAAGTTTTAAACTGACAACTTGAAATTAATTACGGAAATTGTCACTGTCAAACACCATCCATAGGTTACTATGAATAATATGGTTTTGTTAGTGGCACAATTTGGATTACTTAAAATTGGAGTAAAGCCTTTTTATCTTTTTAATATTAAACACTGGTGTTTTGAGGAATATTAAATAGTACCTATGTGTCTATAGTTGCCACGTTGATACGTATACTCAAATATACAAGAAAATTTTTTTATCTTTAATATACTCGTATTCATTAGGGTATCAAAGTGTTTTTTGCACTAGTGCAAAAAATAAGTTACTTTTTGCACTAGTGCAAAAAATTAAGCTTTTGGCACGGTAAATAGTGCAAAAAGTACTAACTTTTTGCACGATCGTAGAAAATAGTTATTTATGATATAAGTGTTAAAAGTACAATTTTACGGCACGAATTTGAAAGTTTGCAGAATGAGCGAAGCGAATTCTGCAATTCAAATGAGTGCCTTAAAAGTACTTTTAACACAAATATCATACAAAATTTTTTCTACAAACGCCAATAAAAAACAAAAACACAATTACAATTTTTAGAAAGTTTAACATATTGGAAACACATAGTTTTAAGTAGCATCGTAGATATAATATAAAATTATTAAGTTGACATTTGTCAAAAAAACCAGCAACCATTGTTGGCGTCGTAGTTGCCATAGTATTACTTTTAACACTAGTGCTATAAAGTACTTTTAACACTAGTGCCATAAAGTAACATTTTTAAGGCATCTGCGGCATGTTAAAAAATGCATTTTTAACACGTTTGTAGAAAAAAATCTTTTTTTGGATTTTCAGTTGACCTTACCTGGCGAAAGTTGTCAGTAGATATCATGATTGTTTTAGCCAAATCTCAGAATTTTCGAACATCATCTTCAGGTTCCCCGCGAGTGTCAAAGTTTAGGGAAAATGTCAATTTTTTACCTTTACCAAAAAAATAACGCAATGTTTTTCTTTAATTATTTTACTTGGGATGATATGCCCAATCAATGTTGTATTATTAAAAAAAAACTCGGAATTTTTGATAAGCATCTAGAGGTTCCCCTGCTGTATACAAATTAAGAAAAAAATTAAAATAAGTTAAAAACTTAAAAAAATTTATTTTGTGTAATTTTTGTTAAGCAAATGATTTTTGTTTTGCTTGACAGACGAGACAAAATCATTTTTTGGTATTAAAATATGGAAGCTTGTTCCTAGAGTCTATTTTGGCCCTAATGAATCCGTCTCTAGCTTCTTGGCCTGAAACAGCTAGAGAAGCCTCTGTTACAAGCTTAATACTCCTCTCCACAGCTTGGGTGTGGCAAGGAAATGTAGGAAGAGGCATATTTTTAAAATTTATGCCACACCCAAGCTGTGGAGAGGAGTATTAAGCTTGTAACAGAGGCTTCTCTAGCTGTTTCAGGCCAAGAAGCTAGAGACCGAATCATTAGGGCCAAAATAGACTCTAGGAACAAGCTTCCATATTTTAATACCAAAAAATGATTTTGTTTCGTCTGTCAAGCAAAACAAAAATCATTTGCTTAAGAAAAATTACACAAAATATATTTTCTTAAGTTTTTAACTTATTTTAATTTTTTTCTTAATTTGTATACAGCAGGGGAACCTCTAGATGCTTATCAAAAATTCCGAGTTTTTTTTTAATAATACAACATTGATTGGGCATATCATCCCAAGTAAAATAATTAAAGAAAAACATTCCGTTATTTTTTTGGTAAAGGTAAAAAATTGACATTTTCCCTAAACTTTGACACTCGCGGGGAACCTGAAGATGATGTTCGAAAATTCTGAGATTTGGCTAAAACAATCATGATATCTACTGACAACTTTCGCCAGGTAAGGTCAACTGAAAATCCAAAAAAAGATTTTTTCGATCCACCCTAATAGTCAGGTTTACTTTTCCTTTTTCTGCTATGTTACTCTGTAGTAAATTACTTTCAAAAAAGTGTGGTTATTTTAATATGAATATTCGAAGTCTTTTTCGAAAAAATGTTCTTTCTAAAAACATGATTTCTTAAAAAAATGTAATTTCGAAAAGTGGTTAAAGAAAATTCGAAAAGTTGGTTTCCGAATAAAATTTTTTAAAACATCCTTAACATAGTTTTCGATTAACTATGTTATCGAAAAATTCTGTTTTCGAGAAAATTTATCTTCAAAAAAACCTGCTTTCAGAAACTGTGTTTTCAAAAAAATTTCATATATCAGTCCAATGGACAGAAAGTAATAAAAAAAATTCTGTAATATTGGTGTTAAGAATACAAAACCTTCTGTTTCCGCAAGAACAGGTTTAGATATATTTCGTCCATTATGAAATAGTGTAGGGGAGACCGGTGACAATTGTAACAAAAAACCCATGTGATTTTTTACAACCTTACCTGTCAGTTCTAACTTATTGATTTTTTTTTTGAGGATGTCCCTGAGCTTTGTAAGTAACCTAATAAATTCAGAATGTAGAAAAATATCTAGTTTCTTGTGTAGAAAATATAATTCAAGTCAATGACAAGTGTTTCAGTTGACACCCGACTGGTGGCAATTGTAACGGACACAGGTGTCAGTAGTAACAGTACGTACAAACATATTGAATTTTATTTTAAATATCCCATTTGAATACAAATAATAACATTAAAAAGTAAACAAAGAGTTACACAAATACAAAAGTAGTTTCTTCTGTTGTTAAAGCCAACAAAAATATACTAAAAAACAAACACGACAAATTCGTAACAATCTGTATTAGTAACTTCTATTAAAATATAAATAACAATATTTGAAAATATACAAAATGCAAAGTAAAATATTCTTTTAAAATGAAAAATGTTAAATAAGAAACGTGGGTATGTTAACATTACTAAAATACCTTACTCTTCATCTGAGTTAAGTATATCGTTCGTGCGGAAGAAGACTGTTTTAACTCAAAATTTTTGGCTTAGACTCTTATGGGAAAAATTTACAAATTATTAGTTTGAAGTTAATATACGAGTATTTTTTCTTCCGTATGCAAGGTATGAGGTCTCCACAAATGTTTGGTTTCATATTGTAAAGCGTTCTATAAAGAAATACATTATGATGATACACACTTTTTACATTGGTTTCACTTGTAACATGTTACAATCGTCACCTTGATTCATGTTACAATTGACACCAAAGGGCATATATGATTTGTTTACATTATTAAACTATGTAATCTAATTCCTAAAGTGTTCTTATTATAAGATTATATAGTCAATATAATCCATATTTCAGTGGTATATTTTAAATATGTATTGAAAATATGGTTAAGAAATTATTTACAAAAGAAAATAAAAATAAATACTTACTTTTCGTGTTGAAAGTCACGTTTCAGATCGTAACAACAGTATTCATCAGGATTCTTAAAGCAACTAACACGCTAAAGAAAGATCTGTCAACGACCGTTGAACATGTGTAACTCGGTTCGCGATAATCCGGCGGTGGGCGGACGTATACTGAATGTTACAATTGACACCTGTTACAATTGTCACCGGTCTCCCCTACATTTCGTAGAACAACCCCAACCAATAAAAAAAAATGTCGCACGCGAACTTGCTCGTCTATACTTTTAACTTTTGTGTAGCTCGAGGTGACGTTTCGCCCCCCCCCCCCCCCTCCCTAGACGAAATTCTAAATCCGCCCCTGATAGTAGGCAGTGAATCCCCAGATAATTTTTTTGAAGAAACCGAACGTGCCAATAAAAAACAAAAAGAAAGTTCCAGGTAGATTTAAATAATAAGTCACTTGTTTGGAAGTTATAGGCTTTTTATCAATGAAGTTATTGATATTAGGCTATAAAATCATAACAAATAGTATTTTTCCCCCTCCCTGTATTGTAAGCAACCTATTTTGACACTGCTTTGACAGACGGAAGTGAAAGTTACTCAACAAAGTATTGGTTGCCCTTAACGACAGGATGTAAGTCAACTTACATCCCTAGGGAAATAATAATCTGAAATTATTATAAGAATAACTTTAATTTTTGATTTCATCAACATATTACAAAAATCCGGTTATATTAATTGAAATGAATATTAATGGTACAATTATTACAATTATTCACATTATTAACAAAATTTGGAAACACGTTTTCTCGTTTCTTCTTGATGTGTATTACATTTTCTGACTCCACAGATCCTTCATTTCTAACCAATGTTTCTGTCACTGTTGAAGCACTGCAAGAGACTTCTGGCTGGATCTTATTGTATAAAATTTTATTCGCTACTTCCTTTTTATTGAGGCTCTCAGCTACGTAACTTTCCGCAATAGTAGCGGATTTCCATCCACCATGTCGCTTCATAGCTAATACATCAACTCCAGTATTTGCTAATAAAGTTGCCGACATTCTTCTAAAAGAGTGTCCAGTATACATTTTGAAGTTCTCAAACTTTAGAAATTTCGCAATTTTACTTGGAATTGACGAAAACGTATTTTTCCCAACAGGCTGGTTTAAGCACTTTCCATTTTGATATCGCATAAAGAAGCGCGGATTAATAGTCGTCATGTGGGATCTTATAACAATGTACTTTTGAATTATTTTGAAATGACAAACCTGAGTGTCGTCACTTTTTGTCACTGTAAATGTACATGACATTCCATTTTTGGAGTCAGGAATGGTCACAATTATGACTTCTTGACTTATTTTAACATTGTCCATTTTCATTTCACAGAGTTCATTAGAACGGCACGCCCCAGCAACTCCCATTGCCATTACGACCTTCATCAATAAGTACATATCATCGGGGGCTTCAAGCATGAACTTATTCACATCTTCCCTGTTAAACACATTCGATTTTTGGGGTCTGTAACCATCATTTTTTCTTTTCAAAAATGCTCGAATTTTTGGATACTTAGAAATATCTATATTTTCCTCTATAAAAAGGGTGAACTTCAACATCGAATACTCACACCATAAGCTTGATGGGGACTTCAGTAAAGCACTTTTCTCGTGGAAATACGCCAAAAACAAGGCTTCTGAGACTGCAGTAGCCGTCTTGCTTTGGCACCAATTCTTAAAGGATTTATATGCTGCTTCATACCTTTTTTTCGACTTTTCCGGTAGTAGAGATAAACAAGCAATATTTGCTGATTCTTCTATGTCTGAAACATCCATTTTGTCCACACAGAATCAAATAATTCGACTTCTTCAAGCTTTTCGCTATGAATTGTCAACTTGACGTTGTTGATAAAATAAAAACTGCTTATATTGCTCTGGCAACGGATCACGGCTGCCTTCATAATTTAATGAGAATGCTATCGAATGTAATGATAATAAAAATCCAAAAATATATCCAGCATTTTCTGGTAAACATACAATTCAGGGAGGGGGAAAAATGTTATATACTATATGGGATGTAAGTACATTAACCAGTCTCGGACTTTTTTGCCAGCCCTCGCTATCGCTCGGGCGCAAAATTCGTCCTCGACTGGTAAATGTTACTTACATCCCTTATAGTATAAATAACTATTAGTACGTCAGTAGTACTCGGCATCCAGCAAAGCTACTGTGTACTAAAACAATCATTGTTTCATGGAAGGGGGCGCAGGGGCGCCGCCGTTATGACGCGGGTGAGGGGGCTTGCGCACCCCCCCCCCCCCCCCAAGCACGCCACTGTAAGACAGCTATTTGTTTTCAAACCTGATCATTACTATTCTTTCTCCTTGTATGCTTCTTTCGGCTTCCCTTTATCTAGTTTATTGCTTTTTCTCGTGTGGACTTAAGGTTTTTTACTATTTATGAACTATGTATAAACTACTTAATCGTGTAATAATGTTGTACAGAGAGATTACAACATATTTTTAAGTCATTATATTACAATTCTTATGTGACTAGACAATTCCTTGACCTCTCTATTGAATGTGAAAAAGTGAACCAAATATGTTAATTTAATTCAATTAAACCACGATTTTGTAAAATTATTTACATAAGTTGTTGCAAAATTGCATCATGAAATAACTATTTTCTATTTGTGGTAGGTTGATTAACATCTATTTAGACAACAAAATCGATATCCTCATTTTTAAGTAATGCTACTATTTCTCAAAAACAATGGTTGGTGTTACAGTATGTTGTTGTACAATATGGTCATGAAAGATGGTATAAATTTTACCGTGTTATACAATATTATTATAATGCAGACAGTAGTTTGGCAAAGTTGAACATCGTGTGAAAAATATCATCGGAAATTCAGTTGGTTGTGAAAATAGGTTTATGGATGTGTTACGTGATAACAACGTGTTACATCTTATAAAAACTCACGCAGATTTGACAATGGGACCATGTGTAACACATTGCTTAATGAAAATATTTTATTTACAACTATTAAAAATGCATTCATTATTCATGCATTTTTTGAAGTAATGATTGTCGATATTTTGCAGCGTAGAATAAATAAGCCCCTAGGTTGGAGTTATTCGGAACCCAAAATAGCACTAACAGAATTACCATGTTATGAGAAGGCTTCAGTAGAAAAATTATACTGCAGACTCCACAGGGAATAGTAAAAAAATACGCTTAAAAAACTTTTGTTCAGTTCAAGGTTGCCACGCACATGGAAAACCTTCAAACCGAGAAAGTCGAGAAATTCCATATTTAGGATTTTTTTTGTAAGGAAAATCATAAAGTCCAATTCGTGTACAACTTAATTTTTGGCTTCGACAACACGTATGATATCATCCAGAAAAATTTTGGTTTTAGCTAGTTATTCATACCAATTAAAATTAATCTCTAACAACTTCTCTTGTTGATGCACCGAAGGAATAATAATAAGTTTGATATTTTTTAAAAAGCCATCGTAAGCAGCTGCAGACACGGCCACACCCATGTCAATACCATTTTGCGATCATGTAATAACGAAACGCGATCTTGAAGAATTCCGATGGTGGAAGAAAAAATACCAGCGATTTAAGATCATCATTAAGTACAAGTAATTTTATTCGGATCAATGAACCGATTCCTTCTTGATGCAGCCGGTTTTTACACCCTTTGTTGCTGGCGACGTTAACCTTCTTAATACTGTCACCTGATATGCTAATTATGCCATATTGGGTATGTAATTGACAGCTTTTATATAGTGGACCTTTTGGCACTTTTCTTATCGATTATAATTTAAAAAATGGGTGCAACACATTAAATTTCATGAACCCCCCCCCCCCTCTTGTTGACTTTGGCAACTTCTTTATTGGCGTCCAATAATTCATAATGGCACTAAGTGTTATTATGAAGGCCCTAATGGCATCCAAATGGCAATGCTAAATGTGTCATAATGACACTGTCGTAGATTAAAAAATATATGGGTCTATAATGCCATGAACAGATATCGCGCACCACACGTTTACTTTTGTAAAATATTGTCTTCGCGCCATTACTCTTAATTCGGGGGTTTTCGAGACCAGTACCTGACATGTTGGGATGCTACAGTTCCATTAGTAGAAAATGTACATGCATCAAAAAATATAGTAAATTTTCAAAAATGGATATTTCCACTTAAAATTTGGTCTCCCACCCATAAACAAAAATCTAGTTTTTTCGCTTCATCCCCCCCTTCCAATGTTTGGTTAAAGTGAGGTTTGAACGAGAATATTTTTTTAAGATCATCTGAATATGAGTTTTTTCACAACTTCTGGAAGATGTTTCTAAGGGACATCACAGTTTCTCTAAAAGATTGAAAAACTAAAACTGTGGCAGCATCGTTTTGGTCATATTTTTTCTTCTTCTCGAGATTCAAAACGGTCAAAACCGAATCAGTTCTTTTTAACTTTTTTATTGTATTGTAGATTGTCATTTCCGAGGGGTGTTTCACCTATCCAAATGTGTACACTTAATTTCCATTTTTGACGATAATTTCCCTTTTTGACGATAATTTCCCCCTATTATTTCCTTAATTTCCCCGTATTTCTACAGGGTGTTTCAAAAAACATGTGCCATCACTTAAGAGGAGATTCCTTGTAAGAAACTAAGGCAAAAAGTTTATATAAACATGGGTCCGCAGATGCTTCGTTTCAAAGATACAGGGTGTTAAATTTCTTAATTTTTATCAGTTTTTACAAAATATTTTCAAAATGACTTCATCAATTTTGATGAAATTTACGTTGTGTAAAGTACTGAAATTAAGCATAATTGTGACCATGAAAAGGCTTTGACAGGTCTTCCAGGGGGTACATATGAGAAGACGGTACAATATTTTTCTAATAAAAACATGTACGCCACTGATTTTTTCACATTTTCGTATATCGGTCAAATAGTATGTTAAGTTCTTAACAAAACTTACCTCTTCATATTTTTTCAATTTTCATTTCGTTTAGGAGATAAATGTAATTTTATTAACCGTCCTACTGGTTTAGTTTTCCCAACCATCGGTTTTAACATGTAAAGACCATTTAAAACTTTAACGTCCTGTATCTTTGAAACAAAGCATCTGCGGACCCATGTTCATAAGAACATTTTGCCTTAATTTCTTTCAAAGAATCTCCCTTTAAGCGATGGCACATGTTTTTTGAAACACCCTGTATAATTACTCCAATTTTCTTTCTCAATATTATTTCAATGTTTTCCCCAATTTTACCTTTATTTCCTTAATTTCACCTTCTTTCCTTAATTTCTCCTTAATTACCTTATAATTTCCCTTTTTTAAATTTTAGTTAAGTTAGGTATCCTCGCGAGCATCCTTCAGTCCCGCAACTGGCGACGTATCACGCATGCGCCGGCGCATGATCAGTAATGTGCAAATACTAAAATAACGTAATTTCACCATAATTTCCCCATTATTTCCCTTAATTTCCCCGCAATTTCCTAATCATTTCCTTAATTTCCTAATAATTTCCCTCATTTCTTCGTAATTTCCCCATATAAGCAATAATTTCCCTTCTTTACCACATAATTTCCTACTATTTCCCCTCAAGTGTACACTAAATTTCCCAGGTGAAACACCCCTCGGTCATTTCAGTTATTGGGATTCCTACGAATTTCTCTCTAAATTGTTCCATGATGTAGCGGTATGATACTTGCCCATATGCCCATCCCCATAACACTGTATAAAAATCCTTTGTTCAGTAAATAGCATTTTGTTGAGAAGTATGTTAAATGAAATAATTGCTTCATTTCATAAATACATTGACAAACATGTCCGTAGGTGCCATTATTGTTTAAAAAGGTACTCTGGTTAAAGGTGTGCGAGAGAATAGTTGGGACTTTAAAAAGAAATAATATGATAAAACTCGTTACTTTTAATATTTAAATTTTTTAATGAAATCTTTTACTTCGGCTTAGAGTTTAATTTAAAACATATTTCATATTTATTCTTTTGGTAGAAAATGATAAGCAAGGTATGTTTACTCTTACGCAAAATAACGTTTTCGTATTATTTATGCTCCCTGTATAAAAAATTAATTTTTTCATAACGTGAATCATTTCTTTTACAAGCAAAAGCTTTTATAAGGAGTGACATTTTTTCGTATCTTGCCAAATTTCGTCCAGTTGTCCTCTTCTAAACTCCATCCGCGGACATACTGTACCTATTGTTGGGAGTCAAAGAGTAAAAAGTATAGATTTAATAAGGGATTCCTTCGGTCTGCAGGTATGTAATATCAATCGTCAAATAACCCAGGAGAAAAGAATTAATTTTGTTTCTGGTCGGGGTGCCCTTCTGCAGCGATTCATGGGCCCTTATACCCTTCATCAGGCCGGATTACATTTGTGGGTCACTGAAGAACAGACCACGTCTTAGCTTGAAACAAGTTAATAGTGTTCCGTAATTTTAAACGATACTGCAAGACAAAAATAAATTATGGAGCAAATAGCCAATTCAAATTCAAAAGTTTTGCCAAACAATAAGGTGCGCCAATTTTTTTTGCATTAATAGCATTAATTTTCGAGTGTGGTACCCCCCACAGATTTAATATATCCGGTGTGTTTAAAAAATGTGACATAAGGTTACTTAGTCCCAGGAATTCGCACAATTGCTGTTTTTTGTTTAGTTTAAAACATGCTGTCTCGAAGGCCACTGCACGGTTATTTTGCCTCACACGAAGACTGTGTGTGGACATTATTATATCACTGAATGCCTAAAGCCACAACAAAAAAGTCCTTGACTTGTTTGTCAGTTAACGGTTCCATCACGTTTTATATTTGTTTGCTTCCGCTTTAGAACGGTCCAAGATCGATGACAATGTGAATTTTTCACTTTGTTTTTTATATTATAGAAATAATCGTTGTTATTGTGAGTACTATAGTTGGGGGGCAAGTGAACGCTTTCGGCATATCATAAATTGTTATATTATGAAATTTATTATAATTTTTTGTCTATAAAAATACTTAAGTATTATGAGATTAAGATAATTAGCTCAATGCCACGAATTATTATTTTACTACAATAAAAATCAACTTACATCAACAATTGTGGTAAGCTGCATGTTTGTATTTAATACATACGACTATGACTGAAAACGACAGTCACTGTCAGTGACTTGTAATTATCAGTAAGGATACCTGACCCTAATCTATCACTATTGTAGTATCTATTCTGCCTAATACCTAATCTGATCAAAACAATTTGTTTTGTCTTTCCTGTAGGAGGGATTGAACGGAATCTGTTTTATTTTTTTGAGTTTGGGAAAATTGCGTTTTATTATTACATTTTGTCGACAATATGACAGAATAATGTTTCCAAGCGGTAAACTATTTATTTATTCCTTTTTACCAACAAGATCACAAATGTGAAAAAGCAATGTCACAAAAAAGGCATAAATCTACTACCCACAACATGTAATACCGGCATTTAAAAAAAATATATGGTAATATATTAAAATAATGGTATCTACACAGTAAAAATCCCAACATCGGCAATAAAATGGGACTAGGACAATAATTACAGTCACATGTGCAGGCTGCCCTTTTGAATTTCTCTCCCCCATCGATATTCCTTATCTCGGGTGGCAAAAGTTGGAAAACCTTGACATCCCGGTAGTTCTTTCGAAAAAGGATTGTAAGGATGTCCAATTATCTGTTAGCAACTCCCGGACTATTGACAGCTGTTGGAAATATCGATGTGTTTAGCTTCTGTTCTTAGATAAATAACTTTTGTGCTATTAGACCTTTACCTAATACGTATATTTAGATTGTTAAAGAATATTAAAGATATAGCACCGATTTACAGTTCATAAATCATAAATCATAATTTTCATTCGATTTTTGATTAATAGCTAATACATATGATTCTTTGTTCGTTTGAGTAATGGTCTGAAGGAAGGTTCCTTCATGATGGTATGGATAAAGTTTTCTTTTTGGGGTGATTGAGGGATTATCAGTTCCACAGATGTCGATGCAATCGGTAGCCTGTCTCTGGTTAATGATTTTAGCGTAACAGATTCGATTTATTTCCTTTTAATCTTAAGTCAATAAACATCGATGCAAGAGTTTCTGTTTTAACTTGAGCCTAAAAACTTGAAACACGGATTATAAAAGATATAAAAGCTGACAGATTTTTTTTATTAGACAAATCTACGTCGATAAAAGATACAGTAAAATGTAACTGTATTTCAGTAAATTATGTTTCATTTCTTTTAATTTCCTACCGATGAACAGTTAGTCTCGAACATTATCCCCGACAAAGACGATTGATATTCAGCACAGGCATCACATATCCTCGAGCCGTCATCAGGAAGTAGATTCTTCGGTTTTGCGGAAAGAGTTGACATATTTCGCGTATTCGCTTGCAGTCCGTGTGTACACAAGCGAAAAGCATAAATTACCAGATATGCTGTTTGCTCTCGGGAGTCTTCCAATGGCGTAGAAATACGTGTGCTCTCAAGGGCGTTACGATTATTGCGTGTAATCACTATTATAGTATTAGTACCTCTTATGTTGTTAATACACAAGACAGCAAAAGTATTCGTACGCTTCTATTGTTGCAAAGGCTTTGTAGAACAATTTACTCTAATTGGATTATTAGTAACAACAGTTTTTATACATTTTCATACACTTGTAGCAAATTTTGCTACAAATTGGTCTTGTACGTTTTTGAGAACAAATTGTTGGAAAAAGGTACACAATTGTAGTGAAATGTCCCACAATGTCTTTTCAGTGTAATTGGAAATTCCAGATAAGTTTATCTTACAGAGGCGTAACTAGCTTCGATTTTTTAGTTTGGCTACTGGGTTGGCAATTTTTTTTTAAGAATAACCAAATGAAAAAGTCAATGTGGTACATAAGTTTACCACCCAATCAATTAGGTGACGACCAAGAAAAAAGGAGACCATGCACTACTTACTTAAAATATTTCTATGTATGCTATTTTTGTATGTCTTACCTACTTTTTTTATCTGTTTTAACTATGTGACATTTTAACACTGCACGACAAAAAAGACCCTGTGGATTTCTATAAGATATTATAGTAGGTAGAGAGTTCTTTTGGTATTGAATTCCATTTTTTATTATGCAATGTTATTGCTAGACATAATAATACCGCCGGCAACCTATACTATCGAAAATTGTAGGTGGGTTTATTTTAGTTTTGGGCGCTAAGCCCCCCCCCCCCCCTGTAGTTACGCCTATGTTATCTTAATATTTTAACAGAAAATTTAAATCATAGTGCCGAATAGAAATTTTATGGCATTAGATGCAAATACAAATTAGGAAATGGAAATATTATGAAATAAGAAATAACATAAACTTCAAAGGGGCATTTTAAGAGGAATGGCGAAAACTTGATCCAAATTATACAAATAAATTAGTTCATGCCACGCCGACTACAGGAAGTAATTAAGGCCAAGGATGGTCCAACAAAATACTAATTTTAGTTTGTTGTTTAATTTGTTATAGAATTGCATGTGTACGAATATACTTTTGCTTATCAGTATTTTTTAGGTTTTTATGTACTTATTGATAACTTATTTTTAGCTATAACTCCTACATTATGATTGCCTTTTGGACTACGTATACCCAGTTGTGCAAGAAATTTTAAATGTAATAAATTAAAATTGGAAATAGTTATTTTCCAGCTTTTCCATAAGACTTTTAAATATTAATGCTTAGATTTACTAAAAAGGTTTAAGATTTGGAACTGCTTTAAATTAAGATATTCTACTTGGTCAGTTAGGTTTTTGTCTTGTCATTGTTGATAATTCGTCATTAAAAACTTATGAGTTATTCTAATTTTTCTGCGATTTGTTTGGTTTCCAAATGATTTTAATCTTGGAATGAATCTCTTAAATGAATTTAGTTCTATTATAATTATTCTTGAAAATAGGTACTAAAATTGCCATTTTCTTCATAAATTTGCTAAAAAAAACTCATTAACAAACTCATAACACTTAGTTGTTTTATTCTTACACTACTTGTCAGTTTAAATCTTTTGGTTGCCAATTTAGACCAGTCGAGCGTTGGAGAATCTGGCCGTAAATTTGTATGGTGCTTTCTGATTGTTCTAATAACTATCGTAGTCCTATTTTAAGAGAAAAATATATTAACAGCACACAAACATCAATAATATGACTACACCCAATAATCGTAACCATCCAAGGTTTGCCTCTTATATTTTATATTACAATACCTACTTTACGAACATTATAATTTTTTCGTCGTTTAATTCTTATTTTTTTTTAATTTCTTGTTATGTCTTAAACTCTTTTAGTAAATTCCGTAGTTAATTTTAGAGATATAAAAAATGTATGACTAATCATAGTTCTGGTGTTAAAACTTCTTTCATCGGCGCCATTGACTTAAAGTTAGTTCTATTTATATCTTCACTGAATGCATGCCTATTAAAAAGTTGGAAACGGTCTGGTATGCACGTGAAGAAGGGCATTTCTCGGCGACTGGCAAAATATGTACCCGTTATAGAAATTTGCAACGTTTCTGCGACTATAAATAAACGTCCTATCTTTTTCGTCTTGCTTTTATAAAGTTTTATGGTCTTAGTTTGTTTCCTCTCGCTAACGACCAAGAAGTTTAAACATTCCCTATATAATTTGTCCAGTATTTTTGAATAAATTCGACAAATTATTCAACGTATCTAACTTATTTCTATGCATTATCATAACTTTAACAAAAAGAAGTTAGGTTGAAACTTAGATCTAGAAACAAGCAGAAGATACCATTATTTATACAGGGTGTTACTGAATATATTGAAACTGGTAAATCCTGGTATGAATTCAGATTGAAGAAAAATATTTATTTATAAAAGCTGGTAATCGCCCCTTAAACTTTCTCTAACTAGCGGTACCCGCCACTGGCGAGAAACATGATACCGAATAAGTTGCCAATTCTATCAACAATTTTTTTATGTAACAAGTCAGCATAAGAAACTATCCTTATTGTTACCTTTGTAGTAAAGTCCCTTTAAAATACATTTCTTTTGAAAATACCAATACCTATACCAAAAAGCACTGACAACACAGTACAGCCATTAATTTAATGCAGGGAACCAACGCTTGACTAACACTAAAGAAAGTTCCAATAACGAATCAAACGCAAAATTTAAAAGATTCCACGGTATTTTGTCACTAGCAGCACTTTAAATCCTGAAAACTATTGTTTTTGATACTTTTAAAATAAAATTTCTGTGAAATTCACTTCCCTTATTATAGAAAGATTTTTACATTAAACTTAGCACACTTACGCAATACTAACAAAACCGTACCGTAAGTATAGTCGTTAATGAAAGAAATATTCCACTAACTAACTAAATACAATACTTCAAAGAATCAACGGTATTTTTACCATCAGCACTATTAAAAACCACAGAAAAATAAAGGGTTTGTTATGAAAAACTATATAACAACTAATTAAGAAGGAAAAAGAGAAATTTCTTTGTCTATTTATATTTTTCTGTACTAAATGTCTTGTCAACTTTTTGTTGCTCAAACAATTTTACTGTCTTTTTAACAATTTGTTGCATAACCAATTTAGTTTTTATTATCTCAGGCTGGCCGGTAATCGACTAAGAAATTAAGGACAATTAAATCTTAACTTTATAAATTTTATAGGGTAATTTTGCGTTATTAAATCCCGTAAATAGTGACAAAATTACAGTACCGACTATTTTTAACTGTACTTGGCCGGAACGGTTTTACGATGGTACTGCTGACATTATGGTAAGGATTATAATAACAGCGCGTATACCGTCAACATAAAATATGAAATTTAATTACGTTTACTGTAACAGAAAAATCCGGTTCTGTTTGCGTACGGATACATATTATACATACATCGTAAAATACTTCCTAGAATGTATTACCTCTATACTAAAGTATAGAGATGGGAATGATTTATCGATATTTCTTAAAACTTGATATATGTATTTAGTCAGGTGTCATTAACCTTGTATACCGTCAATACCCGTGTATTAACAAGTTTTAAGAATATTTTGTTAAGAACTTGTTTTGGATGGTTTAGAAGTCCCTCATAAAAGTCATATTTTTAATGCTTTATTTTTGAGTAAAACGCATGACAAAACACGTGAATTAATTGAACTGTTTACTAAATTTTCTGTAATATTTTCAACCGTCTTACATCAACCCTCTAACTCCCAGCCACCCCAACTTTTTTTTCCAAATGTCAAATGAGAGCTCGTTAAAAACTGAATGTAACATTATCTTTAAAATTTAATTAATTTTTTTAGAAGTGGTCGACCACCCAGGGGGTGGGGGTGGTTTTGGGGGTTAACCCCCCCCCCCCATTGATATCTTATAGTAGATACTTATACAGCACGGTATTATATACATATTTATAAAAAAAAACAATGGTTTTGTCTACCAACCCCCCCCCCCCCCCCCCAAACCAAAAGTCACAGTCCGCCCCTGCGACCACCTGCTTTGAATGAAGAGAAAAGTTGATATACTCCTATCTATTAATTAAAATCCTCATTCCTCAACTAATACATTAGCCCTAAATAGGGATGCTATGCCAAATCAACCGTCTTAAGATTAGTAACAAGCCAAAAGTATTACCCATATAAAGTGTACCGTGTACAGGAGCTTTTGGAGGCAGTGAAGCCAGATTTGCAGAATATTCTTCAATTTGCAGAGTTTTACAGACTCATTTAGCTATTTGCAGATTTGCAGATTTTTATAGTTAAAATGCAGTTTTAGTTTGCTGACAAGTACCTATATTTTTATTTTTAAATATTTACACATTATGGAGAATATGCCTAATAATCTCTAATCCATTCAGATACAGTTTTGTAGTTTGTATTTGTTTCACTATCAGTGCCCCCTACTGGTGTTTGGAAGAAGATAATATTACATTATTTTATCATCTTTTATACAATAACGTTCATCAAAATCCACGATCTGAGGGTTTTTTTACAACCCTTCCGGTTTTTTTCACAGTACGGCACTGATTTAGAATATGCAGAAAAATCGCTTCGTTTGCAGAATTTTCAGTTAACAAGCGCAGAATTCAAGCCGTACTCATCTGGCAACACTGTTTGGAGAATTATTATAGAAGACTACGGTTCGGTGGAGAAATGATGGCAAAATGTGACGTATTTCGACAAAACATAATTTTTTCTGATGAGTCTACATTTTATTTATTTAATTGGCTTTGTTAACAGACATAATTATCGATTCTAGTCTCAACACCCACACTGGATATGTGAAGCACAGACCCAACGTCCTGAGGAGGTAAATGTGTTTGCTGAAATAATTAATAATAGAATTTTGGGACCATATTTTTTTGACGAAAATCTTACAGCGGAACGGTATTTAGATTTCCTCACATTTGAGTTAATATCCGCATTGGCAGTTATTTTTCCTAAGGAAGTTAATCCAGATTAGTGAAAGGGGCCCATTCCTCGACAAGCTTGCTTGATTAAAATAGTAAGGTCTTGAATGATTTTGATGTTTAATTTATCTCAACGTTCTCTTAGTAAATCGATAGTCTAGACTAGAATACTTCTGTATAAATATATCGATATTCAAGTAGATTTTATATCACATTACTACTACATATCATGTACTTTTAGTTTATTGTTCTCCCGTACGTGTCAAGGTATTGTTTATTTTCAATAAAAATCTAGATTTATTGACTTTTGACAGTAGCCAGGCATGACCGAAATATGTTTTCTCGGTAATAATTTTCAAATATTTATATGTAGGTAGCCAATACCCTCAAGTGTGCAAGGAGTGTAATATACAGAAAATAAACATTACTGAAATATGGATAGTCGATTAGGTACCTGTGATAAAGACTGTTGTAAAACACGTATGTAGGTCGTGTCATAAATATGAGCCTTCTTTTATCTGTCGGAAGACTACAAAGGTACCTACATGATAAATGATAAATACAAAATCATTATAAATGTCCTGTTTTTACATAAAAAATAAATTGCGAAACATGTGCGACCTATATAATGTGAATTTTGTTCGGATTCGGTATTTTCTATTAATTAAATCATTAACCAATTAAAGGCAACTTACACAATAAAGAATTTCGTGTCCTTTTCAACATCAAAGTAACACCAAATCCGGTGTATACAGTGTGTCCCACAGAGTTCTTGCCATATGGGAAAATTTTTTACTTAAAGTTGAAAAAAAATCTCTTTGATGTAGAAAAATTCTGCATATTAATAAACTAAGAATCCCTATGGAAAAAAATCTAAAAAAAAAAACATAGTACAGGTAGCGACAAAACCGTAAAATATACCCAAGAATAAAATACCCTTATTCAGGTATTATTAAGGTACAAAGAAAAGTTATTTTAAAGAATTATTTGAATCAAACCCAATCATTTTTTCTCTCTAAGTACGAAATCACAGCTATTAGAGAGTTCTGGAAGCGTACTACTTTTTAGGAGTTTTCTCAGAGTAGAATCAATGATGGCGAAGTTAACCAAATGGCGAATTGAGGGTACACAACCCCGCAATGTTCATATTTTTTATAAATTAATATCTATAATATCGTGCTCCAATACCTTTTTATTAAATTTTACTTCGAAAGTAAATATTTTTATGATATACTCAGAATATTGTAACAGTTTAAACATTATAATCCTAGTAAGCGGTCGTCTGGTGTTAAATGTTCCATTGCCAGTTAAAATCTGAAACCGAACGTGAGATATAGTTTGTAGTAGACTTGTAATAAATTTATATCTTTAAAATAACGTTATGAACATTTTATCGCAGGCTGGTGTACAGTACCTACGGCAGATTCTGAACATGGACGAAAGGGGAGAATACCGCAAAAAAGAACCAGTTATTAAAATAAATTCTTGCTGCAAAGGCACACAACTTTCAATAACTGAACAAACAAGCATTATCAAATATTCTTAAGACATCTTCCATACAAACATTTCTACGATTTTATCTGCCTCGCCCTATTAAATATTTTCCATAAATAAATTCGATCAATCTGATCAACTATGGTCGCAGTAGTGAAGTAAAATTGATATTCTGATTGATATGCTTTAAAAAATCCTCAGAATTTTTTACTATCAGCACTATTGAAAGATTGAAAACTTAAAATGTATTTATTTAATTAAAAGGCCAATGCCTAGTTTTAATAAACCGAAGACCTAAGAAAGCATAGGCAACAAGGAAGGCAATCAAAACACTTCATTCTGAGATTTTGCAACTAGAAATTGCAGATACGCTAATCCATAAACGGTAAAATTTAAAGTAGTGTTTTTATCTACGTGATTTATACAAAACGGAAAATTAAAATAAAATCAATTTTTTTTATCTTCTGACAGCCCATGAAGACCGAAGTCTAAGTACTATGTAGGGGAGACCGGTGACGATTGTAACACGTGTCAATTGTAACATTCGGTATACCTCCGCCCTCTGCCAGATTATCGCGAACCGACTTACACATGCTCAACGGTTGTTGGCGGATCTTCCTTTAGGGTGATAGTTACTTTAAAAATTTTGATGAATATGGTTGTTATGATCTCAAACGTGACTTTCAACACGAAAAGTAAGTATTTATTTTTATTTGCTTTTGTAAATAATTTCTTAACCACATTTTCAATATATATTTAAATTATACCATTGAAATACGGATTATATTGACTACAAAGTCTTATAATAAGAACGCTTTAGGTATTAGATTACATAGTTTAATAGTGTAAACAAATCATATGTGGCCCTTGGTGTCAATTGTAACATGAATGAAGGTGGCAATTGTAACAGGTTTCAAGTGAAACCAATGTAAAAAGTGTGTATATTCATGAGGTATTTATTTATAGAACGATTTATAAGATGAAACCAAACATTTTTGGAGACCTCATACCGTGCATATGGAAGAAAAAATACTCGTATATTAACTTAAAATTAATAATCTGTAAATTTTTCCCATAAAACTCAAAGCCAACCATTATGAAAATCTCAAAAGTTAAAAATTTTGATTTAAAACAGTCTCCTTCCGTTTGTACGATATACGTAACTCAGCTGAAAACTAAGGTCTTTTAGTAATGTTAACATTCCCACGTTTCTTATCTAACTTTTTTCATTTTAAAAAAATATTTTACTTTGCATTTGTATATTTTCAAATGTTATTATTTATATTTTAATATGAGTTACTAATACAGATTGTTACTTATTTGTCGTTTTTTTCTTTGTTGACTTTAATAATCTTTACTTTAATAATAAACAAAACTACTTTTTTATTTGTGTAACTCTTTATTTGTTTATTTTTTAATGTTATTATTTGCATTCTAATATAAGATTTAAAATAAAACATATGCTTGTACTTACTGTTACTACTGACACCTGTGTCCGTTACAATTGCCACCAGTCGGGTGTCAATTGAAACATCTGTCATTGACTTGAATTATATGTTCTAAACAAGAAACTAGATATTTTTTCTACATTGTGAATTTATCAGGTTACTTACAAAGTTCGGGGACATCCTCAAAAAAAAAATCAATAAATTATAACTGACAGTTAAGGTTGTAAAAAATCGCATGTGTTTTTTGTTACAATTGTCACCGGTCTCCCCTACTGTGGATGTACTGGGGAAACCAGATTCATACATCCATAGCTGGAAACATCCGTAGGGATTTCACCAGCCCTTTTAAGAGGATGTGTGGACTGTGGGGTGGTACCACCTCGGTCGAGGAAGAATTCCTCTACCACCTTCCTTGGTAGGCTTATAAATTCATTTAATAAATGAGGTGAAAACTCTGATTAAAATACCACTCTAGATTTTATCGTTCATAGATTTTGCATATCTGCAATTTTTTCTTGCAAAATCTCCCTAATAGCGCTTCCTACGGTAGTTAGGAGATCGGTCCATCAGCTTCAGCATTGAATAAAAAAAAGACGGGGGATAAGGACAGGATATCAAGGGCAAGATAAGATATATTTTGTACTTGTCAAAAACCATATGTGGAAGTGTGGAGGTAGTTCTTTGATGTGGATAATTTTTTACAATTTAGTGTTATAATAGTGACGACAACCGTCTTTTTATGCGAATAATAATACCGAAGGCAGAAACCTACCAAAAAATAAGTAATAAATGCTTTTACTGTGTTTTATGTGGTGTAGTTAAATTTCGAAGCGTCGTCGCTGAAATAACTAAACCTTTAAATACATAGGAAAGTAATATCTTATTTAACGTAAGTAATTTTAAGTATAATGCGTTCTTGGCAATTAAAAAATAATTAGTAGGTTATTTAAAACATAATACTCTCCTGAAAAATAAAATTTTTGCAACGTCGCATGTGCGGGCGGGCGTGTGGTCAGGTTTGTGGGTTTTAGAGAATTTTTTTAGTTCTTCGATTAAACCAAAAAAAAAGTATTGAGTGTGTCTCTAGACTACCCCAGGAGTCGTCCATTTAAATATATTCAGTCTATTTCATAACACCCTGTATGTAAAAGCTTAGAGTCCATCATGACCAAAACTAAATTATTTGTCCCCTTGGCTTAACGCTATACAGTTTGAATAGTTTTTCTTATAAGTAAGTAAAACCACATCACCTGGAAGCAGAATAAACGGTTAACTTTTTTTTTAATAAATGCAGAATGCACAATTGCACACAGTGATTCCGGTGGTGCTACAGTTACTTAGGAGACTAACTGATTTCATGTTCACCTGTACATTTACAAATTATCATCATTTAGTTTGACAAGATAACGGTTGCATGGGTAACGACGAAGCAGGATGCCAATTTCATTATGCAGAGTGACTACACATATCGCTTATGGAAATATAAACGATGACCAGACTGCAAAAAACAATGAGGAATGTTGTAAATTACAAAAAGAAACTTGGCTTACAATATTTAAACTATTCTGACTGTGTAGTCTAAAAATAAAATAATGAATATGACGCACATGAAAAGCCTAATATTGTAGATATCAGTAGTAAATATAGTAGGGCCTAAAATGTGTGAGATGGTTGGAGATCTTCGCGGCTTCCATCCGAGGCCGGATGCACTTCGGCCAGTGTTGGCCCTCTGTGCTCACCCTAGCTTTTTATTTTACCCACTCGGTTATCCTAGCCCCTTGCACTAATTTGTGCGAGTCAGTTAGGGAGGATTTTTTCGGATTGTGGTTTTGGTTCTCGAAAATTTGTTATCTTTTTCGATCTAGTAACTCGAAGTAACAAATTATGTGCTGTACCGTTTTCCTTTCTTGGCCGCAGAACTTGCAGCTTAGCTCTCCGTTATACAGTCTCATTTTATATATGTAGGTGGTTTTTAACAGTCATATGTATTGTCAAAATACCTATGGTTTCTGCCGTTCATAAGCCCTTGCCAGGTGAATTTCTGGTCTGGATTCCCTATGAAAATCCCTGTCTGTTGTTCCAGTAGATTTTGAGTTCTTCGCTGATCGATCGCCTGATGGCATCTCGTACTGCGCAGCTTGGCACTCCAACTGGACCAGTACATGGCTTTTCTGGTCCTTTCCTCGCAAGTTGATCTCAGTTCGTTCCCAGTGATACTTTCGTGTCCTGGTACCTACTACAGCTTAACTGTATTTTTCTTTGTCATGGTCAGTAATTCCCTCTGGCATTCCCATATCAGTCTTGACATTACTTTATGACACTTTAGTGCCCTAAGGGCTGCTTGACAGTCTGAGTATAATATTGCTTATTGCAATAAGCCCTTGTTGTTTACGTCCGCACTCTGTAAGACGGCACCGGCGCAAATTTCTACCTGAAATATTTTGAGAGATTTCCCCAGAAAGGAAAATATGGTCTTATACCATGTAGCTCCAGTACTATCTTTGGTTTTTGAAACGTCCGTGTACCAGATTATCGCTCCAGGAGTAGTGTCCCTTTTCTTTTTATTCCACACCCTTCGATCATCGATTACGACCTCGAAGGATATGTCGTACAAAATGATCGGATTGCATTTCTAGCTCAGCTCCCCCCATTTTGTCATCTTGTTAATAACTCATGCCATATCATCTGCCTGCCGACTGATGGCAGTGAACTTTTCAAACGATGCAGTCTCATTCTTACCTCTCCCTTGATCACCAGGTAACGGGGGAACGTATGGAATATTACCCATTGCTGATGTTGGGTTGATTACATGGCCCCCGTGATGCTGAAGCAGGCCAGTCTTTCTAGACTCCCCAGCTTTTGTATTGTGGTCTTCTGCAGTACCTTAGGCCACCAAGCCAAGGCTGCATATGTGATTTTTGGTCTCACCACACTAATGTATGGCTAGTGCACCGTATTTGTGCTTTAACCTCACAGCGTTTGTTTCTAAATCAATTTTTTAGTAGAGGAAAGAAGTTTAGGGTATCCGCTGCATTTGATACGTCATCCAGTGATTTGTGAGAGTGAGATATGGGCATTTTTTAAAAAAATATATATCCCTCTTTTCCCCCTTAGGGATTGAAAGTTTATCTGCAGAATATTGACTTTTTTTTAATTTACACCTCCCTTTTCCTCTTTAGGGGCTGAATTTAAAAAAAAACAACGCGGAGATAGGTGTTTGTTTATTTTTTTATGCGGAGTTTCTATGCTGAATTTGACATCCCCATCTTCAGCCGCTTGTGAGATGTGGACTTTTCTTTGAAAACCTGTTACCTCTTTATTATCCCTTTAGGGGTTGATTTTAAAAAACAGACAAACACATGTTAACTTACTTTTTGTGAGGAGTTTATGAACCTAAACTTAACACCTCCACCTTTAATTGTTTGTGAGACCCTTTTCTTAAAAAAAACTATACCCCCTTTCCCCTTAGGGGTTGAATTTTAAAAACTCCTTTCATATTCCTTGTTCTTGTATTAGGGGTACAGAAGTATACTGTCTAAATTTCACGGTCCTAAGTTCAGCGGTTTAGGCTGGGCGAATTGACGCTACTGTTTTATAAATATGTATACAGGGTGCCCGAAAAGTCTTAGTATGGACAAATATCTTTTCTATTAGTCAAGACCAACCAAATTTTCGGTGTATCTTATTGGTTAATAAATCTCCTTTTTTATGTAATTTAACTTTTTCAACCCCCTTGAGAGTTGACGCTAGGGAGTTGAGGTCAAAAACTTTAAATGCAACCCTATGCCGTGTGGTACCTCATTTTATAGGTCTTCAAAAAAGAAACATTTACCGCAAACCCGAGGTCCGTGTCTTATCATTATCAAATGACAAACCTATAAAAATTTAAAATCTTAAAAAAAAATTAAAAATTTAAGTAGGTACCTTTATTTCTGTTTTTCTTTAAAAGTTGTTCGAAATGACCACCATGAACTTCTGGTCAGTAATAAAGTCGATTTTGGAACTCGGCCAAGAAGTAACACCTGCCATTCTCAAAATGTGAGAAGTGAGTTCCAAAATCGACTTTATTACTGCCAAGAAGTTCATGATGGTCATTTTGAACAACTTTTAAAGTAATCAGAGAAATAAAAGGTATTTAAATTTTTTATTTTCACGATTTTTAATTTTTAAAGGCTGTGCCATTTAAAAAGAATTAAGATGCGGACCTCGGGTTTACGGTAAAATGTTGCTTTTTTAAAGACCTTTAGAATGAGGTACCACGCGGCATAGGATTGTATTTAAAATTTTTGAGCTCAACTTACTAGTGTCACCCCCCAAAGGGGTTGAAAAAGTTAAATACCATAAAAAATAGATTTATTAACCAATAAGATACACCTAAAATTTGGTATCTCCATCTTTAGTAATAGCAACGATTCTTGCCCATACTAAGACTTCTCGGACACCCTGTATAGATTATTATTAGAACAAATCAAATTGAATTACTGCACATATCACGTATAAGCGAAGAACAAACTTTAAAGAATAATGAAGAATGTTCTATAATATAAAAAGAAACTTGACTTATTTAGAATACTCTGACCTCCTGCTAACGATCTTTGCGGCACGTACTGTTGAGACAACTTAGTTTCAATTACTAATATGTTTGTTGTATAATATGCCCAATAGACTTTACAAAATATTTATACAAATGTTCTTAGTCTTTGGGGTAATTGTGTTTTATGGCTAATCATTATCCATTTTTATTTTCAGCTATAAATAGTTTGATCTCCACAGGATTTTTAAAGGGGAATTGCCAACAGGAAATGCCACTTTTCAAACACTATTTATAGTACCTTTTCAGCTAATAACTGTACGCACCCGTTACAGTTAATTTATGAAAATAGTAAAATAATTCGTTTCTCATTAATTTAATGAACCATTGTGATGCTTAACAAATTTGTAACTTGATCTTGTTTATTGAAGACGTCCGGTTCAGTTTAACCCCAACGCGGTTCAAGGAATGCATACAGCTGAGTACCAATGTTTTTAACGTATTAGAAATATATAAAAAAGCAAAATATTTGTGGTATAATAGTGGGCTACAAAGACAGTGTGTTATGCTCTTGCATTAGAGTACGGGACATCCAAGAACTACTGGAAAACTTCGGGTCGGGTAGACAGTAAGCTTTCACGCTTGTTGGGGATCATCAGACTGCCGCACAGTGCAGCGATCTTATAACGAATTGGGACAAAAATCAGAACTCTGAAACAAATTAATATTATCATATAATTTATTTAGGTACCACAAATCGGTCGGCTATTAGTCTATATTTAAAACAAAACATTTATTTTCTCGTATAAGGGTTCAAATGGATTTGAACTTATGCGTCCAGAAACATATTACGGTAGAAATGATACTTAAAATAAATACTATTATCAACTGTAATGAAACGAATATATAGGGCCCTAATTCAAGGAGAAACATGTATATTCTGCCCCTGAGTCACTTTCACTTGCTTGGGTTTGAGTAGTCGTGATATTATATGCTGACAAAGGATCAGAATCTTCTGCAAACGCAATGTATTCTTTAACGGTACTGCCATTAGCTAAACGTTTTTCTTCTACCTATGTTCGTTTGTACTGTGACCTGAACTCTGCCACCCATGCCCTCTTTAGGTACATACAATAGGTAAATGTAATGAACTGATGCTTTTTATAGTTTTCTGTAACATATCTTGAGTATTTACTTTAACATGTCTCAGAAGCAAAAAAAATCAGGATTAAATTGTTTTTTTAGAAAGGTTAAGTCTGTATAAAGTAGGGAAAGTATCACTATGTTCACTATTTACGACTGTGCTTAACTATACTTGCGTTTTAATAAATCTAGATCCAAATAAAGAGCAAGTTTTTGCTGCAGAGGCAACTCTTTCTTCACCACTAGTGATTGTGTGGACTTCGATGGATCAGCGATATCACAAATATACAACACTTTCAAAATAGAGCTGTGCACAGCTCAAGCAAAATTGCAACTGATAAAATAGGTAATGCACTACCTGTAACTTACCCTTACGTCACAGCTATAAAACTGAGACCATACCTGATAATTCTAGTTAGGATTTCTTGAAAACCCTTAACTGGAATATTTATTACCTTATTAGCTGGTAATTACACCTATAATAAAGGGCCAACATTTACAGTTTTGTCCGCGGGTCGATGCACTGTGTGTCGTAACCCATAAGGTAGCTCCCGCAATAGCAATCCCGCATATATAACAGAAACGATACAAGCTATACAATACCACCATCTACAAGAACTACTGTAATTCAGTAGATTAATAGGTAGGTACTTCAAAAATTATTGTATATAAGAATCGCCTTGTCGGTGGAATATTGCAACACCGTGTATAAGAAATTGCATGATGTACCATTTTGTTAATTAAGTCTCGATTGCCGAACAACGTGCAAACCTGAATAAAATCCCAGTAATTTCATTAGTCACGGGGTGTGTAACAAAAGGTCATCGGCAAAGAGAATATTTTCATCTTTGTCAGCCGATTGAACGAAGAGTTCACTGGGTCGAGGCACAAATGTTTGACCCAGCTGCCGCCGTGGCGAATTCCGGATAAGTTATGGGCGGCGGGCGGCTGCAATTTTATCACGTAAGAGGTGAAAGAAGCTGATGATGGCAGTGTTGGCGGACAAAGTTCAACATTGAATGCTATAGATGTTTTAGGTTAAACTGATGATGGTTTAAAGCATTTCCTAAAGCAGAATCACTTCATCTAGAGCAATTTTAAAGCTAATATATATTTTTATATCGAATGAAATTATAAAATTAAATTCCTTGATTTAGCAACTTGGCAAACAAACACCCACAAAAATGCTACAAACAGGAGCTCAAAAGCCAGAACTTCCAACCGAATTGACTTAATTATAAAATAAATAATTAAGAATTGTTATTACAGACCTTTGCATAGTGCAAGATGTTGGCGGACGAGATGGTGATAATGGCACCAGCATGGAAGGCGTAAAGAAAGGGTAAAGCTGAAAGCCGAATCTAGAAGACAGAGGCCTAAAAATCGGCAGAAGAAAACTGAGTACAATTCAATGAATAAGGAACATTAGATAAAAGCTAAATAAAGTAAATTTATTTAAATATCTAGGTTGCACCATCAGAGAAGGTATATGATATGTTGGATTAACAGGAGGTGCGCTTTGATAGCAATGAGAATTTTGATATGGATGTGTGGGATAACAAGGAGAGACAAAAGGTCAGGAGTAAAAGAAGGAGATCAACGGAACAACCAAGGTTGTAGGAATATCTAAGAAGATACAAGTGGTACGGGCATTTGATAAGAAGAGATACCGATTATGTCGACAAAATAGCAATGAAAGTGTATGGAAGAGGAGGCGAACAAGGATCCAAGCAGAGGTGGGTGGATAGGGTCAAAATGATTTAAGGAAGAAAAGTTTAACAGAAGCGGAAACTCAGGATCAGGCATTGCGGAGACGATTAACCACGAATGTCGAAACAGACAGTTGAGAGGAGACAAAGTGAAAGAAGAAGTTAACAATTGTTACATCAATATAAATTTTACTCTAGGTGCTAGGACTAGTGATGTAAGGATTCGTATTCAAAAATCCGTTGGATACGAATATTAAAAGAATCCGTATTATCCGTAACCGGCCGAGAACTTGAATACGGATAAGGAATCAAAATAAAAACACATTCCGGTGGTTACTAATGCAAAGTGTAAAGAGAAAACGGAATCGGGATCGAGTGTAAGCGGACAATATGCTTTCTCTGGAAATAATTCCGTATATACATGTTTCGGAACCGCTTTCGCGCGGCTCAAGAAATGGATACGTATTCGGATGATGGAAACGGATATTAGTTGATTGCGATTCCGTATTATCCGGATACATAAAGAATACGGATATTTACAACACTAGGTAGGACACAATTGGAAAAAAAGACTAACAAAGCAGACACAAGCTGATTTCATCAGAACTGTGGCATACCAAAAATCTGTTTACGACAAGTGTATTACCATACTGCTGGTCGTTTCCTGTTTCCTTTGTCGACTTTTCCATTTCCAGTTCGTGTTTGCTAAAACACTTGCTCTTCCTGACGAATGACAGCCTGACGGAGCAGCCATTATTATGGTGCTAATTTATCCGGAACTTTGACGTCACTTCCGGTTAAATTTTTGTGGGTCTCGAAGAGTACTATTATATGATCATGGGATGCCAGACATCATCCTGCGGCAATCACTTAGCTTAAAATTAGGGCGGCCAATGCTTTTCAGGGCGAGGTCTGACACCCCATGATTATGGTAGTACTTTTTGAGGCCGCCTGTTGCCTAACACAGACATTTGTGTTTAATACATAGGAAATTTGACTATCAGCTCTCGGATTATTACGGGATTGCTGTTAACAATGCGTTTATATCTATAAATAAGGTCGAAGAGCGATAATAAGCAATGAAAGCTTTTTAGGTAAGAATAACATTATCAGGAGTTTAATTTTGCACTCTTCATCCTAAATAATTATTAGTACATACCTTTAGAAATTTGGAATAGCTCGGAATGCGTAAATTCACAAATTGAGGCCGTTTCGACATTTTCACGCTTTTGATGAATTTTAGTCCACCGCTACTACATAACACTACATAACAAACCAGACAGGTTGAAAGTTATTAAAATTAATATGTTCATTTAGAACGGTAACGAGGAAATTTTGAAAATATGAAATATGTTCGAGTATACGAGTATGAGAAACAGCTAGGGCGTGTCGAGTATAAATTTTATTAAATTTGCCTTTCCGTATAAACACGTATAATGTTTTACAATAGAAAATTTCACTTGGAGACATGAAACTGAACAATATACTTATAACAATATACCTATATTGTCTTCATATGCAGTTAGAAGCATCTACTCCAAAAGTTCTTACGTTCGTCCGGGTTTTTCCAGATGGTAATAATCAGAAATTAATCATTAGAGAGTAGGCAGAGTAGGATACAATTCTTTTGAGGTTTAATATCCTTTCCAGACATCTGATGAATGGAAACCTGAGGTGTAAAAACGGGTTAAAGAAATTGCCAGTACCAGTTGTATTGTATATAGCACAATACCACTTAAAGGACTCTCTTTTCAGTTGTTTACAATGTGTTCCAGGAATATGCTTAAGTACCAACTAGAGTCCTGCTGATGATGTTGGCGCCACGCGCCGCTATTCAAAACATTGGCTTTAGCGGTCGACGACGCCTCGCGCGCCGTCCTGGAATGCGCCGAAGGATTAGCGGAGATACGCGCCATTTGCAGGAAATTGCAACTTTGTCGCATGATGGCGAGGATTATGGGTATTTAGCATTAAAATATGGCGCGACGCGGAACACCAGTCTCAAAGGAGCCAATAATCACTTAGCCGAAAGCCAAAGATTGATTAAGTTATTCGACCCGGAGTGTCCGGGTCATTTATTTTGTTAATGTTAAGTAAGCCTTACAAATTGCAGTAGCTAAAAGCAGTCATATAAAAGGAAAAAAATGTATTACCTACGAGGACCTATCGCCAGCTCTCTAGCAAATTCACCACCTAAAGATATCATCTGTTCGGATGTTCTATATACGTAGTGCGATCGTGGGACTCTCGACCTACCAGGGACAACACATTGAAAAAATAACGATTAACTTTCAAATAAACGGTACCTCCGGGATTCAGTAAAAAGGTTTATAATTTAGTACCGGTTTAAATTTAGATCTTCTAGTTGATCAGTCAGTTTTTGTCCTGTGATTGTTAATAAGTCGCCATTAAAAACTTATGACTTATTCTGTTGTTTTTGTTGACACTTGATGTACTTTCTGGGTAAAATTCGATCTGTCTATGATATTTCCGCTATTGTTCAATTATATTCATGTTAATTCTGTTATTGTTAATTCGAGACATTGTTTTTTCTGAAAAAGTGTAGTTCTTCCAATGTTGTTCCGAATGTTGTTCCTTTTGGTGTTTGTTCTTTTTGTAATATCATGCACTCCCCTTGTTTTGAGACATATCGTGGTTAACTTAGTTAGCAAACAGTCATGGAGGTGTGAGCCTTTAAACCATTCGCGCCGCTCGATTATCATGGACTTATGTCTCTGTTGTGGGACGAAAATCAGTGGGGTAACATTTTATTTGCCGATAAAACTCAAATTTAGCCCTAGTACTGCTGAAAATGCATGGGTTCTTAAATTTGACCTTTCTTGATAAATTTACGAAAAAAGAACGAAAGTAGATTTATAGTATATTCAGCATTTAAAAAAGTTGATATTAAAATATAAATTTTACCATGTAAAATTATAATATCCCGTTTTAAAATTACATGGTTCCCATTTTATTAACATATGGCCGAATTAACAAAACTGTGTTTATTACTAAAAACAATTAAGTAACTGTCAACAAAGAAATCAATAAGTCTTGTATAAAAAACAGTTAGTTAATCAATTCTTACCACAACTAAAAATTTCACAGTTATAAAAGTGTCATTATTTTTTGAATTAAACCTTTACGTTCAAATTCACTAAAAAGATTTAAGATTTAGTACTGATTTAAATTAAGATCTTCTAGTTGATCAGTTAGGTCTTGACAGGTTTTTGTCCTGTCATTGTTAATAAGTCGTCATTAAAAACTTTTGGATTATTCTAATATGTTAGCGATTTGCTTGGTTTCCAAATGATTTTCATCTCGGAACGTGATGTTAAAATGAATTTAGTTCTATTATTGTGGACAGTACGTATTAAAATTACCCTTTTTTATAAATTTGCGAAAAAACTGAAACAAATTTATAGTATCAAACTTAGTTGTCTTATTCTTTACACTTGTCAGTTTAAAACTTGTGGTTGTCAAATTAGACCGGTCTAGCGTTGGAGAATCTGGCTGTAGGTGTCTCATTTTAGACACATTTCCCCTAAATCTGTCCGTACATATTTAAGCGAGTGTAGCAATATTAAATCAAAATTAATTAAAATTTTGAGGTTGACTTAAAGTTACCTGAACACTGATCCAATTCAAAGCAGTTATTTAGGTTGGTTGTTATTATTACCAATTAAATAGCTGGAACGCAAGGCATTTTATTTAATTTCATTAAGATATTTCTGGACGTATTTTGACATACCTTTCTAAATACGAGACCCTCTTAATCACGCAAACTATGTGCGCTCATGACAAATAAATGTAACAGATGGGCGACCGGTGTAGCTTATTTCGTAATCAAGGTTTTACAATCGCAACTATGTTAATAAACAAGCTATCCGCCCCAGCTTCGTGCAGTGCCACCTGAATATGCTCGGCTCTCTGAATCCCCTTAATTATTTATAAATAGTAAAACCACAATATAGGTCCACCCGTTATGGGCAAAAGGATCGTTCGTCTAACTACAGTCTAAGTATCATTTCCCTAAGAAAGTTCATTACGAAACATCTAGACTATGAAGTAGCTGTGCGGTTTTATTGATCACGACTGTACACCGTGCAATTCTGATTGCAGCGGATGCATTTCATTTTAGACAATCCCCTGTCCGTGTTAAAGCGTTATAACCGTAACCGTATTATCAATCCAATCTCATAATATACAAGACAAATGGTAATGATACAAACAAACCTATACAGTATACATTACTATAATACACTATACGAGTACAGTATGTCCACAGATGGGGTTTAGAAGAGGACAAATGGACCAAATTTTGCAAGATACGTAAAAATGTCACTCCTAATAAAAGTTTTTGCTTGTAAGCATAAAAAATACGAAAACGCTATTTTGCGTAGGAGTAAACATACCTTGTTTATCATTTCTATCTACCAAAAGAACAAATATGAAATATGTTTAAAATTAAACTCTAAGCCGAAGTACAAGATTTCATTAAAAATCTTAAGTATTAAAAGTAATGAGTTTTATCACATTATTTTTTTAAAGTCCCAACTATTCTCTCTCACACCTTTAACCAGAGTACTAGTTTCTACGTATTAAACAGTAATGACACCTATGGACATATTTGTCAATGTCTTTATTAAATGAAGCAATTATTTAATTTAAAATACTTCTCATCAAAATGCTATCTACTGAACAAAGGATTTTTATAGTCCAGTGGCATGGAGATGGCCAAATATCATACCGCTACATCATAGAACAATTTAGCAAGAAATTTATAGGAATCCCAATAACTGAAGTGACAATCTACAACACAATAAAAGAGTTCCAAAGAACTGGTTCGGTTTTGAATCTCAAGAAGAAGACGAAGAAGAAGAAATATGACCAAAACGATGCTGCCACAGTTTTAGTTATTCATTCTGTTAGAGAAACTCCTGTGACGTCCCTTAGAAATCGTGCTATAAATTATTCCCGTTCAAACCCCACTTGAACCAAACATTGGAAGAGGGAGATGAAGCGAAAAGACTAGATTTTTTTTTATAGGTGGGAGACCAGATTTTAAGTGGAAATATCCATTTTTATAAATTTATTGTTTTCTGATGAATGTACATTTTGTACTAATGGAACTATAGCATGTCAGGTACGACACAGTGTTACGTATCTTGTAGAAAGATAAAATTAATGGTTCAAAAAGGATATTTTACTGCAATGGCAAGCTATTTTGCAACGCTCTAGCGATCTATACTTATTACAAAATAAAAGAAAAACATTACGACGATTACGACGGCGACGTGGGTTAATAGCGCTGTGAAATTTTACTATTTAGGTTCGCTAAAGGTTGCAATAACTCGTCACGTGATGGAAACGCAAAAAGTTAAAGTATTTTCAGGATTTTTAGCTATAACTCATTAACTGCAATAAATCTACCTGGTCGGCTGGATTGTGTATCCCCTGGAATTTTCAGTGTTAGTCGACGGGGCCGCATTGTTATAATGTGTGTTTTAAAAATAAAAATATCCAAAACTTCCTTTGTGACAGGTAGACATAAATAAAATTTCCTTTACTTTTTGGGCGACTTTTTGTACCTGTTGCCGGTAAGTCTATTTCATGTTTTGAAAAATTAAGGTCAATAGGTATGTCTTAATAATAATAATAATAATAATTATGCATGTTTTCACCTTTTAAGTCCACCTTTAGCAATAGGGAATATGTATATAACCCAAATAAATTTAATTTTTTTTTATTCTCTACATAAATTAAATGTTATCCATTTATTTTGGTGTTTATTAACAAAAAAAAAAGATTTTATACTGCAAATTGTCGCGCGAATTTCGAAACTTCTAAAACGTGATCCCATTGGCTGTGTCGTTAAAAGTGAACTTATGACTCATCATGAGTACATGACGAATTCCAGTGTTGTAGAGTCATCGAAAACTCAATAAAAATGGCTTTTAATGCGTAACTTATCCAATGAAATATCCTTGCACTTAAAGTAGAAGGTTCCTAAAATCTTATTCATGTATACTTCAAGCCGAAATCGGTCCAGGAACCTTTCAATTTTGCAACAAAAATTGGCATTTCTGCGAAATTTGGACATATTATTATCCTAATAATTGCGAGTAAATAAACTGCAATTCTTTGTTTTCATGGCAATCTTCGAAAATTCTAAAATTTTCAGATTTTAGACGTCCCCGATGCAAATAAACCTATTTATTTATAACTTTAACGAAAAATAAGCGCTTTAAATTAGTGCGAGATATTCTTAGATAATTAACTGATAAAATAAACCCAAAATGAATCACTAAATAAGGTAAATAGTGTGGAATAATGTCGGTTAAAAATAGGATTTGCAGCTATTACGAAAATGGCATTATGAGACTAACTAATATCCATAAAACAATAGCAATCTGAAAATCGTCCCATCATTTACCTTGATGAGTATGAGACCTGGTTTGACACGCATGATACACCATCAAAAGTATGGTGCTATTCCTCCACTAGATGTCAAACCAAAGTTCCATCTAATAAAGGCAAACGGATAACCATCTTACATGCGGGATCAGAAAACTGTTGGATTCCAAATGCTTTGTGGCTCTGCAAAAAATATTAAGGACTCCTGCTTGGACTGCCACGAAGGCACAACCGTAGAACTTTTTGAGAATTGGTTCAAGAATTGCCTTTTACCAAATATTCCTACCAATGCGAGCTATCACAGTCGCCAATTACATGAGATTCCAGGCCCAAATAACACGAAATGGGAAATTCAAAACTACATGTTAGAGAACAACATATATTTTGAACATTCCTATAAAAAATAGTGATCTAGAGATTCTAAAAGCGTTCAGTCTAAAAAGGGAATATGCTTGTAACACAGTGGCACAGGATATGGGTAATATGGGACATACAGTCCTACGGCTTCTACCGTATTACTGCGTTTTCAGTTCCATATAGTACCCGTGGCATCAGTTGAAATCAAAAGTTAGATCAGAAAACACTTCTTCAACTTAAAATTCCAGTGTTGTAGAATTAATAAGAAAAAGTGTTGATAATATTCCCCCAGATAGTTGGCAAAGTTCAGTACCACATGTAATTAAAATAGAAAATTCTTATACTACTGTAGACAATATAATTCAACCAATTGTAATTAATTTAGGTGAGGATCACGACAGTGAAACAGAGCTGGAGCGGAGTAGTATTTCAAGATACTAAATGTATATTTATAGCTTGCATTCATATATTTATATTACAGTTTTTGAATTTGAATAAATTACATTTTTAAAACCTACCTAAAATCATTTTATTTATTAATTATTATTAATAAAAGATATGAAAATATTGTCAACACACCCTCGGCGTCGTTTCAAACCTAGAATTACGAGGTAAAAATTAAACTGAATATATGTATAAATAATAGATTATTATATGTAAAATTGAGAATTAGTTGGAGAAACCACCCGAAGATGCCTTATACAATAAGGATTTGAACAAATCATTGTTTAATAAATTATTAACTATTCCGAAATCTGTTAGACATTGTTCTAATATATTCGCAGCAAATTTATTTACATATATTATAATTTTTGAATGTGAATAAATTTATATAAAAATATTATTGCCCATATGCAACATCCTCTTTTAAACTTAAACGTTTTTAACTCTGTGCATTTAAATATTAATAATATAATAAATAATCGCACTTCTACCGCAGCCCTACCCTGTACCGCAAGTTTGCAGTAGTGTTTACGCACTTGTCAACACAACGGGGCCGACCAGGTAGTTTTATTGCAGTTAGTAAAGTCATAGCCAAATATCCTGAAAAATACTATAGTTTTCAAATAGCAATCCATGATTTTTTATTTACATAAAATGACTTATCAATCAACTTACTCATCAACATTAATAACGTTTTTCCTGATATTAATTTGTTGATGTAGCTTCTTTTGGCATTATTACCCTGGATGGGATTTTGCGTGTTTTATATTAATCCTTTTCCACTTCTCATTCTGACTTTTCTCTGATCTTTCCTCTTCATCTCATCACATTCATAATCCACATGTTCTCAACATCATCTGGTCATCTTTCTCTTATTCCTGATGGTCTTCAGTACTTTACTTTCTTAATCTTGCATCGTTCGTGCTATTGACTTTTCATAACCATGCGTGCTATTCTAGGTAACAATTTTACTAATAATACTTGTCTACAAAGAAATGCCTTTGTTTATGAGATGTTCGCATTTAATTAACATGACAATGATTTTATTAACTAAGCAATTGATGTCAAATGCTTCAGTTTTTTCCTTTTATCTCATTAAATGAAAAAAATAAATAAAAGTAATTTTCCGTCAACAAGAAAAAATTCACTTCAGGTATTTTGGCACCGATTCAGAAATGTCGTTGAGCGTTTGGCAACAGGCGAGACGCGCGCCGGACACGATGGCATGCGGCGCTTTTTCACTTTTTGCATTCCTGCTTACCGCAATGCACATCTAATTGAGAGAGGTAATGAGCTTCCATGTTGCCACGCGTTGCCAAAAACCCAAAAAGAAAAATACGTTTGTCAACTGTGTATGTTTGTTTTAGCCGCGTTGGGATAATGCTTGATGTCAGGCCTGAGTACTTCTGCCGGAACTGTGAATAGATGTCTTCATTAAATTTTGAATTATTTCATGTAAACTGATTTAAACCACTTACAGCTATATTTAATGGAGAAGAGGCGTTAATAACGCATTAAATATACTGTTGGTTTACAAGTGATATTTCTCGGGGTATTTTTTTACATTAACTTTATCCAGGAAGTCGATTTTGGTGTTTTGATAATCCGCGTTGCTTAGAAATTTATGTGCGGTTTATGCTTTCCAAATGTCATAACAAAGGTCGCAGAGCAGATGCATCAGTTTTAGAGCAGATAATGTTTGGTAACATAAAAGTGTCCGTAAAGTCGATTCGATTATTTCTGAGGACCTGCAACGTGTGAGGGACTGGTGTGATGCAAATCGTCATTGTTTTAATTTCGATAAAACGGGTGTTGTCTCAATTAGATTCATTTTGCGAGATATTGACGTTGGAAATCATTTTATAGTAAATAAGGAATTACTAAGTTTTTGGGTCTTTATATCGACTCTGAATTAAAATTTAAAGAACATATTTTATGTCTGAAGCAAAAAATAGCCTCGGGGAGATATGCTGGTCGCATAGTGAGTAACGAATTATCGGTATTATGGGAAAAGAAGCATATTATTCACTTATTGAGTCTCATTTGAGAAGGAATTGCTTTTTGGGGGTTTTGTTGTAAAAATGCTCTTCTCTTCCAATCTGTTTCTGTGATATAAAAGAGCACTAAGGTACTTATGTAAGGCAAAGGCTCGGGACCATTGTAGACCCTTATTTATACGGCAAGGGCTGCTATTCGGTCTTTTTATTCTGGAAACCGTTTTATTGGTTCATGATAGACATACATTTTGAATATTATTACGGTTTCTGCTGTGGCTAGTTTAAGTTTATATTTTTAATTGTGCGTCTATTATCCAACTCTTGATTCGAAACTTGTCTGGAAAAATGAATATTGGAGTGAAGAGTACTATCGTCAGCATAACTGTGAATGGGATTGTTAGTTGAAGAGAGCAGGTCATTAATGTGAAGAAGAAATAGGGTTGGTGCCAGGACTGAACCTTGGGGGACGCCAGCATTGATAGGATGAAAGTTAGATGAGTGACCGTCAACCACAACAGATATGCGCCGATTAGACAGGAAGCTACCGATTCAGGCACATAGTTTGGTAGGAAGACCGTAAGAAGGTAGTTTGTTGAGGAGTGCGGCATGCCATACTTGGTCAAAGGCCTTGGAAATATCGAGAGCCACAATCTGAGATTCGCCATAAAATTTGAGATACTTGTTTCAGTTATGTGTGACCAAGCTAAGGAGATCAGCTGTTGATCTTTGGTGACGAAATCCGTACTGTCTGTCATGAATGATTTTGTATCTTTCTAGATATTTTAGAATTTGCAAGTTGATCATTTTCTCCATAACTTTGCTGACAACGGAGCGAAGAGAGATAGGTCTATAATTGGATGGAAGGGACTTGGAACCTTTCTTCGGGACAGGCTGCACACGAGCAGTCTTCCAGCTATCAGGGAAGATACCCTTGTCATAAGAGATCTGGAAAAGACGATTTAAGATGGGTGCAAGTTCTGGAGCGCATTTTTTTAGGGAAATTGCTGGTATGCCATCCAGACCGTAGGACTTTTTGGTGTCGAGGGATAGAAGAATTTTTTGAACTTGCTTGACCTTAAGTATTATCAAAGAAAATAATAGCTGTAGCTATTATTTTCTTTGGTATTATATCGGGCATTTTGTGGGGTACAGATTTAGAGATTGGAAGAGCGAAATTGGGGGAAGGGATCAGGGTGGAATTGGCAGCGAATTGTTTGGCGAATAGTTCAGCTTTCCCTTTAGAGGTGGAGATAATTTCGTTGTCAGAGGTCATGGGAGGAAAAGTGCTTCTACAGACGTTTTGACTAATGTTTTTGACAAGGGACCAGAAAGATTTGCTGCAGTCTTTTAAACTCTGAGCCGACTTTGACTATTTCTGTTTTGAATACCTGAGGCATGTGCCGAGTTTGTATTACCCCAAGTCATCTTATTATACAATCTGACCATATTCTCCATTCGGCAACATGGGGGAGGCACTCGCAATGATAAGAGATGCGTGTTGATGGGGCGGATTTATTTTGATTCTGATTTGGATAATGCGAAAATCGTGCAGCGTTGCCAGTTCATTTAGCAACACTATTTTTTATCATCAGGCATCACTTTGCAAAAGATGAAAGAGAAGGAAATAAATGCGGCCTCTAGCAGTTATGACGCTGCTTAATTCTTACTTTAAAAATTAATTAATACCCACTCAAGTTTCTGAATGCAGCGATATAGTTGAATCTTATGCGAGTCGGCCACAATTTCTTTAAGATATTCGTCTTCAGATATAAGCAACAAACTTGAAAAAAAAAACAGATAATATAGGGTCATTTGGCAAATCGAGCATTAAAAACAAACAAACAATACTTCTATAGCTGTATTTTATCTGACTGTCACGCAACGGACACGAATCTCATCACCCTCGTTAAGAAGGAATGCGTGTCTATTTTGTCTACAAAATTAAATACCAGTAGTAAAAGCCTCTATTCATGGTTCGTTCTCGATGTGACCATCAAGCAAAACACTAAAAGTGTAATTACTTCGTATAAAATATCTTGAAAGATATATGCACCAACAAACGGCCGAGTGTCGTCTATCTTGTTTTATTATGGAAAACGTTCCTATTGCAAGGCCGTATGTGCAGTAAAATATGTAAAACATTTACGAGAATGTGCGGGAATTCAAAAATAAATTTTATGGTGGAAGCGTTGGTCTGTGTAATTTTATGAAGGAAGTAACGTTCTTGAAGATATTAAAGTTTTAACTGATGATAAATAACTTTCGTGATGTGTAGTAAAAATTATACAGTCCAACTCAAATATCTGAAATTCATTTGTTTTTGAGTAGTGCCAAACAGTTGCAATGAATGGATTTAAAGCGAATTAAACAAAAATTTAAAAAAGCGATGTAAAATCTAGAAGGTCCACAAAAGTCGGTAATATCGTTTTAATTTTGAGAATTATTTAATTAGGGCAACTGTTGGTCCAATTAAATTTCCAGAAGATTCAAACACTGTCAATAAAGAAATCGTGAAAGTTGATTATTTACACATTTACCCAAAAGCGTAACTACTTACGAATAAAATATCTTGAAAGATATACACACCAACAAACGAGTGTCGTGCATCTCGTTTGTCTATTTTTTTTATTTTCTGACACCCACGAAGACCGAAGCCTATAAGTACTATGAACCGTGGGAGTACTGGGGAAATCCGACTCGCACATCCAGAGCTGGAAACATCCGTATGGATTTCACCAGCCCTTTAAGAGGATGTGTGGGGTGGTACCAACTCGGCCGAGGAAGAATTCCTGTACCACCTTTCAAATTTTATAAAGAAAGTTATAGCACCCATAAAAAGCGTCTGGCAATTGTTAATATGAATTTATAATACTGCCCTATTAAACATATTAAAAAATCAAATTTGGTATTTCAACGTTTTACTCTTACATTTTTATACAGGGTGTTCTAGGTGTTTCAATATTGTACCGACAAATTTATACAGGTGATTCCTTGACCAAAAATAATTAAAAAAGGTCCAAATAATATAGATCCGGAAACTGACCCTCCGAACTTTTTTTTTTCGATCCGACACTGATTATCCTTTTGTATAAAAACAACTTTTTTTGTTTATCTTTTAACTTTAACTTATCTTATACGGTTTGGCTGATATTTGGCAAAACATGATTTAAAGTAGGGTCAAATTTTTAATCTGGTCAAATAAAAATAATTTATTTACCTAATAAATTTTAATTTAGTTATAACAAAACATATTAACGATAAAAGCATGTTCACAAAAATTGTTCAGAATTTCTCTTATGAACATAATATGCACTTTTATTGTTAATATGTTTTATTATGACTAAATTAAAGTTATTAGTTAAATAAATTATTTTTTATCTCCGCAGATTTAGAATTTAGCCCTACATTAAATCATATTTTGCCAAATATCGGCCGAACTGTATAAGATATGAAAAAAGTGCAATTAATGAAAAAGTTAAAAGATAAACCAAAAAAGATTTTATACAAAAGAGTAGTCAGTGCCGTATCAAAAAAAGTTCGGGGGTCAAAGTGGTTCTGTTGTAAAATGTTAAAATTGAAAAATTTTGAGTTGTGACGCTTTAGTTTTCAAGGTGCGTTTTATTACCTACCGACTGGGGGGTGTGAAACGGCGCCTTCATCCTACGAGATATCCGATCTTATCCGGCCTTTACGCGGCGTGACTAGGACGGTTTTGACGCATATTCATTTTACACTCTTCCCTTCGGTTTTCCACCTACCGCACGGTAGCGTGTACCTACTTCACGAAACGTAGAATGGCATGGGTCCAGAAAAATGTTTACATTCCCTGGTGGGATTTGAACCCACGACGATGGTTGAAATTCTGCTTATAAGGCTGGCGCCTTAACGAACCAAGCCACTGCTAGCCCTTGCGACGGTATTCGTTCAATATTTTATTTCAAGAAATTGCCATGTATGCTACAAATTAGTTGACGATTTAATGGGCTTGTGTCTCCCTTTAATTTGCCGGGTAATAAATACTGATATAAAGTTTTTTCCCATTTAAAATTTACCGTTGTTTGAGACTCTCTGTACAATATTAAAAAGAAATGCTTATGCCAATCCTAGTATTTTTGAAAGCAAAACTTTTAATGAAAAATAAGTTTTCCCAAAAATTAATAATAAAGAAGTATTCCATTTGGCAAGCAAATTCACGCACACGCTGTAGATTTAATATTCATTAATCATTATTATGGATATAGCAAAAGCTTGCCTTACATCATTTTAGTTAATTTGGGCTCGTGAAAGTCCATTAGTATTTTGTTCTTACACCATCAGTAATACTGTCAGTCTGAGAACCCCTTTCCATTGACAGGACTAAAACTAACATCAACTCGAAGATCTTAATTTTCAGTTCTAAGTCTTAAACCATTTTAGTAAATCCCCGTTAGCTAATTGCTCAGGTTGGGTTTTTTTCTGGCTTTTCCTCTTCGTGCCTTCCGAGATGCCTTCCTTCTCCCTTAACCCAAATTGGCCATTTTAATTAAAAGTTGCATGCGTCTTAATTAATGGAAATATTTCCTTATTAAGTTAGTTATCCTTAATAAAATTATATACGGATCATAAATCAAAAATATGCAGTCATTTAATGTTATAAAATGCCCGCTCCCTTAACTTCTCAAATTATTTCTGCAGCAAATCGGATCTGTAAGAAATTAAGTAAAGTTCCTCCGTCCCTGAAGGGACAAATCACGTAAGTTGCCGTGCGCTTTACCATTACGGTCTTCATTGCTCTTGTGTCGTTTACACGCTTCCGGGGTTAAGCACCCGGAGCGGGATCGAGAAATACTGGAATGACCGGATCAGGACGTTTATAAAAATAGATAATAATATAGTACGGCAGGAACGCGGAATTTGAAAAGTGCTCGTGTGAATATGCATTAAAAAAATGGCCAGATAGTATGCACATCATAATAATAATAAATATCAAGCGACAGGGTATTTTAATACGTGGTCTACCAAAAAAAAAATCGTATTCACTCATAAGCTCACTATAAAGACAATAAAGACGTAAGATTTAAAACGGAATTTATGTTTATGTGTACTTATCAGAAAGGAACCAAACTTTAATAAAAATCGAGACAATTTAAATATCTTTTAAAATATGCAAATAAAACGCACATTTGGAAACAAGGAGGATATACATACCTACCAGGCGCGGCCCGTGATTTTTTGTACAGGTGGGTCAAAATTTTGTGGGCAACTAGTGATATCAACGCAACAAGCAAAATACACTTTTTTAATCAAGAAAGTTTTATTAATAATGTGCCTAGTTTTTGCCAAGAAATTATTTACCTACAAATAAACACCGCAAAAAAAATAGGTACTGTAGTTACTACAGTACCTATGAAACAGTAAGATGAAACCTTAGATTACCAGTTACCAGAGGTACCTCTTTACTAAAGTTTTTGAACAATTTAAAATAAAAATTCTGTTGTTATGTAGGCAATTAATTTTGACACATCGACATCGACAAGAAAATAGGGTATTTTTTTCCGAGATCCCGTTGACCAACCATGAACGGCCGGGAACTAGAAATCACGTGATATCTGCATTGATGTATTAAGTGACATTCGCGTGACACGCTGTTCAAGGTAGATCAACGGAATCTCGTGAAAATACACTCAAGGACAACAGCCTAGAGCGCATGCCCGCAGTTTTAAATCGATAGACGGGTTTGATGCTGCAGCTACGTTGCCAACTTGTTGTCAAAGTCGTAATTAGTAGGTTTTATGTTTGTTTGGCACAGTTACAATTAATTATTAATATTATTATTAGTAATTACCTAAATATCTTAAAATTAAATTAGGTAAGCTTATATTAAAAGTATAAATGTATCGCGAATATTGTTTTAATAATAAATTGGTCAGATTTAAATTAGTGAGCTAGAATTTGCAAGCTAAATAAATTGAACACATTTAAGTCCTTAATTTAATTTTTCCACCCTGTAAAACCCTTTAGGGTTTTGTTAACATTCATTATAAAACTTCTTCGCTCAACACTGCCTAAATCAAATTTATGTAAATTAAAATAAAATTAACGCTTATTTGGTAAAAGTAAAATTTTTCCCCTGTATAAAATCGGTACACTCTTGATCAGTTTGATTAAAAAAAACGTATTGATTGAATACTACCCAAATAAGTTTCTAGTGAAAACTGAACTATTCGGTACCCTTACCTTCTTTTAAATTCTTTCAAAGAGTAAAAATCAATAAAAGTGGAAAAAATGGAAAATCTTCATTAAAAATAAGATATCAAAATTCTGACAGATACGTCTGGAGATATGATAGAAAGATCTAATAATAGTCCATGTTCAGATCTTGTAAACCTATTCTGATATCTAAATTGTCACTAGCGAAAATTTCCGATGTTTTCCATCGTTTGGTTTTTCATCCTGTACATCATGTACTTTTTCATATTTTCTACTCGAACTACAAATTGGAAAGAAAAAAGCTTTCCATTGTTACCAAGCACATCAAAATCGATCAATTATTTTTTAAATTACAGCGTTCCAAATTTGGGGCTAACAATTCCATTATCCGAATCTATTGACGAGCAGTTTATATGGTCACCACTTACTTTTTAACTGTATAAATAAATGGTGTCGTCTTCTCTTAGTAAAAGTCAGTGGTTAAAATTAGAAAATTGAGTTAGGTATAGTAAAAGAACCTATAAAAAATATTTCTAAATATGCAGTATTGAAATAGTATATTAAAGTAAAAGTTTTATAAAACATCATTTTAGAGCACGCGTCCATGTTAGAAAACGAGCCGCTTGCGGAGAGTTTTCTAATAGGACAATAACTTTAAAAAACATTTACTTTGTACTATTTTTTCTACTTTGTATTTTTTTTTCAATAAAAAAATTCACATTTAAAAAGAAAATATTCCATACAAATTTTGTAAATTTTTATGTCTAAATTTTATGTTGGTAATACCATAAAATTATTTATCATAGTAGCCTTGATGAATTAACAAATCATTGACTACACACCGCATTACCAACTTTTAAAAAATAAAAAACTGTTTCATAAAAAGCTTATCACGACACTGAAAACGATATCGAAAGAGCTTTGATATGAAACCTAAATAGAAAAAAATATGTACAGAGTTCTAATATACAGAAGGCAAATAGATTTTTTTAAAAGTTATAAAAGTCCAACGTATTAAATTCATCTTTGTCGAAATATTTTAGACTGTTTGGGAGCACCCTTATTGTTATTACGATGAGCAACATTTATATATAAAGCCATGGATTTATTAGGACTGGATACGGGATGATTTCACATTCTTTGAAGCCAAAACAAACCATTCTAAACGACACTGTAAACACAATTTGTAAACATTGGCCACATCTTATTTTACCTTGTATTTTTGTACAAAAAAATACGTTAGAAGCATCACAAGATTTACTAAAAGTAATAAAAGCCCTAAAATATTTTATTTTTCTGCTAAGTAATAATAAATTTAAGTTAAAAAGGTTTTATTATTTATAGGTTATGTTATTTCTAAAGGTGTTTATTTAAAGTCGCTCCGAGTCATTTATAAATCTATATAAATCTATACGTCGCACAGTGGTTCTCTGAGCCAATCTGAGAGATCGAAATTATGTAAACTTAAAATATGTAAATTTAGCACAGAAAACCCACCTTTTAGGGTCTATAGGACAAGTAAAATTAATCAAACACAAAATTGAGGGTTATGAAATTTATAAAAAAAAAATTCAAAATGGACACTGAAAGTCTTCTTCATAGTCTTTAAAATCGCTGTTTTCGGTGATAAACTGTAAAACTATCTTCAATTTTTCTAACGGAACTGGTTTGGCCCTTTCACACTCTATATAGGTCCTGGCGTAGGATGCTGTCATAAAAAACTGAAACAATTTTTTTTATAAGTAGTGGCGCTAAGTGGCACGCAATATGGATATCAGTGACAAGCCAAAATGCCAACAGTCATGTTCGTTTAGCAACTTTAACGGATAAAGCCTGATCAAGTTTTTTCGGGTCTAACAAACTTCATTCAAACTTTCGTAATTTTAGTCTGTCATAAATATGTATCTTAAGTAAATATATAGCCCACAATACTTAGCTTAAGCTAGTATTCTCAAAGATACCTACCTGTTAGGTGTATCCATAGGAAAAACTTTTAGAGTTAATTGCACAAACACATCTAATACCAATTATTACTAGGTAACGACTGGCGCCTTAGGCCACCACATTCGAATAAAAGTGAATTTTTACCTGCCCTCTGTCAGTCGGCTATGCGAACTTCGACTGAACCTTTATTGTTATGTATTACATGATTAATAAGGTCGCTTTTAATGTATCTTAAAGACGAATAGATCACTTAAGGTTTTTCACATTTCGATCTCCCAGAATGGCTCTGGGAACCACTGTGCGTCGCACTTTTTCTTTTCTAGTTCATTAGACAAAGACGTACGTGTAACCGAGTGTTCAGACCGAGGTTCAGCCGTTTTCCTAAACAACCAGCACAGACAACAATACTTCTGAGCTCCAACACTCCAATGCTATTTTATCTCTTTCTACTACCATTCTTGATTCAATTACGTAGTAATTCGTAGTCTTGTCTATGTTCGTAGTTCGTAAACTGCTCCCCCAAGAGAATAACAAAAACAAACAACAAAATATAAGGCTTCACGTTCGATACGCTCACAGTATATGGACATCGAATCCTTATTATAATAAATCCATGTATAAAGCCGTCTTTTAAAACTATGGTTCATCCACCAGGCGTAGGAAGAAATATCCTGGAAATGCAACGTCTAAAATCTTGGTGCGCGGAAACATAATTTCGCATATAAATCGTTTAAATAACGACCGTTTATCGTACACCACAAGCAATTTGTGTATCTTTTTGTCAATTAATTGTGACTTTGCGCGCGCGACATTAAATGCTGTGGGCCGATATCAAATAAAGAGGTCAATGCCTATTATTTAAACTGAGGTGCGTAGGTCATTCCGATTTAACTGCTTTCTCTAAACCAGTAGCTTAATTGACTAAATTCACTTTTGCATTGGGAGAAATTAAATTTATTCACTCATTATAATTTAGATATGGATTTGTACGTACGAGTATACCTTAACATTTAGGCGTGTATGACTAAGAAGTTATCGTCATAAATCTCGAACGGTTTTGCTCTCTGGCATTCTGCATTCAGAAGCCGTGCCTAATATCACTAACATAAATAATTTGCTATTTAGTATTTTAAATTATTGTGGTTTCACCGTGGGTTTTATAGTATGGAAATGTGAAAATTTTCATAGGCGGACTGATACTAGCCTAAACCATGACATACACAAATGTGAATTGTTGAATTAAATTACAGTAAAATGTTTTTTTTTAATTTTAACGATGCTTTTAATAAAAAAATAAAAGTTTTTTATTAGTTAGCTTTTAAAATCCTATGGATGTTATGCTTTTCTGACTGTTGTGTTTGACATGGTTAATAATAAGCCCTATAGATCTTTAAAAATCAAATAATAGTCCAATAGCGCTCAGGGAATTTTAAAAAATATTTAGTTTTGTGCTATAAAACCTCTGCAGACTGGGAAATTTTTGTTTTAGAAACGTTGCAATATCACGTTTAAACTTAATAGTAACGAAATAAAGTTAAAAATTGAAATAAACTGATTATGCTACAAAAATATGTGAAAAGTTAAAAGTTAAAATTTTTTTACAGATATTATGTATAATCTCGATGAAAAACCAAACAACTTTTTCCTATGACATTTTTCAAAATTTTAGTAAACAATAGCATTTTCAGGACATTTTCTTTAAAAATGTAACTTTTGGCAGCTAACATGCGTGACTATCTTTATATATGTCATCTAAGGTTCTTGGTCAAGCAAAAATTGATGCCAAAGTCAAATTTGACCTGAATGAAATTTTAAAAATTTCCGATATGGACTTTTTGGCGGACACTGTATCTATATACTATTATCTTACTTCGTCACTGATATTATCCATTTACGGCCGGTATTACAGGTTGTTAAAACTAAAAGTTCAGATGATCTCAGGTTCTTCTGGTCCATGGACACCGGATGATTAATTTTTTTCAGTTCAGTTCAGTTTTCGGCCAGAAACAATGTAAGAATATTTTTTTCTATTGACTTTGAGTACCAGTCTTGTTTGAGAGTTAAATTGTTACTTTATTGAAAATATTTTTTAAAAATAATGATATTGGAAGTGCTGTTTTAATTAAGTTATAAATTTCAAATTGCAAAATGAGTGACGTCACAACTGGGGGGGGGGGGGGGGGGTGTCCACACGAATGTGATTACTTGGGACAGGGGGGGGGGGGGCAAAAAACGATGAAATTTGTGTGACGTAATTTATGGATGACCCCTAAGGGGGTGAAACGGGGGTTCAAACTTTGTATGGATAAAAAATATTAGATGGTCCTATTAACTCGAAACTTCATAGAAGTACTCTAAAAAATAAATGTTTAAACACCTGCTTACGGTTTTTTATAAATCAACCCCTAAGTGGGTGAAATGGGGGTTCAAACTTTGTACTGGAGTAAAATTGTTATACCGCGGACGAAGTCGCGGGCGCAAGCTAGTTAATAATATGAGCAACAAGAACAAAAAATATCATAACATTATATGTAATAGAGAAACAGTAGCCTTTAGTATTTGATTGACTTTTATTTGTTTATTTTTTAAATACAAGACGTCACCATATTTTTAACCATCAGAATAAAAATAAAAAGTCAACAATAGAAACAAAATTAACAGCTAATTTTAAGTGTAACACAAGGGATTAATATAAAATATAATACAACCTAACAAAATATCACGTTGCTAATGACAAAATATGCTATATTTTTTTTTAATTTTACTCATCATTTTACACTCATTTATGCTACGTTTAAAAGTGTGAAAAAGAATGAAAATTAAAATGGCCTATGATTTCAACTATCGGCCCTTTTGGTAGGGATGTCGCGAATAGTAGTTTTTACTATCCGGCCAAACCGGATATTCGGCCAAACGCTAACCGCCGGATCCGGATATTCGGCCGAATATCCAACAGTTTAAAAGGACGAATTGAATTAAAGTTTGTAGCTATGTAAATCGAGCCGCCATGCCCGTCGTGAGATAATTTTTACTGTGGAATGCAGACCGATGACCTGCAGCAACCGTACGCCGACGCCGTCAAGCGTGCAAAGTTGAAATCATTCGCGGGAATCCCCGAAATGACGGGCGGGTGCCTAAGACTATAGAGGCCGAGGTTCAGTCTTATTTGAATTTGCCATTAATCGAAAGAACTGCTTCTCCATATACATGGTGGAAAGGCGAAAATAAAAATTTTCCCATCTTATCTGTGTATGCTTTCAAATACTTGTCAGCACCAGCATCCACAATTTTTATCGAACTACTTTTTTCGGAGGCAGGCAATGTGTTTGAGGAAAAGCGGAATCGGCTTTCCTCCGAAAATCGCGAAATGTTAATTTACTTACACCACAATCTTCCATTAGTTGATTTTAAATATTAAAAATTTAAGTTCGTATTTTCGTTACATAAATTTACTAGTACTAGTACTAGTTTTCAGAATTATTAGGTTTTAGTTTTTATTTTTATCTAAACTTACCTAAGGTTTTCGTGTTGTATGTTGTTTATTTTAAAATAAAAAAAACATTCGTTTTACATGCAACATAATTATTTTATATTATAATAATAATAATAAACCGTCTCCATACAATTAAATACATCGGATATTCGGTCGAATATTTAATTATCCGGCCAAACCAGATATCCGGCCCAACCGGCCGGATATCCGGATCCGGCCGGATAGACCGAATATTCGCGACATCCCTACCTTTTGGCATTAAGATTTTAAAAGACTTTGACAATAATAACAAAAATACCCATAATTTCTCAAATTCCATTACAAAATAAAAAACAATAACAAACCGAATAAAGGAACCACATAAGTGACTTATTTTGACCAGCTTCGATGACAACCGTATTTTGGGAAAATATAATTTTGGATACAAAAGTTTTCTGGGGGGCACTTGGGTTTGGGGGGCCTGCCCCCTCCCCTTAGCTACGTTCATGCCTATGGTGGTTGTTTTTATCCATTTATTGACACATATTATGTATCCTGTTTAATCATTAGCTAAGCTAAGTTAACCGTATGTTTATGCACCTTTGAATACACATAAAGCTTTATACTATTTCGCTAAAGTGTTTAGGATAATCGTAGTGAAAACATACAGAGTAATAAAATTAACGCATAAAATAGCGTCAGTGATGAATGAATGAAAGATTTTTAAAATAGCACCGTTTATATCATTTTAGTTTACTAGCACTAAAATAGACATTAAAGTGTGTTTATTTTCTGTTGGTAACCGTTGACGAAATGTATCATTAGCAAGTTCTTGACAATATCAATAGCGATAGTGGGAAAATATTTCTCATGACTGACATTATTGCCCGATCGGAATCTTCCTAGTTCGGACAGCAGTCCTGTTTGATTTTGTAAGTTCAAGGCTAGGAAATAAAATCTACTAATAGCCTCCCCTTAAATTAGCCATGAGAGACGAGTAAAGGTCAAGAGCAACTTGTTTAAGTCTTTGATGACTGAAATTTAAATTCCCATAAGGCAACATTGTTGGCCCTAGCACTGAACGAGTTGGAATTTCTTATCTACGAGTCAATAATATTGGGCTTATGCTTATAACCGGCTGAAATGCGGCGTTGCCACGTAGAAAATTGAACCAATGTGCATATTATTTGGGGAGTCTTGTATCGACTCTTAAATTTTGGACCTTCTCATGTCTTATTTGTTACAGATACGGTACCTTTTTTAGGCAGATTTAATTTCTTTGCAAATTTTTTTGTCTAAAACTTTTTTCCAAATAATTTTTCTTTTTAAAACTACAAGTCAAAAACGAATTGCTCGGCACAAGGTAGTACTGTTGTGTCTTACCAAATAACAAATCTACCTTTTTTAGAACAGCGACACTAGCTAAATTTTTTTTTGAGTCCTTCGTGTATTGATTGGACCATGGATTTATTAAGAATGGATACGGGATGATTTAACATTCTTTGAAGCCAAAACAAACCATTCTAAACGACACTGTAAACACAATTTGTAAACATTGGCCACATCATATTTTACTAATTTTACCTTGTATTTTTGTACAAAAAATACGTTAGAAGCATCACAAGATTTACTAAAAGTAATAAAGGCCCTAATATATTTTATTTTTTGCTTAAATAATAATAAATTTAAGTTAAAAAGGTTTTATTATTTATAGGTTATGTTATTTCTAAAGGTGTTTATTTAAAGTCGCTCCGAGTCATTTATAAATCTATAAATCGCACTTTTTCTTTCCTAGTTCATTAGACAAAGACGTACGTGTAACCGAGTGTTCAGACCGAGGTCCAGCCGTTTTCCTAAGCTACCAGCACAGACAGCAACACTTCTGAGCTCCAACACTCCAATGCTATTTTATCTCTTTCTACTACCATTCTTGATTCAATTACGTAGTTCGTAAACTAATCTCCTGGGGGAAATGTTTTCATAACAAATAACAAATAAACAGGCTTCACGTTCGATACGCTCACAGTATACGGACATCGAATCATTTCTTAATAAATCCGTGGATTGGACTATAGAAAGATTGAATTAAATCTTGTATGTTTCTTCTATATGTAGAAATCATTTAGAAATCAAGTGCATTTGCAGTGGCGGCTGGTGAAATTTCAAAGTTGTATATCTCTGTTCCTACTTACAGGACCCGTATCAAATTAAGGGGTTTTGATAGTGAGCCCCCGGGGAATGTTTTGGTAAAGAAAAAAAACATTTTGTAATTTGCGAAAAAAAGTTGAATTTTGGGTGTGCCCCTCCTAAGAAAAAAATGAACACGTCTAGGTATTTTATTTATTAATTTTTCTGAACAAATTTTACATCATTTTGTCGACAGTTTTTAAATTTTGAGAGAAAAAAATATGTTAGTAGAAAGTTATAGTCATTTGATTTTTTAAAAAAATTATATTTCAGGCGTAAAAAAATTCAAATGACTATAACCTTCTACTAACACATTTTTCTCTCTCAAAATTTAAAAACTGTCGACAAAACGATGTAAAATTTGATTAGAAAAGATAATAAATAAAATACCTAGACGTGTTCATTTTTTTCTTGGGAGGGGCACACCAAAAATTTAACTTTTTCTCGCAAATTACAAAATGTTTTTTTTCTTTACCAAAACATTCCCAGTGGGCTCACTATTAAAACCCCTAAATTTGGTACGGGTCCTGTAAGTAGGAACAGAGATATACAACTTCGAAATTTCACCAGCCGCCACTGTGCATTTGTCACGCAACAGACAGTTATGTGACAAGCAGAGAACAGTTCTAACTAAACAGCAGTTTGGAAACTTAAATCTGATAATTTTAATAAATTAGCAACATTACAACATCAAAGAGCAGGGAAAATTTTAATAGAACGCTCATTGGAGCTCGCAACATTCGTAAGATATGGACTCGTGACTGTTGAATAGGCATACATCAAATCTAAAAGAATCGATATTTTAAATCGATCTTAGATCGTGATCATGGAAATCGAGTAACTATTTAGATCGTCTTAAGAGATCGATCTTTGGATAAACTTGGGCGTGGGAGAGGAGAGCCGGAAGAGTAGATAGTGTCCATTCCAAACCAGTGCTATTTAAAACTCCTACGTCCGATTGCACAAACAATTTAATCACGAATTAAACTAATTAGACACTTGTAATGTGACAGCCCTTACGTTAACGTCATTGCCAAAGATCTAAACGTCAGTTAAATTTACTACTTGATTTGATTTTGTGCAACCCGCTATTTAAGTATAAGTTGTACAGTTGTTAAAGAAAAAGAAAAATATTTAAATTATAGATTTTTTATGCTTACTTTTAAGTTATAGAAGGGTATGGAGGGGTAAATATTTAATTTAAGATACTGGCATGAAAAACGTACTAATTTATCGAAAACTAATAAAGTAGTAAACATGTGAACAAAGAAATAAGGTAATCATTAAAACTACGTAATAACATAATTTGAATCGATTCTGTGTAAAATCGCCGATTTCCTTGCAGAATCGAAGGGTCAAAGATCGATTCTTAAAAATCGATTTTCATTTGGAAAAAATAGATCTTTCCAAAATATCGATTTAGATCGTGAAACCCTACTGTTGACGTATTTTTTAGTGTTCCGTGCTAAAATTAGCAAAACGGAACACTTTGGTGTCCGTCCGTCCGTCTGTCTCTGAAACTATTCGACGTAAAAATTTGAAATTCAGCACAGAGTGTGGTGGCCCAATTATAGACGTGAAATATAAAAAGTTGGTTTTGATTCTGAGGGTTTAATTTCAGTGGGTAAATTGGGAAATGGAAAAAATGTTCAAGTGCATCGTGTAGGGTGTCATTCAGCAATGTATATGATGTATTTTTTATGCATTTTTTAAACATTTTTCGGGAAAACGCTTAAAATTGCTGTCCCCCACCCTTATCACCAAAAGGATCGCTCAGAAAAATCATGAACATTGAGAATTAGGTGTAGATTGAGCCAAAATTATCAGGACTGAAAAATTCCTGCGCGATCAATTATTATAAACAATTTAATTGTTTATTTCCCTATAACTACTGATCCAGTGGTTTCAGAGAAAAGGTTTTTTGACAAGAAATATTTCTCACGATGTAAGGAATAACTTTTGTCCCTACACTTTTTTCAAAATTTTTAATTTGGCTCAGTCGAAATGCTCCCCCCCCCCCCCCCCAGCTCCGCGCATACGCGATATGATACGGTGTTGGTGCCATCGGCGGCGGGTAGCGCGGCAGATGAGCGGAGATCGGGCGACCGAGGTTTGCTCAAGTTAAGTGGGGGGCTGATGGCACGGAACACTAATTGTGCTTGCACTTGACCGAATTTTTTAGTAATATTCACATCTTGTCCATGGATGGCACCACTTTCCACCAATGTTTTAAATGGTTCTCAAAATTTAATTCAAACTTTGTTCAGTTTGCCACAACCATCACGTGACCTCAATACCAGCGAGATTAATAAATTAGTTGCAATGTGTACTTTAGCTATTAGTTATATTAGAACGGCTAATTCTAAATTGTTGTGTTTCGCTTGAGAGATCATTATTTAGCTCCCGCTTATCTGCATACAAGCGACCGTTCCTGAACTACACTTACCTTACCACAACGCGTTTGAACCGAATAAATATTTTACATTATGCATTTTCACATCAATTTACAATAATAATGCTACATTACTAAAGTACAGTTAAATTTAATCGTAAATTTAATGACTTCATTAATTGTAGTGCCGTTTTCGGGCCATTTCATGCGATACCGTATTATTACAGACCTACGTGAGTTTTCAAATAAGACAAACATATTTGTTTTGTAGGTACTTATTAATTTTATATGTACGTTGCATCCGTAGATACGTGATCATAAATGTATGCTTTTGCGTGGTCAAGATAACCCCTTTGGGATTATTTAGATATATCAATGATAGACGAGAATTTTACCTCTTCCTTTACCATCCTTAAAACTTTTTAGATTTTGTGCCCTTTTTACGAATTTTTGTTCAAAATAACAACAATCGTCCTGCTAAAAATATTTTTTGAGCTTTTATGATCTTATAATATGTACTTTTAACTTTTTTTAGCAAGTAGGTCAAATATAATGCGCTCACCACCACAGTCGGTCATCTTAATTCTTATCATGATTTTGGTACATCAGAATTAGAAACGTTATAAATATAATATTATTATATTAATATAGTTTTGATCAAAATCTAACAAAAACATTGCAAACGTTACATTACAGTAAAAAATGTTAAAAATTTATATTTTTTAAGTATCAATACTAAGTTTTGTATTTTCATTGCAGAGGCAAATACGCTACAGTATGTCGAGCAGTACACAAAAAGACAGGCACACACTATGCAGCAAAATTTGTCAAAAAGAGACGTCGAAATCAAGACCAGATGAAAGAAATTATACACGAAATTGCAGTACTTATGCAGTGTTCCTCCACAAACAGGGTTATACGTCTCCACGAGGTTTTCGAGTCCACCACAGAAATGGTAAGTTTGAAAATGCATCTTCTAATCGTCTGCTTGTCAAAAATATTTTATAGAGTGCAATATATTTTTGAATAAACTTCATAAACCGGCGAGGCAGCTATGCCTATAAGACTTACTGAGAACAACCAACATAAAATTTTAACATACTATAAGTATACATTTTCACAATTTAAATAAAAAAACTTACTCTCGTTTCAAAAATGACGGCTGTTAAAATAACATTTGTTTATTAACCAGCCAATAAATTAAATATCCATTTTTAATATTCTTTTAAATCAACATGTGCCAAGCCATCCGTAAGTGCTTCTTAAACACAATTAAAGTATTTAGTTAATGTTCAGTAAGTTTTAAATACAGTGTAACATCACACAAAAACAAATAATAACATAAAAATTGATTGATTCCTAAAGTAGCTTTAACAAAAGCGAATCAATATTTAAAAATTTTGACTATATTTTGTGAATAGGCATGAGCAGATTTAATACCCGTTATGCATGTGAACAATTTGGTCCAAGTGTAATTGCAGCTAAATTTTTCCTATTGAAAACCCTTGCCTGCAAATTGTCTAACAATGTTTACATTCATGCAATTTTTATTGCGATAAAGTGCGTTTACCTTATGCAAGTTTTGCTTGCACAAGCGCTTGCTTGCAAGTATTTGCTTAACTATTGTACAAGCAAAATTAGCATGTAAGTTAAGTTGAACGCCGGTCTACCTTGCATGCTAGAACCTCTATAACCCTAAATTTGACTTGTAAAAAGTCATAGAAGTAGTAAACGCATGAGAAAATGGCGCCGAATAGATGGCCAGATGAAGAAATACTAAATAGAGAGTTTTTAGACATTTATGAAAAATATGAATGTTTATGGAACTTTAAAAGTGCTCAATATGGAAAAAAATGCTCGCGACACTGCATATGAAAAAATATTTGTTTGGTTTTCATTTTTTGCAGTAGTATAACACGTAATTCTTCATCTAACGCATGACCTAAAACGTTTATTACACTTAAATTAACAATTTCGGGTATTTCCATTTTTAAACAGACATCAATATGTATAAAAAAACAACTTCGCCTACAAAAATCTAGTACAATTACTTGAAATGTATAAACATAAAATTTTGAAATTTTATGTTACAAATACTTGCAATCAAGCACTTGCGCAAAACTTTCATAATGTAAACGCGCCTATACTACAGATTCAAGCGCATTTATATTGTGCAAGTTGTGCTTGCACAAATGCTTGATTGCAAGTACTCGTTTAATGTCAACCGAGTTGCAAGTACTTGCTTAACTATTTGTACAAGCAGAATTAGCATGCAAGTTAAGTTGAACGCCGGCGCGGCGCCGGTCTGATTTTCTTGCGTGCTAGAACCTGTATAAATATTAATTTGACGTGTAAACAAGGTTGAAAGTCATTGCAGTAGTAGTTAAATGAGAAAATGGCACCGAACTGACCGAACAGATCATCGGATAAACAGAGTGTATTTTTAGACATTTATGAAAAATATTAATGTTAATGGAACGTTAGAAGTGCTCAATATAAAAATAAAAATGCTCGCGACGCCGCACATGAAAAAATGTTGGTTTAGTTTTCATTTTCTGCAGTATAACACGTTCTTCACCTACCTAACGCATGACATAAAACGTTTATTGTACCAAAATTACCAAGTTCTGATATTTCCATTTTTAAACAGACATCAACATGTATAAAAAACAACTTCGCCTACAAAAATCTTGCACAGTTACTTCAAATGTGTAAACCAAGCAAACGTGCGTCAAAAAATATATTTTTTATTGGCTTACGCCTTCACAACAATATAAATAAATTTTGCAACGAGCATTTTCTTGAACATCTCGAAGTGGAGAGTATAATAGGTATTATTTAATTTCTTTAGTGGTAACTTGGCCTAGTCAATGTAAATGTTGGCACCGCAAAAGTACCCAAAAAGTTCCCTAAAATTGAACAAACATTTTGCAAGAAAAGTCGTTAAAAACTGTTTTTCTACAATGGCAAGAAACTTCACAAAGTGGATGAGTTGTCGCTGTATTGCGCATACCTCTTGCAATAAATCTTGCTACTTGCAAAATCATTTGCATCGATTTGTTTGCATGTAAAACAGTTTTAAATAGTTGGACAAGTTGCAAAAGAATGTGTTTACACAATCTATCGACTTTTGCTTCAAAATAACCTGAACTCTTTTAATACTAGAAATTTTATTTTTATTTTAGGTTTTAGTACTAGAGTTAGCCGCTGGCGGCGAACTACAACACATCCTAGATGGTGGTCAATGCCTCGGTGAAATAGAAGCCCGAAAAGCAATGAAACAAATTTTAGAAGGCGTGTCCTACTTACACGATAGAAACATCGCTCACTTAGACCTTAAACCGCAAAATTTACTATTGTCATATGAAGACAGTTGTGATGACATAAAGCTTTGCGACTTTGGAATTTCAAAAGTTTTACAGCCCGGCGTTACAGTACGGGAAATATTAGGTAAGTTGTAGGTATGACCTGTTAAAACTACTAGGTCAGATACCAAATATTTTGCTATGGAAAAAATTCCTGGTGCAAATTTTACTACATGAAGTGTACCTTAGTATTATACTAAAAAGTCATTAAGTTCTCTTCCTTTCATTCTATCCAAAAGAGATCCATTCTACTCATCAATGACCCAGTCCTCACAAGAAAACTCCCATTTTCCCCTCACCTTGCTGTTGGGATCCGTCCTTCTTCTGTCGATATTATAATAAAATTAATTTCACTCTTGTTTTGTTCTAAATTCTCACTGCGCCTTACTTTTTAGGTACTGTGGATTATGTAGCGCCCGAAGTGCTTAGTTACGAGCCCATAGGCCTTTCGACGGACATTTGGTCGGTAGGGGTCTTAGCCTATGTGCTGTTGTCAGGCTTCAGTCCTTTCGGAGCGGACGACAAGCAGCAGACCTTCCTCAACATATCCAAATGTGCGCTTAGTTTCGAACCTGAGCATTTCGACGATGTGTCGAGTGCAGCCATAGACTTTATTAAAAGTGCCCTTATTGTAGATCCTAGGTAAGTTTACCAAATACAGACTATATATACAGGGTGAATTTTTTAACAGGAATAAATTCGGTAACAAAGAATCCATCCGTTCCTTGAAAAAATCCGAAAACACGGGTACCTTTTTTTTGATTAAACAGTTTTTTTGCATTTCCGTGGATTTTACCATTCATTCCTGGGTGGAAACTAACCCAACTTTTTATTCAAATGGAAATTCATGTATTGGGATAGCTCGCGGAAAGGGCATAAACAAAGGATTTAACTCACTATTTACTTTTGAATTTAGTTAGAAGTTATTTGTCGGATTTCGTGTGTTATTCGTTGCCTAAGTTCCTCCAAATTTTCTTGTTCTGTCACGTAAACTTTACTTTAAAAGTGGTCCAAAGAAAATAATCAAGCGGGTTAAGATCTGACGATTTTGCCGGTCACTCAATTGTATCGCTTCTCCCTAGCCACCGGTTAGAAAAAAATTTATTTAAATATTGTCCAACATTCTGCGCGTAATGTGGCGATGAACCATCCTGCTGAAACCATATTAGATCATCATGAAGCTCTGCATCTGCACGATGAAGAAATAAAGCAGTCAAAGCTGGAATATGCTCCTTTCGCAAAAAATGAGATATAACGGCCCATTTAGATTATCTTCAAAAAATATTGGCCCAATGACTCGGTCACCTGCGCAAGCATTAAGCTTTTGTGGAGGTTGTGTGAGTGTCTCGAATGCAGTAAGTAAGGATTTTTATCGGGCCAGTACCGAGAGTTTTGCTTATCCACATGGCCATTTAATACAACTCATCCAAAAAAAGGACCAAGTCCAAAACTATTGAATGCTAATCCAGTGAATTTCATTTCTTTCATCATAATTTCGCAAAATTGAAGTCTAGGATCGAGGTCATCTTCCATTAACTCCTGCACCATTATCATTTTATATGGGCGTATTTTACATAAATGTATTAACCTTAATGCAAATGATTGACTACGTTGTTATCTCTTGCCAGTTGCCTAACTGGGGTGATAGGGTTTTCCTGGAGACTAAGCAAGATGTTTGTGTATCTTCCTGCATTACACGAGGTTGTCGTTGCCTTGGTGCATCCCTCACATGGTCCCAATTCACGATAATGTGCTTGAATTTTGCTAATGGTGCTTTGTAAATTGGTGGTAAATCAGGGTGCTATTCTTGAAACAGTGGCTCTACTTCTGCTTGAGTCTGCAATCAAGAATGTAATTACCATCAACCAATAACTACGGTTGGTACAAATAAGCTTTATAATGTACTAAATAACACTGATTGGTCATTCGTAAAAGCAAATTTAGGCGCGAATGAAAAAGGTGATAGGTTTATGAGGGTACTCTGGGATGGCTTTAATGCTTGTTTTCCAGTTAAAGAATATCGCTCTAGAAATGACAGGAATGTAAGGTGGTATCACCAAGGACTGGGTAATATGAGGGAGCATCTTGGGTTTCTGAATGACCTCTATAATATTTCAAAACTACCTGAAATAGCTTTGGTAAGAAATCTGTATCGGCAGAGCTATAGAAGGGAAGTAAAAAATGCAAAAATCAGGGCAAATTCGGAATTTATAAATAGTGCTGGTAATAAAGCCAAAGCAGCGTGGAAAATTATAAATGACAACAGGAAATCCTGTAAACAGACTAAACCTCCAAAAAATTTAAGTGCGGACAACTTCAATGTATATTTTGCTGGAGTCGCCGAAAGAAGTCTAAAAAACCTGCCACAGGCAAACATACAACCTGAAAATTACCTTGCAGCCCAAAATCTATCTTTACCAAAAGATGGTTTTTCTTTTAGGGAAGTTACATTTGTACAGGTTAGGGATGCCATAAATGATCTAAAATCAAAAACTAGCAAAGATATCTTTGGTCTAAACGTTACTCTTTTAAAAAAACTCAAGGATACATTGGTTGTGCCTCTGACTTACTTAATCAATTGTTGTATAAATGAGGGTATATACCCTGACTCATTTAAGAAATCCAGGGTGACTCCTGTTTATAAGAAGGGTGATGTCAAAGATATAAATAACTATCGCCCAATCACACTAGTACCCATCTTGTCTAAAGTGTTTGAGTACCTTTTGAAACAACAGCTCTATGCATACTTTGAAAGTAACGGATTATTCACTGGAAGCCAGTTCGGCTTTAGGAAATCAAAATCAACTACACTTGCGGTATTATCTCTGTTGGAATGTATAGTCGAGGGCTTTGAGGATGGTCTATATGTGGGGGCTGTCCTGTGCGATCTCTCCAAGGCCTTCGACTGTATAAACCACGATATTCTCCTGGTAAAGCTGAGGCATTGTGGCCTTCAGGAACAAGCACTTAAACTGGTTACCAGTTACTTAACGAATAGAACACAGCAAACTCTCTCGGAAGGGAGACTGTCAAGTAGCATAGATATCACGCATGGAGTCCCACAGGGTTCCATTTTGGGCCCACTCCTATTTCTCATTTTTATCAATGATATTGAAACATCTTCCGATGCTAGTCTGGTTATTTTTGCTGATGACACGACTGCTATCCTGAAGGATGCTAATCTAAATTCTCTTCTTGAACAAATGCAGGAATCCATGCTGGGCATCGAGAGATGGTTCAGTTCAAACAGACTATCTTTAAATACAAACAAAACTGAAAAAATCACCTTCACACTCAGGGACCGAAATCACGATGAAGTTCCAGACCAGAACTTCCAGAATGACTCTGTTAGGCTTTTGGGGGTGCATCTTGACACATCCTTGGTCTTCGATTCCCACATAGACCAATTAGCAAAGCAATTGTCCTCAGCTACCTTTTGCCTAAAAAACTTGAGGTCTGTGGTTAGGCAGGATGTTCTTTTGATGGCCTACCATAGTTTGTTTCACTCGCACTGTTCATATGCCATCCTTGCTTGGGGTCATAGTGCACAATCAAGCAGAGCCTTTGCACTTCAGAGAAGGGCTGTGAGAATCATTGACAGTTTACCCTATAGAGCTGATGCTAGGCAGGCTTTTGTAAATCTTGAAATTTTAACCTTGCCGTGTACCTATATTCTGCAATGCCTGATCTATGTAAAAAAAAATCTAAATAAGTACAATCTTTATTCGCAACAACATTACCACAATACAAGAAATAGAAATGATATAAATTTACACTATGTGAGACTAGGAAAATCGTGTATTGGCACTAACCACTATGGACCAAAATTTTTTAATAAACTCCCAGTAGCGATAAGGAATTTAGAGGAAAAAATATTCAAAAGAACTGTTAAAAGATATCTATTGAAAAACCCGTTTTATAGCATACAGGAATTTTTAAACACTACCCCAGACATGGCTGTAATCTAACAGCACCCCACAATGTTTGTGGCATCGATGAGAGTCAGTGTCCTGCAAATAAAAAGTAAATTTAGGCTCTTTTTGTAATTTTAACATAGTTTTAGACTGTCACTTGTTATGTTATTTTAGATGTTTGATATTTTAAACATTAGCTACTATAGTAGCAATTCATTGACGAATGTGAAAAATTTTGTAATTTTGTGAACATGAATGAAATAAATGAAATGAAATGAAATCTATCGCCATACCGTATCATCATTAATATTTCAATTATGTAGGATAAGACGATTTAAAGAAAGTTAGAAGTATAGGTGGGCCTTACACCGCAATAAGATTGACAGTATAGCTGTCAATCCTCATGCCAACCAGTCTCAATACCTACGTAATATAATACGAAATTATTCAGAAATCTCTGTTTTTGGATTTTTCAAGGAGTGGATGGATTCTTTTTTACCTAATTTATTCCAGTTAAAAAACTTACCCTATATAAGCATAACATATGCATCTTAATGACTTGCGGTAGTAACCTTAAAAAATGAAGTAAAATATCGATGGATGGACTTATTTCACATATTTGTTAGCTTACTAAGAGCATGAAAATTTTCTTTCAATTTTTTCCAGCGCTAAAAATGTTCTAAAAATCAAATTCAAATGTAGTGCTCATAATAGGACAGTCAGCACTGCCGGAACATTTTTTGGCTGTGTTTATGACGCGGTTGCAGAGAGTTGCCGACGTGTTTGTATTAAAAGGATAAATTGCCCGCGATGCGTTGAAATTCGAAGAAATTTACATCGCTCCACTCCTACTTTTTTTGCGAGCCCCGGCAGTATTACATAAAATCTCACAAGATTCTCGTTAATTGTTAGATAAGCGCGCTTGTTTACATTAAATAGAGATATTTTTGGTTGTTTTGACCGTTTGAATCTGTTTTGCAGTTTAAAACATGTTAAGAGGTAAAACGAGTGAATGATGTATAAATACCAAAGAAAGGAGTAGGTGTTAAATAAATTGTTCTATTTTGAACTTAAGTACCAAAAAAAAAGCCTTCAGTATTTAGAAATATAGACTTTCTCGATCGTAGTAACTAACATTATTCAAATCAGTTATATTCCTACAGAAATCACAGATTAGTCAGGGCCAATAAATGTGTTTCCCCTACGTTTTATATAATTTTAATTAATACAATTATTTTTAAAACTACTTAGCTTGAAAACGAAGTGCTAACATTAGTTATCATTTTCAGGAAAAGGCCTACAGTCCACGAACTGTTGGACCATCCCTGGATATCCCTCAAATCAAACCTACTTCCCTCCCTGTCGATGAAGTCGTCAGAATCGATAAACATCACTCCAAAATCTACACCCATTAGTCAACGAAAGAGTTTTAGTTGCATAACGACAGAAAACTCGCCCAAATCCAAAGACTTTCAGACACACAAGCGCAACACTTTGAACGGATCGTTCACAGACTCTGCAGTGCGTACGTACACAGTCACCGCTAATTGTCTTTGTCCGCAATGTGGTACGGCGTGTAGACATCTGTCTCACACGCCCGTTTCCAAGACAACAATCACCATTGACCGGGGCATTCTGTGTTAGTGGTTAGTCTGAAGGGGGTTATGGCACCGAGACCATGCTGTAGCCTTTTGTTAATGCTTTTGGATTTGTTTGGTTAATAGAGGCTATAGAATTTGCGCAAACAGAAGATATAGGTAACTTCTAATATTTTATTTTATTGGGAGACTTTTTGGGGAGTTTTCATAGAAAAGTCAAAATCGTGGAAATTTTTGAAAAATGGAATATGAAAAACAGTTTATTTTAGTGGCATATATTTGCCAAGTATTACCTGAAGTAGCCCCATGGAAGTTTCAGATCGATGCTGGAACTATCTAGGCAATAAATTCATCGGACTAGCGATTGATATAGAATTGTTATACAGTAAGGATCGGACTGACAATCAAATTTTTAATGATACAAGGAAAAGTCATTTTAAATAAAAAAAATTCCTGCCAAGAAAATACAGTCACGATAAGTAAATTTTGATTTTTTGTATGAGGTGCATAGAAAATCCAAGAATATGAAATTGTGTCAGGAATAAACGCGCATTATTTATCATCTCAACGCATTTTAAATTTAATAATTTAAAATCCAACACTACAAAAGTAAACTGAAAATCTGTGATTTATGCACATTATTTTTTTAAGTCTATTTTATTCTGTTAATTCAAAATTTACAAAGTTTAATTTTCTCTTAAAACTTTGAATTTTGATTAATTTTAAAATGTAACACAACCTTTTTTATTTAACATTTGGCGTTTAATTTATACGTTCACGTTCATTCTTGGCACTATTTCATGTTCTTATAATCTTAAGCACCCCGTACAAGAAATGCAAATTTTCTCAACATAAATCTTGTTTTTGGAAGTAAAAACTTTTTTAAGAATTACTTTTCATATCTACACACACGGTGTGCCTAAGTTTAACCCACTTCCATTTTTTCCAGATTTTGTTAATGCTAATTTAAGCCCAAAATAATAATCCTAGATCAATAGTTTGAAAAAAAAAATTGATTTTACTAATTTTTTTAGGTTAAGCGGCTTCATTTTATAAAACAGTAGTATCAAATTTTTTTAAGGGGTACAATCTTCTTTCAAGTCCTGAAAACGATATCTTCTTAGTGGAAATACTTAATATTTTTAAATAGCTTTGATAATCCTGAAAAGAGGTGAAAAAATGAGTTTTTCTTCAATTTTTGGTACCTATCTCTGAAATGGTACGTTCAAATACGATGGTTTATAAACTCATTTTAAAGATAATGCAATTATCTACAAATAAAAAAAACTATGCCTCTCTATCTACATCTGTTCGAAAGATATAGGTAATAGCGGGTTGAAAAATTCTAACAAAAAATTATAGAAGTTTTCACTGTCAACACCGTCACGTCGCCCCGGACATACAGTTTCTGTTTCCGACGGTTTTATTCCAGATAAAAGATAATTTTTTTTTTATTTTGCTTAAAATTGAGTCAACTTTTTGAAAACGATGAACAGTTTTAACCATAACTTATAATTATTGAGATATGTCACAACATTCAGATTTGATAATTTTTTCGTTCGGTAGTTGTTCAACCTTCTATTACTTATTATCTTTTGAACAGATAGATAAAGAGGCAATTTTTTTTTGATTTGTAGATAATTGCATTATCTTTAAAATGAGTTCATAATCGTATTTGAATGTACCATTTAAGAGATAGGTACCAAAACCTGACGAAAAACTCATTTTTCATCTTTTTTTCAGGATTATCAAAGCTATTTAAAAATATTAAATATTTCCACTAAGAAGATATCGTTTCAAGGACTTAAAAGAGTATATAATAATAATAATAATAATAATAATAATAATAATAATAATAATAGTTTATTTAAATTAATTACAATTTAAACATAATTTCACATAATATGTATATTATAAATAAACTTGTTAAATATGCTTTAAAAAATTTTGATACTACTCATTTTAATAACGTAAAGCCGCTAAACCTAAAAATAAATTAGTAAAATCAGATTTTCTTTTCAAACTATTGATCTAGGATCTAATTTTGGGCTTAAATTACTTAGGCCACACAAGTTTAACAAAATCTGAAAAGTTCATCTAAGGAAGTATCATCTTCGTCACTTTAGTATTATTAAAAATAACTTTACAGTAGTTTTTATAACTTACTGCCGGCGAGCGAAAATCATTTGTTCTAGTAGGTAACGCAATTTGAATATAAACAAAGTCTTCATACAAAACCTATTAGATTCAAATATCCTTAGTTTTTACAAGCCTAGTGCAGATTTAAAAAATGAAGCAAACGTTATAAAAATATATTTTAATATAAAATGGAACTTTACAAAAACACATTTTTAATCCCAGAATATTTGTTTTCCCCTACTATGCTCAAATTATCTAGCCTCTGTTTACTAAATTAACCCAAAAATACTGTGTTAGCTAATGTTACTTTATTTTGCTGTATGTACGCACCTTTTATGTTTCACTATACCCTCCAAGCACATGCAGGTTTTTCATGCTTTATATTCCAATAAATTAAAGTTGGCTTTGAAAGACAATTTTTTTGAAAAGGTGTTGCCTACCTACTTGAGGTTGGTTTTTATTTAATTTATTTATAGTCCATATAACCTCCTAATTGCAGCCAACATTTATTTTATTGGATTATGACAACTGAAGAATAGTGATGTGCTTATGTGAGGTTTATGTACAGACCTAGTTTTTATTTAAGCAGTAATTTATGTTTCTGTTGCTTTTTTACTTTTGATTGGTGTATATCTAAATAAAGGTTGATTTTTCTCAAACGGCAGTCTTTTTATTTCATGGTGGGTTTTAGATATAGCGTTCGTTCGTTTTCTGATTAACGTTTATTTTTTCGTTACGCATTGGAAAATTAGAAACATTACCAAAAACAATATACCATGTTAAATTATTCAATTAAAATATATTTAAAATCAGTAAGACTGATGACTAGTTACGTTATGTTATAATGACAGAGTAATTATTTGTACTGTACAGTAAAACTAAAGCGTCGTTAGATGTAATTTTTAAGAACTAATTCACAAATCCGTATATTAAATTATTTGTTGCTATTATGGATTGAGACATTGGGTAACACTTGTGAAAAGACGAGTTAAAGAGTGTGCAAATTTAGGATGAACAATATTTTCTCCGTGCACTAAAAATAAGATATCAAAAACATAAGGAACACATTTACGAAGGCTAGTGTGGCTCGGTGAGCAAGCAGCTGATTTCTAAGTGATGTATCATAGTTATTACAAAAGTTTACTAGGGGTTTGTTATTTCGTCAATGTTCAGGTATTTTTGTCAACTGGCGCGAATGACAAAGAGAGATCACAAGGATTTTAACCAAATTGTTCATTTTATTTGGACCGGTTGAACTATGATCTGGATGGAGTACTTATTTTTTAGAAATAAAACTTTAACACTGCCCCCTATTGGGAAATTTGACTGACCGAAATTAGAACTCTTGTGAGTAAAATTTTAGTGCCAATCAAACTCACAAATATCCAAAACAATAAATGCTAACTAGTATCACTTAAATAATAGAAGAAATCAATTGTTTTTACATTTAAAAACATTCAGTAAGTAATGAATGTCTTTAAAAAAAAAGACGTCATTATTGCGATCAAACATGAATGACAATGAAAAAAGACAGATAAATAACCGTTGCTTTCTTGCAACTAATTGAAATAATGCCGCACTCTTAAAATTTGACCTTTTTATGGAAAAATACCTGCTGTGGACTTTATTATTCGTACGCACTGATTTTACTACTGGGAAAGAGAAATGAAAAATAAGGCCATGGAAACATAAATTTTTCAGTATATGTACCTTTAATACCACATCAAGTTTCTAACAGGGTGAAAAAAATGTCAACAATTCCCAGTTTACTGCCTTAAATTACTGATATTTGTACATTAGTGCCTAAATAATGTTATCCAAAAAGTACAACACAGATAGTTGTGTACAGTAATTGCTATTTACAATAATTACGCCACCATTCTTTTTTATTATACACTAAAAAAATATATATATCATATATATATATATATATATATATATATATATATATATATATATATATATATATATATATATATATATATATATATATATATATTTCAACGTGCAATGTATTGCATTTTTTGGATACCAATCTGTTACTGCCTCCATGTTGTTGTGTATATGTATGTCAGATATGATTGTCAATAAGTATTTTATTTTTAGTTTTGTTCTATAACCATCAACTGCTGCTTTTTATTTATTATATGTATATTTTTCGCGTTAAAATCTGAAGATGTGATGGCTACTTAGCATTTTCTGCCTAAAAAGTTCTGAACAAATTTCTAGCAATTCTGATAGGTAGAGTGTTGCAGGATAAATGCTACACACCCATCACACGCAGTTTTTAAAATTGAATAAGTATCAGTTGATGGTTAACTTATTGTTATCAAAAAAAGATAAGTGTGAATGAATGTAGTAATACTTAGTTTTTTGGTTTGTGGAATTGAGATTAAGTCAGTACTACTACATTATGGTATTAAGCTAATAGCAATGTTTGCATAAAAAATGTAAAATCGTTTAGTTTAATAAAGATTCGAAATTAAAATGGCTTATTTTTGTTATTTCTATTTTCAGATACTTCAGGCTCTAGTGGAGACGAATCGGCCGAGAGTAGTTGACCAAAGTTTTAAATTCTTAGGCTGTATTTAAATTGGCTGTACATAACGTAAAACCTCTAATTGTTTTAAGATGTATTATAATTATTTATATTATGATAAAAAGTATTTTACAAAAATAAAATTTAATTAGATCTAAACCTTGAATTCTAAAACACGCAAGACCGTCACAGTGTTAGTTGGCTCATATTCTTTAAAGTTTCCCAAGTTGTTTTAAAAATAAAAAGGACAACTTATATAAGAAGCATAAGCTTATATATATATATATATATATATATATATATATATATATATATATATATATATATATATATATATATATATATATATATATATATATATATATATATATATATAGTTGCGGTCAAAATAACAGCAGCGGTCAAAAATAATAAGAATTCGTGTATTAGTTTTGAGCAGTAAAACAGTTTAAAAGGCCTAGGTGGTTTAAAACTACTGGGCATATTAGTAAAGAAATTTGCTTCATATGAAATGCTGATATATTTACTTTACTTGGAAAACAGAACATATGTTCTAACTTTGGCTGTTCAAAATAATGGCAGTGTAAGTGTAAGACAAAAAATAAATACGAAAAACAACACAAAATGATATCCAATTTTAAAAAATTGATAAGCACCTATGTATGTCCGTATTTATAATTTGATGCCAAAACCCTTGTCGGCTATCACTGCTGCACAACGACGTTTCATGGAATTAACTAGGAGATGACAATGTTGTACGGGGATAGCATACCAAGCTTGTTGAACAACCTCGCATAATTCTTTATTTTTGGACATACATCTTTTAATTCTAAACAACTTTTCTTAATAACGTTGTTCTGTATTTTTCGAAATAAGGGTAATTTACTCTTGAACGATTTTTATGTTTTTTGGCCTGCCCTGTATGCTGTTTGACTTGAAGCAAGCAATTCTAAGTGCACCCAATATGGTTATCGGACATGCACCAACTTTTGGCGGTATTTATATTTCGGTTGTGCAACTATTAAAAAATTTCCTATTTGGTGCACACTTAATGGACCACTCTGTATATATATATATATATATATATATATATATATATATATATATATATATATATATATATATATATATATATACATTTCTTATGAAAGGTAAAAATTAATAAATATGTGTCAACATAAATGCCAGATCTACAAATATTTAATTTTTGAATGGACTTTTGTTGAGTTTTGACTGCTCTGGCTGTAACAAAAAATCACAAAAGTCCAAACAAGTGTAATTTAAGTTCAACTTTAAAAATCATATGCCCCAAGTTACAGTGTATTTGGCTCTTTGGTCCATTGAGCAGCGATTAGAGAGAATATCCTTTCGATATTTGCATTGTGTGTTGTCAGCACATAAATTGCAGCACTGAAAATGCAAAAATGTCAGCACTGAAAATATTAATTCAGAATATACTTTGATTTGGTGTGCTCTAGTCTGAGGTCCGTGTATTACGTTCTCTACGTATGTAGTGCTATATTATTAATATTATATCCTATTGCACAGCGGGTATGGGACCTAGCGAAAATCCGGACCAGTTATCAAAACCTACCCGGATGCCCCTAAAACCCGGACATGTCCGGAAAATCCAGACGTATGGAATCCCCATGTAGACTGTCTCAGTCTCAAATAAAAAAAAATGAAGTGAGATTTTTTAATACAAAGCCTATGTAAATGTAATTAATGCTTGTGATGCTTCTTACCCTGTCGAAGTGAAGTGATTTAAAATTTCTATCCTGTTTGACCTTTACACAGATTTAGAATTGTTGGATTCAATTTTGAATAAAAATGAAATCATGTATGAACAGTTGTTCGCAGGTGGTGGAAGGGTGTGTTCGTGTGCTTCGGTTCGGAGCTACTCCGCCTGGCCTAATTCCAATTTTCTCAATAGTGTGGATAATTTTAAAAATTTTTAGTAGCCTAAAGCGATGTTAATTATTGTAAAAAGTAAAGTAAGTCGAATTTTATATTGGGAGTATCACAAAATCAATTTTTCATTCTTGCTTGGAGCAAAAAGAACAAAAAATAAAGATCGCTCCAAAAGTGAACAAAGATCCGTCAAAAATTAGAAATAAGTTTTGATCCAGTTGCAACTTAACCTCAAAATGTCTATAGAAATTTTAAAAATTTGTAATTATCCAGATTATGATTCAGATTTTTAATTTCAATACTTGTTTTATATCGTACAAGTATTTCAAGCTAAAGCTGTGATGGTTAAAATATAGAAGCATTACCATATAAGAAATTTATTTCAATCGCATGGATAGAAACTGGGCTCCAGACCCAAATTTCCAAGATTTCTCATCGCACCTCCTGCAGTACAACACCATCGAAAACAAAAAATTAATAGACGTTAAAACAGAAATCCCAAGTAGTAATGCGGAAAATAACAGTGTGCAAGACTTAAAGTTCACTAGTCCTATCCCTGAAAGCTGAGCTGAAAGCCTTTCCGCTTCGGAAAACACCGATGGTGTCGGTTTAGAGACGGATGAGGTCAATGAGTTTATTCCAAAACCAATTTACGATGATGAATCCTCATCAGGTCTTCAGATCAGTGCAGTTGAAACTGAGAGCTTGGTAGATTTGAAAACTTGTAGCATAAAAAATAATACCTATCAATACTCCCAAGACAATGTTCATAGTACCAAACACCTTACAGTTGTTGAAACTACTCGTGGTATTTGTAGAAAGAAAGAAATTATCCAGGAAGATGGTTTACCCACTGAAAATTTACCCACAAAAATTGAGATAACCACTGTTACGGTTTGTTTTGTCATACGAAATTAAAGTATTATTATTATAGCAGTTGCAACAATTAGTTGAGTTTTAAGACTTCGACCTACCTTTTTGAATATATTCCCTTATTCCTTGAACGTTTTATTTTGATTCGTTTTCCATTTAGTCAAAATCTTTCCTAACCTCGAATTTAATTTTTACAAATTTTCCGTCACTAGTCTGTCTTGGATCCAGCCTTGTTTTCCCTCAAGGAAATATGTCTGAATTTGGCCCTAAAAACTATAGTTGCCAATAAATATAAATTAGAATTTGTTTACCCTGACAAACGTGAAACGTCATTTTTGACATTTGAATCGGCCGTAATTATTTTCTGTCGAGCCTGTTGCATACATCTTAGTTTTCTGTCCTGAGCCGCCCTCTGTGACTGTTGTTGGAAAACGTCGAAGCCAGGAACGATGGGATCTGCGTTCTGAGTTCTAGGTCCCTTGACTTTAAAGGTTTCTAATGTTCATTCATGCATTACGGTTCGAGGTTGACCAAAATCGTAGGTGGGGTGCATTTGTACTGCCGATTGTACGAACTATTAATGAATGTCGGTTTATGGACATGGAAACACGTATTTAATTGTTAGTTTTGTTGGTATATTGCCGGTGTTCATTGGTTGGGTTAATTTTACTGGCAGAACATCGTGCCAATGCATTGAGGGGAATACCATGGAACCAAAGCCTTCGAAAATGTACCTAATTGAGTACCAAAGTGTACTTACAAACAACCCCTTGTGACGTCGCTTTGCAAGGAAAAAAAATCGATATTGGAATTTTTCGTCAAGGATTGGGTGTGGAGAGGTTCTTTTCACAAACTGATCGCGTCGTCGACTGTATCGTATTCTAAAGTCTTTAGAAAGACACCCAAAATTGGGATCCGTGAATGCGGTACAACTAATTTCTTTTACGTTGTTTTGTTGTTTGCCATTTTGGCGTTACGTTGTTGGTCCAGTGAGGCCGTTTTAGTTGTTTTTGTAGAAGAAATTCGACATCTCTTCGTCGGTTTTTACGACGACAGCGGACATGTGGACTTAGACCCGACCCGAGATCGACAGGGTCTTTCTTTCTGCTGGGAGACAGCACTTCTTTTTGCTGGGAGACAGCACCATCTCTTTTGCTGGGAGACAGCACAATCTTTCTTTTTACTGGGGAACACCGCTACCCCACAACTTCTTTTGGGCTGGGAGACATCTCCAGCCTTTGATAGTGCTGAGTCAGTTAAGCTGCCTAGGCCACGTCAGCATTGACCTAGGAAACCATCATCAGGGGACGAACCCCTTCAGGCAACCTTTTATTTTTTTTATTGTAATAACCAGGATCACCTTTTTCGCGATAACAAATTTATTCAATTTCGGCTCTAACCATGGTTAGCAATATTTAATTTTAAAACCGATTAGTACTTTTTTTTTATTTCCCCCTCAGGGTTTACTACAAACTGTCACAGTAATAACATAATATTAATAATAATACCTAATAATTTTATTGTATCAAATTTCACAAAATGACACGATACACTGATGTGTTATCAAAATTTTTGCCCTAACGAATCTGTAATATATTAGTAAATTTGTTTTTAATGGTAGTGTTTTATTTGCCTCACCAGACAGCGCAGTTTCTATTTTTAACTTTTATAATATGGTAACTTTATGTGAGTGAGTGAGCTGAAAGCGAGGTCCCAACATCATCTAGGAGGGTTTCTGTTTTTCACCCGGCTTCGAAAACAGTGGCGCCCTCAATCCACCCCTCTCTCCGGCATTGGAGCTAGGGCAATTTTTTTTGGCACGCATGCGCAAGCCTCTCGCCTTCAACTCAACTCTTTACGTGAGTTAATTTTGTAAATTCTCAATATCTTTTTTTTTTAATTTTTTTTTACCGAACTTTGAATTTTTATTTATGAAGGGTAAGTAGAAGTAAAATTCTTCTTCTGTGCGAAAAAGAGCGTGGCAAATTTTGGCGCCCAACGTGGGGCATTCAAACAAAAAGAAACTGCGTTTGGTGAGACCAGATAGAGCACTTTGGTACTAACATTATCAAAATTTTTTTTTTAAATTTTTCATTTATCGATTTTTGCGCTTCTGATATGTTGTCTTACCTCTGATGAGATTTTTTGCTGATAATGCAATATTTTTTTTTGCGGCCTACCTATTGTTTTGTAGTAGCCATCAGAACTTCGCTGTTCTGACGGGTTTTCGTTATTCTTTCTGTTAGGACATCGCTGTCCTAACCGGTTTATTTTATTTTTAAATCTTTTTGGTGAAGTTTAATTAGTGAAAATTATCTGAAAATTTAGTTGTGCAAATTATTTGCAGTTTACAGTGTGAAGTGCAATCAGTGTTAATATTTTATTGATTTTTCTTTAAATTTATTTTTGTTTGTGTATTATTTGACTCATAATAACTTACGATGGATTACAGTATGAGAGTGCATTACCTTAGAAAGGACATGCTCATTTATGAGTTGCAAGTTTGTGGCATTCCAGCTGATGAAACGAAAACTGTCGAAAGCCTTCGTGCATCTTTACGCCCATTGTTGCAGATGGAGAGAGTTAGTAAGTCTATAAGTCACCCTCCCTATAATATGGATTTTGCTGAAGAAAGAGCTTATGTGGCGACTAACTTGAGGAAGACTAAATTGGCGATTAAGTCCGTTACTGGAGAAAAAGCCAAGACCAAATTTGAACGTCTACAGACACACTTGGTCCATCTTCTCAACCGAATTGATCGCGTACCAGTTAACCCAATCAAACCCAATCAAAACTGTCGTTAGAGGACGCTGACACACGAGCAATATTAATTGCAGAAACTTTATCTGCTCTCGACGAGCTAGAGCAAGTATCCAGACGAGACCCCAACTTGAGCGTATTATTGGATGCAGCACGTTCGGGAGGTTCTGATTCTGATGAGTCGTCAGAAGATGAAGTGCCTCGACCGACTCAGCATGGTTCAACCCCGAATAGACAGCCAGTGTCAAACTTCAAGGCACTACGTATAGAAAAATGGGGCCTTAAATTTACAGGAGATCCCAAGAGTATGTCAGTCCATGGATTCTTGGAGAGAGTAAACGAGCTGAGATTGGCTCGTAATGTATCAGAAAGAGAACTGTTTGAGTCTGCCATAGATTTATTTGAGGGCAAGGCATTGAATTGGTTTAGAGCGAACCGTTCCCGGTTTAACAGCTGGAGAGAACTTGCTGAACTGCTTTGCAGACACTTTGAACCACCAGATTATCGTGCTAGACTCTTTAAAGAAATGCTCGAGAGGACTCAAGATCCATCAGAAAGCATAGTGGACTATCTTTCAAGCATGCAGGCTCTGTTTCGGCGTTATGGTTCCCTCAGTGAGGATGCAAAGTTGGACATGATAACTAGGAATTTAGCTCCATTTTACACCACTCAGTTACCCATAGTGAACTCATTGGAAGAATTAGAGGAGCAGTGCCTGGTTTTAGAAGCCAAGAAATACCGTGCAGAACATTATGTACCGCCATCTCGTAAACGACAAGGATTTGTAGAACCTGATTTCGCCTTCGTCTCAGAAATGCAAGAAGCCTTACCTCCAACTAAGGTCAATGAAGTGAGACATGTCAACCCTCCTACTACCAGTAGAGGTCCTAGAGAAGTAGTCTGTTGGAATTGTCAACAAACGGGACATTTTAATCGAGATTGTCAAAGCCCTAGAAAAACACACTGTTATCGTTGTGGAACACCTAATGTCACTGTAAGATCTTGCCCAAAATGTGCTAATTCGGGAAACGCTTCCCGGGGGAATCAATAGGTCGTACGATTTCTCCCAATACCAAGCGTGTAACGACCAATGATTTCGATTTTTCATCCAAAATTCTTCTAGATTTCATCATTAGTCACGCACGAGGAGATCAACGTCCATATTTGGAAGTTTCTGTCATAGGCACACCTATACGAGGTTTGCTGGATTCTGGTGCCACTCGAACACTTGTTGGCCTTCCTGGATATGAGTTGCTACGGAGTTTGGGACTACAACTTTTAGGCAAAGAAACAAGATGTACAGTCGCTAATGGAGAGAGCTGTTCTGCTATTGGTTACATGCAAGTACCGTTTAGTTTAATGGGAAAAACCCGCATGATAGATGTGTTAGTCCTGCCTGCACTGGCTCATACCTTAATTTTGGGAGTCGATTTCTGGAAGAGCATGGGGATCGTACCAGATTTGAATCAGGATGTTTGGCATTTCGCAGATGAAACGAATTCCACTCAAGTACTTAGCATACGGGATGAGAGTACCCTTACTATTGCTCAGCGAATGACTCTTGATAAATTAGTCAAAGAAAAACTTGCTTTAATGGGTACAGGCCTGGGATGTTGTAAGGTGGCTGAACATGTTATTGAAGTGGAGCCAGGTACGAAACCTGTCAAACAAAGATATTACCCGGTGTCTCCATTTAAGCAGAAAATTATTGATGAAGAACTTAAGCAAATGCTGGAGGACGGAGTCATCGAACCTTCGAAGAGCGCTTGGTCCAGTCCGATATGTTTAGTGCGCAAGAAGGATGATTCCTACAGATTTTGTGTAGATTACAGAATTTTGAACAGTTTGAGCAAGAAAGACGCATATCCCTTGCCCTACATTTCTGCCATTTTGGACCGCCTGAGAGATGCAACTTACCTCAGTTCCATCGATATCAAATCCGCATTTTGGACAGTTCCCTTAAGTGAATCTTCGCGTGAATATACTGCATTTACCGTCCCTGGAAGAGGACTATTTCAGTTCCGTCGCATGCCTTTTGGTTTAACCAATTCACCAGCAACCTGGCAGCGCATAGTAGATACCGTCCTTGGAGCAGACCTTCAACCAGCGGTCATGGTATATCTGGATGATATAATTCTCATATCTCAGGACTTCGATGAACACCTACGTCTGTTGGGCTTAGTTTTCGACCGACTACATGAAGCGGGACTCATAGTTTCACTAGAAAAATGTCAGTTTTGCCTGCCAGAATTGAAGTACTTAGGATATGTTGTGGACCGTCAGGGACTCCGACCAGATCCATTAAAAGTTGAGGCAATTGTAAATATTATACCACCGAAGAATGTCACAGAAATTCGCCGATTTATTGGTACAGCATCTTGGTACCGTCGCTTTGTTCCGAATTTTTCATCCACCATAGCCCCGCTAACTAACTTGACTAAGAAAAATGTCAGATGGTCATGGACAACCGACTGTGATAGAGCCTTTAAAGCGATCAAGGAAGCTTTAGTTACAGCACCGATACTTACCTGTCCTGATTTTAACCGTCCTTTTGTCCTGCAAACCGATGCAAGCGCATATGGCCTTGGTGCAGTTTTAACACAGACTTTTGATGATGGTGAGAAAGTAATATGCTTCCTATCACGTTCACTGACTAAACAAGAAATGAAATATACAGTCACCGAAAAAGAATGTTTGGCAGTGATTTGGAGTGTGGAGAAATTAAGACATTATTTGGAAGGGGTACCCTTCACGGTAGTAACTGACCACCATTCGTTACTATGGCTGCACAGACTAAAAGACCCTCAAGGTCGTTTAGCGCGATGGGCGCTTCGTCTGCAACCCTATGATTTTACCTTAATCCATCGCCCTGGTAAAGAGCACATTGTTGCCGATTTTCTGTCCAGATCCGTTCCTGTTTCCGCTGAAGCTATTGACACCGACGATAGTGATGTTCCGATGTCTTCCACCACTGATGGATGGTATAAAAATATGTTTGTAAGGCTTGAACAACAACCAGACAAATTTCCTGCTTGGCGTGTAGAAAACAACATGTATAAATATGCAAGAACCAATCATCCGGACCTTGGTACTCCATCCAGTTCTTGGAAAATTGTCGTTCCTAAGGATAAAAGGCGCAAGATACTCGCTCGTTGCCATGATATACCTGCTTCAGGTCACGTGGGCGTATTCAAGACCTACTGGAAAGTATGCCAACGCTATTATTGGCCTAAGATGAGGAGTGACGTCACTAGTTATGTGAAAGCTTGTCGAGTTTGTGCCCAGCACAAAGTAGAACAAAAACCTCCTGCAGGATTAATGGGTGATCGTCCTACAATAAATCAACCTTGGCAGTGTATCAGCCTGGATTATATTGGACCGTTTCCTCGTTCGAGGTCAGGTAACACTTACGTTCTTGTGGTTACCGATTATTTCACCAAATTCTCCGTTTTATTTCCTTCTCGTTCAGCGACAGCTAAATCTCTCACCAAACAGGTTGAAGAAGGTATTTTCCTAATGTTTGGATCACCACAGTTCCTAATGTGTGATAATGGAGTACAAATGAAGTCCAAGGAATTTCAGAACCTATGTCAACGCTATAAAACCAAGCTATTCTACACAGCATCTTATCATCCACAAGCCGATCCGACCGAACGAGTCAACAGAGTCATAAAGACCATGATGCGATCTTACATCAAGAACAATAACCACCGTACCTGGGACGAGAACCTAGCTTCTATAGGCTGTGCTTTGCGAACATCAAGACACGAGACCACTGGATTTACTCCGCATTTTCTTAATTTTGGGAGAGAACATAAATTGTACGGACAAGACTTTGCAGAAGAGACTGCTAACACCAATGCAGACCTTCAAGATTATGTCAGGAAAAGACAAGCCGCCTTTGTGAAATTATATCGCGAAGTTCAGGATAAAATTAAAACATCTCATGTTAGAAATCAACGTAGATACAACTTACGTAGACGACCCGTTGAGTATGCACCTGGACAAGAGGTTTGGCGTAAAAACAAAAGTCTTTCCGATGCCGCGAACTATTATAGTGCCAAACTGGCTCCGGCTTATGTGGGCCCGTTTATTATTAAGAAGAAAACAGGGTCCTGCACCTACGAACTTCAAGATCGAGCAGGACAAAGTAAAGGTGTTTGGCACGTAAAAGATCTCAAACTGTATAATCCATCGACCACAAATGAGAGTTCAGATAATGATTAGTATTACCTTTGAATATTTTTCTTTAATGTTACCTTATTCCGTTTTCTTTTAATACCTTTTTTTTAATGCCCTGCAGTGACGGGCGCAGTGGCGTTTGGATCCATCTGGGTGCGAAACTTGATGGATTTGGACACTGTCGCTTAGAATTGTGCTGCACTGGTGAACTAGTGGAGGTAGGAGCCCTCCGAAAGCCGTGGCAAGCTAGGCCTTCAGTCAACTTGCTGCTATTGCGCGTAGTAAGTCTGCCTTCAGCATTTTTACTACTTTCACTTGCTATCATCGCTTTACGTCTTTTCTTATGGTATCATCTATCTTTACCTTATATAAATTTCTTTAACTTTTGTGGCTTTAGTAACGTTAACTTAGAGTTTTCTTTAGCGGTGTCGTGCGGACACCCATCTTGGCGCGAGACGTGATGGGAGTAGACACGATACATGGTCATTAGTTTTTTTTTCCTCTTAAGGCGATGATTTATTTTATTTGTGAGTTCAACTACTTGAAATTTAGCGTATTTTTATTTGAGTCATTAATTCATTAATATCTTTTAGTAACTTTAAATTTACCTTATCTGAACTTACCTTAAATTTACCTTATCTGAACTTACCTCAAAATTACCTTATTTGAATTTACCTTAAATTTACCTATTTCGAATTTCATAATACACTGATTGCTATGATACTTGACCATTTGTGTTGGATAATTTAATTTACCTTAACTTGATTTGACTTATGACACTAATCCGTATCTTGCTGAGTGATTTCGTTATCCTAGCTTGATCTGATTTAGTGTCCTTATTGTGACTTTCTTATATTACCTTACGTTACCTTGATTATCTTACCTCACCTTGATTATCTTACCTTACCTTTGATTATCTTATCTTACCTTACCTTTATTATTTTATTTTATTTTGGGTTTAATTATTCGGTTAATTTTACCTTCATATCTACCAAGTCTTATTTCAGTATTTGACTTGGTGTTTCTTACCTTACCTTGATTTACCTTATCTTGTCTTGTGTTTAATTATTAATTTAATTTTACCTTGATATTTCTTTATAGTCTTATTTGACTTGCTATTTTTGTTATCCTGGATTTGACTTTGGCCTAGGTCTTGGTACCTAGACCCCTATTTTGGCGTTCTATATTTGGGCTATAGTTTAACTAGCCAAAATAGAACCTTCCCGATTATGACTTATTTGTCCCTATCTCCTTGTTTAGGCTGCGCGGTGTTGGGTGCTACCGAATGTCGCTTCGACGTTCTTTGTTGGAACTATTGATCCTTCGGAGAGCAGACCGACTGGAAGGGCTGTTCAGGGGGGGCGGAAGTCTGACCCCTGGGGTAACATTTTGCCCTTCGAACTTGTTCGGCGGGCCAGGGGAGGGCCAAGCTACTTTGTTCGGCCTGAGCTCAAGTCGGCCTATTAGGTTGCGACAGGCCTGTGGCAGTGCCACCTTTCAGAGTACCCTACCTAATTTATTTTGTTTTATACAGGAACTGATGTACTACCCATTCGGTGCATCTTTTAGTTTAGTGTCTACTATAATTCACTTCCTTATGCTCGGTGGAACATATGGGCTATCCCTTTCTCTTCTTAAATTACCTTGGTTGTATATTAGTTATCTTTTCTTTTTAGTTTTTCCACCTTTTGGTTGACTCGACGCGTGACAGTTGGTTATCTGTTTTGGGACGCTCTGGAGTGAGGCTAGTACACGAGGTACCTCACGCTTTCTTCGAGTGTTACGCAATGCTAGCCCCCTTACCATCTTTGGGTTAATGTTACCAGGCTGTGCTTCCTGCACCCTGAAGTTTTATTCCACCCCGGATACTCCTGGAGGGGTCGCTGGTTGTCTAGCGGCAAGGGGACCAAAGTTAATTTTTATTTTTAATTATTTTGGTTATTGTAATATTTTGGGTTGTCGATTACCTGAGTTAGTGGGTTTAGTAATCCACTAAGCTGCGGGTATTATTTTTAGTAGGTGTCTTTATAGGCAGTTTGAGAAATTACCTCATTATGCCTTTGGGTTGTTTTCGTCTGTATTGGAACCACACTGGTTCCTGAATTTTCATTTTATTTCTTTTCTTGGTTAATTTTGGTTGGCTAGGGTTGTCGGCCATGGTGATGCTTGGCCTAGCGGAAATTTCGGTTTCTCGGGTGTCAAATCCGGACCGATCTACGTGGCCCTACACTATAAAAAGCACATTTGGTTTTCTTGGTGCTGAAGTGTTTGGCTGCCGTCAAGCGTGCCATGATCTACAAACCCGGTTTGGCTCTTCACTGTCTTACTTTTCCTTGAAAACTTAATCTTCAACTTTAACTTAGTATGTTTTTGCCAAACCCAGACCATACCTTTGGTATTTAATTTCTTTATTTTCTTTTATTGGGAGCTGATATGATGAGTACGGGTGTCTTATGACCTTGGTGGAAATTCCGGAGCTGGGGACACATCTTCCCAGTGTTGGTCTATGTGGCCACTATACCATTGAGGCACAGTTGACTTTTCGGTGCGGAGATGGTGGCTGCCGTCAGAAACACTCGGACCAGTCATGTCATGTCAGAGTTTCTTTTTGGTTTAGTTTTTCTTGTGGTTGTGTGAGTATATATTTTGTTAGTAGCGATCCACTAGTATCTTTCACTTTCGTCCGTTGCTTCCTAGGGGAATACCCCCGGAGCTCCGGTAGTTAATTTTTTTTTGCCTTACCTTGTAAATACTGTAGATTTTTGAGTACTTATCGTCGGTTAATTTTCTCGAGAAAATTTCCCTCCTTTCGTAGGAGAGGGGGAGTTGTTACGGTTTGTTTTGTCATACGAAATTAAAGTATTATTATTATAGCAGTTGCAACAATTAGTTGAGTTTTAAGACTTCGACCTACCTTTTTGAATATATTCCCTTATTCCTTGAACGTTTTATTTTGATTTGTTTTCCATTTAGTCAAAATCTTTCCTAACCTCGAATTTAATTTTTACAAATTTTCCGTCACTAGTCTGTCTTGGATCCAGCCTTGTTTTCCCTCTTTCTGTATAGTTAATCCCTAAGGAAATATGTCTGAATTTGGCCCTAAAAACTATAGTTGCCAATAAATATAAATTAGAATTTGTTTACCCTGACAAACGTGAAACGTCATTTTTGACATTTGAATCGGCCGTAATTATTTTCTGTCGAGCCTGTTGCATACATCTTAGTTTTCTGTCCTGAGCCGCCCTCTGTGACTGTTGTTGGAAAACGTCGAAGCCAGGAACGATGGGATCTGCGTTCTGAGTTCTAGGTCCCTTGACTTTAAAGGTTTCTAATGTTCATTCATGCATTACGGTTCGAGGTTGACCAAAATCGTAGGTGGGGTGCATTTGTACTGCCGATTGTACGAACTATTAATGAATGTCGGTTTATGGACATGGAAACACGTATTTAATTGTTAGTTTTGTTGGTATATTGCCGGTGTTCATTGGTTGGGTTAATTTTACTGGCAGAACATCGTGCCAATGCATTGAGGGGAATACCATGGAACCAAAGCCTTCGAAAATGTACCTAATTGAGTACCAAAGTGTACTTACAAACAACCCCTTGTGACGTCGCTTTGCAAGGAAAAAAATCGATATTGGAATTTTTCGTCAAGGATTGGGTGTGGAGAGGTTCTTTTCACAAACTGATCGCGTCGTCGACTGTATCGTATTCTAAAGTCTTTAGAAAGACACCCAAAATTGGGATCCGTGAATGCGGTACAACTAATTTCTTTTACGTTGTTTTGTTGTTTGCCATTTTGGCGTTACGTTGTTGGTCCAGTGAGGCCGTTTTAGTTGTTTTTGTAGAAGAAATTCGACATCTCTTCGTCGGTTTTTACGACGACAGCGGACATGTGGACTTAGACCCGACCCGAGATCGACAGGGTCTTTCTTTCTGCTGGGAGACAGCACTTCTTTTTGCTGGGAGACAGCACCATCTCTTTTGCTGGGAGACAGCACAATCTTTCTTTTTACTGGGGAACACCGCTACCCCACAACTTCTTTTGGGCTGGGAGACATCTCCAGCCTTTGATAGTGCTGAGTCAGTTAAGCTGCCTAGGCCACGTCAGCATTGACCTAGGAAACCATCATCAGGGGACGAACCCCTTCAGGCAACCTTTTATTTTTTTTATTGTAATAACCAGGATCACCTTTTTCGCGATAACAAATTTATTCAATTTCGGCTCTAACCATGGTTAGCAATATTTAATTTTAAAACCGATTAGTACTTTTTTTTTATTTCCCCCTCAGGGTTTACTACAAACTGTCACAGTAATAACATAATATTAATAATAATACCTAATAATTTTATTGTATCAAATTTCACAAAATGACACGATACACTGATGTGTTATCAAAATTTTTGCCCTAACGAATCTGTAATATATTAGTAAATTTGTTTTTAATGGTAGTGTTTTATTTGCCTCACCAGACAGCGCAGTTTCTATTTTTAACTTTTATAATATGGTAACTTTATGTGAGTGAGTGAGCTGAAAGCGAGGTCCCAACATCATCTAGGAGGGTTTCTGTTTTTCACCCGGCTTCGAAAACAGTGGCGCCCTCAATCCACCCCTCTCTCCGGCATTGGAGCTAGGGCAATTTTTTTTGGCACGCATGCGCAAGCCTCTCGCCTTCAACTCAACTCTTTACGTGAGTTAATTTTGTAAATTCTCAATATCTTTTTTTTTTTAATTTTTTTTTACCGAACTTTGAATTTTTATTTATGAAGGGTAAGTAGAAGTAAAATTCTTCTTCTGTGCGAAAAAGAGCGTGGCACCACTCTCGACGGAGCAAGGGATCGCGATAAAACTTTGCATAGAGGAGGCTTACGTCACTGAGGACATATGCTACTTTTTATCCCGATAAAAAGTATACAGGGTGCCCCGAAAGTAGGTATCTTTGATTGGTACTTAGAAACTGAACAATCAATAAACGGGAATAAAATACAGCCATATTGGCGGGAGTTCGCTTTAGATTAGAAGATACAGTTGATTAAATAAAAACTTTTTGAAGCGAAAGTTATACAAATTTAAATTTTCAACCTCATTAGTTTCTGGAGTCTGGAGAGAATCTTTGAAATAAATTATTTGATTTTAAGTTTCATCGAGTACATTCAAGACATTTAGTTGTTTCCATGTGGGACACACCGCGAAATGTTTACAATTTTCAATTTAGTAAAATTACACAAGCTCGCTCTTAACTATTTCTTTTTTTAATTTTTAGGTAACCATTTTCAAATGCGAATACTGTCCGTATGAAACGAGAGTCCCCTCGAATTTGAATAGACATGTTGCCAAACGGCACCAAAAAGAAGCCAAGAAATTTAAACGCTAGTAGCATAAATAATAAAAAAAGACATATTACTAAGGGCCACTTAGTTACGGTAAAGCACAACCTTAAGTTTAAACTTGACAAAGCAGGCCTCTGAAGTAGTCAGTCTTGCAGTTAAGCCGACGATTGGGGCTTAAACTATACTTGTGAAATTCAGCTTAAGCCTAGAAGAACCTTTGTTAGCTTAGATTATCCAAAGATTGTTACAATTGTTAAATCTTTAAATCAGATGTATATACAGGGGGTTCGTAAACCTCAGTATTTTAGAGGGAAGACTCTGTATGTTTTACATGTTTTAAGCAAAAATATCCAGAAATTTTATATATACTTTATTGTACTTTTACATATTTTAAACTCTTATATTATTATACACTTTTATCTTATGATTTTTTTTTTGACTAAAATTGACTGTTTTAAAATTTGTTACATTTAAATCAAATTGATAATTATTGCCCAAGGGTACTAAACTTAGATAGGAGTGCTCAATGCCATTTAACCCTATGTTCGCAAATAGAACTGTCAATCATATGATTCTGTGACGTCACCACGTTACCTTCTTGCATGGTTTACATATGCAAATACGGTAGTTTTGTGCTGTTTTGCTTGTTTTTGAAGTTTTTTAAACTTTTGGAGAGTTTATCCTTATAGAATGAAACCCAACCCAACCTGAGGTACGTTCGCAATAATTATGTAATCTGTAAAGGTCATGTAAGGAAGAAAGAGGTATGTTCAAACAAATAAGATTCATGTCCTGTTTCGAAATATATTTCATTACGGCTCTTGCATTTCTAACGGGTTGTATGTCATTACTATTTACATATTTAAGTTGGTGATATTGTTTTACTTCGTTTAAATAGCAGGGGTGATGGAAGTCTACAAAACAATGGATATATGATGGGAAAAGCGAGAGGCAGTTCCGTATGGTTCTAAACAAATAAGTAATCTTTCAAAAAATTGTCTGTCGGTTGCTAAAGCTTCTTCACGAGTGATATCTAAATTTAGAAAATCCGGTAAAACGAGAAGATGAGCAGGAATATCATCAGGATATTCACCGTGGAAGTTGAAATGAGTTAAAAATTTCTTTTGGATTTCCTTCCGCCTGAAATTCTTCTTCTGTAAAAGGAATTGTAATAAAAAAAGTTCGTGAAGGAGCAATGCGACCGACATTGTCGCGTTAACCTCCTCCTCCTCCTCTACCACGTCGCCCTCTAGGTCTTCCCACAGGCCTGCCAGCAGGAACGGGTTGGCCCCTGCCACCAGGAACGGGTTGGCCCCTGCCAGCAGGAACGGCTCCGCCCCTGTCAGCAGGAACGGGTCGGCCCCTGCCAGCAGGAACGGGTCGGCCCCTGCCAGCAGGAACGGCTCCGCCCCTGCCAGCAGGAACGGCTCCGCCCCTAATAGCAGGAACGGCGCGGCCCCTGCCAGCAGGAACGTCGGCAGGAACAGCAAGGTTGAAAGCACCAGGAACGTTCTGCGGGACAGGTGGAGGGGGAGGGAGAACGATGTCAGGAAAGGGTATAGCCAGTAGTACTTCGTCGGGAGGAGTTCCCAAAAAATAATGAAGAGGGGGAGGTGAAATGGACATTTTATATAAAGATAAAAAGAGAAAAGAAAAATGTAATTCTAAACAAAATTATGTAGTTCGAAGATTACCATTAAGGTCTTCGTATACAGAATGTATCATACATTTACTGAAATATTTCGTTCTTGTTATTTCGCTGTCCCAGTACGAATATAAGTTGCGAATGTCTGTCCAATGACGGTCAATTACCGCAGGTCCTTTTATAATTTTTAAACTTTCAAAAGCTAAGTGAGGATCTCGGACTCCATTCAGGTAAAAAAAGGTTAAAATTTTCACTCGTTCCGAGTAGGAAAAACTTGAAGATAAGATGCAAAGTTTTATGTATTCAGGCCATCTCTCGTATGGCCCCAAGACATCTTGGATTCTCCACAGATAATTTTCTACAAATAAACACGCATTGTGTGACAAAAAAATTTCGCAAACAATCTGAACAATGGAAAATATACATGTGGTAATGATGTAGCGCAACTCTTTCCCTTACCGCTGTAATTACAGTTCTTATATGTATATGCCTCATAGAGAAAATATATCTTGTCTATGATATGCCTCCATTGAATGGTACTTCGTTTCGCTAAAACGGAGTAAGTGTAAACGATGTCTTTAGAATATAATAAATAATAGGTAAAGTTATGTAAAAATAAATAAAGGAATATACCAAAAGATCATTGTGTTGCTTAATTTCCTATAAAATATAAGGTTAAAAACTAAAACAAAATGGTAACAATGTAAGGGACACAAGGAGATGCACTTACCTTGCTCAATCGCAGAGAAATAACGAAGGAAATTTGAAACTGTAAGGGTCACATGCAAGTCTAGGTCAGTGGTGCCAACCCTTTTCATCTAGTTCATAGTAATGGTTCTTCGTGGTGTTACCGTACAATGTGTTAAATAACATTTCATACGAGGGAATTAATTAAAAATTACAAACGACATGATACATGCAAGAACGTAAAAGAAGCAAAACTCAAAATAGGAATATCATTGTATGACCATGATCCGTTTTGTAGTTGATATCGATACCTACCCATTCCTAAAAGTGAACGAATTATCCGTTAGGCTTTAAAGCAGCCTAAGTGCGAAGTTTATGGAAAAAGAGTAAAGAACATTTTCCATAACTATCTTCTCTAGTGTCATCTACCGGGCAGTAGTAGAACCTAACCAAGCAAAGTTCAAGTTAGCATTTTACCACAAATAATTTTGTAGCGGCAATTTCAGTTTCAAAAAAATGTATCCTTCTTCTAACCCTTTTTATTTTCTTTGCTTCTAACGGCACGTTTGTGCTGTGTGTATGTTTGAAAAAAATGTATCCTTCTTCTAACGGCACGTTTGTGCTGTGTGTATGTTTGAAAAAATGTATCCTTCTTCTAACGGCACGTTTGTGCTGTGTGTATGTTTGAAAAAAATTTATCCTTCTTCTAACGGCACGTTTGTGGTGTGTGTATGTGTGAAAAAAATATATCTTTCTTGTAACGGTACGAAGGGCGTTTCGGTTACGTTGTTCGACGGTACGTATCCACAAATCGGCGGCGCAGGCCGCCGCCTAGGAAGACGGCCGGCGGCCGTTGACGGCAAATCTAAGCAATTTTTTTTATTACAACAACGATTACGGTTCGATAGGCAAATCCAAGCAATTGTTTTTATTACAACAACGATTACGGTTCGATAGGCAAATCTAAGCAATTTTTTTTATTACAACAACGATTACGGTTCGATAGGCAAATCTAAGCAATTTTTTTTATTACAACAACGATTACGGTTCGATAGGCAAATCTAAGCAATTTTTTTTATTACAACAACGATTACGGTGCGATAGGCAAATCTAAGCAATTTTTTTTATTACAACAACGATTACGGTTCGATAGGCAAATCTAAGCAATGTTTTTTATTACAACAACGATTACGGTGCGATAGGCAAATCTATGTAAGGTTAGCGACTCGTACGAATTCCGTAAGTTGGGGAAATGTAAAAGTTTCGATGGTAAAGCATAAAGATAACGTAAATGAGAAGTAAACGTAGTCACGGAATACAAAGTTTAGGTTTATGTTAGAAAGGAAACGCAGTGAAAGAAGAATTGGAGAAGAAAGTAGGGATGGCAATTTTTAAAAAAACATCGATGTATCGACATCGTTAGACATCGGCGGACGTCACATCGATGGGTTCAAAACATCGAAAGAAAAACATCGATGTTTCGATGTATCGACATCGTTGGAAGTCACATCGATGGATCCGATATATCGAAAGAAATTCTCTCACCAAACCAGCGTTGACTCCCATTCGGGCCATTCATAGCGTTTTCCATTGGTCAATTTAGGGCACGTCAAATGTATTTCTATCATTCTTCTTTGTATATAGGTAGAAAAGGACACAAACGCACGTACACTCAGTTCGCGCTGGTTCTACCAAGGAAAAGGCCATCAGTTTTATAATCGTCGCACGTTCACACAAACACGTGTTGAATGGAGTTCGATGTTTGTTCGATGTTCCAGTTGTTACATCGATGCATCGAAACATCGACGTTTAAAACATCGATGGAAAAACATCGAATTTTAAGTTCGATATATCGATGTTTTAAAACATTGATGTATCGTTGCCATCCCTAGAAGAAAGGGTTAGTTCAGAATAGGAAAAGAGTGTTGAGGCTAAAAAGATTGAGCCGTTCTAATTTGCTAAATGGCATCTCCGAAGGTATCCGAAGTAAGGGACGAGAAGGTTGCCTATACGGAAGGGGTAAATTGGAAAAACAAAAATCGTTTTTCCGACTTAGTAGGGAGGGTGTCGGAGTAGAAAGAGGGTAGAAGTAAGGGGGGTTATGAATAGCACATGAAAGATGGAAAGGAATGATGTAGGGTATTTAGATGATAAGTGGGTTGCATATATTTAGGGGCAGAGGCGGTCAAAAAATAAGGTATATAGGCTTTCAACTCCATTATGCACAATAGTATATGTACTATGTATATTTACAAAGGGAGAGGTATTGTCGGAAAGGAGAAACGAAGAGGCTAGGGAAGAAATAAAAAGTAATTCCGGGAAAATATTGCGGTGTAAACTCAGTTTACAAATTCCATATAGGAATAACTAAAAATTAATTAATTATGCGGAGATATACGAAGAAAAACGAGGGATATTTGGAAGAAAGGCTCCTAGAGGGATAGCCGGAATAGGAATCGTATGAAGGGATTTAGGATACTAATATCTCGGGTTAATTTCGCAGAGGAAAGGCGGAGTGTTCTCTGAGCGTGTTACAAAGAAAAATTTTACGTTTGTAGGAGCCGAAGCACGTCGGAGATTTCCGAAGGAGAATACAGGCAGAGAATGAAAGGGGCTTAGACCGCCTTTTTGAGGATAGGGAAGGGCGATAAAAAGGCGGGAAAAACAGTGGTTTTCCATTCTCTTTTGCCGTTTAGGCCTGAAAATTCAAAATCCGAAGAAGAACTTCGTGATGATTCGGCGGACATCGATAAATCGATATTCACTTTGAAGGTTGACAGATGACACATTTCAAATGTGAGGCGGGAAAAGATTCAAATACGGTGTAATAATATTAATTACTAAGTAACGGGAAGAAACGAAAGGAATATTTCATTATAATAGTAAGGGAGAATATAGGTAGGGAAAACAAGTAAAGATTTCTATAGTGAAAATTCAAAATCCGAAGAAGAACTTCGTGAGGATTCGGCGGACATCGATAAATCGATATTCACCTTGAAGGTTGACAGATGATACATTTCAAATGTAAGGCGGGAAAAGATTCAAATACGGTGTAATAATATTAATTACTAAGTAACGGGAATAAACGAAAGGAATATTTCGTAATAATAGTAAGGGAGAATATAGGTAGGGAAAACAAGTAAAGATTTCTATATATTATATATGTTCAAGGTAATATCATAATAGAACACAAGTAAAACTATATTATACACAGGGAAGAATACAAGGGACAATACTATTGAATGCTAAGATGTACGGGGAGAGGAAAAGGTTAGTCAGATAGAAAAAGAGTTTAGAAAAGATGATAGAAAAAGGGACATGGGAATCTGGACGAAATGGTGAAGGAACTTGGAAACGAAGGGGTATGGAAATGAAGTGAATGAATTCTGCTTTCAGAATTCGTTCCACATTTGGAATATGACGTATTTCGATGCGTAGAATTCATATCTGCCCACAGATTTGCTCTAAGTTTTTTCGTTTTTTTTTTTACGAGTCCTATATATCAGAAAGTTGCAATTTTACCCTTTTTTGAAAATTCGTCCTGTCTAAGCAGCAAAGCAGAACTTTAGCGATCTGGAGTATGTTATAGAATGGACTTTGCTCTTTCGAATGGCGCAAAGCGCAACTCGCTAGGGCTACGAGTTTCCGAGTTATCGCGGTTTTCCCGCGACCCTGCATTCGCGCCTTCGCCAAAGTCACAAAATCCGGGTTTCCGGGGAATCCCGGAGTTTTCTCGCTCAGAGAATGCTTTTTTTGGATTGTACGACCCAAAATAAGTCTAAAATAAATTTCGGGTGAAGATCTGAAGATGAAAATTTTCCATCGAAATCGCAATTTTTTTCGCATATATGTATGGAAATATTTTGGTCGAAAAATTTTTCGGGTCTTAGAAATCGTTCCAGATTTGGAATATGACGTATTTCGATGCGTAGAATTCATATCTGCCCACAGATTTGCTCTAAGTTTTTTCGTTTTTTTTACGAGTCCTATATATATCAGAAAAAGTTGCAATTTTACCCTTTTTTGAAAATTCGCCCTGACCAAGCAGCAAAGCAGAACTTTAGCGATCAGGAGTATGTTATAGAATGGACTTTGCTCTTTTGAATGGCGCAAAGCGCAACTCGCTACGGCTACGCGTTTCCGAGTTATCGCGGTTTTCCCGCGACCCTGCATTCGCGCTTTCGCCAAAATCACAAAATCCGGGTTTCCGGGGAATCCCGGAGTTTTTTCGCTCAGAGAATGCTTTTTTTGGATTGTACGACCCAAAATTAGTCTAAAATAAATTTCGGGTGAAGATGAAAATTTTACATCAAAATCGCAATTTTTTTCGCATGTATATACAGGGTGCGCCAAACTCAGTGGCCTATTAGAAGTATTTAGAAAACGACAGAAGATGTTTTTCTGAAAACTTGGGTGTGGTTATAGGAACTGGTGTTCTATCGTTTAAAAATATTTTGAAAGAAGCAGTGTTGCCAGATCATTCTGAAACTCATAGCAACTTCGGAATTTTAAATGAGACACCCTGTATATTATTTTACATTTTGATTCTGATTTATAAAACAAATTTTTTTTGTGTATAATATCCTATGCATATCTCTGATAGTTTTTGAAATATTAATTCATAAGTAAATTTCTGGGGCTAAAACATGCTAACTAAAAAATCAAATATTTTTGTAACCAAGGCACCTAGAAAGTTAAAATTTTTGCAGAAGTTTCCCAAAATATTGCTTTTTTAGAATTTTGACGAATTATTAAAGTATTTTTATAGAGGGCGCCTCAAAAAAATTGTATCTTCGTAATATAAATAAATGCAAAAAACTCAACTTTTTTAAATAGAACACCCTGTATTTTATTGTTTTAACAAAAACTAGAACAAATTTCCTACCAAACTGTATACCATGTTCCTATACCTATCTTTAACCGTTTCGAACTTACAGGCATTTTAGAAAATTAATAACTAAATAAAAATGTTTAAAAACATTTAATAGTAGGTTTTGGCAGAATTTGTTTAGAAACGAATGAAAAAGAAAACATGTCAAGTAAATTGGGTTTGGGGAAAGGTCTATTTTTTAAATTACCAAACAAAATGGCAAATAACTCTTATTCTATGCAGAAATTTTGAATTTATTTTTTATACACGGAGAGTGTAATAAAATTATATCAAGAACATGTAGACGATTCAACGAGCTGTATCCGAATTCACCTCCAATAACACCAAAAAAGTTTAAAAGAATGGAAAGAAATATGTTGCAGTATAATAATGTTAAAGCGCCCAGAATTCAAATTAAACCGGTAACAGGTAATGAAGAAAATTAAATTAATGTTCTGGTATATTTTCATGCATTGCCGTATGCGTCCATATACAGTGCAGAAACGACTTAGGACTCACATATAAATCCATAGAGCGAATCTTACATAATCATAAAATGCATGATTACAAACTTATTACACTTCAGGCACTTCAACAAAATGATCCTCTAAAACGTGTAGAAATATTAGTCCGGACACAAGAAGACCCCGATTTTTTAAAAAAGATCATTTGGACAGATGAAGCTAAGTTTTCAAGGGAAGGCATTTTTTATCGAAGAAACTCCCATTTTTGGTCTAGAGAAAATCCCCACTTCGTAAGAGAAAAAAGTTTCCAGTATCAGTTCAGTTTTAACGTTTTTTGTTTGCTATCGGATAATAAAATGGCCTTTTGTATTTACGACGATAACTTAACGGGCGCAAAATATTTAGAAATATTAAGGACCACTGTTTCGGACTTTTTAGATGATTTACCATTAAATATGCTTGAAAACTGCTGGTATCAGTTAGATGGAGCCCATTCTACCAATGAAGTGCGTATAGAATTATTTAACATGTTTGAAGACAGATGGATTGGTCGACAAGGACCATGGAACTGGCCCCCAAGATCTCCGGATCTTACCCCATTAGATTTTTATTTGTGGGGTACAATAAAAGAAAGAGTTTATAAAACACCAGTTACCACCAAGCAGGATCTAGAGCAACGAGTAAGGGCAACTCTAGGAGCTATAGATGGAGAAGAAATACGGAGAGCTACAACAGACCATGTAACAACGTCTATTCATGATTGCTTAAGAGCAAACGGGGGACATTTCAAACAATTTAGTTATTAGTTTTATTTTTGTAATACTTTTATATTTGTTTTTTTTTTGTACAATTTCATTCCTTACTTACCATGTAAGCATAAATTAATAACATTCTTTCATTTTAAAATTTAAGAAAATTTTGCTAATTTGTTTGATAATTTAAAAATAGACCTTTCCCCAAAACCAATTTACTTGACATTTCTATTTTTTATTTGTTTCCGGACAAATTCTGCCAAAGTCTACTATTAAAATGTTTTAAAACATTTTTATTTAGTTATTAATTTTCTAAAATGCCTGTAAGTTCGAAACGGTTAAAGATAGGTATAGGAACATGGTATACAGTTTGGTAGGAAATTTGTTCTAGTTTTTGTTAAAAAAATAAAATACAGGGTGTTCTATTTAAAAAAGTTGAGTTTTTTGCATTTATTTATATTACGAAGATACAATTTTTTTGAGACGCCCTGTATAAAAATACTTTAATAATTCGTCAAAATTCTAAGAAAGCAATATTTTGGGAAACTTCCGCAAAAATTTTAACTTTCTAGGAGCCTTGGTCACAAAAATATTTGATTTTTTAGGGAGCATGTTTTAGCCCCAAAAATTTACTTATGAATTAATATTTCAAAAACTATCAGAGATAGGCATAGGATATTATACACAAAAAAAATTTGTATTATAAATCAGAATCAAAATGTAAAATAATATAGAGGGTGTCTCATTTAAAATTCCGAAGTTGCTATGAGTTTCAGAATGATCTGGCAACACTGCCTTTCAAAATATTTTTAAACGATAGAACACCAGCTCCTATAACCACACCCAAGTTTTCAGAAAAACATCTTCTGTCGTTTTCTAAATACTTCTAATAGGCCACTGAGTTTGGCGCACCCTGTATAGGTGGCTAGTATTCCGATTGATGGATATAGAAAGAGGATATCAGTGCACATGTATACGTTTCCATTGTTTAGAGTCTCAGGCGCAAATGATGTAGTTTAAACTTACGTCATACCGATCAATTTGGTTCTTTGTTACAGGAATACACGTCTTCCTAAATTCCTTTCGGGGAAACCTGCTCCTGGTTTTATTACCCAATCATTTCCGTGAGGAAACAGAAAAGGATGGCGGAAGCAGTATCTTCGGTAACAGCGAATCTATAAAGAGGACCAAAGTAATACAAACGTTTTAAGTAACCAAAGTGTAAAACTTACCAAAGTAAGTGGAGTCGAAGGGGACAGGAAAGATCCAAGGGGAAGGTAAAATATATGAAAAAATTGAAAGGAATTAAAATGTTCGGTCCGTGCGGCGTTCGTAAAGGCGTACTCCCAAGGTCAGCAACTAATGTGGTTCTTTGTTACAGGAATATACGTCTTCCTAAATTACTTTCGGGGAAACCTGCTCCTGGTGTCCCCAATCATTTCCGTGAGGAAACAGAAAAGGATGGCGGAAGCAGTATCTTCGGTAACAGCGAATCTATAAAGAGGACCAAAGTAATACAAACGTTTTAAGTAACCAAAGTGTAAAACTTACCAAAGTAAGTGGAGTCGAAGGGGACAGGAAAGATCCAAGGGGAATGTAAAATATATGAAAACATTGAAAAGAAGTAAAATGTTCGGTCTGTACGGCGTGTGTACAGGTGTATTCCCAATGTCAGCAACTAATTTGGTTCTTTGTTACAGGAATACACGTCTTCCTAAATACCTTTCGGGGAAACCTGCTCCTGGTGTCCCCAATCATTTCCGTGAGGAAACAGAAAAGGATGGCGGAAGCTGTATCTTCGGTAACAGCGAATCTAAAAAGAGGACCAAAGTAAAACAAACGTTCTAAGTAACTAAAGTGTAAAACTCACCAAAGTAAGTGCAGTGGGACAGGAAAGAGTCAAGGTGAATGTAAAATATATGAAAAAATTTAAAAGAATTAAAATTTTCGGCCTGTACGGCGTTCGTATAGGCTCACTCCTAATGTTCGCAATACGTCTGGGTGTAATCTTTTGCGACGCACAGGTCCAGGAGGAGGAGGGGGCGGCATAGCAAAAGCCGAGTCAGTAGACCTATAAACAAAGTAAGCGATATGTTCAAAATATTTTAAGTACTGAAGTAACAACTTACGAAATTGTAAGGGTGGATGCAGTCGAACAAGTGTCCTCGTCGTCCTCGCTTTTCTGGACGTCTTCACGAGGGGAAATGGCACAATTGGGGGCTGACACTGGTCGTTTGTAATCCAAACCGATACTGAAAACAAACAAATTCAGATGAAAAGTTGTTTTGTCCTTACCTTACCAAACACTGATCAAGGAGGAGTACTGGTACCCTTCATATGAGTACAAATGGGAAAACCTAAAAGTAAGAAGTACTACTAGGAAGTTCTTCTTCAATACAAACGGGTTCAACTTACTGGTGTTTCGAAACAATTTCGCTTGCTCCATCGCTGGAGCCGCAAGTCGAAGGACAAACAGAAGTAGAAGGCTTTTCTGCAGCAGAAGGTCCGGGTAGTTCTAAACTAAAACAGAATAGAAACAAATTTAGATGTAAAAATTTGTAGTACTACTTCGGCTAATACTTACGATATTGAAGAGGGCGCAGGCTGTACAGTAGGTAAGATTGGAATACTACAAAAGAAGAAAAATTAGTAATAGCTTGTTTACGAAAAATCTAAAGTAACTTACTTGGCGTTCGCTGGTTCGGGAGTAGACGAAGCAAGGGGGGTCAGTCCTGAAGGGACGAGATGGGAATGTTGTCGTAAGTGCTTGTAAAAATGAATAGCCCGTTTATAGTTACAGGCGTTCCTGATTCTTTGCGGAGTGTCTGCTCCGCAGATGTTCCGGCAAATTGTATACCATGATGACATATTTTCAGCCGTTACAGCACGCACAATTTCATTCCACTGCTCGGTATAGACAGTTCGAAAGGGATGATATTTAAAAACATTAATTGGGTGCTTCGAAATAACTTCCTGTAGTGAAGTGCACTCAAAAATACAGTCTGAAAGGTAAACGTGTATAAAGTATATCATATTAAATACCAATACACATTCTATATACCTGTGTGAAAAGTTTTCCACTCCATGGTTGCCGCAACTACAATAAAACCAATTATGACTTTAGGATTAAGGGCATATGTAAAAAGATTACTTACTGAAAATTACCATTCAGGTTGTCAGGGAAGAACAAGGCTAAAATATTTCAGTAAAATATGTTAATGTTATTACAGAATGGGGAGAGCAAAAACGTTGTCGATTAGGGGGTCAAACATGACTTTTACTTTATCGTAATACGGAAGTGGGGATTCTATTATATGTAGTCTGGAAAGTAAGGCTTGATCAACATTAATCGGAGGTACATTGGCTATCATGACTATTGGTCCATGAAATTTAAAGATTAAAGGGGATCTACCCTTTCTATCTACCGTTACCGTTTGGCCTTCAAGAAGGCGTTTCAATATTCCAGAATCGTAGTTTCGAAAACACATTTCTTCAAAAATAATAATTTTATGAAAATTCGAATCAAATTCGTTAAAGGCGAATCTGTGATGGCTTGGCCAAAAAATTATATCTTCCCATGAGTCTTCGCCGCTCAGAAGATGTTCTTCGAACAAGTGTGATTTCCCCATAAGAGGGGGCCCCACAAATATAATTGTGTTAAACGGGCAGGTAAAGGATTTTCCAGCATATTGTGAAACCATTTTTGAACGTCGAAGGCCCATTGACAACGAAAAGTGAAAGTAGGGTTACGTAAAGGAGGGATGGTTCTAATTAATTTGTGTTTTCTAGCAGCGTTATAATAATTTTCGAGATAATTTCCGAATTTAGGATACAATTCAAATATCAAAGGATCAGTTAAATTGACAGACATTATAACACTTTTATTTACATGATTTGTGACGTCACAACCAATAGTAACACATTTCGGAAGTTTCAAATTTTGTATGAAAATTTGTAGCAGCATATATTTTTTTTCCTAATAAAGGCCAAAATGGATGGATAAAAACATCACCATAAATATTTAATGTATATAGAGAATATATCTATATATATATATATATATATATATATATATATATATATATATATATATATATATATATACAGGGTGGTGCAACCAAGATGGGGTGGACGATTGTGAGTAAACGGTGAGGAATTTCGAAAAAATTTGTTTTGGATATTATCGATAGTCAGACACGCTATGTTTTAAAATTATAGCCATAATACAGGGTGGTCCGAAAAACTCGTGGCGAACCAAACTTGTATTTTTTTAAATGGGACACCCGGTATATTGTTGTTCCAATTGATTCTCCTGTTCGTTACGATCATTTTGATATAGGGTTTATTGGGTCTAAAACTTATAGTAAGGGAATGGGAGGCGGTTAAAGTTGAAAAAATGCTCACAGTTTGGCCATTTTTTAAAGAAATTTGAAACAGGTATGGAAAAACCAAATATTCCATAAAACGTTACATATCCTTGAATACATTAATCACTTGCAATTTGTTTAAAATTATTCACTGTTATACAGGGTGGTCAAGTTTTGCAAATACGTCCTGGACTCATTTATTTTAAATGGAACACCCTGTATATTTTATTTTCATGTTAAAGATAACATTACTAGCTTTCAAAAAATACCATACATGATGCCTTTCTGACCAACAGTTTTTTAGTAATCTAGCCGTGAAAGCAAAGTTTCTTCATTCTAATACGATTATACTGAATTTACGTTGTTTATTATTGAAATGAAACAAAAGACTGACGAACTTGTCAAAGCTACTGCCGCATAATCCATTATTTACAAGTTAAGTGTACGTGGCCCAATAATTGTGAGGTAAGAAAACTGAGACCCGAAACTTTTACATGTTTATTAGAGATATTTCAAAAAACAGAAAATATTGTTTTTAGGAAATGTAAAGTAATTAATAAACAAAGATAATCAGTTATCAGTATTATTAATAGTGTAAGGAAATTAATTAAGCAAAAACAGAACATCTTTTAAAATTATTTAGGTATGTACTTACTTGTAAACCTAATTTAATATAAACAAGTAAGTACATACCTAAATAATTTTAAAAGATGTTCTGTTTTTGCTTAATTAATTTCCTTACACTATTAATAATACTGATAACTGATTATCTTTGTTTATTAATTACTTTGCATTTCCTAAAAACAATATTTTGTGTTTTTTGAAATATCTCTAATAAACATGTAAAAGTTTCGGGGCCTCAGTTTTCTTACCTCATAATTATTGGGCCACGTACACTTAACTTGTAAATAATGGATTATGCGGCAGTAGCTTTGACAAGTTCGTCAGTCTTTTGTTTCATTTCAATAATAAACAACGTAAATTCAGTATAATCGTATTAGAATGAAGAAACTTTGCTTTCACGGCTAGATTACTAAAAAACTGTTGGTCAGAAAGGCATCATGTATGGTATTTTTTGAAAGCTAGTAATGTTATCTTTAACATGAAAATAAAATATACAGGGTGTTCCATTTAAAAAAAATGAGTCCAGGACGTATTTGCAAAACTTGACCACACTGTATAACAGTGAATAATTTTAAACAAATTGCAAGTGATTAATGTATTCAAGGATATGTAACGTTTTATGGAATATTTGGTTTTTCCATACCTGTTTCAAATTTCTTTAAAAAATGGCCGAACTGTAAGCATTTTTTCAACTTTAACCGCCTCTCATTCCCTTACTGTAAGTTTTAGACCCAATAAACCCTATATCAAAATGATCGTAACGAACAGGAGAATCAATTGGAACAATAATATACCAGGTGTCCCATTTAAAAAAATACAAGTTTGGTTCGCCACGAGTTTTTCGGACCACCCTGTATTATGGCTATAATTTTAAAACATAGCGTGTCTGACTATCGATAATATCCAAAACAAATTTTTTCGAAATTCCTCACCGTTTACTCACAATCGTCCACCCCATCTTGGTTGCACCACCCTGTATATATATATATATATATATATATATACAGCGTGTCCAGAAAAGTTCTAGACATATGGGAATTTTCTTTATTGTTGATTTTACGAAAACAAGTTATTCTTTATAAAAAGTTCTGCTTGATTCGCAAATAATATTGACATATCAAAGCTTAAGATATCTTGTACAGGGCGGCAAAAAAATGCAGAAACACAGAATTGCGATAAGAGAGAAGTACCCTCAATTTTTATTTTAGAGCAAATTGTTATAAGAAAACTTTACTAAGGACTACAAAACGAGGTCAGATACAATTTTTCGTTGAACTATTTTAATTCACAGGGTACCATAAAAAAGCCTTTGGAAAATATTTTTTTTATTTTATTTCTTTAACTGTGTCCAAGAAATCACTCCCAATATGATACGGGCGACAGTATCAGAAGTAACAAGACGTAATGTAGTTTGCATGGAAAAAGAAGGGCATGTGGAGACATAATCTTTTATTTTAAACTATCTGTTTTTAGATCACTGATGTTTAGATGTTTTTGATGTTTAGATGTTTTTCATGTTTCTTATAACAATTTACTCTAAAATAAAAATTGTCCCTCTTAACGCAATTCTGTGTTTCTATAGTTTTTTGTCGCCCTGTACATGATATCTTAAGTTTTGATATGTCAATATTATTTGCGCATCAAGCAGAACATGTGTGCAATACTGTTGTAACGAAAATTGACATGTTTATGTAATTACTTTCAAACAAGAGGTAATAAAAATGGTCAATGTATTTTTTATGGTACCCTGTAAATTAAAATAGTTCAACGAAAAATTGTATCTGACCTCGTTTTGTAGTCCTTAGTAAAGTTTTCTTATAACAATTTGCTCTAAAATAAAAATTGAGGGTACTTCTCTCTTATCGCAATTCTGTGTTTCTGCATTTTTTTGCCGCCCTGTACAAGATATCTTAAGCTTTGATATGTCAATATTATTTGCGAATCAAGCAGAACTTTTTATAAAGAATAACTTTTTTTCGTAAAATCAACAATAAAGAAAATTCCCATATTCTAGAACTTTTCTGGACACATTGTATAATAAATGTAAATGCGAAGATTTACTTCTTCGCTAGTGCAGCGAAAAGGCCGTGAATGAAAAATAAAAATAATGAGGACTATCTTTGATTTTGGTCTGTGTGACCTCCTGCTATCGATTTCTGGGCCCTTACCCATCAGCGGGCAGGCTTACACCCAGGGTGGCTGAAGAACAGACCACGATTTGACCAGAATCAAAGAGAGTCCTTATATTCAAAATGTTCGGAAAGGATGGATATTACCTATAGGCCAAGAAATCTTCCATTTTTCTACTATATATATATATATATATATATATATATATATATATATATATATATATATATATATATATATATATACATATATATATATATATATATATATATATATATATATATATATATATATATATACATATATATATATATATATATATATATATATATATATATATATATATATATATATATATATATATATATATTTCAAGTTTATTTGCATATTCCCCATTTAATTTGATTAGGTGCATTTTGTGACTAGTATAATTTTTCTACCTTTATCAGTTGTTTGATGGGGACAAAGTTTACACTTAAAGGTGGGTTTTTTATCGGCAGGAACGTGTACTCTATACACGTGAGTATTCAAACATTCTTTTAAATTTGTTTCGTAAGTACAATGGTCACAATGATATCTTCTTTCCTAAAAAAAGATTTATACAGGATCTTTTAATAAGTATTTTAAAATATTCACCTAGGTGATTCTAGAACTAATTTTTTATAAGAAAAAAGTTCATACTGATTTGTGTCCTATAAGACAGTTTGTATCTCAAAAATGAAGCATTTTAGGGTTTATGGTTATATATAAACTCTTTTACCTAAAATCAGTCCAAGAATTTTACCCTAAAATATATACTAGGGATTTGGAAACACATTGTAGGAGTACATTATATTGTCTTACCCCTTCTGTATGACACTGTGTTATATGCCTTTGCAAACTTATTCGATGTTTCACAACTTTGTTGCAATGATAACACTGAAACTCTTCTTGATAAGTTTTGAGCAGTTTTATGAATTTATTGCACAGGCTCAAATGTTGTCTATAATGTTTGTCATTTGCCATTACTTTATTGCAATTGGAGCATCGGAATGCTGTAAAAAAAAATGAATTTTTAGATCGGCAAACTTTTAGCTACATTCATTATTCTTAAAACCAGGTCTAATTTGACAATCAAGGCTTTAAACTCACAAGTGTAAGAATAATACGAGAGTTTTGTATTACCAATTGATACACTAGTTGCTTTTACAATGACTTACCAACAGTCTCAAGGTTTGTTTTTGTTTTAGAAATTCCTTCATTAGTTTCCTTTCTTTTTAAACAGACTCTAGTTTCATCTACTTTGGGTAAATTTATCCCCAAAATCTTTTCTTTCCCTGCACCAGGTTTGGAAGACTCTTCTAAATTATCTACTGCATAACTTTTAGAAAAAATATATAAATTCTTACTATTATTCGATATACTACGCAATTTATTAGAAATATCAATTCTGTCCAATCTAATAAACAACTTTTCAAACTTCTCTATAGAAATATTCTTTTTAGGTCCCGTTTTAATCTTATTTTTAGTTCTACACACAAATTTATCTAAAGCATTTGTTAGAATCTTCTTTTTCCGACCTCTAGTTTTCTTTACTGATCCCAGTTCTTTCTCTACATTGTGCTCTGGTGTTTCTATTGATTTCTGACTCACTTTACTGCTTTTATCTGTTACATTATCATTATAATCTCTATAAACATCTAAAGTATTAATCAGTACCTTCTTTTTCTGACTTGTAGTTTTCTTTACTGGTCCCTGTTCTTTCTCCACATTTTGTTCTGGTGTTTCTATTGATTTCTGACTCACTTTCCTGCTTTTATCTATTACATTCTCACTATAATTTTTATAAATATCTGCAGTATTTACCTGTACCTTCTTTTTCCGACCTCTAGTTTTCTTTACTGGTTCCCTTTCTTTCTCTACACTATGCTCTGGTAGTTCTACTGATTTCTGATTGACATTACTGCTTTTATCTGTAACATTTTCACTATAATCTCTATAAATTTTCTCCAGTGCCTCAATGTTTTCCAGTGACACACCATGCTCAGTTATCTCAATTTTTGTGGGTAAATTATCAGTGGATAAACCATCTTCCTGGATACTTTCTTCCTTTCTACAAATATCACTAGTGGTTTCAACAACTGTGATGTTTTTGGTACTATGAACAGTATCTTGGGAGTATTGATAGGTACTGTTTTCTATACTGAAAGTCTTAAAATCGACTGAGCTCTCACTTTCAACTGCACTGATCTGAAGACCTTCTGAGGAGGATTCATCCTGATAAATTGGTTTTGCAATAAACTCATTCTCCTCATTGTTCTCTAAACCGGCCCCATCGGTATTTTCCGAAGCCGACAGGTTTTCAGGGCTAAGACTAGTGAATTTAAAGTCCTGCACACTGGTATTTTCCGCATTACTACTTGGGATTTCTGTTTTAACGTCTATTAATTTTTTGTCTTCGATGGTGTTGTACTGCAGTTGCGAAGAGAAATCTTCGTAAATTGGATCTGGAGCGCAGTTTCTATCCATGCTATTAAAATATACTTCTTATATGGTAATGCTTCTATATTTTAACCATCACAGCTTCAGATTGAAACACTTATACGAAATAAAACAAGTATTGAAATTAGAAACGCGAAATCCGCGAAATCCCTAGCATCCCTAGCCAGATAATTACAATTTTTAACGTTTCTACGAAATTTGAAGGTTAAGTTGCAACTTGATCAAAACTTATTTCTAATTTTTGACAGATCTTGGTTCACCTTTGGAGCGTTCCATTTGTTCTTCTTGCACCAAGCAAGAATGAAAACTTGATTTTGTGATACTCCCAATATAAAATTCGACTGGCTTTACTTTTTACAATAATTAGTGTCGCGTTAGGCTACTAAAAATTTTCAAAACTTTCCACATTATTGAGAAAATTGGAATTAGACCAAGCGTAGTAACTCCGCACAGGTGCAAACGAGCACATCCTTAAACCACTTCCAAACAACTGTTCACAAATGATTTTATTTTTACTCAAAATTGACTCCCTCTTCACGGACACACACATTACAACGAAATTCGAGACAATCCTGGAATGTTGTTTCAAGTACAACAGCAAAACATCCGTCGGTACAGAGGTACAGGGCGCCCACTTCGAAAATCTGCTCAAGTAAACACGAAGAAGCAGAGCTTTAACATTTTTTTGTTTAAGTGATTTTTGAAATATCAAAAAGATTCAGTTTTAAGTACTTTTTATGATTTAACTTTTACCTGTCAATAACACATTGTTAACGAAATAAAAAACGACTGGTGTTTTATTGTAGTATTCTGATAAAAAAATTATTTCAATACCGTGTTTATTTATTTATTTATTGACGGCAATGCCATGTTATGCAGAAACTTAATTTTTTCGAAAACGGCTAATTTTATCGAAACAAATGTATAGTACCTTTTTTAAAGAGGAATGACCAAAGTATTTAAAAAATCAGTTTTCAGCTCTGTAAAATGATACCAGTCAAAAATTTGGCCAACGAGTGTGGTGGCAAGTCCGTCCAGAGTCTTTATGGCCAACATAGAATATTAAAATTTCATTAAATTATACAAGTCGGTTCAAAAGTTAGAGCCAAAAAAAGTAAATCGCCGAGTACCCCTTTGGGGTTCTGCATCTCCGTTAAGGGGCACTTTAGGAATTTTTTTATGACAAATTCGGGTTATTTTGACCTCCCCCATACGCTCCCGAGAGTATGCCATATACTTACCGGACACCCTGTATAGATAAAATATATAATAGAAAAATATTTATTTTTTAGAAATGTAGAGAAAGAACTGGGATCAGTAAAGAAAACTAGAGGTCGGAAAAAGAAGATTCTAACAAATTTAGATAAATTTGTGTGTAGAACTAAAAATAAGATTAAAACGGGACCTAAAAAGAATATTTCTATAGAGAAGTTTGAAAAGTTGTTTATTAGATTGGACAGAATTGATATTTCTAATAAATTGCGTAGTATATCGAATAATAGTAAGAATTTATATATTTTTTCTAAAAGTTATGCAGTAGATAATTTAGAAGAGTCTTCCAAACCTGGTGCAGGGAAAGAAAAGATTTTGGGGATAAGTAGATGAAACTAGAGTCTGTTGAAAAAGAAAGGAAACTAATTAATGAAGGAATTTCTAAAACAAAAACAAACCTTGAGACTGTTGGTAAGTCATTGTAAAAGCAACTAGTGTATCAATTGGTAATACAAAACTCTCGTATTATTCTTACACTTGTGAGTTTAAAGCCTTGATTGTCAAATTAGACCTGGTTTTAAGAATAATGAATGTAGCTAAAAGTTTGCCGATCTAAAAAGTCATTTTTTTTACAGCATTCCGATGCTCCAATTGCAATAAAGTAATGGCAAATGACAAACATTATAGACAACATTGGAGCCTGTGCAATAAATTCATAAAACTGCTCAAAACTTATCAAGAAGAGTTTCAGTGTTATCATTGCAACAAAATTAAACGAAACTGGCATGTATCTGACGACATCTCGATGTCAGATCATCGCTGGATAACTTTTGATATAATTACAAAGCTCTCGACCTCCAAACTATCTCGCGACCCAAGAAAGACGGATAGAGTGACATACACTCTCCTTCTGGATGGGACTCTACGAGCGGTGGAGCCCGAGACGCCCAACAACAATGACGGCTTGGAGAGATATTCCAATACTATCCAAAACGCCATTACAGAAGCATATAAAAAATCCTGCCCCCTAAGGCGAGTCCAGCTCGATGGAAAATCCACCTCATGGTGGTGTCCAGAGCTGGAACAACTTAGGAAGATGGCAACGAAATCTTTTAACAAAGCCAAAGACACTAAACTCGAAGAGGACTGGAATCTATACAGATCTCACCTCAGAGAGTATAAGAAAGTCGTCAGACAAAAACAAAGAGAGGCCTGGAGAGTCTACTGCGAAGAAATAGAAGATCTACCACAGGCGGCAAGACTCCAGAAGGCTCTCACAAAAGACCCACACCGAAGCATCGGTAGACTAACCAAGGAGGATGGCACACAGACTGCAGACCTCCAAGAAAGCATCCAACTCTTAATGAGCACGCATTTCCCCGACTCAATCACTACGGAGAAGGTTGTTTGGACGGAGGAAATACAAATCACCTCTGCAGACGACTGGCAAACAGCGAAATGCATCGTCGACGAGGACAAAGTAATAAGGTGGGCAATCTCAAGCTTCTTTCCATTTAAATCACCAGGACTTGACGGCATCTATCCAGCCCTGCTTCAGTGGGGTCTGGACATACTCATGCCGCACCTGGTAGGAATGTTCAGATCCTCTCTGGCTTTGAACTACATCCCCAGAAACTGGAGAGAGGTAAAGGTTGTCTTTATACCCAAACCTGGCAGGATGGATTATTCTATTCCCAAAGCATACAGACCAATAAGTCTCACATCGTTTTGCTTAAAAACCTTAGAAAGGCTTTGCGAAAGATACATTAGGGATACGGTGCTTATCGACAAACCACTCCATCCCAATCAGCATGCGTACACACCAGGCAGATCTACGGATACGGCTCTCCGCACTGTCGCGGGCCGTATAGAGAGATCTCTGGATACTAAAGAATCCACCCTGGGAGTATTCATAGACATAGAAGGTGCCTTCGACAAAACTACCTTTCCCAAAATATCTGCTTCTCTTTCCGCTAGAAATGTTCCCAAAACGGTGAGCGGATGGATATTCAACATGCTCTCAAAAAGAGCTATAAAAATCAGTGTGGACGATGTCACGGTACAAGGCACGGTCATGAAAGGGTGTCCACAGGGAGGAGTGCTATCGCCGCTACTGTGGAATATGGTCCTTGACACCCTGATTAGCCGCCTAAACAATGACAACACCTACACCCTTGCTTACGCAGATGACCTAGTCATTCTGCTAACAGGTAAGTTTGAGAGCACACTCTGCGAAAGGATGCAGGTTGCCCTTAAAACCATAGAAAAGTGGTGCAGTGATCACTCCTTGTCTATCAATCCCAAAAAGACGGAGATGGTCCTCTTCACAAAGAAAAGGAAGCTAACGGACCCAAAAGCACCGGAACTTCTGAAAACCAAACTAAGCTTCTCTACAGAGGTGAAATACCTTGGAGTCATCTTTGATAGCAGGCTAACATGGAACTCTCACTTGCAAAACCGAGTAAAGAAAGCATACATATCTTACGAACAATGCCGTCGGACCGTGGGCCGAACCTGGGGTTTATCCCCCAGAGTTGTCGCATGGATTTACACGACCATCATAAGACCCATGCTAACATACGGAGCAATAGCCTGGGGACCAAAAGTCCTCCAAGCCACAGCCTCACGAAAACTAGATCAAATCCAGAAAATAGCATGTCTCAATATTACTGGAGCCATGAAACCCACACCAACCAGAGCAATGGAAGTGATCCTTAATCTCACCCCCTTAGTATTCACATTAAGGAGGTTGCGTTGATGACTATGACACGACTTCGCACGGTTGGCATCGAACCAGGAGCGGGTACCGGCGCGGTGAAACGTCGCTTGTGGAACGATGCGTTGAACGCGCTTCCACTGTTGCAAGCGAGCATGGACGCCATTGCGCCGAGATTCGTCTTCAACAAATCTTACAGGGTAATCACTAGACACACACAAGATACCGCAACGGCAGGTGCTATACACATCTACACTGACGGTTCCAAAACCAAAAAAGGCTCAGGATGTGGAATATACTCCAGAGCACTGAGCCTGAACATAAAATGGGCTATAGGCAAAGATGCAAGTGTAGTTCAAACAGAACTCACAGGTATCTGTATAGCAGCAAGAGAAATAACCAGTAAGAATATTACTGGACAAAATGTACACATCCTCACGGACAGCAGGCAAGCACTTCTGGCCCTGGACAGACCACGTATCATATCAGGTACAGTATTAGAATGTCACCGAGCCCTAACAGAAGCCTCCAATCACAATGTGGTCACTCTGAGGTGGAGGAAAGGGCACGGCACATCAAAAGGAAATCGCATTGCTGACTCCTTAGCTAGGGGGGCGGCTGCCCTAAATATGCTCGGGCCTGGCTGCTCCACTGACTTAGCGACGTCGGTGGTAGCGAACCTAATTAAAAAACACTCCCATGAACTTTTTAAAAAAGTATGGGATGAAACGGAAGGCTGCAAACTTGCCAAGGAGCTACTCAGTTACCCTGACAGCGGAACAGCTAAAAAGTACTTGACGATGACACGGCAGAACCTGCGTCTTACAACGGGCATTCTGACAGGACACTGTCAACTACGCAAGCACCTTCACAGAATAGGTCAAGCTGACACACCCCTATGCAGAGGATGTGAACAAGAAGACGAGACCGTCGAGCATATCCTTTGTGACTGCCCGACTTTTACACTCTTAAGGAAAACCGTGTTCGGCGAGTATTGGACCACCTTAAACAACGTCAGAGAGGCACCTCCCGGTGACGTCATCAACTACTTTAAATCAGTAGGCTGGTTGACGCGCTGAGAGGAAGTCTCCTATTTCGGGAGGACGCACAATGGGTCTAATGAGGCCTAAGTGCCGTAGAGCTTCGGCTCACCCTCCCACCGCTTCAGATCAGATCAGATATATGTAGAAAAATGGAAGATTTCTTGGCCTATAGGTAATATCCATCCTTTCCGAACATTTTGAATATAAGGACTCTCTTTGATTCTGGTCAAATCGTGGTCTGTTCTTCAGCCACCCTGGGTGTAAGCCTGTCCGCTGATGGGTAAGGGCCCAGAAATCGATAGCAGGAGGTCACCCAGACCAGAATCAAGGATAGTCCTCATTATTTTTATTTTTCATTCACGGCCTTTTCGCTGCACTAGCGAAGAAGTAAATCTTCGCATTTACATTTATTATACAACGTGTCCAGAAAAGTTCTAGACATATGGGAATTTTCTTTATTGTTGATTTTACGAAAAAAAGTTATTCCTTATAAAAAGTTCTGCTTGATTCGCAATATTGACATATCAAAGCTTAAGATATCTTGTACAGGGCGGCAAAAAAATGCAGAAACACAGAATTGCGATAAGAGAGAAGTACCCTCAATTTTTATTTTAGAGCAAATTGTTATAAGAAAACTTTACTAAGGACTACAAAACGAGGTCAGATACAATTTTTCGTTGAACTATTTTAATTTACAGGGTACCATAAAAAATACATTGACCATTTTTATTACCTCTTGTTTGAAAGTAATTACGTAAACATGTCAATTTTCGTTACAACAGTATTGCACACATGTTCTGCTTGATGCGCAAATAATATTGACATATCAAAACTTAAGATATCATGTACAGGGCGACAAAAAACTATAGAAACACAGAATTGCGTTAAGAGGGACAATTTTTATTTTAGAGTAAATTGTTATAAGAAACATCAAAAACATCTAAACATCAGTGATCTAAAAACAGATACAGTCAACTTCGGATATAACGACCCCCGCATATAACGAACCACCGGTTATTACGAACAAAAATTATGATCCGGCCAAAACGCCATAAGAATGTATGTATTTTTTGTTCGTTTATAACGAACCCGGCTATAACGAACTATCGGCTATAGCGAACCCTATTTTGATTAGTTTTTGCTTGTGGAAGTTCGGTTATAACGAACTGTCGAAATTTCACGTACGTATCACTTCCATATTCGTAAAGTAACGGCCGAGAATAGCAACCATAGAGAAGCGACAAAGACAATACAAGATTTCACAGGGCATGTGCGACGATAATGTGGACTTCTGTCTATACCGCATCATTAGTGTGACGAAATATCTTTCTCCGTTCAATATTGTGGATACGTGTCTGCCCAAGGTCAGCAGAACTGGTTACCCTAAATATCAAAGGCACCGACACGTTTTGTCGCTTCTCTATTCTCGGATAACGGGTCGAGTAGCGACCTGTCAGGCGCCATTTCAATTTGTAGTTTAATTTCGGCAATAGGCGAGGGAATATTGTTCTAGCATGGAGCAGAGCGCGCCAAAATTCAGCAAGCGAAAAAGCAGAAAAAGTTGACATAATTACAAAACTGCAAAATGGGGTTGTAAATGCCTAAATCTGTAGGGACTATCAGTTACAAAAGTCAAAGACTATTAATATTCGTAAATTTTAATAATAATAATTTTGACAACAAGAGTGTTGATTGAGTCTGGTGATTACTTACAAATTAAAATTGAAAAACATGTACTAGAAAAAAGAAAAAATTTCAAATTACTGATTTTGTATAAATTATACAAATATGTATGTTTAATAAGTACATAATTTAAAAATACTATTATGTATTGATTATAATAAACGACTCATAAAAAGTACCATACAGTACATAATACATATTTGTTTTATTCTCTGCACTTCGGATATAACGAACGCCCTGCTATAACGAACTGTTTAAAGATCCCCTTGGTGGTTCGTTATATCCGAAGTTGACTGTAGTTTAAAATAAAAGATTATGTCTCCACATGCCCTCCTTCTTTTTCCATGCAAACTACAGTACGTCTTGTTACTTCTGATACTGTCGCCCGTATCATATTGGGAGTGATTTCTTGGACACAGTTAAAGAAATAAAATAAAAAAATATTTTCCAAAGGCTTTTTTATGGTACCCTGTAAATTAAAATAGTTCAACGAAAAATTGTATCTGACCTCGTTTTGTAGTCCTTAGTAAAGTTTTCTTATAACAATTTGCTCTAAAATAAAAATTGAGGGTACTTCTCTCTTATCGCAATTCTGTGTTTCTGCATTTTTTTGCCGCCCTGTACAAGATATCTTAAGCTTTGATATGTCAATATTATTTGCGAATCAAGCAGAACTTTTTATAAAGAATAACTTTTTTTCGTAAAATCAACAATAAAGAAGATTCCCATATGTCTAGAACTTTTCTGGACACGCTGTATATATATATATATATATATATATATATATATATATATATATATATATATATATATATTCTCTATATACATTAAATATTTATGGTGATGTTTTTATCCATCCATTTTGGCCTTTATTAGGAAAAAAAAGATATGCTGCTACAAATTTTCATACAAAATTTGAAACTTCCGAAATGTGTTACTATTGGTTGTGACGTCACAAATCATGTAAATAAAAGTGTTATAATGTCTAGCATGTGGTGAATTTCCGTGTTATTTTCTTTTCTTGATTATTTCTCGGGGGTTGGGAGATTTCGTGGATCGATAGATCTACTGATATATCGGTACACCTGGCAACCCTGCGTGTATAATATGGTTTCTTTTATCCAGTGACATCTGTCGATCTAAAGTGTCAACGTTAATACTTGCACCCTCTGTGTTAAATCTCCTCACTATTGTTTCTATACCTGGTTGTGTAAAACAGCTCCATGTGCTCTCATATGAGTTCCCATTATATTTTAGATGTTTTGTGTTGCATAAGGTACGTTTTGTTTTAGCTCTGTTAAATCTGCATGTAAAGCGAGTCCATTTGAAGATAATCAAAAGGAAAAAATGTGACCAGTGTGACTGGGAAGGCGACGTTGCTCAAATATGTTTTCACGTTAGGAAAGAACACTTGGGAGAAGAATATTTTTGTGATAAATGCAGTTTCATAACAAACTCTAAAGGAAATCTTCGTATACATCAGTTGAGTCATAAGTAAGATATATAAATAAATACCTTAGATCATTTAGCAGAGTACCTACAGACAAGGGCGTAGCCAAGGGAGGGCAGGGGGGGGGGGGCACGTGCCCCCCCCTGGCACGAGCAAAAAGCCAAGATTTACCAATGTGCCATTCAAATTTCCCGTGCTGTCGCAGCTGATTTTCAAAGCGTACTGAATGTAGGGCAGAAGATTCAAAAATCGAAACGTTTAAGAATTTAAAACATTTAAAATAGCTTTCTCTGCAGTTTAAAATCATTGAGGGTGGTTAAATAAAACACTTTTTTTTTTTTCAAAAATAAAAAATAGTATTAAATTATTAACATTATATAAAAAGTTTTAATTTATACCAATAGACAGGTACAATCGGTACTTGTATACTACTTAATTACAAATTTTAAACAATCAGTAGTTTTATGTATTACCATCAGTTTATTTCCTGAGATTTTTTTTTCAATCGATCAATTCATCGGCAGCCTCCAATGAAAAACAAGTATTGTTTTTTAATATTTGTTTACAGTACTCCATCGTAGTTATATTCAGGCAATTTATATTTTCTTTAACGACACAAAGTACAAGAAAGAGTAGTACTCGTATCACACTAATTTCATCAATCGAAAAGCCACTAAACTTAATTCATAATATATTTTCAGTCACAATAATTTTTCAAAATTTTTTGTGCTTATTTGGTTTTAGTTTCGTTTTGAAAGTTCGTACTAAAATTAGTGGTTTTTCCAAGATCAGTACTGACGTACTGAATTTGGCCACTTTGTACTGAATTCAGTACAATTGTACCGAAATGGCAGCACTGCTGCATGTGGCGCAAACGTGTGAAGTGGTAAGAAAGCTTTTGCTGTTAATTAATAATAATAATAATAATAATAATAATAATAATAATAAATACATTTATTTGTGCCAAAGAAAAATAAAAGTATCTACAATAATAAAGAATTGTAATAACAAGTACAATAGCAATAACTGTAATAGCCAAAGGAATTAAAAATTACGGGAACATACTAGTTGGCACAAATGGGTAGAAATTTTGATTAAAATTAATCATTCTTCCAATCCTACCCCACGCAAATATTTTTTAAGTTTACATTTAAAATTTATATAACTTAATTAAAGGTGGCTTCCGTGCGCTGTTCCTGTTCACTCTGTTTGTGTTCACGCAGATCTCAGATATAAAATAATTATCAAATTGTAATATAATTTTTCTTACAAAATTAGCCTAACAATATCCTATACTATACCTGCACCATAATCGACAATTTTAGCATGATTTCAAATTTTTTAAATTTATTTCAATTTATTTTAAATAAAACCGCAAACTTTTACCGGCTTATTATGAAAACAATTTATTGTTTTTTTTTGCAAAATAATTTGTTTTCATAAAATGTTTCGCAAAAATAAAATGTAGATAAATTTTATACATTCTTTTTGTTAAGCGATGTTCTGTTTTAGCAGGTATTCATTATTTTCTTTTTTAACTGATTCGAGTTTCTAATTTGCAATAATAATACGTATGTACTATATACTATACATTATCTATGAATATATTTTTTTTAAATAATGTTTTTTTTTATATTTCCTTACAAAAAAACTAAAAAAAATAGACTACGTACTACTATGTTGCGTCCTTGGGGTCCAGAAAATCTGCCCTCCCGGTCACCTAATTCTGCCCCCCCCCCCCCCTGCTCAAAATCCTGGCTACGCCCTTGCCTACAGATATATTTATTTCCTCTCCGTTAACGAGAAAATATTCGGATGTCTGCGTCGCGTTTGACATGATCTTGTATTCTGTCTTATCATATTCCACATTGTTTTAGATGGATTATCAGACTCACTGATAAGACGATCATTCATGGCAATTTTCACCCTTCTCAACTCATCTCTATATAATAATAATAATAATTTTATTGTGTCAAATTTCACAAAAGGACAAAATACACTCATGTGCTATCCAAAATTTTGCCCTAAAAATAGTTTGTGTTTAAAAAAAAATAGTATAAAGAAAACTAACTATAAAGTATAAATAAGTATAAAGACACTAAGCTGACTCTAGACCAAATTAGATACTTAAAGAAAAAAGGCAACGGATGGAAGGGGCGATATGTGAGAAGCGTGGAACATCCGTGATAAAACGGACAGCTTGGTTGTGCATTTTTTGAGGGCGATTCTTATTTTCCACAGCTAAACAAGGGCCATACACGACATCCATATAGTTGAAATGAGACAAGACAAGGGATACAGCTAAAGTTTTCCTTATGTTCGTGTCTAGCAACCTTTTAAATGGCAAAAGTTTTTTCAGACTAAGATAGACCTTTTTACAGATTTGATTGACAGGGCTGTTAAATTTTAATTGTTCATCTATATAAAGGCCCGAATTTTTAACACAGTCGGTTTCCACAATTAGCTGTTGATCTATTTTGATTTGAAATGAGCCCATATTTTTCTTATTCTTAATGGTACCAACCAACATATGTTCACATTTTGAAGGATTCAGAAGAAGACTATATAGATTCCTGAATGAGTTTTTTAGTTGCCTATTTGCATCAGTGTTATAAATTTTGCAAAATTCATTGAGAAAAGTCAAAGTGCGCCTCATTCTTTCAAGATACGATGTAAACCGGATTAACACACTCTGTATATTTTTCCACCCAATTTCCTCGAACTTTTCTAGCGATATCAGATCAAGGGAAAATCAAACTTTAAAATAAATTTCCAATGGGACATTTGGGAGCTTATTTAGGGGGTAAAAATGGTGACAACGATGACCTTGAGACTTCTCGGGGGCCGATTGAGCGGTCTGCGTCCTAGTTTACTGTAGATAGGGGAGAGGTTGTTGAGACCTTTTTTATGTAGATTTTAATGCTCTACAACTTTTTTCTGAAACTTTTTTCCAAAATATGTTTAATGTTCGAAAAACTCTTTTCTAACGCCCTTTTTTTTAGCAAAATCAAAGAGTTCAGCTGCCCACACTGTCCATATCAAACCCACTATAGAAACGGATTGAATAAACATATAAAAACGCACGAAAATGCTTTCACTAAGTGCCCAGAGTGTTTCAAAATAGTAAAAGAAAGTGCGATGAAAGAGCATTTGCGACGAGGTCATAGGGAGCAAGTGAAGAAAAAATGTCCGGAGTGTGGAAAAGAAGTTCAATCCCTGAGGAAACATATGTTGACCCATTCGGAGGTTGACAGGAAGCAGAAGTGTTCTAAATGTTCTTTTGCCTGTATTAATTCCCGTAAGTTGTATAAACTCTTAAAATGAAACTGCATCCATTGATTCGTAACCAGCGCTCATTCGAGGCTGTGTTATCGTTTCCCAGCGCCTGGGAGCTCAAAGTGTAAAGCACGCAATCTCCCGAAAATTCACTTTAGGGTTTAGATAGAAATTTTCTACTCAATTTAGTTCCTATAAATTTCCGGACAAAATCAGTAATGAAATGAAAAATTAAAATTTTTCACCTTTATTCACTTTGTACGAATTTCTGTAGTGAATCGTTGATCAAGCCCTAACAAGTTATACATTTTTAGAATCTCCAGAAAATTTGCTATCGGATTTTTTTTATCTTCTGACAGCCCACGAAGATCGAAGTCTGAGTACCGAGTACCGAGTACTGAGTACTATGTACCGTGGGTGTACTGGGGGGTCGACTCACACATCCAGAGCTGGAAACATCGGTAGGGATTTCACCAGCCCTTTAGGAGGATGTGTGGGGTGGTACTACCACGGTCGAGGAAGAATTCCTCTACCACCTTCCAAAACATACAGCAATATTCGAGGAAATTCGGCATAGTATAGATGTCGTTGACTAAATAAAAGCTTTTGTTAAAAAAGGGTCATGAAGGTTAAAATTTTTTACCTTAATTCAGTTTGTACGAATTTCTGTACCGAATAGTTAATCAAACCCTAACAAGTTATACATTTTTGGAATCTCCAGAAAATTTGCTATCGCAATATTCGCGGAAATTCGGCATAGTATGGGAGATGTAGTTGCCTAAATAAAAGCCTTATTAAAAATGGATCATGAAATTTTTTTTTACCTTAATTCACTTTGTACGAATTTCTGTATTGTATCGTTAATCAGACCCTAACAAGTAATATATTTTTGAGAAAATTTGCTATCGGCTGAAGCAATATTCGCGGGAATTCGCTTTAGATTAGAAGATACAGTTGATTAAATAAAAACTTTGAAGCGAATGATATAAAAATTTAAGTTTTCTGCCTTATTTCGGTTTTTATTAGTTTCTAGATATAACCTTTAATGAAACTCTAACAAGTTATATATTTTTGGAATCTCCAGAAAATGGTCAGTCAGATAAAGCAATATTCGCGGGAATTGCTTTATATTATATTATATTAGAAAGTACAGTCGATTGAATAAACACTTTTTCAAGCGAAGGTTGTGAAAATTAAATTTTTTTATTTATTTTTTACTTTTCCTTTTGAACCGCGCCCGGCAAAAAAATCGATACGTCTGACGAAAGGTACTAAATGGAATTTTGATTTTTTTTCGCTGGGTCATTAGTTTTTTTGTAGGAAAGAACTGAGTGAGCAGCAACAACGTTAGAAAAATAAAATATAGTGATGGACGGCGAATGCTACACTTTAACTAGGGAACTAACATTTCTGTTAAGAGAGTATAAATTGAAATTTTTCGATTTCTTTTTAGATTACTTACGGAAACACATAAGACACTACCACGAGGACAAAAGAAGGGAAACCTTTACCTGCTACCATTGCAACAAAGAACTCTCTGACAAATCCAGTTTGATTACCCACTTGCAAGCGGTACATACGGTCCAAAAGCCCTGTAAATGTCATATTTGTGGATCAATACTGAAATCGAAAATGTACTTGAATAGACATTTGAGAAATATGCACGTGCAAAATAACAAGCGGTTCGAGTGTGACTTGTGTCCCGAGGACAACCGTTTCAAGACGAAAACGCAAACGAACTTGAAGTGGCACAGGGTGCTACATTTGAAGGAAAATGAGGCGAGTGTGACAAAAACATATTGTGAGTCTTATACCGACGCTGTATGTAAAGAATCAGCAGGTGCGGAACTTTTACAACGCGGTGTATATTATAAACGCGAACATATGTTTGTTACTCTCCACAGTCTCCACGGAGCAAGGGATCGCGATAAAACTTTGCATAGGGGAGGCTTATGTCTGAGGACATATGCTACTCTTATCCTGATAAAAAGTATACAGGATGTCACGAATGTGCAAACATTACATCTTTGGATGTAGAGCGTTCATTTTCAAAATACAGTGCAATCTTTACTTCAAAGCGTGCAAGCTTAAAAGAGTCTACTGTTGAAGGTCTTTTAATGATGCAGGCGTTTACACAGGCTCAATACTAGATTACACGCATTTGGTCTCAGGGTATATTGTGATATCCATACATTCAGTGAGTAAAATATTATATTACTTTAACCGAAGGCTTTTCGTATTTCGCATTTTCAGATTACACACTGGATGTAAATAAATATTTGTATTTTATTTTCAAATCGGATCCTAATTTTATTTCCAACTAGGGTAGCGACGTCCCTGGAATAACCTATGTTTACACTGCTTTAATAATAAATAAATATTTCAACGAACTGTCCTGAAGTCCTGGGTAAACCTTTGAAGGTTTTTACTTTCCAGATATGGGCTACACACATCCATATCTTATCGCAGTAAAAATAGGAATAAACTTGAATATACCATTAATTTGTCGAGGCATTTAGGTGTTTCCATGTGGGACACACTGCGAAATTTTTCAATTTTCAATTTAGTAAAAAATACACAAACACGCTCTTAACTATTTTTTTTTTTAATTTTTAGGTGACCATGTTCAAGTGCGAATACTGTCCGTATGAAACGAGATTCCCTCATTATCTGACTAAACATGTTGCTAAACGGCACCCAAAGAAAGCCAAGAAATTAAAAGCTAGAAGCGTTTTTTTGCCGAGGTTTTTACTCAAGAACAACACACTAAATGGGGCTGGTTTTTGACAATCTATATACGTATTTATGTAAGTTATATTTAGTTTATATTTTTAACTTTATATTATATATATAGGGTGCAAAATTTCGTTGTTTTTTTTTTTCGAATATCTCCGGAAGTAACCGGAATTTCTCAAACTTTTAAATAGCTTATAATTCAGCATCAGATTGCGTAACTTTGCCCAGTTTTACCGACTTCGTATCTCTTACGGTTACCGAGATCCCCATACAAAGAGTCAAATTTGTAGCACCCTGTATGTATATATATATATATATATATATATATATATATATATATATATATATATATATATATATATATATATATATATATATATATATATATATATACAGGGTGGTGCAACCAAGATGGGGTGGACGATTGTGAGTAAACGGTGAGGAATTTCGAAAATTTTTTTTTTGGATATTATCGATAGTCAAACACGCTATGTTTTAAAATTATAGCCATAATACAGGGTGGTCCGAAAAACTCGTGGCGAACCAAACTTGTATTTTTTTAAATGGGACACCCGGTATATAATTATTCCAATTGATTCTCCTGTTCGTTACGATCATTTTGATATAGGGTTTATTGGGTCTAAAACTTATAGTAAGGGAATGGGACGCGGTTAAAGTTGAAAAAATGCTCAGAGTTCGGCCATTTTTTAAAGAAATTTGAAACAGGTATGGAAAAACCAAATATTCCATAAAACGTTACATATCCTTGAATACATTAATCACTTGCAATTTGTTTAAAATTAGTCACTGTTATACAGGGTGGTCAAGTTTTGCAAATACGCCCTGGACTAATTTTTTTTAAATGGAACACCCTGTATATTTTATCTTCATGTTAAAGATATCATTACTAGCTTTCCAAAAATACCATACATGATGCCTTTCTGACCAACAGTTTTTTAGTAAACTAGCCGTGAAAGCAAAGTTTCTTCATTTTAATACGATTATACTGAATTTACGTTGTTTATTATTGAAATGAAACAAAAGATTGACGAACTTGTCAAAGCTACTGCCGCATAATCCATTATTTACAAGTTAAGTGTAGGTGGCCCAATAATTATGAGGTAAGAAAACTGAGACCCGAAACTTTTACATGTTTATTAGTGATATTTCAAAAAACAGAAAATATTGTTTTTAGGAAATGTAAAATAATTAATAAACAAAGATAATCAGCTTTCAGTATTATTAATAGTGTAAGGAAATTAATTAAGCAAAAACAGAACATCTTTTAAAATTATTTAGGTATGTACTTACTTGTTTATATTAAATTAGGTTTACAAGTAAGTACATACCTAAATAATTTTAAAAGATGTTTTGTTTCTGCATAATTAATTTTCTTACACTATTAATAATACTGATAACTGATTATCTTTGTTTATTAATTACGTTACATTTCCTAAAAGCAATATTTTCTGTTTTTTGAAAGATCTCTAATAAACATGTAAAAGTTTCGGGTCCCAGTTTTCTTACCTCATAATTATTGGGCCACCTACACTTAACTTGTAAGTAATGGATTATGCGGCAGTAGCTTTGACAAGTTCGTCAATATTTTGTTTCATTTCAATAATAAACAACATAAATTCAGTACAATCGTATTAGAATGAAGAAACGTTGCTTTCGCGGCTAGTTTAATAAAGAACTGTTGGTCAGAAAGGCATCATGTATGGTATTTTTTGAAAGCTAGTAATGTTATCTGTAATATGAAAATAAAATATACAGGGTGTTCCATTTAAAAAAAATGAGTCCAGGGCGTATTTGCAAAACTTGACCACCCTGTATAACAGTGAATAATTTTAAACAAATTGCAAGTGATTAATGTATTCAAGGATACGTAACGTTTTATGGAATATTTGGTTTTTCCATATCTGTTTCAAATTTCTTTAAAAAATGGCCGAACTGTGAGCATTTTTTCAAATTTAACCGCGTCCCATTCCCTTACTATAAGTTTTAGACCCAATAAACCCTATATCAAAATGATCGTAATGAACAGGAGAATCGATTGGAACAATTATATACCGGGTGTTCCATTTAAAAAAATACAAGTTTGGTTCGCCACGAGTTTTTCGGACCACCCTGTATTATGGCTATAATTTTAAAACATAGCGTGTCTGACTATCGATAATATCCAAAACAAATTTTTTCGAAATTCCTCACCGTTTACTCACAATCGTCCACCCCATCTTGGTTGCACCACCCTGTATAGTTTATGGTTTATGGTTTGATTTGTTTCTTGGATCCTTTTTTATATATATATTTCGACAAACGCATTCACGAGATCAGTATTTTTTGTGACCATGGGTAAATAAAAAGGATCATTTTCTAATATACCCACTGTTAAGCCCGAGAAGAGTTAAGCTGTAGACGTAAGCCAGCTATCGCCGCGCGCCGGGCGACTTTAGTTTTTCAAATAACATATGGACGCCTCTAGTAGGCCGAGGCCAAAAAACATCTGAAAGAGCACTTAGAGCAAAACGATATGTTTACGGTAACTTAGCAACCATTCGAGCAACCATCATTACTGATATTCGTCTGGCGTTCTGTACAATTTATTTAAGAAAAAAACATATAAGGGCAAAAACAAACATGGGGAAAGCAGCAAAAGGAACTACCCATAAATGTGAATTACTTTATTCGCAGAGATACTCTGATATTGTAAGTCAATATGTTGAAATCGGAGTGTGTATTGACTTTCGCAGATACTGTAGAAGGTAAGTTTAACTTTTCTTTCCAATGGCACCTTTTCCATGACGCAGACGCGAAGATAATTTTAATTTTTACCGGCGAAGTCAAAATGAAGCGTTTATGATTTTAGCACTCTATTATACATACAGGGTTTTCTCTTATATTTTGAACGGGGTCCACAGTCCTTATTTTTCGAGATATGGAAAAATGTTTAATACAAAAATTTTAGGGTTTTATCTAAATCATCAGAATTTTCTAAAAAAATAAACAAATGATAATCAGAATGTCAAAAAATCGCTATCAACTTTAATTTTTTAAATAGAATACCCTGTATATTTTCAACCATTTAGAAAGATATCTTTTTTCTGATTTAAAAAATATATAGTTTGTTTATGTTTCTTTAAACAGTTTTTAAAATATTTAGATTTAAATGATTAAAAATGTTCAAAGCTATACGTTTGCGACCACTGAACAAGTGATTCCAAAGCCACCTATGCTTGAGCGGCTATGGCTTAAAACTGAGCATTTTTAAATATTTAAATCAAAATATTTTAAAAAGTGCTTAAAGAAACATAAAAAAACTATATATTTGTGAAATCAAAAAAAATATATCTTTCTAAATGGTTGCAAATATACAGGGTGTTCTATAAAGTAGATAGCGATTTTTTGACATTCTGATTATCATTTGTTTATTTTTTTAGAAAATTCTGATGATTTAGATAAAACCCTAAAATTTTTGTATTAAACATTTTTCCATATCTCTAAAAATACGGACTGTGGACCCCGTTCAAAATATAAGAGAAAACCCGGTACATGTATATGTGGGTGTGTTCCCTTATCACATCGCCTAAGCTACTGAATTGCCTTTATTTAAATTTAAAATATCTTTACTTTTGAATTTAAATAAAAGCAAAATGGCGGACGTCAAAAGTCATACTGTTGAACTCAAAAAGTCGATAAAAATTGTTTTCACGGGTTTGTTTCTGCAGCAGATTCAAATCAATCAGAACCAATGGGATTATCGAATTTCGATCAGCAAACTGTTTTCTTTGACGATGATTGGCTCTGTACTGTATGAAAATTTGTGATACAACTCTAGATATAAATCCCATTTACCGACACGCAATTTGTTTCTAACTTTTTAGTTGTTATTTTGCTTAGTGGGGTTTTCGTTTTTTAACTTATATTTTATTGTGCTTATTTATATTTTTCAAATATTGTTTAAACGCGAAAAATAGAAGAAAATTTCTATGACAAACATTTTTATGACAAAATCGAACTACTGGCGAAGTAGAAGAAGTAGTTGCCGGGACCATAAAAACCTGACTAAACTTCTTTGGACGACAAATTTACTTAACCTAAGCGGTAGATATCCCTTGGTGCTTGATGGTTATGAATTTGTTTTTTAAAACTATTTAATAATAACAACAAACATGTTTAAATCTTAGTATTTTTATTCTTAAAACATGACAACTGTTTCGACACACAGTGTCTTCGTCGGATGGTTGGTATAAACCAAACATCCATTTACTATAGTGAAGTTTTAAACACGGGTGTTGTTATTATTAAACAGTTTTATAATGGATCTTCAAGTAAAGGCTACATCAATTCAATATATTTTTTATATTTTACTTTGATAATCTTCCATTTTTACAAATGCGTCCCATTTTGTGCTTTGGTGAAGGGTTTTGTTTAGGGTAGAGTAGAAAGTGTTTTCGGCGCACCCTTTTATCCCGTTTACTTTAACCATATTTATTGTATTATGGCTCCGAATATATTTCCTTTTCTAGATTAACCATGGTGTCTAACGAACATCCGAAAAGTAAGTATTATATTCGATCAATTCCTGCTTTGAGACAAGAAGAATCATACCATTTGCTCAACCATTACTCCACAATACATCCACTGAGCAAATTCTATTTGTATCGACAGTTTTTAATGTTTTTCGTTTTATCTGGGATTTATGCTGTTCTACCGTTCATGCTGCTTTTTATAACAACACACAGACCATATATATTTGTTGGAGTTTCAGTCTTACAGGGTGAGTTTATTTTGTCTATTTTACTTGCAATTGATTTTATTTTTAATAGCAAAAGGATTTACTATACAGGGTGTCTAAAATAGGTGATACCACTATTGCTATCTCCGAAACGGTAAAAGATACGAGGTCGGTTAAATTAGAGAAAATGTGCCATTTTTAGTGCCTACTCATATTTTGTTTACGAAGTTGCCAAATTCTCTATAGTTCCTTATCTACAGGGGATTTTTTAAAAATAGTCAAATATTTAATTCTTAAATATATCGAAAACTATTATAGTTAGAAAAAAACTGTTTTAACAAAAATCACACGATTTTTTACGTTCTCTCAAATGATGTTATTGTTTTGTTTATATCATTTGTTTTTATTGAGTTACTGATACTAACTTGCTTTTTTCAAATACGGACCTGGACTTTTTGCTGCATTTTTTGAAAGAATATTTCATACCCTTTACATCTGTGTATCACCTGATTATGGTTTTTGACGTTTTGGTGAAGAATAGCATCATCAGGATATTCTGCCAGTACGGACCTAGCATTTTTCACGTAAATGCGCCATTTCACAACCACAAAAACCATAGCGATAGGTTGTGAATTGTGCCTTAACATGGAAGATTCCAGGTCCGTATTGTCAGAAAATTCTGATGATGTTACTAGTCGTGATCAAAACGTCGGAAAATATTTTCAAGTTATACATAGTTGTAAAGGGTATAAAGTATTCTTTCAAAAAATAGAGCAAAAAGTCCAGGTCCGTATTTGAAAAAAACAAGTTAGTATCAGTAACTCAATAAAAACAAATGATATAAACAAAACAATAACGTTACTTTCTAGAAGGTAAAAAATCGTGTGATTTTTGTTAAAGTAATTTTTTTCTAACTATAATAATTTTCGAAATATTTAAGAATTAAATTTTTGACTATTTTTAAAAAATCCCTTGTAGATACGAAACTATAGAGAATTTGGCAACTTCGTAAACGGAATATGAATAAGGACTGAAAATGGCACAGTTTCTCTAATTTAACTGACCGCGTATCTTTTATCGTTTCGGAGATGGCAATAGTGGTATCACCTATTTTAGACACCCTGTATAGGTTGATTTGTATTTTAATGATTATCTCCCACTATTAATATTTTCCATATTATAACAGCAGCAACAATTTTAATGCTTACCTAGTAATATTTATTTGTTAAAGCTCTGATGCATTTTTACTGCACATCAGGCGCCGCCCGTGAAATTTTAAAGTTGTATATCTCTGTTGCTTCTTATGGGACCCGTGCCAAGTTCAGGTTTTTTAATAGTGAGCCTACTAGGAATGTTTTGGCAAAGAAAAGTAATATTTTGTAATTTGCGAAAAAAAGTTGAATTTTTGAATTGAGCCACCTGGAAAAAAAATTAACACGCTTGGGTATTTTGTTTAGTATTTTTTCTAAACAAATTTTACATCATTTTGTCGACAATTCTTAAATTTTAAGAGAAAAAAATGTGTTAGTATCAAGTTATAGTCATTTGAATTTTTTTAAACCTAAAATATAATTAAAAAAAATCAAATAACTAAAACTTTCTACTAACACATTTTTTTCTCTTAAAATTTAAGAATTGTCGACAAAATGATGTAAAATTTGTTTAGAAAAATAATAAATAAAATAGCCAATCGTGTTAATTTTTTCCCAGGTGGGTCAATTCAAACATTCAACTTTTTTTCGCAAATTACAAAATATTTTTTTCCTTACCAAAACATTCCTAGTAGGCTCACTATTAAAAAACCTGAATTTGGCATAGGTCGCATAAGTAGCAACAGAGCTATAAAACTTTAAAATTTCAAGGGCCGCGCCTGCTGCACATGCTTTTATGTACAGGGTCTCCGAAAAGTCGTAGTATGGGTAAATAAAATCTTTGCTATTAGTAAAGATACAGAGACCAAATTTTAGATGTAGGTATCTTATTGGTTAATAAATTTACTTTTTTATATAATTTAACTTTTTCAACCCCCTAGGGAGTTGAGGTTTAAAAATTAAAAATTCAAGTATTTTTATTTCTCTTATTACTTTAAAAAATGTTCGAAATGACCACCATGAACTTCTTGGCAGTAATAGAGTTGATTTTGGAACTCACTTCTCACATTTTCGAGAATGGTAAGTGTTACGTTTTGGCAGATTTCCAAAATGCGAAAAAGTTCAGGGTGGTCATTTTGGACAACTTTTAAAGTAACATGAGAAATAAAGGTATTTCAATTTTTAATTTTCTTTTCACGATTTTTATTAAGAGCTTGCCATTTATAGTATAATTTACGAATGACAAATTTGACAAATCATATGTCATATGTCGCAGCATATCAGGTGCGGATCCAGGATTTTCTTCAGGGGGGAGGGAAGGCGCAAAAAAAAACGGTAATTACAATTTTTTTTATTTTAACATCTATTAATAAAATAAAAACCAAATGGTTACAGTTTCAAAAAACGAAACAAAAAAAAACAAAACTAGAAGGGGAAATATAAAAATTATTATTTAAAGAAAGTTTTGGTTTTGTTTTAACAATTTTTATATTCTCAATCGTATCCACCACTGCAGCATATATAATATACACATCAAACATTATCAGAGCCAAAGATGATTTAATAAAACGTTACTCAGAAACGAACAGCAAAACACGTTAAAAATAGCAATATCAGAAGGTAAACAAATGGAATTTTAAAACTGGGGGAATTTTAAAGTTACTATATCACGTGATCAATGGCACTCAGCCTTCTGTCATTTTTCAAAAAACGATTTGATACAAAAATTCTTCTATAAAAGGGAATTAACATACAGACCTCGAGTTGGCGGTAAAATTTTTCTTTTTTGAAGGCCTTTTGGGTACGATTGTACCAAATTTGATATATTTTGGTTGTTGTGGTACAAAAATACATTTTGCAATCGAATGGGAATTTTTTGGTTCATTTTCGCCGTTTTAAAAAATTAATTAAAAAAAAACGATAAAAATATTTAAAACCGAAAAACCAAAATAAACTATGAATATAAATTGTTTATTTTTTTAAACATTTTTAATATTAGAAATAATTAATCTTTTGATGTCACCGTAGAATTTAGATTTAAAGTTAATGCTACTATTAGGCAACCTGTTTAGCACCTAAAACCAAACCTAAATGTTTCGTGGTCCTGGGTAGATGCCATCTGTCAGTAGTAACCACACTAATAGGCATGTCATGCTAATATTGTTTACAGCTGTGTTGAGCTGATGATCAGCGAGTAGGAGTAGAGTACTACTCTACTTCAGCGGTCTCAGCAGCTGGTTGGATTTGGCAGCGAACACGTGATTACTTATATCAAATTTGGAGACATGTCAAATTTGATCAACTGGTGCGAACGCTGACCATCGGCTGAATGCAGCAATTGTGGTACATTTTCGCTTGGAGCTTTAGTACATTAGCAAAATTGGTTGCCTCAGCACTGAGGTAGGCTAGCAACACTGCAAGTTAAACACCGCAACGTCACCACTTGACCACGGCAGTTCTCGGCTGATGACGTTGCGGTGTTTAACTTACAGTGTTACTAGTCTACCACACGGCATATGATTGCATTTAAAATTTTTAACCTCAACTCCCTAGCGTCACCCCTCAAGGGGGTTGGAAAAGGTAAATTACATAAAAAAATAGATTTATTAACTAGTGAGATACACCTAAAACTTGGTGTCTCTATCTTTACTAATAGCAAAGATACGAGTATTTGCCTATAAAAGCTACAGCCCATAATATATGAAAAAATAACTGAGACACTAAGTAGTTTAAACACAACTTATTTTTCACATTTAAAATTTTTTCACTTTCAAATTTAACCTGAAATGCTCCATATTACCACAAAGGTCAAAAAGGGGCGAAATCAACTGGCCTTCAAGAAGTCCAGACTTAACATATCTTAATTTTTTTTTGTGAGCATATCTCAAGGAAAAGGTATATCATTATATTAATCCTTCAGCTAATTTACGAGCTAAGAAAGTCTGAGCGAAACATTGAAGAAATTGAGGTCATACCAGCGAATATGATTCGGTGCGGTGAGGTTAAATCTGGAAGAGTGCCAGCAGCGTCAAGAAAGAAGACATGACACCCGCCAGCAGGGTGCCATACTTGTATACTTTACTAAATCACACCCAAATTTTATTCAAGAAAGTTTACAACTTTCTTGATTTTATATGCCACTATCTTTTTACTAAGGCAGTTGCAACCAGCATAACCACTAATATACCAATTTTATATATTGCAGTGCTATTTATGACAGAAATGATCATGACTCTTTTCACCGGCTATTTTCAAGGAGATAGAATTATTTTGAACAGAAAGAAAATCTTTTTTCAATATCTCAAGACATATATGATTTTCGATCTAATTTCAATAATCCCTTTTTTTGTAAAGCAATTCTGGTTCATAAATAAGAGCGCAGTTCTTATTGACCATTGGAGAAAATTCTTCATATGTGAAAATTTTAAGATAAGGAGATACAAATATTGGTTTAACTGCTACCGGGTAAGTTCAAGAAAATTGTACAGGGTAAGGATTTTAAAGTGTTCCAATGCGATATCTCAAAAACAGATTCCAGATAATGGATCAGAGTTGTGACCAATCATCATCTTTGGTCAGTTAATCCCTGATGTGCTATAGTCGAGGACAGAATCATTGGGTCACATTTTTTTGAAGGCCCCCTTAAAGGGAAAAATTAGGGACGTTCCGAGAGCATTGTAATTGGGGGGAGGGGGAGCATTAAAACTTCCCAACTGAGTCAACTCGTAAATCCCAACTGCAGAACTAAATGTTTGGCAACGTTATCTTTACCTTTTTTTGTAAAAACAGGAAGGACACGAAAAATCCTCTTTCAGTGGCCTCTGATTAGAGTGAAAGTCCATAAAAAAATAAGACACATGCCCCAGGGCCTTGCCAATGGTTCGTTTTTGAGTTACATACTAAAGATTTAAATTATAAATTTTGAAAATCATAATTATCCTTGTATGGATTTATTAGGACAACTAAATTTTTTAGTTTATGACCAGGAAGTATAAAATAATAAAAATGCAAAAGTTTTACTTTAAACATAGGATTTACATAATTCCATAAACCATAAAATATAGTAATGTAAAAGTTAAAAATAAACACGTTTTCTGGCATGCAACTTTTATCCTCCTATTTTTTAATTTTGTCCATTTAGTCACCACTGGTTTAAGGGACAGTATATCCAAAAATTCTTTTTCAGCTTTACATCTTAGTAGCTGGTCTGGCCTATCGTCGGCCATATTGGTCTATAAACTGTTTTTGACGTATTTTAAAAGACATTTCATTGGTTGCCACCGAGTAACCAGCCCTAACGATCAATTGACACAGCTGAAATGACTGACTTAAAGAATTTTTATAAATGACTGCCAAAGCCATAATTTCCGCCATTGTTTTAATAGTTTTTGTTGCACCTAGGTCAAAAAGAACTTCCAACTGTGCCATGCTAATTTAACTCTTCTGGCCTTTCTTGTGGTGGAAACAATGCCAATACAGCCTTTATATTACAAATTATTGTATTTTCTTTACTTAGTGGAAACTGTACTGTTAACAACACTAAGAAAATTATTATCCAAAAATGTTATCAATACGTCCAGAACCTTTGAAAATTCTTTTCTGTAAAAGGTATTAAGGTCTATTGTAGTGGCAGTGTCTCTAGCCTCATCAAGTTTTTTTGGTTGCACCCACCGTTTATAATGTCTTGCAAATTCTTGCTCCGGATCAACACCCATATTTTCGGCCATTATTTTGACACTCATTATATGTGAGAATTGATAAGATTGAAGAAGATGTGAGATTCGTCCTCGCGTATACATTTCAAAGTCTTCGTAATGGATATCACTTCTAGTGCGTCTATCACATCTAAACTATCCTTTTCTAGAGTCTCCGTGGCTATTTTCATTTTAAAAAGTATGTTGTTAAAATGATTAAGGCATACCAAAAAATCAAAAGATTTTAAGCGTATCTCTTCAGACCCAACGCCAACCCACATCGATTTAATTGTTGATTTTTTGGATGGTGGTTTGTTTCTACATACAAAGGTAAAATATCAATGTGTTTTTGAAAAATGTTTACCCAGTTTTGAAAAAAATCAAGTATCATAGAAGATACTTTGGGTCTATACGGATACAAATAAAATAATATAAACAGAATAATAAACTTGCGAAATTACTTAGGAAAAGTTAAAAAAAAACATTCTTTCTACGCTATAACATAAATACACTCCTCAAGATTTACATTTAGCAAAAATTAACTTATTTCAAGTAGGTGAACCGCACTTGGATCGCGATTTTTGTCTATCTTTCTTGAATTCCATCAAGTGTGAATTTTCCTGGAGCCTACATCTTTTGTCAGTAATAGGTTGGACACTCCTTTTTTTCTTCCCAGATTCTTTATTCTGTTCTTCTAAGTCTTCACATTCCATATCTTCTTCTTATTCTTGATCTTTTAGTACCAGTATTTTGCCGATCGATAATTTGAAGTCAAAGTAGTCCATAATTTTTTTTCTAGGTGTACCGGCAGCTTTTGCATTTTCGCGGTAGCTGAGCCACCCTGCTGCTACTGAAAAATCAAGTTCTTTTGTCGTCAGAGGGCCTAAAACAAAATTTTTGTCAATCAAATCTCGTTTTCGAAATTTTGGATATTTTTAAAAAATGTATTGCCACAGTCCCAAAGTATCATCTGTGATGCTATTTATATTTTCGGACATGGTTAGCCTTTGCGTAAAAGTTTATGCAATTACAGTACATACTAACATTAAATGCCATCATAACAACAATTTAAAATCAAATAAATTTGCAAATATTGTGTACTTACGTTTATTGTTGCTAAAATCCATCGCCACGTGTTTTACCGTTACGCCTTCACATGTAAACAAACGAATACTGACGCTGAATCAGTCGGCTACTGCGCGCAAAAATTCCTTCGCGTATCTTGCAACTGTATCGTATGTAATACTCCTGGAACCGAATGAATTCGTGCGGTCGAAGTGTACAATAAAAAAATATTTTCGGCGAGTATCACATATGATACCCTGGGTCTGAAGAGACCTAAGGCCTTGGCCTTAGTTCTGCACATGAGCGCCCGCAGACTTTTTTCTCAGGGGGGGGCAAAATGAAAAAAAGTAATATATTTTTGAAATTTTACTACTAATAATTAAAAAGTATGACAATTTCATAATCTCAGGGGGGGCCACGGCCCCCTCTGGCACCCCCCTGCGGGCGCCCATGGTTCTGCAATCAATGCATTGATCTCGAAAGATATCATCAAGGATATCAACTATTGCCTCGAATGATGTGCTTACAGATTTTAAGCTCAACGCCCGTGTAGTCCACCTTGTCTTGGATAAATTTTTCAATTTTTCATTGCCGATAGTAGAAATTTTAGATGGTATGCGTTTTGTTTTTTCTGCACTTGAGCTAAAAATACATAAAGCTCCTCCAAAATATTAAAGGTATCAGGTACAATGGCACTAGCAAGACAACTGTTCTCGACCTCAGTATTCGTTCGGTGCGCTTGGCACGGCATATAGGCAATATGATGTCCAACCATTTCTGATAATTTTTGCAGTTCCTTTAAATTTTCCGGGCATTGCGGACGCGAAATCGTAGGACTGAAAAGCTAGTTTAGAGAGATCAATGTTATTTTCCTGCAGCATTTTAATAAGGTCAGTAGCCCTCCCCTCGCCCGTTTTACTTCCCCAACGGTGATACCTAAAAATCATTCCTTTTGTTTGCCATTACTATCAATGGTTAGCACGATAATCGACAAAATGTCTTTGTTAGACGCATCTGGTGTATGATCCGCCATTGTTGTGTAAAATTGAGCTTTATTTATTTCCTCAATAACACATCTTTTTACATTATCGGACAATAAGCTTATTAACTCATTTTGAGACCTTCCGCTTAAATAGCTGACGTGATATGGACGCATTTTCGTGTCTTCCAACTACTTCTTTAAAACGGGATTATAATTTTTTTTAAGAAAGACCTTGGGTTTGATTTTCCCAATTCGATCAGCATTGGGGGGACGCACCCCCCATCCCCCATAGGCACGTCCCTGGGAAACATGTACCATGATATTTTAAGAGACGATTTATATCAACTTTTGAATCACGATGGAAATTAACAAGGAAGGCGTGGTTTCAGTAAACTGGTGCCCCACCAAACTTTGCGCGACAAGTCCAAGACCTAAATAGCATGTTTGGGGATGGGGATAGATGACCTGCAAGCAGTGGCGGCTCGTGGCTTTTTCATTTGGGGGGCACAACTACAAATCAATAAATAATAGGTACCTACTTAAAAAATGTATGTTTACCTTATTTATATAGAAAGTCCATTCTTCTGTCCTTTTTTTTTCTGCTGAACACTTCAATAACTTTATATTGTCAAAATCAGGAATCGATTGAATAATTTTTTTTTCTATTGACAATATTGCCAATGCATTGAGTCGATCTTCAGACATGGTGCTTCTTAAAAAGGTTTTTACACGCGCGGCGAGTGCCAAAAAATAAAATTGCTTAAAGTTTATGAAAATTTTTGTTTCATACGCAATTTGTAGTTTTTATAATATGGACGTCATTGGTCTAACGCACCAAATAATAAAAATAGCGACATTATAGATACTACCCCGTTATGCATGTCTTAAAATATATCGGTTGCATCCTTGGTTAATAAAAAAACAATATAAAATATCGGCCCTGGTAAAAAGACTATTAGTCCTCCCTAAAACTTCTTCTACTACGGCCCTGACTGCGGATGTTTCAGAGTTACGAATATTTCCATGTTAAAAATTAGATATTAATCAAACCATATATTTTTTAGCTAATGATGGAATATTACGAGGTACCTAAAAGAATTAGTTTAGGATTCGGATTTATGTTAAGATTTTCTTTTGTTATGAATATTGGGTTTTCACTGCGTCAGTGTCTTCGACATGTGGATAGCACGGTTGCTTTTAAAGCTTTACGGAATCAGGTGAGTGTTATTTTCTGTAACTCTTAAAGCTTTACTCCCCTATTTATAATATTTACTTTACAGCTTACTTTTCTCCACAGTGGAAAAAACCAAAGACCAGACTGAAGTTTAAGACAAAAAAAAATCAAAATTTAATCTTTCTATTTCTTTTACTTTGCAAAGATAGAAATTTTTACGGTACAGGGATATCTAAATAAAAGTGAACAGACCTTACAACTCTTTTATTTTTAAAGATGGGAAAAAATGTTAAATATGAAAGTTTTGGGGATTGTATGACTCATTCATATATCTTATCGGCAAAACAATTGAGCATAAAAAAAAATATATACGAGTAGTATAAAACATCGAATTTTTCGCTTATTTTAAGTTGGATGGTATGATATTTTTGGATTCTATGGGAAGTTCTAGACATATTTTGTATAACATACCCTATGCGGTTTTTCAATCGTTTTTGAAATATTTCAAATTAAAAATTATTTCTCATAAATATACTTTAAACGTAACTGTCCAGGTTGCGAACGAAATACCTGCTACCTTTTTAAATTTTCTTCGTAGGTAAGTCAAAGTTAATGTCAAGGTTGACAATAATACTTGAGCCACCGTGAATTTATAATTTTATTTTTATGCAAAACGAGTTATTCTATTAAACAATAAATGTTGATTTTTATTAGTTATTAACATTTAAAAGCAATAACCAGTGATTACAAACAATAACAAATGAATTATAACATAAACAGATAAGTGTTAATATTGGCGAATAAATATCAAAAAAAAAAACTCAACGTGTCCGCCATTTAATTCTTCGCACTTTGCACACATTTTTCTCTGCCTCTGAAGTGTGTTTATAATGCTTTCAGCATCATTTTCGTTCAGATTTCTTACTACATTTCTCACCTTCCTTTGAATTTCTTCAATATTTGCATTATGATTGCTGTATACGAGATTTTTCAAATGACCCCAAAGAAATGTATCTAAAGATGTGAGATCTGGGCTCTTTGCAGGCCAATGTAACGTTCCATATCTACCGATCCATTCGTTATGCTAATGGTTTAAAAAATTGCGAACCTCAATTATAGTATGGGAAGGCGCTCTATCCTGTTGCCATGTAATAACTCGACGTTCTTCAAGTGGCAGTTCGTCGACAATATCTTCGATTTCATTTTCTAAAAAATTAAGATAGCGCTGGCTAGTTAATGTTCCCCGAAAAAACAATGGTCCTAGAATTTTATACGTTAAACGTTGATTGAATTACGCCCCTGAAAAGCAATATCTTCGACGGTAAAGGGATTTTCATCCGACCAAACATGAACATTTCGTCTATTAAACATTCCCGCAGTTGAGAAAGTTGCTTCGTCTGTCCAAACGATAGTATGAAATAAATTAGGATCTTGCCGCATTATTTCGTTAATATTTGTGACAAAAGTATATCTCCTTTTTTTCGATCGGCACTAAGCTTTTGAACTGGCATAATTTTATATGGTCTATACTTAAAATAGTTTAACGTTCTTTGAACTGTTCCATAAGTCAACATTTTATCTCTTCTTCCATATCTAAGACACCGCACACAATCGGGAATTGTTTTTTTTTGGATTCTGTTGAAAATATAATAAAATCTCTAGGTCCCTTTCTTCATTTCTTTCTCTTCCTCCTATTCCATTTCCCAGAATTCCTCTTTTTTTAGTCTTCTATTTGTTTTTACTATGGTGTTTAATGATGGGAGTTCTTTGTCCCTCTTCAATACTTTCTTCATATTGTCTTTGAGCCGCTCTAATTGTTATTTTTTAAATATAATTTTACATTTTGTATCACTCATTAATAGAATAAGTCATTTTGCATAAAAATAAAATTATTAATTCACGGTGACTAAAATATTATTGTCAACCTTGGCATAACTTTGACCTACCTACGGAGAAAATTTAAAAAGGTAGCAGGTATTTCATTCGAAACCTGGATAGTTACGTTTAAAGTATATTTATGCGAAATAATTTTTAATTTGAAATATTTCAAAAACGATTAAAAAACCGCATAGGGTACCTATGTTATACAAAACATGTCTAGAACTTCTCCTAAAATCCTAAAATATGATAACAATCATACCGTCCGATTTAAACTAAGCAAGAAAATTGATGACTGATGATTGACTGATATATGAATGATCCATAAAAATCTCCGAAACTTTCATACTTAACATTTTTTTCCATCTGTAAAAATAAAAAAGTTATAAGGCCTGTTCATATCCCTGTACTTACTGTTTTTATTGAAATGTAACCCTTTTGAAAGAAACTGTTACAGCAGGGAGCCAAAAACGTTTGTTTTTCAGAATTAAGCACATAGTGTATTGCAAAACTCCGATAAATTTTTACAGACAAGACAGACAAGACAACAAGACAAGCGCTGAACAGCACAAATTAATATTTTTTCATATTTTTATTTATTACTGATAAGAGTATTTGTAAGTTTAATTTTGTTCAAATTTAGGTAACTAGAACAAAGTTCTAAATTTTGTAGTCGGTGCAGCTCTCTATTAATATTTTACTAATATATAGGGTGATACAAAAAGATATTAAGAAATTTGAAGGGAAAATTCTACATCTAAAAATATGAAAATAAGTTTATATAAACATGGATCCTCAAACGCTTCTTTTTCGAGATCCAGGGTGTTAAATATTTTCTAACTTTTTTTTTATAATTTCTCGAAAATGCGTTACGATATTGACATGAATTTTGGAACATGATGTAACCAAAGGGTAGGTAAATTTACGTGCAAAAATTTATTTTCTAATGTTGTGAGTGATTTTACATATACAAACTTGATTCGAGAACATCAGCTTGCAGCTCTTTGCCCATTTCGCAAAATTATTTTTGCTGAAATGACCCAGAACTTACCACAAGGAGGTGGCTGCAATTCGAGTTCCACCCATGCCCTTTTTAACCATCCATCCATTCAGGACCTGGTAAATTATATTGGTTCATCGCATTTTCGCATTTTGGCATCGAAGATCTTGAGTTCAAAGTTGCTCTAATATCTGTGTTATCTACCCAACCGCACACTTTTCCAGCAGACCCTGTCATAAGTTCAATTCAATTCAAATAAACTTTATTGCCAGAAGACTTACATCTTATAGACAAAGCAAGAAGATTGCTCTATGATACATGATCCTACATACTATAACTTAATAACAAATAAATATAAATAAAAAAATCTAATAGTATATAAGCAGACCAACACTATTAAAAGACAAACTCAACAAGGTGCACACACAATACACATAAAAATAGGTGTAAAAAAGTTTTAACTGAGTCATCATACAATTCAGCAACAGAATAATAAGCCCTGTCAGTAGGAAAATGTCTAACTCTCCGCTTGAATATCCTTAGACTATTCAAAGACTTTATATTGCTTGAAAGGTGGCTGTACAACTTTAAGCCTCCATATATAATTGAGTTCTTCACCAGACTGGAAGCCGGGATGGGCAGACATAGATTTGCGTGCTGTCACGATCGTGCTGTCTGGTAACATATTGTGCTGAGCCATTGATTGAAAGTGAACCTCACCGCAAAGCATCCCGAGGATAATCTGCTGCCAAGGACAACAATATGTTCATCGAACTTTAGCCTACTGTCAATAATCAGTGCCAATAAACCCACCATGCTGCCGTTTGTTAACCAAAATGTCACCGGTCATCAAGCGGTAAAAATCACATCCGAAACAAATCAGGCGGGTTTTATCCATGTTAAGTGACAAAAGGTTTGCATCACATTATACTTTCACCATACCCAAAGCGGAGGCCACAGTGCTATTTAGGGAAGCAACATCAGAACAGTGCCACAAAATGGTGGTGTCATCGGCGAACATAGTAAATTTACCATCAATATTTAGGTTTGCAAGATCATTAATATACAGTGCTTTTTTTAACTCGGGACATATGATTTGCACGGTAATTTTTCCACCCCATGTTAACTTTTGTTCTACTAAAAATTTTGTGCCAAATCTCGGCAGGTACATAGTTTAGGGTCTTGGCATTGAGCGGTTTTTTTCGGCAATTCCGTACCAATTTAAGGATTTCTTTTTATTTTTTGATGAAAACTTACAGTTACAAATTAATTTTAAACACTGCATGGAATTGTCAAAATTAAATACCTGACATACAGAGGTTAAAAAACTTGCGTTTAACCAAAAATGAAGTAATTTTTTACATCTTTGGTAGTCTTACTGGTAACAATAAGTAACTGTGGCATCTTCTAAGGATTTCAATAACCGCTGTTGCAAATTTCGTCTTTTAGTTCCGAGTAGAACAAAAGTTAACATGGGGTGAAAAATTTACCACGCAAATTCCACGTCTCGAGTTAAAAAAACGCACCGTATAAGAGAAAGAGTAGTGGTCTCAGGACTGAACCCTGAGGTACTCATCAATTGATGAATTGGTGCGTTGAATGATTAGAACCTACCATTTACCAGTTACCTCCGACCGCTCAGGTCGGCAGTGGCGTAGCTAGGGTGGGTGACACCCGGGGCGGCTATCAATAGTATCACCCCATGGTAGGGTACGGAGGTTAAAAAAAATTTGTTAGTAGATTATCTCGTCCATCTGCTCAAGTGACAAAAGTAAAAATTATTAGACAAAATTTGTTACCAGATTATATCTCACAACTTGCTTTATCGGATATTTTGTCAGTTACTGATTTAATGACTTTCTGTAGAAAATTAGAAGAAGCTAACTACATGTAAAATAAAAATGGGTCACATGAAGTATCCGAACTTAAAGAATAACCTCGTCTTTCCACTTCTTATAACAACAGTCAAAGTCAAAAATTATTCTAGATTTAATAATAATTTCCAAAACAAAACGTACATTTTTCACATAAAAGTCAAAGTAATATAAATTCAAAAAATGCAGAGGAAAAAGATACAAATTCAATCATAAAGTCAATTAATTGTTGGAACTGTGGCTTGGCTAACCATACCGATCATAGCTGTAGAGCCAAAAGAAAAGTTTTTTGTTTTAAATGTGGAAAACCTGTAAAATCCAAAGATTGTAGTTCTTGTTCAAAAATCTGAACAGGGATAGTATGCAGAATGGCCGACGTACAAATCCCACTTATAATAATAATAGAGTATTTTAAAAAATATGATATTTTACCAGAAAATCAATCAGGTTTTAGAGAAAATTTTAGTACTACTACTTTACTCTGTAAACTTAAAGATGATATTTTAGAAAATTGGGATTCAGGTTTTGTTACTAATATAGTCTTTCTCGATTTGGCTAAAGCCTTTGATTCTCTAAATCATGAAATGTTATTAGCAAAGCTTAAATATATAGGTTTTAGTCTAAAAACTTGCCAGTGGTTCAAACATTATTTATCTGACAGAAAACAAGTGACAAAAATTGCAAACGAATACATTTGTGACATTTCAAATTCACTGCCTATTTCTAGAGGTGTTCCACAAGGATCAGTATTAGGCCCTTTATTGTTTATTATATACACTTTTGATTTTCATTTATCTATTAAACACGGTAATCTTTTAGTTTTTGCAGATGGTACTCAAATATACCACTCAATCAAGTACACAGATTTAAAAAATAGTATTTCCTTAATCAATAAGGATATTTTAAATATTTCAAAATCTATAACTGATCACGGATTAAAAATAAATGAAAATAAAACTAACTTAATTTTAACTGGTCCTAAAACACTAATCACTAAAATAAAAAATAATTCTGATTTCAAAATTGTTCTTAACAATAGTTTTAAGATACCGTCAATCGAATTTGGAAAAAATCTTGGAGTAATTTTTGATCAGCATCTTAATTTTCATGAACATATAAAAAATATAATTAAAAAAGCATACTACAAACTAAGAATTTTATATAACTTTAAGGACTACTTAAATACCGATACTAAACTTAGACTGGTTGATTCAATTATTCTAAGTGGATTAGATTACTGTGATATCATTTATCACAAAAATATCAGTAATGAAGATAAACAGAAATTACAAATTCTTCAAAATAACTGTGTTCGTTTTTCAATAGGGCTAAAAAAGTATGATCACGTATCACCTAGTTTTGACCAACATAATTTAATTAAATTAGAAAAAAGACGCGAAATCCACATATCCTGTTTTATTTATAAAATAATTTTAACTCAGAAACCAAGATATTTATTTGAAAAAATTGAATTCAGGAATAATATTCATAATGTTAATACTAGAAATCAGAACGCAATAGAAATACCTAAACATCATACTGAAAAATATAAGTCTTCGTTTAAATATACCTCTTCTGTAATTTATAATAATATTCCTTCTAGTCTGAGGGGCTTAAGCTATATAACTTTCAAAAAAAATATAAAAAATTATTTAGTAAGGGTAGGATTGGAAGAATGATTTTTTATAAATCAAAAACCTACCTATTTATGCCAACTAGTATACTAATGTCATTTTTTGGTTTTCTTTTTTAGTTTATCATTTTTATATTTATATTTTTAATTGTTTTATTGGCATAAATAAACATCTTTATTATTTTTATTATTATTAAGGCCAGAAATGATAACAGTGTTAGTAAAAATTTTGGTAATTAATATTTTGATAAGAAAGATTGGAACGAGTGGTTGAAATATATTTCAAGTTTTTATAAAAATTATGAATCTTTTAATAATCAAATTTCTCCAGTATTCGTAAAAAAACCTCCTGATGTTAGGCCATATATTTCAGTTAAACTTTTTGATCAAGATATTACTGTTCTTTTTGACTCCGGTGCAATGTCATCAGTAGTCGGTTCTGACGGAATGTCAGACCCTAAGAAAATAGTTTTCTTAGGGTCCACAATCCTGTTAACACTACAAACTTCTTTTTACGACAACACTGACTATCCTTTCTAAACAGACAACATTCCTGTTTTGTTCTTTACCCTTTAATTTAAATTTAAAGTAAATTAGTTCACTTTACAGCCGTTTCATGTGCTCTTTTAGTTTTTCAATGATTTTTATGACATGTCTGTGCGACTTCTTGGAGTGGCTTATGGACAAGGAAGAACAAACACCAATTATAAAGAAAATCTGATTGCAGTGTTTTATGTGTGCGCTGGTTTTTGCTTCGTTGTTGTAGTAATGTGCGTCTTCTGGCAGCATTTAACTAAGTCTTTTGCTACTGGCTTTAGCGAGACTGTAACATACGGTCAGTATAATGTCTACGCAAGTTATGCTGGTCTTTCTTCAGAGTTACAGGTTAGTGAAAACACAGCTTCTACGTTTAGTAGTATATTACGTTACAGTGCTGTTTTATCCATCGGGCGCATTGAAAAACGTAGTGAAGTATAACTACTAACTAGGTACTTTATCAAAAAAGTAGTTAAGGTGAAGTGGGGTAAGTGTGTATTTGGGGCAAGTGTGTAGGCAACTCATAACTACGTAAGCTACGATTAAATACTGGCGAAATCTATGAGTATAAAGTTAAACCAGATATTTTCACAATCTTAAAACAGAAAACTGCAACCTGGGCTCTCCCAGTAGCGTTATATTATAGGCATGACAGACATTGTGTGATGTTACGATAATTTGACAGCAAATTTGTAATCGACATTCATCCCCTTTAAAAAACAGTTTTTTGTTTGGTTATGGGGTTAGTTATATATTCAAGGTAAGAATTATTATACTTTAATAAATATTTGTAAAATAGTTAATCATAACGGCAAAATATTGGGTAATTATTCGGATTACCGGAAACAGCGAATTTTTTCATGAAATTTTGCACTGACCCTAATTTTGGGTCGTAGAACACGAATCCGAAGTCAGCTTTTGGCGGTCTCGTATGGTTTTTCCAAAAAAAAAAAAATTTGGAAAACTTTTAGGTTACCTTTTTTATAGATTCCTTTAAGTTTCGACACTTTCACTTAAACATATCTGTAAACTTATAATTTTTATTTTATTTCGTCACACAAAACACCACATTTGGGCAAAAATAGCTAAGAAAATTGCTTTTTCCTAAGTATAGAAAATTCCATTTTAGGCGCTACCAGCCGCCATTATTTTCCCAGCTGTCAAGTGTCCGGCGTTGCCAGGTTTACTTATTTTTAATGAAAAAGTTGTAAATTAGGAATAATAAAAAAGCTAACAAAAAGGTGTATACCCAACCCAAGCAAACCTGAGCAAAAAGGTGGTCAGGTTTGCTCAGTTTTGATTGATATAGATACATATATATCTATATCAATGAAAACTGAGCAAACCTGACCACCTTTTTGCTCAGGTTGGGTGAGCAAAAAGGTGGTCAGGTTTGCTCAGTTTTCATTGATATAGATATATATGTATCTATATCAATCAAAACTGAGCAAACCTGACCACCTTTTTGCTCAGGTTTGCTTGGGTGTATACAACTTTTTGCACAGATTTTGCCCAACTGTTAAAATTTGTGGGAAAGCGATTTGTAAATTTGGCAACATCGAGTCTCTCAATCAGAAATTTCGAGAATGTATACCACGGTTTGCGTGTTTATTTTCTTTCAGCTTTTTGATATTTTCTCTGTTTTTTTTTAATGTGTTTTTACATAAATTTGCCTAAATATGGTTCAGAAAAATAGTGTGTAATGACTTGTATAGATGTGTTTAAGTAAAAGTGCCGAAATTTAAAGAAATTCATTGAAAAAGCTAACCTAAAAATAAAATTTTTTTTTTTTGGAAAAACCATTCGAGACCGCCAAAACCTGACTTCGGATTCGTGTTCTACGACCCAAAATTAGGATCTGTGCAAAATTTCATGAAAAAATTCGCTGTTTCCGGTAATCCGAATAATTACCAAATATTGTTTACTAAACACTTACCCCATTAAAATATTATGTCGGGGCAAGTGCGTAGTAAATATTGTGTTTAAGGGTGTAGTATTACACACTTGCCCCTCATCCTCTAATATCATAAATTCACAGACATCGTGTATGGCCGCCTCGATCCCCTCAAATCCATATCCATATTATTAATAATAGGACTTTATATTTGCAGCAAAGAATTAACACGTATTTGGAGTTCAAGTACCAGAGAGAATTTTATAAGGAGCATATTATAAAGAGCATTCTTAGTGGGGAACTGATAAAAGAAACTAAAGCAACTGTCTCTAAATCTAGACTGGAAAAAGTAAAACTGTTTAGTGCAGTCCCAGATGAACTTAAATTTAGACTTGAAGAGCATCTTTTGACTGATATATTTTTACCTGGTGATATTATTATTAAAGCTGGTACTAAAGGTAGATATAAAGTTTTGGACAGTGTCAATTTTTATATATTTTATATTATATATATTTAGATATATATATATATATATATATATATATATATATATATATATATATATATATATATATATATATTTTAAAGAAAGACACCACTTAAAATTTACATTTATATTATTTTGAAAAGTAACCTAAATCTGCGAATACCGACGCCGACGCCTTTGATTACAACTATAATCATTTAAAATGGTTGCTAGGCGATTTTGTTATTGTTCGACCGATTGTTAGTGGAAGATACAATAATTAATTAAAGGGTTGTTCTTATGATATCTTTAAATCTTGGACTGAAAAAATTAAATATTTCTTAACAGGAATTTGTATCTTAATGCTTCTATTATAGTACCTTATATTTTATATTTATGTTTAATAAAACCATCATTGTCATGCAAATTTAAAAAAATATATATTAGTCATTACTTACGGGAGGTGAATAATGACTATTATTCACGGTTATGCTATCGCAGAATATTTTACTGGGAAGTGTCTTCAGAATTATGTAAATTAACTCTTACTTTTAAACAGCTTATTTACGGTCCCGCTGCCCACGGTCAGACACCCTGTTTACGAACCCTACTGATAACTTACACATTTGTAGCTATTCTATTGACAACTTCACGTTTTGAATGTTCCACACTGCCGGTTGAATCAAAACATTCCAACAAATTTTGAAAACTCCGAGGACTGGGTGTTCGCCGCTCAGGATATTTCATCCTATGGCATCTTTTGGCAAAAAGACAATTTTGATCTGCCTTGCCCAAAACATAAACCATATCGATTAATTCATTTTTGGAAAAATTCATTTTGAGTATAAATAACTGGACAATAAACTTTACAGTAAAACCACTCGACTAACTTGAATTTAAAACCGATTCTTAATGTCTTCCACTAACATTATTTACATTATTTCAAAAACTATTAGAGATAGGGATAGGACATTCTTTACAAAATGTGAAGAGATTTTTACGAGCTATAAGATGGCAGAAAAACATATAGAGTGTTTTTGATATTTGATAAAAGTGACATTTTTTAATTAGCTTTCTGACTTTGGACCTAGAAATAAAACACCCTGTAAATGAGTCAAATATTTCATAGTGGATATGTTTTTTAAATTAATTTACTCAGGACACAAATTATGAATTGCTTGGAGTCAAAATGTAAGTAGTATTTTCACAACAAAGAACTGCCTGCAAATGCTAAATTTTCATTACAAGTCGAATTATCTTGAAAACTACGGCTTCTTCGTATATTAAACCATAAGTGAAAAAGTTATGAAATTACACGTAGAATTCAAAAATCCATTCAAATATAGGGTGTCTCACTTAAAAATCTATCTATCTTTCTATTCTATTCTATTTCTTATCTAATATATCTTCGTGTCATCCTACTTTTTGAACGCACCCTGTATAATTCAAAATATTTTTAAAATGTGTAGAATAAGGACAAAAGCTTTATTATCGACAAATCGTATCTTCAAGGCATAAAATTTTAATAATGTAATTTTCAGGCTTTTTAATAACATAGTCCCTCTGGGACATAGTAATAGTATATTGTACAACGAGCATGGAATGGCATGCATTTCCTACGAGTATGACATTTGCAGCACGAGCCGCAGGCGAGTGCTGCAAATCATACGACATACGAGTAGGAAATGGTCATTCCATGCGAGTTTTACACAGCGACGTTTTACACTATACTTTTTCTACGAATGTTACTGTTACATAAAATGGGATTAGTAATATTTTTCTTTTTAAGATGGCAAAAAATGTCAATCTGACAGTCCACAATAATAATTGTCATTTATTTTTTATTTGCATTGTCTGCGTTGCTATGCGATTACTATGGCGTGTTGACGCGGCGCCGGTCAACGCCACCTTTGTAAAAATATACCCGTGCACATGGGGAATTTTGTAGTTGAATCACCATGGTGATTGAAGCACAATGAAAATGTGTAAAAACCAATGCACTATGTTCCGAAATTACCATTGAACATACAATAAAGGTTTTTATTGACATTCGTAGAAAAATAGTATTGTATTCTACTCGCGGTAATGACTATTATTTACTCAGATGATTTAGGACGCTTGCAGCTCGTGTCGCAAATTTCATCCTCATAAATAATGCAATTACCGCTCGTGAATAATATGCTATTTTACACACTTTAATGTTTAACTTCATAAACAAATAGGCGTTTTTAACATACAATTACTTTTACTGATGTGTTATTTTTTTTTTGTATGGAATTATATCCATGATTAGAAAAATATAACAACAATATTTGAGCTGATGTTTTACTAATATCCTTCTCTTTTAAATCGCAGAATCAGATTTGATTTTTTTACTAAGTCTTCTCACAGCCTCCCTCTGTCTTTATTTTTGCTTTTTATGAACTTTTTTAGACAGTTTGGTCCTTGCAACTCGTCAAAAGTTAAACAAATCAAAAATCTCTGTTTGATTGTTTTTTTTATCAACAAAATAGCAATTTAAACATATATATATATATATATATATATATATATATATATATATATATATATATATATATATATATATATATATATATATATATATATATATATATATATATTTTTTTTTTTTTTTTTTTTTTTTTTTTTTTGAGGAGTTGCAAGGACCAAACCAGTGCCGTAGCCAGGATTTTTTTTCGGGGGGGAGTATTTTTCGGGGAATCGCCTCCGGACTTCAAAAATCGCGCATTTGGCGGTAAATCGCAACACCTGAAAAAAAAAATTTCGGGGGGTTCTAACCCCCTGAACCCCCCCCCAACCAAACTGTCTAAAAAAAGTTCATAAAAAGCAAATATATATATATATATATATATATATATATATATATATATATATATATATATATACATATATATATATATATATATATATATATATATATATATATATATATATATATATATATATATATATATATATATATATATATATATATATATATTTGCTATATATGGATGATAATTTAGTAGTAATCTGATTTTGGATTAAGCCAACAATAAACACTGGTTCTCAAGACATATTTGGTCAATTTTAATTAATATAATTAAAAAATACAATTTCTGTGGTGAAAATTCAATTGGCGTTCAGCGCTGCTGTTGCTTTGCAAAATACCAGACTAAACCAGTCTAAACCGCGCTGGCGCTGCCGTTCAGTACAGAACGTTTCCACGAGGACGTTAAAAAGTGCTGGGGATAAATGGAAAGAATGCCAATCAGCAAGCGCTAGACAAGTTTGAACTTGTCTTTTTAGTCGAAGTGGGCCTATACATCAAATAAAGTAATCAAAATAAACAAGTTTTAAGATTAATTTTAATTACTGGATTTTGAGTCCTTTGGGGCACGGGTTAATATTTATTCATTGATCCCAAATTTAACATGGAATAGTTTTTTATATAAATGAACAAACTGAGAGGGTCCTGCATACAAATATTAGAAGTTCGAAAATAAGGACCACCCTAATATATATATATATATATATATATATATATATATATATATATATATATATATATATATATATATATATATATATATATATATATATATATATATATATATATATATATATATATATATATATATATATGGTTCATACTATTTCTGTTCATAAAACAAAATTCTAATTACAACCGTTTTTATTTATTTCTTAAAGTAATTGTAATAATTTTACCATGTATTTAAACATCTCATGAGAATTACTCAGAAGCTACTAGTACCTACGTTTCCAATTTCTCACTTCTTTAGATTTAACTTTCAGAGAATTTTTGTTTGTTTTTAATCGGTTTCTGTTATTTTAGGCAACTATTTGTATTTCATTGTAAGTGGAACAGTTACTGTAACAAGTGCTGCTGGGGAACATATTTGCTGTCTCGAAGATGGAGCAAATTTTGGAGAAATCGCTCTTATTTTAAACCAGGTCCGGGTAGGTAAAAATCAGAGCGTATTTTGAACTAAGCTCTATTCATATATGTATATATACAGATATCAGGGTGGTCCAAAAGTAAGGTACACAGAGCAACCTCAGATTTCTTATGTTATAATAATGTGATTTATTCCAACTTGCCTTAATTCCAAAGTTGATAATAACCAAGATACAGGGTGTCAAAATTTTAATTTTGTTTTCGATTTTGTCCAATAATTTAAGTAGGCTTACCTATGATTTACGGGAAATCCAACATTTATTATAACATCCAAATTGGTTAAGTTTTTGATCCAGAATGATCCCAATCCATCGAAAGTGTGCCGTTATTACACTACTCCAACTGCAGAATTGGTGGCATTCAAACGATGACTTTTATATTTGAAAACCGTAAGATTTGTTGGCATTAATTTAAAATATGAAAAGACGGCTTTTCCGTAATAATTTTTTTCTACTCCCATACTCTAATATTTAAATTAAATGTCTTCGATATGTTTCATAATAATGTTCATTATGATACAAATTTTCATTATGAAACCGCGTTATTAGCCAATTTGAAACCCGTACTTATTCAATCAAGTGGCCTCTTTTTAAGCCTACATTCTCCACGTGGCGTCCACGTTGGCCAACCCAATTTCATTTTGACATGGTTTTTCGGCTTTAAAATTTTTAACTAGGGATGTTCCCAAATTTTTTTTCTGAAACCACTTCGAATTTTCTGAACCACTTTTTGAAACCAGATTTTTTCAAAAAAACATGTTTTTATAAAGAACATTTTTTAAACATTTGTAAATATTGTAGCTTTTTTATTTTTGCCTTCTGCTCATTTGGGGGGATATACGAGTACCTACAAAAGTACAATTTGTCTAAAACCAATTTTTCAATTTTTTTAGAGCTCTTTTCAAAAATACATTTTTTCAGGGAACATCTTTATCGAAATTAATTTTTTTTGTATAAGTATTATTAATTTTTTCAGGCGACGGCTTTTTGAAAAAGTAATTTACGAGAAAGTAACGTACCAAACCTAAGGAAACCTCATCAAACCCAAAAAAGCTTCGTTTGGGTTTGTTCAGGATCTTTTTAACGTCTTACCTATTTTAAAAATTATTTCTATGGAGACATTTTTGAAAAAATGTACTTTCGAAATACGGGTTTTAAGAAAAACTATTTCACAATATTTCATAAATCCGTTTTCTAAAAAGCATCTTTGAAAAAGTTGTCAGGACATTTTTCATTAGGTCGAAATATGTTTTCGAGAAAATATTTTTGAAAAATTTCATTAATCCATTTTTGAAAAAGTTTTTTTGAAAAAATTTACTTTCTAAAGAGATGTGAAAAAAAATTCCTGGGATATTTGATTCGTTTAGAAACCAAAATTATCCGGCGCAAATTTGACAAGATCGCAGCGAGATGTGTAAGGAATGTTTTCAGAAACAATCTAAGAGTATGGAAATCAAAAATGACAAAAAGCCTTGCATTTTTTAAATTACATATTAGTATTGATCTATTATTCATATTTTTTTGGTATATTCATTTCAGAGGCCGCACATAGACGGCAAAATGTTTCTATTGTTTATAATATTTTGTAGAATATGTAGAAATGGTTAATGTTTGTTACAATATTTATTTTTATAAAATTCGTTATTGAAATCCTTTTTGTACAAGGCTCTAGGGGGGCGCCCCCCTAAATCCGCCACTAGGCGAAAGTTACTAATTAAAAATCGAATAACTTTTCCAGTGAACTAAATAAAATTAATATTTTCTTCTAGACTACCACAATTATAGCAGCCACTCCATGCGAACTGTTACTACTAAGGCGCGCAGATTATGAATCAATTTTAAACCCATATCCAGAAGTTAAAAAGGACCTGAAAAAGGAAGCCTTGGAAAGGCTACATGATACAGCTGAACATATCGCCGAAGGCCCAGTTTGTCACCTTTTTGATCCAGGCAGGGCAACTAGAAGCAAACCAAATCCTGTGGAAGATCATACCCAAGAAGAGAAAGAAGAATTTGTAGAAGCAATTAGTACTCGTTCCACTTTACATGCAATAGAAAAACGCAAGTCTACTACGTAGAAGTCTTCTATTGTGAGTAAACCAAAATCTTCTTTTGGTAGTACCAAAGATCTTCCTGAGTAACTTAAATGATGTTTCACAAACGGCTTCTTCAATTTGGATGTACTTAGCTTCTTGTTAATTTTAGGAATTTATTCATCAGTTCATTTTGTTATAAAGCTAGGCTTTTTGAGTTACTTTGAATTATCTTCAATTTTTGAAGATAACTGAAGCTTTTGGCGTTGACCGTTAATAAAATATTTGTTGTTAAAAAATAAATATTCTTATTTGTTTGTGTTACTTTTATTTACCGACAAAAAAATTAAGAGAAAGGCCCCCTCGAGCAGAACCGGATTATCCATTAGACCAAGTAGGCACTGTGCCTAAACCCTACGAAGCCATAAGGGCCTACGAATTAATATATTTTTTTTTAAATTGCAACCGAAAATGGAAGAAAACAGAAATCAGTGCCGGTTCCCGGAATTTCAACAACCCATAACAAATTTGAAGAGGTTGAATGTAGGGGAGACCGGTGACAATTGTAACAAGTGTCAATTGTAACATTCAGTGTAAGTCCGCCCTGCGCCGGATTATCGCGAACTGAGTTACACATGTTCACGGTTGTTGACATATCTTTCTTTAGAGTGTTAGTTGCTTTAAGAATTCTGATGAATACTGTTGTTACGATCTGAAACGTGACTTTCAACACCAAAAGTAAGTATTTATTTTTATTTTCTTTTGTAAATAATTTCTTAACCATATTTTCAATACATATTTAAACTATACCACTGAAATATGGATTATATTGACTATATAATCTTATAATAAGAACACTTTAGGAATTAGATTACATAGTTTAATAATGGAAACAAATCATATATGTCCTTTGGTGTCAATTGTAACATGAATAAAGGTGACGATTGTAACATGTTACAAGTGAAACCAATGTAAAAAGTGTGTATCATCATAATGTGTTTCTTTATAGAACGCTTTACAATATGAAACCAAACATTTGTGGAGACCTCATACCGTGCATACGGAAGAAAAAATACTCGTACATTAACTTGAAATTAATAATTTGTAAATTTTTCCCATAAGAGTCTAAGCCAAAAATTTTGAGTTAAAACAGTCTTCTACCGCACGAACGATATACTTAACTCTGGTGAAGAGTAAGGTATTTTAGTAATGTTAACATACCCATGTTTCTTATCTAACATTTTTCATTTTAAAAGAATATTTTACTTTGCATTTGTATATTCTCAAATATTGATATTTATATTTTAATAGAAGTTAGATACTAATACAGATTGTTACGAATTTGTCGTGTTTTTTTTTGGTATATTTTTATCGACTTTAACACCAGAAAAATCTACTTTTTTATTTGTGTAACTCTTTGTTTATTTTTTAATGTTATTATTTGTATTCAAATAGGATATTTAAAATAAAATATAATATGTTTGTCCGTACTGTTACTACTGACACCTGTGTCCGTTACAATTGCCACCAGTCGGGTGTCAATTGAAACACTTGTCATTGACTTGAATTATATGTCCTAAACAAGAAACTAGATATTTTTTCTACATTCTGAATTTATTAGGTTACTTACAAAGCTCGGGGACATCCTCAAAAAAAAAACAATAAATTAGAACTGACAGGTAAGCTTGTAAAAAATCACATGTGTTTTTTGTTACAATTGTCACCGGTCTCCCCTACTAGAAATATTTTTAACAAAAAAAAAATTAAGTTCCCGCTGAGTAAAAAATTGACATTTATATTTTTATGACAAATTTGACATTTCATCCGTAATGTGTTTGCAAGACTTCATAGAACAGAACGTTCTTATAAAAGGACTGCACGTCACCATAACTGAATGGGTCAATGCGGAAAGTGAATAGGTCCACGTTTTACCAGTTTTGACTCATATATGCAATCGCACTAATTCGAGGTTCTAGAGATTGGTGCAGAAATGAAATATGTCACTACCATGGATTTATTAAGAATGGATACGGGATGATTTAACATTCTTTGAAGCCAAAATAAACCATTCTAAGCGACACTGTAAACACAATTTGTAAACATTGGCCACATCTTATTTTACCTTTTATTTTTGTACACAAAACACGTTAGAAGCATCACAAGATTTACTAAAAGTAATAAATGGTCTAAAATATTTTATTTTTCTGCTAAATAATAATAAATTTAAGTTAAAAAGGTTTTATTGTTTATAGGTTATATTATTTCCAAAGGTTTATTTAAAGTCGCTCCGAGTCATTTATAAATCTATAAATCGCACTTTGCTCCAATGCTATTTTATCTCTTTCTACTACCATTCTTGATTCAATTACGTATTTCCTTAAAGTTCGTAAACTCTACCTCTAGGGGAAATGTTTTCATAACAAACAACAAATATAAGGCTTCACGTTCGATACGCTCACAGTATACGGATATCGAATCCTTTCTTAATAAATCCATGGTCCCTACACTGTTTACTTTACAATCGTATGACAATATAATCTTGTTGTGCAGAAACTAAATACGTCCCGGACATGATTAGTTTCTGCAAATCATGCCTGACTGAAAATGGTACAAGACTCTACTTCAATAGAAACCACTGAAAAAGATTTAAGACAAAACAGAATTTTGCTATTTCGAAATTCTTCCAGTTCGAATATGATCACGAAAAACAGGGATTAATAACTACCAGTGATTTCATGGGAGGCTTTAAGAAGCATTCGCTAAGGAACCAGTTTGCCTATTAATAAGGCATACAATAATAAGATCCCTCTCAACAAGAAACAGAACGATATAGGCAAACTAAAACGTAATATTCCGGACGAACATTTAGTGGCGGTTGGTGAAATTTGTTGTATATCTCTATTCCTACTTACAGGACCCGTACCAAATTTAAGGATTTTAATAGTGAGCCCACTGGGAATGTTTTGATAAAGAAAAAGAACATTTTATAATTTGCGAAAAAAAGGTGAATTTTTGCGCAGCTTCTACTGGGAAAAAAATGAACATCATTTTGTCGAGAATTTTTAAATATTAAGAGAAAAGACTACGTTAGTAGTTAAATTTTTTTAAACCTAAAATATAATTAAAAAAAAAATTCAAATGATTATAAATTTCTAACACATTTTTTTCTCTTAAAATTTAAAATTTCTCGACAGAATGATATAGAATTTGTTTAGAAAAACTGATAAATAAAATACCTAAACGTGTTCATTGTTTCCCCAGTGAAAGCTGCGCAAAAACTCAACTTCTTTTCTTTATCAAAACGTTCCCAGTGGGCTCACTATTAAAACCCCTAAATTTGCTGGGGTCCTGTAAGTAGGAACAGAGATATACAACTTCGAAATTTCACCAACCGATGACATTTTAAATTGGCCAGCCAAAGAAGGGGAACAATTTGACCGTGAACAAAAATGTTAAATTAACTGTTCTAGATGTTATAACTAGAGTTTAACAAATGGGGGTAATTCCAGAGACGGCTTCTAACCTAGTTGGAAATAAAATTAGGATTCGATTTGAAAATAAAATACAAATAGTTATTTACCCACATTGTGTTATTTGAAAGTGCGAGATACGAAAATATCATACAGGGTGTCTGAAAAGTCTTAGCATGGGCAAATATCTTTACTATTAATAAAGATAGCAACACCAAATTTTAGTTGTACCTTATTGGTTAGTAAATCTACTTTTTTACGTAATTTGACTCTTTCAATCCCCTTGGGGGGTTACGCTAGCGAGTTGAGGTCCAAAATTTTGGATGCAAACCTATGCCGTGTGGCCTCTTCGTTTAAAAGTCTTCAAAAAAGAAACATTGTTTTAGTATTTTAGTATTTATTTATTATTGTAATTCATGTTTAAATGGCAAGCCTATAAAAATTATAACTCGTAAATCGTATAATCGGGCGGGGCACAAGTCGACCATTAGTCGGCCACTTGTGCCAAACAGTACAAGTCGGCGCTGCTATTTTTTGTTTTGTAGGGCACTTTTGTCTAACTTTTTGCCAACTTTACTTCTTCATTTGTCGTTTTTATATGTTTTGTTTTTGACATCTGCGCAGTAGACCAAAATGCGTACCACGCGCAAACCGAGCGTGCTAGACATGCGCACGGAATTTCAGGAGTTGGACTTTGGTGTCTACATTTGAACCCATTCATTTTTCAGAATATATCTCCAGTAGTTAAGGTACCACTACGTATTTAACTTTATAACTTTGTTCCCAAGTTTTTTTCGACTTTATTTTTCATTTTTTGCCATGTGCGCAGTAGACCAAAATGCGTACCACGCGCAAACCGAGCGTGCTAGACATGCGCACGGAATTTCAGGAGATGGACTTTGGTGTCTACATTTGAACCCATTCACTTTTAAGAATATATCTCCAGTAGTTAAGGTACCACTGCGAATTTAGACAACAAAGTACATCCCCTGAAATTTCGTGCGAATGTCTAGCCCTCTTGGTTTGCGCGTGGTACGCATTTTGATCAATGGTAAAACTTTTTCCCCAAGTTTTTGTCGACTGTATTTTTCGTTATTTGCCACCGCGCAGATAGCAAAAAAAGAAAAATAAAATCGAAAAAACTTGGGAAAAACGTTATAAAGTTAAATACGCAGTGGTACCTTAACTACTGGAGATAAATTCTTAAAAGTGAATGAGTTCACATGTAGACACCAAAGTCCATCTCCTGAAATTCCGTGCGCATGTCTAGCACGCTCGGTTTGCGCGTGGTACGCATTTTGGTCTACTGCGCACATGGCAAAAAACGAAAAATAAAGTCGAAAAAACCTTGGGAAAAAGTTATACAGTTAACTACGTAGTGGTACCTTAACTATTGGGCATATATTCTTACAAGTGAATAGGTTCGAATGTAGACACCCAAGTACATCTCCTGAACTTGCGTACGCATGTCTAGCACGCTCGGTTTGCGCGTGGTACGCATTTTGGTCTACTGCGCAGATGTCAAAAAACAAAACATATAACAACGACAAATGAAGAAGTAAAGTTGGAGAAAAGTTAGAAAAAAGTGCCCCACAAAACAAAAAATAGCAGCGCCGACTTGTGCTGTATGGCACAAGAGGTCGACTAATGGTCGACTTTTGCCCCGACCGATTATACGATTTACGAGTTATCATTTTTATAGGCTTGCCATTTAAAAATGAATTACAATAATAAATAAATACTAAAATACTAAAACAATGTTTCTTTTTTGAAGATTTTTAAACGAAGAGGCCACACGGCATAGGTTTGCATTCAAAATTTTCGACCTCAACTCCCTAGCGTAACCCCCCAAGGGGGTTGAAAAAGTCAAATTACATAAAAACGTAGATTTATCAACCAATAAGGTACAACTAAAATTTGGTGTCGCTATCTTTATTAATAGTAAAGATATTTGCCCATGCTAAGACTTTTCAGACACCCTGTATGATATTTTCGTATCTCGCACTTTCAAATAACACAATGTGGGTAAATAAATATTTGTATTTTATTTTCAAATCGAATCCTAATTTTATTTCCAACTAGGTTAGAAGCCGTCTCTGGAATTACCCCCATTTGTCAAACTTTAGTTATAACGTATGTTACACTATTCTTGCAGGTAACAAAAGAATTAATAAATTTGCATTAGATCCTGCCAAACTCTTTTTTTTTGTTGTACCGAACAGGTTCCGCGCAGAAAGTGAATATGTCCACAATTTAACTACACATTTTTCATTTAAACTTTTAACAAAAATTTCAGTGGTCGCAGGCGCAGCCCGTGAGTTTTTTTTTACAGGTGGTTCAAAATTTTTTGGGCAACTAGTGATATCAAGGCAACAAGCAAAATACACTTTTTTAATTAAGGAAGGTTTTTTAATAATGAGCCTAGTTTTCCCAAGAAATTATTTACCTACAAATAAACACCGCAAAAGTCTTAAAATAGGTACTGTAGTATATTGAACAATGAACATGGCTACTCTAGATGTTTATGCCTTTTAGTATTACTTTTGTATGTGTTTTAGTCTAAGATTGGTAGCGACTTCCCATTGTGATACGGCTGCGTCTCCTCAATAGAGATCGCGCCTTGTACTAAAAGTATGATACAGGCTGCCAGCTGTAGTAGATATGAGATTTCCAATAATTTTAAAAATATTTTATCGAGGAACAAGTGCTAAACTTGTTGCCAATACACCTTTTAGAGCCGATCTAATTTTTTAAATAACAAAAATTTTAAAGTCTACCCGAGCACAGCCTCGAACCCACGAACTCTTGGTTCACTAGCTGAGACTTTACCTCTAGAGCTAATGTGAGAAAATACCTAATATTGGCGTGGCTGAGAGATCGTATTTCTATGTTTAGCCGCTATTTAATAACACATTAATACAATGCAAATACAATGCGCATATTAGGTAACTAATTAGTTTTTCTTTGTCCAACCCAAATGTTTTGAAAGAGTATGTTTAACGGGAAGGTTCGCGCGTATTTTCATAGTGGAAGTGGCGCGATATTATTGATGGGCCGTCGACAAATTTTGTCTCTTTTTAATTTCCTAAAGCGAGTATGTCTGTTTCTCTCTTAGTTTTAATGAATTTATATCGTCCATATAAATCTATATGGCCAATTTAAAATACGACCTAGCCCGGAGCAAGCTTGGATATCTTTCGACGATGGCTTGGCTTGATTCTTTCTTGGGGAGTTTTCGCATGGAACTTGCACTTTTTTGAAACAAAAATTATTTGGTGGATTATTGAAAATAAATTTAGGTGGGTCATTGAATGACCTTATATAAGAATATTGCTTAAAATTACTTTTACTGGAGAAAAAAAACAATTTCGAATTTTCGTGTCCCATACTGAACCATACAAACAATTTTTTGTGATGTATTCAAAACCACTACCTGTGGACATATTTACTTTCTGCATTGACCTATTCAATTATTCTTAAAGAATAATATTTACATTAAAACAATATTTTCACAATTATTGTTTAGTAATTCCAAGTTTAAATCTTCCATCTTATTGGTTAATTACAAATTCTTTTTAATTTTGTAATTTTGGTTAGAGAAGCGCGGAAAATAGCCCCAAATTACGAAATCATATACCTATAGGTACCATAACTCCACAATTTAGTTACATAACTATCATCGTTTTATGGTGATACATATAAAATACTTAAAAAATAACTAATACAAAAAAAATCGGTCATGTGCTATGCTGCGCAATTAGTGTTCCGTGCCATCAGCCCCTCACTTAACCTGAGCAAACCTCGGTCGCCAAATCTTCGCCCATCTGCCGCGCTACCCGCCGCCGACGGCATCAACGCTGTATCACATCGCGTATGCGCGGAGCCAAATTAAAAATTTTAAAAAATGTGTGATGTGTGATAAAAGTTGTTTCTTACATCATGAGAAATATTTTTTGTTGAAAAACTTTTTCTCTAAAATCAATGGTTTAGCAGCTATAAGAAAATAAACAATTATATTGTTTATAACAATTGATCGCGCTAGAATTTTTTAATGCTGATAATTTTCGTTCAATGTAGACCTAATTCTTAATGTTCATGATTTTCTTTGATTTTTCAGAGCGATCCTTCTGGTGATAAGGGTGGGGGACAGGAATTTTTAAGCGTTTTTCCCAAAAAATCTTTAAAAAAATGCATAATAAAATGCATCATATATATAGTTGAATTCGTGCTTCAGTAAGCTTTCATTCAATACCGTACACGATGCCCTTGAAATTTTTTTTTCCATGTCCCACTTTACCCTCTGAAATTAACCCCCAGAAACAAAATTAGACTTTATACTTCACATCTATAATTGGGCCACCACACTCTATCTCTGTGCTAAATTTCAAATTTTTACGTCGAATAGTTTCAGAGAAAATCGCCTGTGACAGACGGACGGACAGATGGACGAACGGAAGGACGGACGGACACCGAAGTGATTCCATAAGTGTTCCGTTTCACGGAACACTAAAAATACATAAAAAAATACTTACGATCTTCGTAAGCAGAGCACTACTTTATGTTAGGACGAACAAAACACGACCCCCCCCCCCCTTCCATTCTAGTAATTATATAATCGACTACATATTCGCCATCACTGTCAGAATTTATCCGAACTACAAAATTATTAGAATAGGGAACACAATCGCGGACTATTTATACTCTATGCCAGTGGGGAGCCACCGATGGCAACGCACGTAAGCTGTCCTGGTACAACCTCCATCAGGAACGCGCGCGGAGCTCCTTACGCGCCATCCATCGGCAGACGAGTGATATGTAACTTGTTTAAAACGGACTTCGTGTTCAAATCGATAAAAATTTTGACAAAAAATGAAAAAATGGTGTTCGAGTCTATGTAAAAAAAACTATATTGCCAGGCATGGATATAAAAAAGTTGAAATCAACGTTTATTCGTTGTGTTCTGCCGATACTGAAGGAATTTTAGATGTTACCTCAGGCGTACGGATTTAAACTTGGAAGATTGATAATAATATAATTAATATATTTTAACTATTATTTCTATTATTATTTGTATTATCCTTCTAACTTGCATGAATGGCCAATGGCAGCAAAATGCATTTTAATCAACATAACGATTCTCGTATGTATTATGTAAGTATGAAACTTTGTTTGTTATTAAAACCTACAAAAAGGGCTAGAGGATTGTAGACAAAAGTTTTGGATATAATCACAGGCAAATATATGTAACTATAAATTAGGAAGTTGCCTATGTCAGAAATATCGAGTAACTTCAACATCATTTTTTTAATAGTCTTTCATTTAACTTGTCAAACAAAACAAAAATCATCTCGATATCTTCAAAATTGACGAACTTATTCAACTTCTCTCCGCGCGGCTTTTATCGGCCGGTGACGTCACTACACACACCTCTCACCAGGCTAGCTGATCGCTGCTGCTGCGAACGCCTATGCCGCTGTTGACGGCAGCCCCATGAAACTTCTTATGGCAAGTATCGCAACACGCTTAGTTACGACATACGTACCGGCCAGACTTTTATCGAATAAAGTTCGGACATACAAATTTTTCTTTGTCTCTTTTTAAATGTCCAACCAACGATACTACAGAAAGAGATGGGTGCGTTAGGCGACCAATCCAACAATCAACAATTTCATTATTTTACCACCCTACTTCCCGGTCTGGCCGACTGGAAGTCTGGAAGCTAAAGAGTGGACCCGCCGACTCGCCCATAATTTCTTTTAGATGTAAATAAAAATGGCTGCTGGTCATTTTTGACCAGTGAACTCGATACTACGTACCTGGAACGGACTCGTCAATCGACAAAAGTGAGGCAAACAGAAATTTAGGCAACCCGCCCTTGTGACGGATACCTGTCTCTTTTTATCTTGTAGCGTTTAATGGGGAGAGTACGAGATATTGTTTAACTTTTACAAATTTCTATTTTATTTTAAATCAATATTAAGAAAGTGGCATGTAATATGGTAGAATAACTATTTATCTATAATTTTATGTAAACTGATTTTGAAATATATTGCAAACTGATTTTATTTTTGAGTTTAAAAATAACCTTCAAGTTTAAATACAACGCGAAGGCAAGAAATAGGTAATTGTTAATGTCAAATTTTTTGTCGTCTTAATAAAACAAATATTCTCTAAAAGTGTATACCTATTATTTAAAGTGAATTTCGACAAAAAATTGTTTTTCTTAAATCAGTAATAAAATGAATGTGGAAAATATGAAAATAGGAAAAGAACAGAAATAAAAATTGTTTTAAGCAACATATAGGGATACGATATCGATTGAAAAGTATCGATACCCGATACCACAAAAAGTATCGCTGTTTGGTATCGATGCTCTACTTGGTATCGAAATGTAAATATCGATACTCCATAGTATCGATACTTACAACCGAAAAGTAAATAAGAGCCATTTTTTTTATATAACTCTAGATATGACGTCATGGTATGTTTTCGGATGTTACTAATGAAGTTAATCTCACTTAAAATCGGCTAATGGCGTAAGTAGTCGTTCGCAAGAAACACCAACGCTCGTCCGCGCATTGGTAGAAGAACGTATTGGTATCGATACTAAGGATTCAATTTAAGGCCGTGTCAGTATCGATACTGATAAAGAATCGGACAAAAAGTATCGATACCAAAAGTACTCGGAATCGCTACTAAAGTATCGATGCCATACTGGTATCGAAGTATCGTTCGTAACCCTAGCAACATATCTTTATTTTTATTAACAACATTTATTTAGGTAGGTAGCGACAAATTACTTTTAATAAAATAAATGGAGAAATAATATAAACTAAAGCTTAGATAAAAATTGACGACTACTTATATTAAACAACGTACATATTTTATATCCTACAAGATGAACTTAAATCTAACAGTTTTTAAATAAAACAAGTTTCGTCATTTTTTGTCTTACCGTCGCTGCGTTTCCATGTAACTTTAAGTTCATCAGTTTAGAGTGGTGATGCTACTATTCATCAGTACTTATTAAAGTGAAACTAAACAATAAAAACACTTTAATAAATCTATACTTTACTTTAGTGCATAGAAGAAAAATGTACTATGTATTTAAAATAAAACTTACCTATTAAAGGGAATCTTTCTTTTATCTTGCTCATTTTTACAGCCATAAGCTACGCTATAAATTACCATTTAATTGTGACAACAAAAGCGGTAAACAACCACAAAAAACAGAAACAACACAGAACAGTTTTTAACAGAACACAATTTTGGTCTCTAAACAATACTTCGTCTACACCAATTCAGTCAAGAATAAGCCGGCAAAGAAAATAAAAGGGTATGTTTGGGTTTGCTTGGGTAACTCAGTAAGGTATATTTTTCCTAATTACCTTCGTTTTTCACTCAAAGGCAAGCCCAAATCACCGAAATTTGTACTTGAAGATAATTTATGCAAGAATACGCCATTTATTCAAACGAGTCAAACAGAGACAGGTTACCGTAACATTAGGCTATCTCTGCCTGTTGCCCCTGACACAGTTTGGCAAGCCGTCGACAACAGTCGGGTCCGTTCCAGGTAGTATTGAGTTCACTGTTTTTGACTTTGCTGGAGCTTTTTATTTAATTATAGCATTCTAACAAGAAGATGGATTATTTTTTCTCTTCCAGGTAAGTAATTAAAATATAATGTTTGTAGTATGGGTTACTTTTATTACAATACCATTGTTTTTCAAGAGAAATGCTGTGGAATGTATGATGACGTAACTTTAGAAAGAAAGGAAGTGATGAAATTTTTCATTTATAAGCAAATAGTTAGGAGAACTCTTTGCTGTTAAGCTTCAAAAACACAATTCGAATATTGCACCAATGATTTCGTGTGTTGCATTGAGTGCTGGACAAGGCTGCCAGTAGAATTTTTAAAGTAGTGTTTCAGTGAAATCTTTTAAATAAAATACTCACAATCATCGTTGTTAAAATACCTATCTTGTATTATTATGATGGCATATAACTTGTTTTCTTTAAAGCAAAAATAAGGTAAACTACTAAAAGGTTTGGTGGGTATATACCGGCAGCAATTTTCTTTTGTACCTTCATATTACATGAAAAAAAGTTGATATACAATTGATCAGCCTTGTACGAAAACTGTGCAATGAACATAACTTTTTTCTTGGCAATAGTAGTAATAGATCAATTGTAGCCATCATGTATTTAGTGAATTTTTATTTTATTATACAGATAAAATTGTTGTAAAAGTAACCTTCCAATATATTTCCTAAATAAGTTGCGTGTTATAATTTAGGTACTTACAGTGTTAATAGTCATGTACTCATTAATTTTAGGTTTCTTGTTGAATTTTGGGTAGGATCACAACAGGCAAACAAGTATATTGCAGCAGAGACTATTATAGATTTTGTTTAGGTTGGGTTGGGTTGGGTTGGGTGGGGTTGGGTGGGGTTGGGATTTTGTTGTAATGTAGCTTTATTTCATATCTAAGTTTCTCAGTGGTATATTTTACAGTGTCTAAGTATTCAGTGTTTGTGTTTTAGTTCTAGTACATTATCACGTTTAGGTTTTACAGCTTTCAATACTCTAAAAAATTATTGCAAATATTCTTTTGACAAAAATTCCAATTATAGTTTCATAGAAGAATATCAGACTGAGCAAACGAGACAAATGTTGTAATGTATTGTATTATAAAAACCTGAAATCCTTTTTTCTTTTTCATGTCATACGAGGACTCCAAAAGCAATCGAAGGCTAACTTATTTGGTTTGACATTATCAAGACAAGTTATGTCTATTTTTTGACAGGATTGTGATTAAGGACTTTTTCTTAGGTATACTCAGTGTGCATGTCTTATTTCTTCTGTATGCCTTAAATTAATTTTGAGAAAATCGTGTTCTTGGTTATGTTATACATATATAAGAAAAAATTACCAGAATATAATGTATATTGTTTTTGATTTCTATAAATTTTGTTGTTTTAAAATTTAGGTATGGGTGAGTATCTATAAAGTGTTGCATCGTTCTAAGATATTTATGAAATGTTTATATTTGTGTTTCTTTTTGATAATAAACTTACGATCTCAACTTCATTACGTTTGATTTTCCTTTTCATATTCATGCTAGACGTTATATTTTAAAGTGGATTTAAAACTTATGGATTTATTTGGCATCAAACCTATTTGGTTTTGATTTCAAATAATTTTGTAAGTTTTATTTGCTACTTTAAAATAACCAAAAATATGAAGTTTTAAATTGCGCCTGCGCCACCTTTAGTTCCCAATCCCCCCAACGTCCAGACTAATTGTCGCTGTAATTTGACGTTTGATTGACATTTCATATGACCTTCGACTCGATCCGTGCTGCGACAAATAACAACGCTAGTTGGTCTTCTTCCTGTATTAGTATTCGTTGGTTGACGGGGTTGTGTGTTTGGACGTCCTCGAGTACATCGAGCCTCAAACTTTGAAGGCCCATAACTTTTTTATTTCTACAGATAATTAAAAACAGAAAATACATTTATGCTTTTTAGATTTTTAGGAGTATTTCTTAGGAGAAAATGAAAAAAATGGAAACTTCCTAATTGCCTGTGATATAATACATAATCCATGCTATGCAGCAAGATGTAGGCTACACAGGACTACTGCTATTGGTATACAGGGTGTGTCACAAATCACAAAGATGAGTGTTTTTCTACAAAAGGCATTGACAATATCACTAGTATTAGATGAAATGAAAAAATTCTTTCACCAATAAGAGTAGGTATATACATACAGAGTAGGTTACAAAGACTATTAGTCAGTGGCGCAGCCAGGAATACGCTCTGGGGGGGGGGGGGGGGTTTGACAAAAAATTTTGACAAATACGCTCTGGGGGGGGGGGGGGGGGGTTTGACAAAAAATTTTGACAAATATTGCTTTATTTTCGTTAATTTGGGAAATGGGTAGGGTAATCTTTAGGCCTTTGGGGGGGGGGGGGGGTTAACCCCAAACCCCCCCCCCCCCGTGGCTGCGCCACTGCTATTAGTCAAACTTACATATTCTTCTATTTGCTTGTACCCAAGCAAACCCAACCTACCAAACCAATAACAATTAATAAGAATAATATAATAATAATAATATATTATTATTAGATAATAATAATAATAATAATAGTTTATACAAGTGGCTAAAAGTTCAGCCTCAAGTTGTATAGGTATAATATTTTATAAAACACCATTTTTAAAAATAAGATACAAACCCATTTAATACTTTGATATTTATGCAACTATAGTGCGTGAAACGCATCTTTAAAGAACGATCGTTTCAATTTCATACAATATTTTTTCTACAACCGTCAAAAAGCGTTAAAAAACAAAAAGGAAATATGAAAAATTTGAAGAAACGGCTTTTAAAAATAAAATTCTCGAAACTTAGTAGTCGTCGCTTTCATTGTTAAGTACGTAACGGCTCGTACGCGTTTATTATTATTTTTTGTTTCTGTCCATTTAGCAAAGTACTGTCAAAGTTGTTGAAGAGACGTGCGCAAATTAACTAAAATTTATTGAAAATTGTCTTAAAGTAAAACAATCAATTATTTTTTCTCATCTTGTATGTACCTACCCTATACCCTCCTTCGTTCAGTTACGTTTTGGCTAAAAGTTCGTGTACCAATCTGAATCGAAAATCGAACACATTTTTAGTCAATCGACTATTCTACGCCTGTGGTTGAACCACGTTGAACTACCTCTCTTTCCTTGTCTAAGCATTGAACTATTCTTTGGGCCAAGTATTCTGTTATTCTGTTGGGTGGGCTAGATTACTGTGTTCTGTGGTAGTTGCTCGGGAGAATGGGAAAATTGTTTCTCGCCATGTGTGATTCTTTGACATTTGACACACGACAGACATACTTCGCAGGTGACTGATAGACACCTAATTTTGCAAAAAAAGTAATTTTTAATTGTTTGAAACGCATAAGATGCGTTGTAGTATATCAATATTGGATCATTTTTACGAAAAATAACAATATATTATACTCAGTTAAAGGCTATTTTAAATTGTTGCGTAACAGGTAAGTAAGCGGATGCATTCGATAAATTACAATCAATACTTCCTCATGATTTTATACTGCGGAAAAAATTTTATTTTCAACTCTGCAAATAATTTTCATTTAACACTGATTTAATTCGTATTTTTTAGAATATGTATAACGGAATAGGATTACAAACCCCTCGTGGCTCAGGTACGAATGGCTTTGTTCACAGAAATTGGGCTCTGGTTAGATCAACACAAAAATCAAAAGCCTATAAGACTGAACAAGAATTATCAGCATTAGACTCAACAAGCAATAGGCAGCCAAATAAAGAAATTTTGGACCATGAGAGAAAACGGAAGATTGAACTCAAATGTACAGAATTTGCAGATATTTTGGAAGAACAAGGGTAAATATATGTATATAGCCTTATTAAGAATAATATGACCTTTATGTAAAATATATTTTATTTTTAACTTAATCAGACTGCATTAGAATGTATTGATTTAAAGTTAATAGGTTTAAAACAACACTTGTTAAACCGAGTAATAAAATTCATACTTTCTTAATGACTTTCAAATTTAATATTTTAGCCTAAAATATGACAGTGACATAGACTACAGTAGAATGCTAGTTGCAGATTTTTTTAACACATTCATATGTGAATATTTTAAAAAAGTGTTAAACCTGTAATCCTGTGTAAGCTCTCAATTCTAAATTTAATTTTTTATTTGCTGTCATTTGCCTACAACTGAAAAAAATTTCTCCTTATTTCAGAGCACTATTTGCCTGCCTATTTGTGTTAAGAAAGTCAATTTTTTAAGAGGTTAAATTGTTAGATTGTCACAATAATTCAAGCAAATACTTTCATTTGCATAATGCATTTATGTTTTATAGCATTTTGTTTCTCTTTTTTTACTGTGTCCACTATATAACTGTATTTATAGACTTTTAACATTTTATATAAAGTATGTTTTGTATTATTTTTGTCTAATATCTGACGTCTGTAAATACTTTTGTATCTAACAGCAATAAACTATTTTGTATTTTGTATTTATCTTTTGCAAATAATTTTTAGATTCAGCGAAGAAGCTATTACGAACAAGGTTAACAACTATAGGAATATGTTGCTCGGATCAGATGCTAAACTGGATAAACCTGTTGACCAGTGGGGCAGAACAAGGTAGGTACTCATTAGATAAAATTTTAATTATAATATATTAAGTTCACCTAAGTAAGAGATACTTACATGTTGTTTTAATTGACAAAATAAGTCTATTCTACAAAGTCCTGCCTGCTAACCAATATGGCTTTGCTGAAAGAGTCAGTACGACTGATCATATACAATATTTAACTTCAGAAGTCACAAAAAATCTTAATGACAATGTTAAGACCATAGTGGTTTTTATGGACCTCGCCAAGATGTTCGACATGGTGCCCCATAAACAACTTCTTGGTATCTTAGAACATTACGGAGTGAGGGGCATTGTGTTTAACATCTTTGAGAGCTACCTTTCAGACCGATGTCAATATACAAAAATAAACAATGTTGCTAAGTAGCTCCCCGGAAATCATAAAAACAGGTGTGCCTCAGAGGACCGTATTGGGCCCGATTTTGTTTATTGCTTACATAAATTCATTGTTGGGCATGAAGGTGAGGCCATTTCGTACGCCGACGACACAGCTCTGGTTTTCAAGGGAAAAACGTGGGATGAAACTAAACAGAAGGTCATTACTGGATTTAATTGTGTTAAAAATTGGCTAGATAGTTTTAAGTTATCATTGAATTTAGGAAAGACAAATTACATTGCATTTTCCCCAATTAATGTGAACAGGCCGAATTTTGACAGTATTATTATAAACGAGAGAGATTCTATTCAGGCCTCTGAAAAAGCAAAAGATCTTCGTATAGTTATTGACCAGCACCTCTAATGGGCACATCATATTGACTATGTGGTATCCAAAATAAGAATACTCATTAATACAAATTTTACATCTTAAGAGAAATTCTTAATGAAAAACTCTATTATGATCTACAAGGATCTTGTTCAGATGCTGTTCTGCTGTGGAATCATAGTCTGGGGTGGAGCCTATAGAACAGCGATAAAACCAATCAGAGTTCTTCAAAACTATATTTTAAAGGTTATCTTCAAAAAAATAGGCTGTATTCCACAGAACAACTATATCATGAGAAAATATTTAATATCCAACAACTTTACATAGTATCTGCTTGTGTATATATACAGTATGTCCACGGATAGAGGTCACAAGAGGACAAATGGACCAAAAATTTCATTGTTCGAAAAAAAATCATTTTTGGCAAGCTTCTGCTTCTTAAAAAAATAGGGTCTACGAAGAAAATGTTTGACTTTTTTATACAGGGTGCTCAAAAAATACAAAAATAATAAATTATGTAAAGAGTAAACTACCTTTATTTTTCATTTTAGAGCAAAATGATAAAGACAAAAAATATTTCAAATTCCAGTCAAAATTTAAATTCAAAATATCAGCTGAATATTTTACTTTTTATTTTTGTGTTATAATTTTATCAAATATTGCTGTACCTACGTAATTTTTGCCTTGTCCACCTCATCTCACTATCTTTTACGACAAATGTCAGAAAATTTAAAATTTTGTTGCAAATTAAACTTTGTTGCAAAAATTTTAAATTTTGCAAATATTTTAAATTTTGTTGCAAACATTTGAAATTTTCTGACATTTATCGTAAAAGATAGTGAGATGAGGTGGACAAGGCAAAAATTACCTAGAAAACGTAGGTACAGCAATATTTGATAAAATTATAACACAAAAATAAAAAGTAAAATATTCAGCTGATATTTTGAATTTAAATTTTGACTGGAATTTGAAATATTTTTTGTCTTTATCATTTTGCTCTAAAATGAAAAATAAAGGTAGTTTACTCTTCACATAATTTATTATTTTTGTATTTTTTGAGCACCCTGTATAAAAAAGTCAAACATTTTCTTCGTAGACCGTATTTTTTTAAGAAGCAGAAGCTTACCAAAAATGATTTTTTTTCGAACAAGGAAATTTTTTGTCCATTTGTCCTCTTGTGACCTCTATCCGTGGACATACTGCCTATATATATATATATATATATATATATATATATATATATATATATATATATATATATATATATATATATATATATATATATATATATATATATATATAAAACTAATAAAACTGTAACTATACCTAGAGTTGTGCCTTTGACCAGTCAACAACTTTTTGGTCAATTGACTGATTTAAAATTTTTGTTTAAAGAAATTTTCAGTAAAACGTTTCACAAAAAATCTGGTTTAAAATTCGTTGCGAAAAGAGTGTTTGAAGCTACTGCACTCTACGTGTTATCCAACTCAGCCTATAATTGGACAATTTCACGTCACGTGCTTAGAACACACTCTTTTCGAAATTGTTTCATAAAAAGCTATTTGATAATGACAAATTGTACTACAGTAATCAACAAAGGGATAAGATTCGACCCACATCTCAATACCTAGCTCCATACAAACATTATGCATAGATTCTTAAATCCAAAAAAATAATTAATAAAAGTAGAGCTAAAATATACATTAAAAAAGAAACAAGTCAGTAGCAAAATAAAACAAGTCCTACAAGACAAAATAAAACATGTCAAACAAGTCAGAATTGGACATTTAAAATGATAAAAAATACTAATAAAATATTAAAATAAAGTACATGGATATCCAAATAAAAGTGAACAGGCCTTATAATTTTTTTATTTTTAAAAATGGGAAAAAATGTTTTAATTATGAAAGTTTTGAGAATTTTTATGGATCATTCATATACCTTACCAGCAAAACAATTGAGTATTGAATAAAGAAAATATAGTATAAAACATCGATTTTCTCGCTTATTTTAAATTGGATGGTATGATTTTTATCATAGTTTTGGATTCTAGGAGAAGTTCTAAACATATTTTGTATAACATACCCTACGCGATTTTTCAATCGTTTTTGAAATATTTCAAATTAAAAATTATTTCGCATAAATATCCTTTAAATGTAACTGTCCAGGTTGCGAACGAAATACGTGCTACCTTTTTAAATTTTCTTCATAGGTAAGTAAAAGTTAATATACTCGTATATAATACATCGTATATATTGTTGAATTCGTGCTTCAATAAGCTTTCATTTCACACCCTACATGATGCAATTGATTTTTTTCTCATTTTACACCCTGAAATTAACCCCCAGAATCAAAATTCAACTTTTTATACTTCACGTCTATAATTGGGCCACCACACTCTAGCTCTGTGCTAAATTTCAAATTTTTACGTCGAATAATTTCAGAGAAAATCACCTGCGACAGACAGACGGACGGACGGACACTGAAGTGATTCCATAAGTGTTCCGATTTGCTAATTTTAGCACGGAACACTAAAAAGTGGTATTATTCTAGTATTATAACTAGGCAGTATTCTTTTAAAACGCTAAAACTAAAAAAAACAACACTATGCGACACTTTTTTCATGCTTTCACAAAAATGAATGTAATTTATATTACATTTTTTATTTTTTATGTGCATACACTTGTTTTGATGGCAAGTACTTCTACAAAAATATAGTTAAACTTAAAAATGAAAAATAAAAAGTCAAGTAGTTTCTTGTTCAGAAATAAACAAACTTTCTGGTTACAAAACAAGAAAAGTTGTATTAATAATTAAAATTACCTAAATTAATGAGCTTTGATCCATATTCAAGTTGTTTTACTATACTAAGCTAAGTATTGAGATTTTATTTGGTCTATATCCGCTGTAAATTGGGGTTTTAATGATAGTTCTTTTTCCAAAAATTAAATTATTTAAATTTCATTTTGGTAATAGGTTTTTTTGGGTTACAGATGGCATTATTAGCAAAGAAGTAATTGTTAGGGTATGTAAGGCTACTTGCTGGTAACGCGGATGGGTAATGAAAGTTCAATTTATTGTCATTTGGCGCTTGGTTAATTATTCTGTATCACAAATTAGCGAAACATTCTATATTGTTTAAAAACAAAGGCGATTAATCGGACTATGCGCTGTTTAATTATCTAAGGTTGTTCCGCTAACTTTATCTCCAAAATGGTAGTTTATTCTTTTTTTAGGAGGAAAATTATATTTATCTCCTGAATTAAACCCAAAAATGCTTTGTTAAAGAGTGCCACTGTCTTTCAGGCTAATTTTAGTACTTACATGCAAGCTTTATTTAGAATTTTTTGTTCTGAAATCAAAATTTAAAAAGGAGGTCCTACCTTTCTATTCCTCTTTGATACAATTGATAATAGAATTAACTAAATTCAAAATTGTTTTTAAAATAAAAATTGTCTAATATCACAATAATGGGACTGATTCGGTTTTTGCTCAGGTTTGTTAGTAATTGAATTGAGGAGTTGAAATTTGATATCTGAGTAGAATTCGGTCAAGTGCGGGCTATGCTTGCACAATTAGTATTCCGTGCCATCAGCCCCCCACTTAACCTGAGCAAATGTCGGCCGTCAGATCTCCGCCCATCTGCTGCGCTACCCATGGAACCAAATTAAAAATTTTGAAAAATGTGTGAGGACGAAAGTTGTTCTTACATCGTGAGAAATATTTTTTTTGAAAAACTTTTTCTCTAAAACCAATTTTTTAGCAGTTATAAGAAAATAAACAATTAAATTGTTTATAACAATTGATCGGGCTATAATTTTTCAATGCTGATAATTTTCGTTCAATCTACACCTAATTCTTAATGTTCGTGATTTTTTTCAGATTTTTCGGAGCGGTCCTTCTGGTGATGAGGGTGGACGGCAATTTTTAAGCGTTTTCCAAAAAATCTTTAAAAAAATGCATACAAAAATACATCTTATATATTGTTGAATTCGTGCTTCAATAAGCTTTCATTTGATGCCCCCTACACGATGCCTTTGAAATTTTTTTCCATATCCCACTTTACCTCCTGAAATTACCCCCAAAATCAAAATTCAACTTTTTGTATTTCGATTCTGAAGTGTGGGTGATTGTATATATTTATGTATACAGGGTGCCCGAAAAGTTTTTGTATGGGCAAAAAATACCATTGCTATTTGTACAAAGATAAACTTAATTGTGTCGGATTTCAGGCAAATCGTATATATATTTGTGTATTTATGTGTTGGTGATTGTATGTATGCAGAGCGTCCGAAAAGTCTTAGTGTAGGCAAATATCTTTGCTATTAGTACGAAGATAAACTTATTTGAGTCGGATTTCAAGCGAATCGTCTATATTTGTGTATCTGTGTTTTGGTGATTGTATGTAGGTATGTTTACAGGGTATCTGATGAAGCGTTGCTGTTTGTACGAAGATAATCTTAATTAACTCGAATTTGAAAAAAATCGTATATATTTGTATCTCTATGTGTAGGTGTTTGTATGTACGTATACAGGGGGTCCGAAAAGTATTTGTATTGGCAAATATCTTTGCACTGCATTGGAAGCAACTTTAAAACGACTAGAACTTTTCATTTTTATTGTCATTGACCATTTTGTCCACAAACAAAATGAAAACACGTGTATCATATCTAGTTAAATCGATATCTAGTAATAACAACATTTTTTAGTTATTTATTTATAAGATTATTAAATAGAACGCTAAATTACTTCACTACTTTCAAAAACGCCGCCATAATGTGACTAACCAGAACGCGTCTGACCACGAATCGTTAATCGTTAGTCTTCGTCAAAGTTCGAGAACAATCTGTTTTGGGCATCTTCTCACACATTATTTTGTATTTAACAGAATAATGTTTTTTTTACAAAATTTTCTTGTTGTAATAAAATAATACTGGTTATAATAATGTGTAGTTGTGCTCAAATAGTGTAATAGTAATTTATGTGATTGGTGCGACCACCGGATTGGATATGTTAGTAAATTATGAGAGGCTGGGCGGCCACCGAGATGGATGTTTGCGTATTATTTTTTTTCCTTTTTCAAAGACAGAAAGTTTAAGCTAGTAGGAATAATGCTCATCTCATTAATAACCTAATGTAGAAGTCGTAATTCTTTGTGTTAACGGTATAACAGCCTGATTCGTTCTGCTTACAATGTCACGAGTATGGTCCATATTTTCCCATATTAAGTATATAAGTTGCTATTAAATTAAAAGACACATTTTTAGTAAAATTCGTTTTAGGAATTAAAAATACTTTGAATTATTTTCGGTTTTTACTAAAACTGCTAAAAAATGAGATCTTAAGGTAATATTTAAGTTTGGCTACGCCGCGGTTAGATCGTTTGTTTCTCCTTTAGCCCATGACATCATGCCTTTTAGAAGCGTAGGATATAGGGGTGATTTAGGGTATTTTTCAAAATAAAAAAAAAATGTGCGATTTGTGGGAACAAAATATTGGGTACCTATGTCTATATAGACTACCCTAGGAGTTACCCATTCCAATATATTCAACCATTTCCGTAACACCCTGTATATACTAAATAATGACGACATAATCAGTATTTTAAAAACTATATGGAATAAAGGTTTTACAGTAATTTTTAGACAACAATAGGCATTATATGAATATTCAAGGAGTGTTTTACAATTTTGCGTTATTACCTGAGTTAGGTATGAATAAACCTTTAACAACAAAGGTTTTGTTTTCTAAAAGAGGTCATGTCTATTAAATAACCATAGTCCGGGAACTGGAAGTAGAAAGTTTCGGCCAATTTCATCCAATTTTTGATCATTAATCTAGTATATGCCATGGATAGTAAAAAAGTGTCTTCTACCAGAGTACGCCCGGGACAGAGCTCGGCGGGAGCCTTAAACATCAAACACTTGAAAAAATAACAGTGTCGTTGACTATAACGAAAAACTAAAATAACGTCTTTCTTACATTTTATATTAAGAATTATAAAAAAAAAACAGAAAATTGAAGTATAGTGATTTCAGTCAAAGTAGTTTTTTCCCACGAACTTCCTTAACTGACGAAAGCACTTTGTCCCGCAGGTAAACTGACAGGTTTGCTTTTTAAGCACTTTATGATATCCGTAAGTCATAAAAAATAATGTTAGCTCTAATGACGGCACCATTACTTATCTGTTGAGTTTCGAATTTTATCCCGTGGATAATTCTCATTTGTTTAAGAAAAGTCGATTTTCCGCCCTCTCTTGCCCCAAGGAGTAACAGCTTCACTTGTATTTTCATAACCTGTTTGTCTTTCTCAATCGTCTTATCTATTTTCTGACTTTTGTAACGTTGCTTTACTTCCTTAGGGGTAAACGTAAAAAGTAAGCAACACGGACACCACCACCCGAAAGTGGACATTTTTTGATAAATTACTAAAAGGCTTTTTTTAAAACTAATAGCTGTCACGAGAACTATTCAGGAACTGACACTTTGAACATTTGAACTACGCATGCGTGACGGATATGCCAAACGTCACCAATCATCACCACTCCCAGATTAGTGGAGCGGATTGAAATCCTACAAACACAAGTTTATTACAAATTCTATAACAGTAACTGTTGGACAGGTATTAAAGAGCTGAATGTAGCATATAGAGCTTTAGTTACCAACAAATATTGACGCAAATTTCTGTTAACCCTTTGGTGAAATTTTAACACTGACATAAAACTGACCATCAAAATAACAAGTTCCTAATAAAAACCCAACATTATTTTGCATTCCAAAAGCAACATGTTAAGTGAAATAACGAACATTGTACAAGACACTTTTGCAAATCTGAAAAATATTAAGCTTTTTGATGTGAGGACCCACGAACATTTATACAAATATTTTTTTTTTCTGTTACATAGTTTCCTGCATTGTCGTCATGTGGAAACTAAAGACCTAAAAAGTACAGTAATTCTAGAATTTAATTTGTACCTTTTTTGAAAAATCTTGTAAAAATGTGATGTAATTTCACTTCAACTCTATTCAGGAATCGGAAGGTTATGTATGCATGCTATAAAAAACAACTTTTCAAACCTAACGAAATGAGATCCAAATCTGTCGCCAACTCCCGGACTATTGGAAATATATGGCAAGACAATCATAGTGTTAACAATAAAAAATTTATATTAATAAACCGAAGCTTTGCAGGTTTTATAAAATATATATTTTCCCGTATATTTCGAAAAGTATGGGGCGTAGCAGAAACTATTATAGAAAAGTTCTATTAAAGGAGGTCATATTTTAATTTTGCTTTAAATAAATTGGAAGTCAATAGATTAGCCGGTTTGGAATAAACGTTATGTCGCCAAATGGCAAATCCCAAGAGGGCTTATAATTTATTTAATAATCCTCAGAATTAAATTTTTACAAGTAAACTATTTTTCTTGGAAGAAATATGTTGTATTTTTTTTAATAGCCGTAAATCTCTTTACATTGATTTGATCCGAATTTTTATCTCTTTGAAACTCCTGGCGATTTTAAAAATCTTTATCCCTTTTAAGCTTTCGAGTAGTTGTCGTTTTTAATTCCGATCGATTCCTGGCATAAATCCGGCGGATGCTGCGCGTACCAACATCCCCCTTTCGTTCCTCTCCCACCCTCGCCGCCCCTTCGTCATTCCCCAAATCAAAATGCCTGACGCATCTATCGCCGCGTTCGTGGTCGAAAAATAGCCAAAATGTAGGCTCAAAAACAAATATAAGATCACTAATGTCTTCCAATACTTCGTGAAGTGTTTACACTCGGTGATATTAAGTCTTCCACTAGGTTTAAGTTGGTAATATAGTTCGTAAGTCGCTTTTGATAAGTGTTTATTCAACCGAAAACGTGATAATAATCCCTAGCTTCCTGTAGTTGTAAAGAAAAAAGTTTATCTAAGAAGAATAAAAATGGAAAAAATCTTTTATCCAAACCATCCACGGAACCGATTGGCCTTGGAAGGTCGTTTGCCCATGGAATACGCAGTTAACAAAAATAATACTAGTCACCGCTTTCCTGCAGATGAAAGGGTGCTATTTGAAAGATTGTGGCGTGGGGCACTGTGTCAGGCTTTAGGGCCCAGAGCGCCCCTCATTGCTAGAAAAGCGAGAACTTGCTGTTGTCACTGTCAATGTGCAAACAACAGTGAAATGATTGGTCATCATTTGGTGCCGCCTAGGAAATCTCTTAGATCGGTTGTTAGGTAAATATAATACTTTTTTCTATAACTGTCAAAAAAGTTATTTTTTAATTAATGTCAGTGTACGAAGTTTGACATTTTTTAACAGCAGTTTATTTTTGTTTCGTAGTGTACGAACTATTTCGTGCACTAGGGTAAATAACATTTCGTGCACGTCTCACATCAGGCATAAAAATTCAAATATTAAAAAACAACTTAAATATCAAATTTATTAAATAAATAGATAAACACTACTACTTACTATTGTTCACAATATTAACACTAATAGCTTTGTTCGCGGTAAGGATTCAGAACGGATTCGGGACTATTCGCATGCGCAGTTGAAATAATGACGTTCGCGGATCACAAAATTCCGGATTTCTAGTTACAGTTCCGTGTTCGCGGAGAAGCAACATTCGGTTCGAGATCCATTCTGAACTGATTCTATCGGTTCTAGGGATTTAACAAGAACCGTAAGTTCGGACACGCCCCCTATCAAAATTATATGATTTCACGATTGTGTTTGTTTGGTTAGGAATCCAAAGTTTATACTGAAACAGATTTTTTGCATAAGATGATTTGGATTTTATTGTAACTGCCCTATGCCCATGCCCTATTGCCGCCAAAACCAAAAAAATACATTGACAGTAGACAATCCGAAATAATTCTAGTTCCGATGTTCCGAAATCGTTCGCGGTAAAAACAAATACTGAATCGATTAATAATTAAGCATGCGCACTACGACAAACCTGAATCAGTTCTGATCTCGTTCTGAATCGGTTCGGAATGTCTTCCGCGAACAAAGCTAATATTACACCCACTGCATGACCCAGTATTTATACTGGATGAAGTTAACCCATTTCTTGATTCGGCGTGTACGATATCAGTCATTTTTGAAGAAGATGGAATAACATCTGGCCTCGGATCTGACACTTTAAAATCTACTATTTTATTTGAAATTTTCACTCTGTTTTCTACCAAATATTCAATGTAGGTATCCTTCTGCGACGGTTGTGGACTTTCATCCTCTATGTCTTTTGATGGCTAGATATATCAGCCCCTGCATCAGCAAAATACCGTTTCGGCTAACTCCAAAAAATCTGAATATATCTCGGACAGAAACCACTGCTACAGATTTTGATAAGTACCGTAGTTTCCGAGGCTGTTTCTGAAAGCACTCGATCTATTCCATCAAATTCGAGCTTTTTTTTTTATCAAAGTTTATGTTAACTGAAAAGGTTGTTGATGCACAAATAAGATGGTGCTTAAATATGGTATACAATCACAAATCTGTTAATTCAGTGAACAAAGATGTAGCCTTAGAAAAGTATGTTCCCTGACAGTATTATTGCCAAGAAAACTCAGTTCTTCAAAAGCTGCATACTCTATTTCTTGTGGGCTCGCACCATATTTTAAAAACTGTCTTCAAGAAACTGCAATAAAGTGTGACAATTACGTTGTGTGTTTTGATGAAGCACTAAATAAGAAAGCCAAAATTTTTAGATGGATATTTTAAACAAGTATTTTAACGAAGAAAATCAATGGGATAAAAACCTAACAAGCTGGACTATAAGTATTATAATATGTATGTTATTAAAAATATGTTTATTATGTAAGTATATACACCTATGTGTTACATACATTGTATATAATTTTCGTTAATAAATCTATGTCTGTTTCATTGGTGAATGAATGTTTAAATATTAGGATATTTACATTTTGCATTTTAGAATATGATTTATTGGACTTAATACAAAAATAGATATAATAAACAGTCTTAATAAAATTTTGTTGTCGTGTCAGGGAATTTCTGTAGACGTGTCAGAGACAACAGGGAAATGTCAGAGAATTTCCTTTTAGCAAATCGCGGGGAACCCTAATGATTCTCAAAATGATGCCATTATGTAACTTTAATCACAGCCTTCTTAAAGAAGGCTGTGCTTTAATACAATGATACAAGCGAGCTTTAATTTCTTCCTTTCCATTGTGAAAAATTATTTTATTTCTCTGCAATGCCTGGCGAGTCTTTTTCGTAAATCTTGTATTTGGTTTTGTTAAGATTTGTAATATCTACAGGAATTAGGTCGGGGGTCCTGGATGGCCATTCGTCCAAACCAGCGCCCGGATAACCATAATAATTTTTTGTTGTTCTCTACAAATGATCAAAAGAACTTGAACTCTATTAAACGCTATTAAATCAATAGCATCATTTTGATCACTTAAAAAATGCGTTTGTTTTTGATTTTGTCAGAAATATTAAAGATCATTTTTTTAATTTAGAAAATTGAATTTAATCTTTCGAAGAAAGTGTTATACCAACAAATGAAACGTGACTGAATAGAGAATTCAAACGCCTTTTAAATGGGGGATTACGCGATAACCCTTCCCGTTTGAAGTTTTTGACGTGGGGGTTGGCGAGGTAGGGGTAACTGCGAAAGGATCAAATTTTACATCAAAATGTGTCTTATAGAAACGAAAAGCAACGTGTTTCAGGATTTTTTAAAAAACAACAAAAACGGAACTGTATAGTGTTGTTTAGTATCGTTTCAATTGAAGCTATATACAGGGTGTCCGAAACGTCTTTAGTATGGGCAAATATATTTGCTATTAGTAAAGATAGAAATACCAAATTTAAGGCGTATCTAATAAGATACGCCTGTTAACCAATAGGTTAACACTATTACCTAACTCGGTACTTTTTTTATGTAATTTAACTTTTTCAACCTCCTTGAGGGGTGACCCTAGAGAGTTCAGGTCAAAAATTTTAAATGCAACCCTATACCTGATATATGCCGTGTGGTACCTCATTTTAGAGGTCTTCAAAAATGAAACATTTTACCGCAAACCCGAGGAAAATTATTTTTTTCACGGTTTTTAAAAGCTTTTCATTTAACAACGAATTAAGATGCGGGCCTCGGGCCCGCGGTAAATTGTTTCTGAGAACGAGTTGCTCTTAAATTGCTAATTTGATTAAGGTTATAGCTTATTTAGCAACAGAAAGAGGAGTATCTTGAAAAATAAGGTACCTATGCATTGTAAAATTATTGTTACTTATACCACCCATTACGATGTTGTCACTATTTTTGGTTTAAGAGCACAACGAAATAAATTTTTCAAATGTAATTTTACGTTTTACGTAACTGACTCCGCATATAATTAAATATATTGGATTATGATTACAGGAAAAAATTTACTTCAAGGCTAAACAAATAAAATGACAAAGAAAAGCAACAGTTATAATTCCAAACTATGTACATAAAGTAAATAATAACAATAGCTCGTGTATAAAATTAACACCCTGTTTTTCAAATATTAGTGGACAGTTAAGTTTTTGATTACATGGCCGAATACTAAAATACATATACTAAAAAAACCTAATAAAATATCGTTATTCGTTTTTCTCATCATATACAACAGAAAAACTATAATAGGTAATATTACATGCATATTGTCCCAATAAACTTGCAGTATTTTTTTGTATTCTCTACATAAATTAAACATTTAAGGCGGTTGTTTTTAACCATTTATTTTGGTTTTTATTAAGAAATAAAAAAAATTCTTTTACAAAAAATTTATATTCAACGAACAATGAAAATTTTTATTATCTCGGACCCGGTTTTAACAACTAAAAATCCTAAGTACGCCAGTGTTTTACCTGCAAAACCCTGCAAAGTTAAAATCAATCGTAAAGCAATGGAAGGAAAAAATAAAACAGTAATTTAAAACCAACTGCACAGATAACTTTGGGAAAAGGAAATAGACCAACGCTCGAGGCTAAAGTTAATACCAAAATCAGATTAGGTTTCTATTTAGAACCGGAAGTTTTCCTAATCGGCTTATTGAGTAGTAACTGCTCGCGATAGGACATAGGAGACTGCAGAAAAAAAAGTGTTCAGAAAATCGTGTATTCGCTTAATGGACTCTTTAACTATAGCTTGGATTGTTTGCAATTGCAGGCGATACATCATTTGCACTGTAATGCACATAAAGTGCAGAAAAGCGAAGTACCACACGGACTTTTCGTAGGTAACGAGACTTTTCAGTCTGTATTTTTTTTATTCGTATTTCCTTATTTACAGTTACAAAGAAAGGCATTGCGGTTAAAAAAACTGAGCAAAACAAAATAAATCTACATCCCGGTTGTGCAAAATGACATATCCATTAAAAGAAGTATACAGGGTGTCCGAAAAGTCTTAGTATGGGCAATTATCTTTCCTATTAGTAAAGATAGAGACACCAAATTTTAGGTGGTTAACAAGTCTGCTTTTTTATGTAGTTTAACTTTTTCACCCCCCTTTTTCACAATCCTATGCCGTGTGGTACTCATTTTAAAGGTCTAAAAAAAATAAACATATAACCGTAAACCCGAGGTATTTATTCATTTTTACGTGACACAAGCCTTTAAAAATTTAAAATTATAAAAACAAATTTAAAAACCTTTATTTCTCTTTTTACTTTAAAAGTTGTTCAAAATGACCGCTATGAACTTTTTGGCAGTCATAAAGTCGATTTTGGAACTCATTTTTCACGTTTTATTCGAGAATGGCAGGTGTTACTTCTTGGCAGAGTTTGCAGATCGACTTTATTACTGCCAAGAAGTTCGTGGTCATCATTTCGAACAACTTTTAAAGTAATAAGAGAAATAAAGGTACTACGGCATAGGGTTGCATTTAAAATGTTTGATCAAGTCCCTATGTTTCTAAAAAATCATTTTTTAGATCATTTTTCAACGTATAAAAGTAGTAATCTCAATAGCCTTTACGTTCATTAATTTTTCGTCTTTTTCTCGAAATCGTATATTTTGGATTTATTGCATTTTGCTTGGTTGTCCCTTATATGATCTCTAGCTTATGACAAGTGACATTAAATTTTTTTCTCTTCCAATTTTGACACATTTTTAAAAGTCCATCGAGGAATCTTTATGCCCGCTCACGATGCAATTTGTAGGAGCAACACAGTTGCATGGAAATAGAACGTGTTCTATTTTGGTACAACTAGTTGCTGAAATTTAACAACTTATTGAACTGTGAAATGTTATTTCTTGTAGTCTCTTTTGTGGTTTATATTTTGCAAATTGCCATACATAAAACACCAGAATAAAAGAAAACATTGACGGTTAAGCCTGTCTAATATCTAGTGATTTTGCTCCCATGTTGGCAACAGGCAAGCTTTTTACCAGAAAATCGTAGCGACTCTATATGCAGACCTGTATGCTGTTTGACTTGGAGTCATTCTAAGTGAACCTAATATGGTTCGCAGACATGCACCAACTATTGGCGGTATTTATATTTCGGTTGTGTAACTAATAAAAAAATTTGTAGCACTCGTAATGTATCACATATATATATATATATATATATATATATATATATATATATATATATATATATATATATATATATATATATATAGAGAGAGAGAGAGAGAGAGAGAGAGAGAGACTGTAAAATTAACAGAAAACCAGGGTGTACAGTGCGCGCAGCGGGCGGAAAGTAAAGCATCTAGCAAACTGCGCCTCCCTTTACTCCACACACATGAATACCCCGGATTTCTGTTAGCTTGTACAGCTATAAAAGGAACATAATTATTTTTAACTTTTTAGTGCGCAATCCATAAAAGCGTGTTTTTTAATTTTTTTAAGCTATAATTTATTCATTTTGGACTTGTGTTTAGATTTGCTAGTTTTAATAATGTAGTCCGTTATTTTAAAAAATATTTATTTCTTTATTCGTTGTCATTTTGTTTTTTAAATGTTATTGTGTATTATATTTTTTGTATCTACAATAATAATTTTTTTTAGTAATTTTTTTTATTATCTAAAATTGTATGACATTGTACGTATTTATTGACTTGTATTGTTTAAGCTATTTTTTTATGTATATAAGCCTTCACTTTGTCAAAAGGAAAAATTTCTTTGGCAATAAAGTACAGTTTAAGTTTAACGATCCACCACCTCAAGCTCTGAAGTAGGAACAGTTGAGAGAATTATGGGGGAAGATTTTTTTTAATGAATAAGGGTTAGGAAATGTTGAGCGGTCAGAAAACAGTTAAGAAGTGTCCGCCTACAGCAGCTTTTCCCAAACGTTTGCTTGTCGGCCCACTGCGAAAAATGATAATTTATTTCGCCCCACGTAAGTTTTCGAACAAAAAAACACAGAATAAAAAAACAGGCTTTTGATTAGAATGAACATATTTTTAAACAGTTTGCGACCCACCAAAAACCAGCTTGCGACCTATCAGTGGGTCGCAGCCCACAGTTTGGGAAACGCTGACCTAAAGTATTTTAGGCTTTTAGAAATAACAGCCCAATATTGAGTGTATAATAGACATCACCTTTAGATTTTTATACCGACAATGGGTGATTAAAAACACACTGTGATAAATGTTTTACGTAATGTTAACAATAATGTACTATAGTGTATACAGTGCCAGAGAACTATCAATATATTTTGTGACTCAGATTGCGATATTAAAAATATTTCATTATTTTTATATTGCTATGATTTTCATTGTTTAAAATTGTGTTACATTTTTGTTGGTAATAACACAATCTATAAGATAAGGCCTGTTTGGTATCGCCTACTAAAGGTTGTTCACTCTTCAGCGCGTCATGGCCTCGCCTTTATATCTCCGGTGACGCCTGTATATCGGATGAGGCGATCCTTTGATGACCAGCTGCTTATACGTAAGTTAGCACACTTGTTAGAAGCTCCATAACCGCGCGTGTCGATAGCGATACGGAGTTCATAACTGAGTGACAACCCTAGTACAACAGCATTCTTTAACAAGGGAGCCATGAAGTAGATAATCTGGCAACACAGCACGGGGGTTGGAACTAATAAACAGCTGATAGCGTGTCGTGTATACACGTGTAATAATCTGTTTCCTAAAGGTACACTTTAAGGTACACTTTAGAACACCACCGCTGAGGCAGCGCGCTGCCGCTGCCAAGACTGCGCGCTGCTAGGGCGGTAGCGATCCGTACTGCTCCACATGCAATTAGAGGGAATACATTTCGACCTTCACTGCCGCTTCTTTGCGGCGCCGCAAAAGAAGCGGCAGTGAAGTTCGAAATGTATTCCCTCTAATTTCATGTGGAGCAGTACGGATCGCTACCGCCATAGCAGCGCGCAGTCTTGGCAGCGGCAGCGCGCTGCCTCAGCTGTGGTGTTCTAAAGTGTACCTTTAGAACATCACCGCTGAGGCAGCGCGCTGCCGCTGCCAAGACTGCGCGCTGCTATAGCGGTAAGCGATCCGTACTGCTCCACATGCAATTAGAGCGAATAAATTTCGAACTTCACTGCCGCTACATTGGTGGCGCCGCAAAAGAAGCGGCAGTGAAGTTCGAAATGTATTCCCTCTAATTGCATGTGGAGCAGTACGGATCGCTACCGCTATAGCAGCGCGCAGTCTTGGCAGCGGCAGCGCGCTGCCTCAGCGGTGGTGTTCTAAAGTGTACCTTAAAGTGTAACTGCGGTTTTTTAATTGAAATATATTCTTTTCTCAAATCAGCAACAATATTGTTGAACAATAGTGATAAACATTTTACTTTAAAGTGATTAATATACTATGTAAAGGGTATTTGTTTGATGTGCCTTCCTGGAAGTTTTGCTAAGATGGCGTACTAGTGATTTGGGTTTTACACTATTTTAAAGTGTTTGGCTGTATATACTATTAATTTATGCCTGCACAGTTTTTAATTATTTAGTTTTGCGGCTATGGATTGTTATTTTTTCTTGGTCTTTTTCTGGTGTTATTAAAACAAACGTTTAGTTTTTCAAAAGACGATGGAAATAAAACGATTTGGTTGCTTATCCACAGAGACAATTTCTCAATGACTCATTTTTCAGTTGTGCGCTCTAAACATTTTGATCTCAGTGACATTACTACTATTATGAGAAATACAAAGATAATAATGGCAATACTCACGAGTTTCCTTTTAAAATAAGGGATGTCTCCTATTTACAAATCAACCAAAATATTTGTCTACACTAAAAAATATTTTAAGAAGGGACCCTAATGAAATAATTCTTTTCTTAGTTTAAACTGCCACTTGTGCTTCCTGGCTCGAGAGTTAATAACGGCTCTGCTAATACGCATTTTTATATGGTCCATTGGAGGATGTCATGTCTCATCTGTATGATAAAAAAAAAGAACGTATTAGGGCGCTCGAGTAATCAATATAACAAATCCTGCTTTTTAATCTAAAAAGCTAAATATAAAATCTTCTCATTTTTAATCACAAATTTATTTGTCTTCGTTATTTTTCCAATTTGTCAACATGTACAATCAACCTTAATTATTTTTCCACAATATTAGCTTAAATGATTAATTGATCTGATTTATTTTTTCCCTTTTTTCGCTATCGCTGTCGTGACATTTTTATTGTTCGTGTGTTCATTTCTCTCTTTATCGTCAATGCGTACCCCCCGGGGTGAGTCATTATTTAAGCTGTGCTTTCGAGCGGCGAGTGCCTATATTATCCAAGTGCGTGCAGAAAGCATGGTAAAATATGACTTATTACCTGCCGCATTGCTGATACCGTAACCTAACCATATTGTTTGTATTTTAAAGTGGATTTAATTATTCAAATATTCAGTATTACCTAGTTTATTAAGCAGCACCGGAACTCACTTCTCACATTTGTGAGAAAATGTGAGAAGTGCGTTGCAAAATCGATTTTGTTACTGCCAAGAAGTTAATGATGGTCATTGTGAACAACTTAAAGTAAAAAGAGAAGTAAAGGTATTTAAATATTTACTTTTTTTCCAGATTTTTAATTTTTAAAGGCTTGCCATCGGGTTTGCCCTAAAATGTTTCTTTTTTGAAGACCTTTAAAATAAGGTGCAAGATAAAAGCATTGTTATTTTGTTCAGGTTGGGTTCTATAAAGGCTGCTGCCTATAAAGGAATCTTATCAAACCAGCCACTTATACTGAAATTAATTTGCAAAATTTTCCTACAGTAGTTTTGGAAACAGTAATAAAATAACGGCAATCAACGGCATCAAACCAGTAGAAGGTTTTTCATGAATAGGCCCTGATTTATCTGCTCAAATTACAGGCGTTGTTTCTCGCTTTGTACAGTATTTTTTTTTATCTAAGACATCCCACGTGGACTTCAAGCCTGAGTACGAACTTACCGTGGGCGTCTGAAGAGAAGGGAAATGTCTATTGACACTGGATTTAAAGGATTGGTGGTTGGGACCGGAAGGGAAAACATCCGCAGGCAATTTGTTCCATAATCTGGATACCCTAGGTATGAATGAGCGAGAGAACTAGAAGTAGTCGGTTCTGGGCCTTTGTAGCCGAACAGTAAAGGGATGCATACGCAACGCGCCTCTTGTTGTTCTGTTAGGAACAGTCAAGAGGGGAATAATACCGGCTTGTTCTTCAGAGCAAAATCGGTGGAAATACCGGTAGAAGAGGGATAAATCCCCAACAGGGCGGCGATGGGCGAGAGAAGGGAGTTTTCTTGTGAGGACTGGGTCATTGATGAGTCGAATGGCTCTCTTTTGGATAGAATCATGGATGTTAAGTGTCGAAGGTGATGCCGCTCCCCAGATGTGGGAGCAGTACTCTAGGTTAGGTCTTATTTGGGAAACATAGAGAGTATGTAGGTTAGAAGGGGAGAAGTATTTTCTGACTCGAAAAAGAAAACCAAGCTTTTTAACTGGCGGTGTGGCTACTGAAGTAATGGGTTTGTGCCAGCTGAGATCATGTTCGAAAGCGATGCCAACAAGATCGAACGTTTCATTGTTCTGTAGGGCTTGGCCAATCATGTGAATAGGCTAAGCGTTGCCAGATTTTTTGAGTGTCAGGGAGCAAGACTGGGTTTTGGAGGCGCTGAAGTGAACGGTTCTTGGCACCTCAGTCTAAGAATAACTGAAGTGTCAATCTACAACACAATAAAAAGTTCCAAAGAACTGGTTCGGTTTTGAATCTCAAGAAGAAGAAGAAATATGACCAAAACGATGATGCCACAGTTTTAGTTCTTCAGTCTGTTAGAGAAACTCCTGTGATGTCCCTTAGAAATTGTGTTAAACATCTTCTAGAAGTTGCGAAAAAAATTCGTTCAGATGATCTTAAAAGAAATTCAATTATTTTCGTACAAACCACACTTTAACCAAACATTGGAAAAGGGAGATGAAGCGAAAAGACTAGATTTTTGTTTATGGGTGGGAGACCAAATTTTAAGTGCAAATATCCATTTTTAAAAATGTATTGTGTTTTTTGATGAATGTACATTTTTCTACTAATGGAACTGTAGCATCCCAGCATGTCAGGTACTGGTCTCCAGAAAACCCCGAATATAGAGCAAGAAATGAATTTTCGGCAAGATAGTTGTCCGCCACATTGCGCTCGCGATGTAATAGAATGGCTTCACCGCAGATTTGGTCCAAGATGGATTGGTAGAAATGGTCTAATTTTGTGGCCCCCGAGAAGCCCCGACTTAACGTTGGCCGATATGTTTCTAGGGGGACGTTTAAAACCAATTGTTCATGCCACTCCAATGCCAAATAATGTTGACGTGCTAAAAAGCAGAATTACCCGGGCTGTTTGTTCAATATCCCAGGAAGAAATCGGAAATTCCTTCCGATATCAAAGGAAGCAATTAGCAAAATGTGTTGAATATGGGGGTGGAGTTTTTGAATTTTGATATCTTTATTGTATTTCTTAGTTTATATCATATTTTCTAGAGTTTAATTAAATGTTCGTTTTATTTAAAAATTGCACTTGAATAAGTATAATAAAGTATTTTGAATCAAATAATTGCTTCATTTAATAAAGACATTGACAAACATGTCCATAAGTGTCATTTTTATATAATATGTAGAAACTAGTACTCTGGTTAAAGGTTTGAGAGAGAGTTGAGTTGAGTTGAGAAAAGTAATGTGATGATAAAACTCATTACTTTTATATTTAAATTTTTTAATGAAATCTTGTACTTCGGCTTAAAGTTAAATTTAAAACATCCTTTATATTTGTTCTTTTGGTAGAAAATGATAAACAAGGTATGTTTACTCTTACGCAAAACAACGTTTTCGTATTTTTTATGCTCCCTGTATAAAAAAATGTTTTTTTCATAACGTGAATCTTATTTATTTTACAAGCAATTACTTTTTATTAGTTTTAGTGAGTTAGTTATTATTTTTACATATCTTGCAAAATTTGGCCCATTTGTCCTCTTTCTAAACCCTATCCGCGGACATACCTACTGTATATCGACTGAAAGTCCCTTTGGAGGCAATATCAAGTGAACATCAAATTAGTGTTAAAAAATTTAATTCGTACTGTATGGATACACCAAAATTAACATTTTAAGATTTACTTGTGGCGTCCAATGATACCTACGCTTTACAAAATTCGTATTAATGGTTCTATTGTAATGAAAAAGCCCTTCTTCCGATAGGAATAATGTGTGGGGAAGCAGCTGGGGCAAGAACTAAGCAATTCCGTGCTTAGTTCTGTCCCGATTATTACGGGTATAAAACCTATTCCAAGGAAGAAAAAAAATCATTCCTCAAAGAGACTTTGGTCATGACTCCTGCTGAAACATGGACTGTCAAGTCAGAATACAGATTTAGCTGATTCGTCCGATAAAGAAAACTCGGATTATGAAGCTGAAGAACATCAGGTGAAGATTCATGGTTGGCCTCTTCAGATTAAAGTAGTTACATTATCTGGACCTGTGTGTGCAATATTGACATATATACCTCCATTTTGTTCGTGTAAATTGTGTTTTAAATAGCATAATACTCCATAATATACTTGGCTCATAATAATGTTTTAAACTAATTTAAATTAATAATTTTGGACAACTTTTTCAAGCAAATGCATTGATCAAATCATATTTTTTAAGAATTTATTGTACGCTAATACTGCTCTAACGATTTTTACAACTGTAGTAAAAGCTGTCTACGGCTATGCAGTAAGCTTTCACCCCCCACTTGGCGCATTTATCTGAGAGGGTGAATATTGATCGACGCCGACGTCGGCGACGCGTGCCACCCTATCCGCCGGTTATCATGCTAAAGAGCTTGCTCTACTCCAGTTACTCGGGTCAGGAAAACAGGGTAACGATTTGTGTAGTCAGTTAAAAGCAAGTTTATTTTATTGTTACATGTTTTTTTTTAAGATGTGTTGCAAATGTTGTTCTTGAGAACGGTTATAATATTTTCTTAAAAGTATTATTTGTTGCTAATTAGTATTTCGGCCCTGTATTTGGTGTTACGATGGTGTGTTACAATTATGAAAAGGAATTAAGTGAGAAGTAAGTGTTAAACCTGTAGGTAACTAATTTTAAATCATTTTTGTTCACTTTTTGTCATTAACTTTTAACGCTGTTAAGAAATTAAATAATTAGACAATTGTCATTAATTGGTTATCCGTATCATGATTTGTAATCTACAAATTGTATTATAAATTAAAAATTTCTGCTGTTTTTTGCCCATAATTGCTTTTGGGTTTTTTTCCCATTTGGAGTTGTCGGTTCTTTACGTTATTTCGAAAAGAGTTGATTTCATCAGCTCGGTTCAAAACTATTGAGTTCAACACACCTTTTCAAATATGATTTTTTTTTTAATTTTGATTAAGATTTCTTGATTAAAAAAAGGTTTTGACAATCACTTCCTATTAATTTTAATAATCATTTCCTTAGAGTTTTAGTTGTCAAATGAATCAATTCAATTTAAAAAAATTTGAACCAATAACACTGCGACAAAAAAGTGTTTAAGTGATTTCTTATTTGTACTTTTAGTTTCTTTTGGTCAGTCAGTATAGGGGTTTTTGAAGTTATTGAAAACCCGTATTTTCATATAAATCATAGTGTTATATATTTAAAAATAATCTTTTTTGTTTTATATTCTTTTTGCGGCAATCGGCCGATAAATTCTATTTGATAAAGTAGTTTCACCGATCTATCGCTAGAGGAGGTGTTGTTAATCCTATTCTTTCGGAACCATTGCAGCCAGATTGACTATAGAGGTTCCGACATTTTCGCTACATTTCAACAAAAATCATGAAGCGATTTTTGAGCTATTTTATTAGAACTTTGAAGCGATTTTTGGTCATTTTATTATAATTTTAAAATTATTTGTAGACTTTTTAAGAAAAACAAAAATGCTAAATAATTACAAAAATCAAAATGTAGATAACTATACTTATACAGGGTGTCCTAAAAGTCTTAGTATGGACAAATATCTTTGTTATTAGTCAAGATATTGGCCAATGAATCGTTTTATGTAATTTAACTTTTTCAATTCCCTTGAGGGGTGACGCTAGGGAGTTGAGGTCAAAAATTTTAAAAGCAACCCAACCGGAGGTCCGTGTCTTAATTCGTTTTTAAATGGGAAGCTATAAAAATTAAAAATCATGAAAAAATATATCAATTGGAGGTTCCTTTATTTTTCTCACTACTTTAAAAGTGGTTCAAAATGACCACCATGAACTTCTTGGCAGTAATAAAGTCGATTTTGGAACTCTGCCAAGAAGTAACACCTGCCATTCTCGAAAATATGAGAAGCGAGTTCCAAAATCGACTTTATTACTGCCAAGAAGTTGATGGTGGTCATTTTGGACAACTTTTAAAGTAATAAGAGAAATATAGGTATTTAAATTTTTTATTTTTATACGATTTTTAATTTTTAAAGGCTTGCCCTTTAAAGACGAATTAAGATACGGACCTCGAGTTTGATGTAACATGTTTCTTTTTTAAATACCTTTAAAATGAGGTACCATACGGCATAGGGTTGATTTTAAAATTTTTGACCTCAACTCCCTAGCGTCACCCCTTAAGGGTGAAAAAGTTAAATTACATAAAAGGTAGATTTATTAACCAATAAGATTCACCTAAAATTTGGCGTCACTAGCTTTACTAATAGCAAAGATATTGGCCCATACTATACTAAGACTTTTCGGGCACCCTGTATAAACTTAGAATGTAATTTTAAGGAGAATTTGAAAGATTAAAGCAAAAAGTAGGGAATACCATTTAAGAAACCATAACTTCGAGCCGTCATAACTTCTGGAGACCCTGTATTTTCCAACTAATATTCAAATGATAGATTTTTGAATGCCCCAGAATTTTTATCTGAAGCATTTGTCTCGATTTTTAAATATAATCAGTCGGTTCAGAGCTGTTTACACAGTGTACCTATATACTTTATGGGCAAATATCCAAAATATGTATGTATTCCTTTTTACTTACGAATTAATTCCTCCGTATTGTATAAGTTTTTTTTGTTCTGGTATAATTTAATTTTTTCAGTTTTATTGTTTCGCAATATTTTTAATTGTTTTTTTTTAATTTCAGTGTAACAGAAACCCACCAAGTCGCCGAGGCGCAGCAAGAGAAAAACGCGCGACTCCGCGAAGCTTTCGGCATATCCGAGTATTTCGTAGAGGGCAGCAGCTTCGATCCGGACCGACAAGCGAAAGAGAAACTGGCCGCCAGCGCAGCTGCGGCTGAAAGGGAGAAACAGAGGGCGTTGGAAAAAGAGAGGGAGAAACAGGATGCTGCGAGATATCAGTTAGTAAGGACTCCAACGCCAGAGAGAAATGAAGAAGCAGGTGACGATGATAAGGAGGGGAGTCCTAAAAGGAAGAAGAAGCGAAAACAGAGAGATAGCAGGTACGGAACGTGTATTCTAGATATTTGCCATTATTTGTAGCTGCAATTTATATTTATGATTGTTTTTATAGGTGAAGGTTCTAACATTGTCAGCGCGAAAATGGGTTTGTTAGACAAAAAGTTTCATTTATGCTGAATAACTCTAAATATTTATACCAATTTCAGTATGCAAGGTGCCTACCGACCTAGGTTATATAGAAAACCTGACTATTGAAAACCTTTTCTTACTAAGTTTTATTAAATTACGAATTAAAAACAGCAAAAAAATAGATATATCGAAATAGGATATAAATAACTTATTTATTACTGTTAGACCGCCTTGATATTGACTTGGCCACGACAAAACTTTTAAATAGTAAAAAGTAACGGAGAAAGATAAAAATATTAAAAATTTGTCAATTTTTTTTTAACTATAATATGATTAAGGGCATCTCTTGCTTTGATTCCAATATTATTCAAAGTGGCAAACAAATAGCGTGCAGTAGAAAAATAGTGACAGCTTGACGAATCATAAACAACAAGAAAACTATTCGATACATTTATTACCTCCTAAAATTAGTTATAACTTATACGAGTGAACATCTTGATTCATTGTGAGATTTTGATAAAATAATGGATTGTTCGCGAGTGTCTTTTATATGGGAGAAACTGCAAATTTGGTGATGTGATCACTGATCAAATATGATACTGTACTCAAGTAAACCGCAAGTACAAAAACCACTTTAAATTAAAAGTTCAGAAATGGTAAACGAGACACAAAGAGCATTGGTTGAAAAAAGAAAAAATCGATCAGAAAATATAATCTTAAAAACAACCTAGAATACACTTTTGAGATATTGTAAAGTTTTGCGTTTTTTTTTTTAAATCAGACCAGTAAATTATTCAGACATATGTTTCATTTATTGATTTTATTCACTTTAAATCTAATTTTTAAATAATATACGAGTATAATCACTTTAATAATAAGTTATTACACTTCTGTCTATTGAAATTTTATATTTTTGGCCATGGAAAATCCGAAAAAGTCGGCATTTAAAAATCTTCCGCTATAAAAAAACCTAATTTATTTTGGCCATAACTTTCGAGATAAAAAATTATTTTGTTTTAGAAAAGTTAGCTTGTTTTTTCCTAATGTTGATTAGACTAGTAATGATTAATTGTTGCTTATTAACTTATAAGTAGCTGCATTTTTTATAGTAATCAAATAACTAGGTAACGCGATAGAGTAAAGTACTGATAACGCTAATTGAGAAAATAAATCTATAATCTGTAATCTAAATGAAATTTGAGAAATAATGTTTAAGTCTTATTGAGGCTTTGAGACCGATGCGGTCTGTGGTGAATGCTTAATTTTTCGCGTTAAATTACTGCACCATACTAGCTACTGAAGAATTCTTTGGAAACAGATAGGGTGTAATTTTCTTTTAACCTTAAAGAAACTTTCTTTTCCTAGTAAACACATACAGTCGTTAACAGAAGAGGGTTGGCTTAATCTCTATATATAAAAGAAGAAATTGACTGACATATCAAAAAAAAATCAGCTTGATTGTCTACCCTTCTTACGACTTGATTTTCCAGGCCAACTGAAATTTCAGAAAATATTATTTTCGGCCCACCCTAATACTCATAGACAAAGACCTCCGTATCTGGCGAGAATGTGGCGACTTAAGTTCTTCAGTGTTAATACACGTTTTCCACCAAGCTTTCGCTGTATAGTAGCCCGAACGTTCTCAATAGGATTCATGTCCGGGGATTGGGAAGGCAAATCCAACGTTTGAATGTCATTATTGCGTTTCCAAGTTGTGCTTTTACGATACTCTGGTGTTTGATTGGGTCATTATCTTCTTGTAGTACCCAGGAAGCAGTATTATCTCCATTCCACCTTTTAACAGATTTCAGCAGAGCAGTTTTATATATTTTTAACATTTTCTGAGCATTTAAATTCTCGCTGAACAAGTATAGACATCCGAAACCACAGAAACTGAAGCAACCCCAGATATGAATCTTAACTGGATGTTTAACGGTGCGCTGCACGGAGGAATGTCTTTTGATAGTCCAAGCTTTCTTCCTAGGAACCCAAGCCCAAAATGTCAGAAAAAAATATGTTGCTCCCGTCGCGATCAATATTGTCTCGTGCCCAACTCAGTCGCTTTTCAGTGTGTTTTGCAGATAGTAATGTTTTTTGTAGTGTTCTGTAAGCGATCTTGATTTTACTTATTCTCCGTTTTATTGTCATATACTAATGTCTATTCCCTTTTTATTAAGAATTTTTTGTGCTTGATCCAGTTGTAATGTGGGATTTTTTTTCAAATAATTTACAAATGATTGAATCTTTCTTTTTAGACGTCCTTCGAGTTTTACTTCTATCCTGAAAGTTATCAACGTTTCTCACTTGTTTGTAAGGCATGACCCACTTCTTTACTGACTCATCTGATTTTTTATATACCGAGCTGCTGCTGAACAACTTAATTTTGGCCCCTTGGGGTGGGTTACTATTACCACCACGATTGTAACTAAACAGGCTCTTTACCGTTACTGCGTGTTACCTTTCCCCACCCTCTATTAATTTGTGAAGAGATTACTTTAATCCATCTCGTACCTTCCAAGAACTTGAGCCAACGCTCTTGTATTAATGACTGTATGTACAGGGTGTCCAGTTTTCGACACTTTTGCAGGGTATCTCGGTTGTCGTTAAAGATAGAGAGCTGCGGTTTTCGCAATACTGTACTGCTTTTTCGTGAAACGTATGATGTTACAAACAGAATTTTCATAGCACCCTTCGTTTCAGAGATACCGATTTAAAAAATGTGTCAATTTCAAGCAGCCCTCGTATATCAGTTGCCTTTTAACTTACTAGTAAGGTAAAAACTGATTATTATATAGTTTTTTTGTGCGTAGAATATAGTGACGTAGTCAATTTTTTTGTAGAAATAACGATTTTGAAGGTAAAAACTAAAGTTGCATTTTTTTAAATGGGGCACGCTATATATTTTGTTATCATTCTATTGCTTTTTTCATAAGCTTTACAAAAATATATAATTATTGGTATATATCTGTTGGAGTAACTTCCGAATTTTACAATTAAAAAAAAGGTATAATATTTTATAGTAGGCCGTGATATAATGGTTTGAAACAAATGAATAGTATCCTTTCATGGCTGCTAGTCAGACCGCTTGCCAACTACTATGAAATAATATTATACCCTTTATTTTAATTGTAAAATTCGGCAGTTATTCCAAAAGATATATACCAACAATTATTTATTTTTGAAAAGCTTATGAAAAAAGCAATCGAATGAAAACAAAATATACAGGGTGTCCCATTTAAAAAATGCAACTTTGATTTTTATCTTCAGATTCGTTTCTTCTAGAAAAAAATTGACTACGCCACTGGATTCTACGGAAAACACTATATTATAATCAGTTTTTACCTTACCGATAAGTTAAAAGGCAACTGAGATACAAGGGGTGCTTGGAAATCACCCTGTATCGCAGAAACGAATGGGGCTACAAAAATTCTGTGTATAGCATCATACGTTTCACGAAAAAGTAGCACAGTGCTTCGAAACCCGCAGCTCTCTATCTTTAAAGATAATCAAGATACCCTGCCAAAGTGTCTAAAATTGGACACCCTGTACGTGAAATTTTGGACTGTACCTATATTTCATCGCTATATATTTTTGTTGATCACTAAAATCATTCACTCTTTTTTTTTAAATCATTCATAGTCCTTCAAGTGAGGGATCTAAAAAGAAAAAGAAGAAAAAGAGCAGAAAAAAAGACAAGTAAGTAAACATAAAAGCCTTTGCTCTTAGGTGTCATTGTCATTTTTTATTTCCATTTTAAGTGTTTTGTGAACCTAATGTAAATAAAACTAAAATTAACAATAGTTGGTGTTTGAAATTTATGTTTGTAGAATTTCTTTTTTTTTTCAAATTGTGTCTAAACTTTCATTTTTAATAAATGATAGTTCAGCTTATAATATTCCTTATACTAATTCATTGGTGGTGTATTTTTTTTGCCGTACATCTAATAAGAAGGCAGTAATCAGGTAATTATTGTATGGTCCGATTTTATAACTCTTTGGTCCGATATTTTTTTATACTTTCGTTTGTCCTTTTTTATGATGTTTAGCCTTTCCCACTTTGCGGATAATAAAGGTGCGTCCAAGAAACGTTACAGAATTATGTATTAATTTTTTTTTTACAAAATCAGAATACTATTTCGTTTAAAAATATACACTTTTTAAGTGTTTTGTTTATATATAAGTACTTGTATCTCTTGCACCAATACTGATATGAAAACTGATATTGTAAAAGTCAAATATGTCCAGAGGAATTCTATCTTGAAAATATAGGCAGTATCATACATCGTATACAGTATAGAAAAAGTCATTTTTTTTTAAACCTTTTCAAAGTCCTTCATAAACTCTATTTCTACCAAGAAGTACGATTCACTTTGATTAAATTTAATCTTTGAGTGCTCAGAAACAAAGATTTTCGTCAGAAATAAACTAAGCTTATTTTTTAGGGCAAATGTTTAATAAGAAAATTAATTGAAATTTAAGGTTTTAGCTCAACATTTAGAATTTTTTTTATTAAATAGCATTAGGTAAGACAGGTATGAGTATCAGATAGTAAAAATATGCTATTTAGTAAAAATGAAAAAAATTGAAAAATTCAACTAAAACCTACAATTTTAACAGCCTACTTAATTCGAAATAACTGGCCCAAGAATCAAAAATAAACCTAGTTTGCTTTTATAATTCTTTTTGCGTTTTTTGAGCTGTGTACTCGTAAATTTAATTGTCCCAAAGTTAATGTTAGTTTTTTGGAAATCAAAGATTTTTATAAGAATAACTTCTTTTCGAAAAGCGATGTATTTGGCCCATATTTCTTCTTATCACCTCCATCCGTAGACACACTATACTGTAGTGTCTGACTAAAAATGAAAATCATATTTATTCATATTTTTTTGAAAAAAATTAAAATTTAAAAATATTTATAATAAAGTTTTATATTTTTATTACTTATATATACATATGATACTTTTCCATTGTTTGGCAGTCTAATGATAACAATCTTACTATAATAATACTTTAGTTACGTAGACTATGTTTAAACAGTACTATTTACAATACAAAATAGCTTGAACTATTTATGAGCATTCCCGTATAGGCTGTAACTATCCATAAAGCCGCTAATATATTTTAATTTTTTATTTAGTACAGATATTTCACTTTTAGCAGAAATTGTCACATAATTATAAATATTCTTTTCTAAAGTAGGACTGTTGTTCTATTAAAAAAAACTATGCATGAGTTCATAACCCTTCCAAAACCATATTGTGGTTTTCACACTATTTATATATAAAATGGCATTTGCTGAATAGCAACTCGTACATGTAATATATAATTTGGACTAATTACTGATGATTCAGAAGAAGAAACGTGGTTTCATTATTAAAAGTTGATACTACCTACTATAAGTCTCAAACTAACATTTTAACATTCTTCTGAAACTCTCCTATTGCCAAGAGATACGAAATTTCAATAACTACCACATGGAGTTACATTGAAAAACCTTTATTTATTTTATTGGGATATTTAAAAAGTGTATATTTTTAAACATCGCACTGTTTTAGTTATGGTATCTTTACTACAACCATTTAATACAAATTTATAATAAATACATATTTTACTAATTACTTTATTTAATTTTGAATTACTCTCCATTATATCCATAATCTTTAAACGCGGATGGCGTTTTGTCTTAGTGTATGTTCGGAACACTTCATCAGAAATCCCAGTACCTTCTAATAATTCAGTGGTAAAGCTTTATCTTCGCTTAAAAAGTTTACCAATAAAGAAAAGTTATTGTTATTTTGCATTGAGTTGTTCTACCTCTATTAAATTTAGTTATAATGTTCATCGTGTAAAACGTTTTTGAAATACCATCTTCTACACTTAGGATCCTTGATTTATCCGACTCACCAGTGACCCAGTTCCTCCAAGAAAATTACCTTCTGTGGCTCGAGGACGTGCTGTGAGTGATCTGTCTTTTCCACACATACTTCTTTATCTTCTTACTGGATTCCGTCTATTTCCAACTTTATATGAAATCGAGTTCCTAGTTAATCATCTCTTTAACATCCGGTTCTGAGTTGCTTCCCATTTTATACCTTTTTTCTTTAAATTCTTCTTGACTCCATCCACCCATTTCTGATTTGGTCTTCTCCAACCTCCTCCCATACACTTCCATTACGATTCCCCTTCTGGCGGCATAATCATTACCTCTTCTCATTTGATGCCCTACCACTGTCCTGTAGCTTCTGCCACCGTAGTCTTTTTTCCTTTATCTTTTTAGATATTTCTACAACGTTGGTTGTTCCCCTTATTCTTGTATTAATAACCTTGATGTTTCTCCTTGTTACTTCACACATTCATCTTACCATTCTAATTTATGTCATGTTAACTGACTACTGTTTTATAAACTACTCCCCTCTTTCTCGCATTGAATCTTCATTGACAGAGCACACGGGTGACTTTCTTCCAATTCTTCCATCTAGTTTGCTCACTTCCAAATCCATCATATCCTCTGCTGTGATGGTGGAACCTAGATATTTAAAATTCTTTACTTTATTCAGCTTTTACTCTTGCCTCTTCATTTCTTCCTTATTGTACTCCATGTACTCGGTTGGGTCTCCCTACTTTACTTTCTAGCAATCTTCGCCAGTTGTTAACTTTCCTTTGAACATCTTCCCTGCTGATACTGCGCATTACAGTATCTGTCAATATTTCTTCATACACTATCCAGTGTTATTTTAAAAGAACTAGCGTCTATTATTCCTCCATTGTCTGCTTCCAGCAGAGCCACATCAACGTTATGCATTATGCTTCCGTTTACCGCTGAGCTACAAAGCCCCAGAAATCCAGGCATCTGGTTAGCAAATTAATAAAAGTAACTGGTTGTTATTCAATATATTGCCAGATCAAATTTAGGCTTCGGAATTGGAGATTGGCTATATATGTATTGGTTTGTAAACCAAAATAGATGTAGTTTCCAAAGACTTCAATAAAACACATTATACTTGTCAAGTTTTGTGGCAGCTAAGTAGAAAAACTAAATACCAGATATAATATTTTTGCTGAATTAAACTTGTTAGTATATCATAACTAAAACATTAATGTTTGTGTGTTGTGATCTTTTTTAAAATTCACAGAAAATAGTCTTGAGGCACGTGATATGTTGACTACCTTTTCATTTCTTTTTGTTTAGATCCAGCAAATCCAAAGACAGAAAGAAAAAGAAAAAACACAGGAAAGGTGAATCATCTGAGGAATCAGAATCGAGCTCAGACGAATCGGACGACGATCGAAAAAGAAAGAGAAACAAGAAGAAAGAGGTATGGAAACGACTATAAATGTAAAATAAATTTTGGGATTGTTTTATTTTATTTTGTCTTTTAAACCTAACGCATTTCATTGTTTTGTTTACATGCAATTTTTATCTATCAGTGTTTTTTAAATATCTTATGCGAAGTGTCTGACGATAAAACTGCTTTTCAAACAAAGCGCTACCGAAAATAAGATAAAACTTAGAAAATTCGAGTTTTAGGTCGATTGCTGTTAAATTTGAAGGTACATTTTGAAGTAATGTTGGAATTATTTTATTTTGAGACAAAATATTCGAGAAGTTATACATTATACATATTAAAAATATATAAAAGGCTTTTTAAATGTAGGATTTTTTACGACTGTTAAATGTAAACGCACTATTCAGCTGATCTTTAAACAAACACAAAAATCCGAAAAACGGTCCCTAATTTCTCTTCTAGGTTAATAAGGAAATGTTATAAATATTTTGCCGTAATAAAAGTAGTCCTAAGGAATTGATAATAAATAAACAAAAGCCTTTTACAATCCAGTTTAATCCAGATATGCGAAAGACGTCACTAACATGTGGCCAACGAGCGGTACTCGCGTATTTATAACAGCACTTTTTCTATCATTTTTCAACGTACAGGGTGTCCAATTTTCGACACTTTTGCAGGATATCTCGGTTATCTTTAAAGGTAGAGAGCTGCTGTTTTCGCAATACTGTGCTACATTTTCGTGAAACGTATGATGCTACAAACAGAATTTTCATAGCCCCCTTGGTTTCGGAGATACTGGGCGATTTTGAAAATGTGTCATTTTCAAGCACCCCTCGTATCTCAGTTGCCTTTTAACTTATCGGTAAGGTAAAAACTGATATAGTTTTTTGCGTAGAATCCAGTGGCGTAGTAAATTTTTTCTAAAAGGAACGAATTTGAAGATGAAAACCAAAGTTGCATTTTTTAAATGGGACACCCTGTATTTTTTTGTTTTCATTCGATTGCCTTTTTTATAAGCTTTTTAAAAATATATAACTGTTGCTATATCTTTTGGACTTACTTCCGAATTTTACAATTAAAAAAAAATAATTTAATATTTCATAGTAAATTATGATATAATGATTTGAAACAAATGAATAGAGACATTTAACTAACATTTAGGATTATTTTTAAAATTTTATATCCCAATAATATATCTGAATCAAACTTTAAATATCAAAATTCACTGTTCCAAACAGATTTAGATAAAACAGGAAACAGATGTTTTTTAGTAAATTTAGAATATAAATGTAAATCATACTGTCCGGTAAATGACTATTTCCCGGACTAATTTGCGGCCGGTAAATCGAGCATTACAGTATCTGATACCGTAATGTGTTGCCTAGCAACGCTATCATATTATTGGTATTAGAAAGCAATTATTCGACAGTGACAAGCAAAAGACAATCATAATTAGCTATTGAAAACAATGGCTATAACATTGTTTAGGTGATGCGATTGTAGATTGCCAACTAATATTTTTAAATTTCAATAAGTAAAACTCAGCGACATACATACTTGGACTGCTGATATTTCATAAAATACATAGGTTGCGCAGAACTATTTAACTCCACTATGGGCGAAATCTCTGCCACAGGAACGCATGCGCAGTATACGAATAGCCTTGTTCCCGAATTCATCAACGACAAACCGATTCCAGTCGGTCAGCGCGCTCTCCTTGTTTAGATAACGTAGTTAAAAAAGGATAGTATTCTTAACCACGAGACGGGTTCGTCCGCCAGTAAATTCAAATAAACACAGCTTTATCTATGCAACGAACAAATCTAGATTCAGGAACGGAGCAGCAGCCGAAGTCCGTCCTCGGTCTGCTTCGGTTAGCTTCGTACGGGCTGCTTGCGTGGGCCAGTGTTGTCAGATTTCGGTTATTTCTCCCGATCCCATGAATCAAGTACCAAATCTCACGATTTTTACCTTTATAGAAATATCAACCAGCGAATCTCACGACATTGATCTTTGCAAATTGCAATTTGATTGCAATTGAGGTTTGAAACTCTGTTTCTATTTTCACATTGCACTTTCTCAATATACGTAGTTCAAATAGTTCCAATATAATCCAAATGAAATCCAAAATCTGAATAACGAATGGCGAATGTCAAGATCCCACTAAACAATTTTGATAACGATACCTTGGTGTTTTGGGAAAAAATTCATTAGTAAAAATCTCGGATGACTCTCTAAAATTTGCGGGTCGTTAGATTTGTTTTTCAGATTTTTTGCTTACCACACTCGAAAGCAGCAGTAGAGAGAACATTTTTTCACATTTGTTTAATAAAAACTCAACTACCTACGCAACAAACCTAAAGTGAAAACAATAGAAGGCTTTTTATATACCAAAAGTTTGTCAAGAGACAAAAATTGCTACGATTTTTGTATCACAAATAATACGATTAAAAGGTTAGGTTGTGGTCACGTATTTTATTTAGATAAAAATAAGATGGAAACTCCGGATGAATCACTTCTTTTTTTTTCTTTGTTTTGTGTTAGTTTTACACTTTTATTTATAAAAAAATATATTTCGTTTTTTATAGCACAAAGTGATAGATATTTGTTTAAGTTTGTAAATTTGCTTACTAATATTTTGATATCGTAAAATTTTTTTCAGTTTTATTAAAATAAATGATAGTAGAATAAGATTATTTAATCCTATTATTTTTACTTCCGGTGCAATCATTACAGGCTCGCGATTTATCACGAATTTCGGCGGTTAAGTCGCAAGTCGCAAGCACTCTCAAGTTTTCTTTTCATGACTTCTGGCAACACTGCCGGTAGCGTCAGCGCGTCTCCCTAAAGCAGTGTTGCCACGACACGGCAATTGCCGTGTTTTTACGGCTTTTCAAACCGAAGGCAGGTACGGCCACGAGCTTACTGTACTGCCGCGCATATAGAAACACGACTTTTTAGTTTAAAAACTCCAAACGCATACTTGGCCATTTATGCACGACAAAGGCTAAATATGAAGGTAAAAAAATGAGAAGCATTTTAAAAAATGGAGGGATTTGTTCATTCAGAATTGTTAATATATTTTAATTTTAAGGAAAGCTGTCAACAGTTTCATGAATATGCTAAAAATGACAAAGGTATTTTAACTGCCGCTGAGTGGAACAAAAATACGTGTTTAAATTTAAACCGTGAATAAAAAATCTCTTCCTTTGCCACGGCTTTTATTTCCTGTCGGTTGGCAACACTGCGCTAAATGCTATAGCGTGTTGGCGTGGCTGGTGCACAAGCGTCTACAGATCCCACACTAAAAATTTTGCTTTGTGCATCTGTGGTTGCATACGCTTCTGTTTTGGCGTTTTCGTTGTCACATTATACGGGCGAGCGTTGAAAATTACTAGTTTTGTAATACAAGGGCATTTAAAAAAGTAGATAATGTAATATGTATTTTATGCTTTACATCGCAGTCTGGACATTTGAAGTCACAAACTGTTTGACCATTTAGTATTGGTGTTTTATAATAAGAAAAAAAAAGAACTAAAACTAGTATATAAATTTTTCCAATGTTCTATTTTAAAAAATCTTTAGTTTACTACAGTAAATGCCTCCATTACGACCTAGATATATAAACTGTTAATACTATAGTAGACCGAATTTTGGACTTAAAAGAATTAAAAAATAATAAAATGTCTAAATCTCCTTATTATGACCACAGCTAGGCAGTAGTTAACTACTTTTTCTGTAAAAGTAGTCGTATTCTTACTACTTTTTTCTCCTAGTAGTTATACTCGATTATTTTAAGTCTGCATAAAATCAAAACGTAGTTAACTACTCAGTGCTAACTACTTAAGATATTTTAACTATTTTGGTGTAATTTAACTACTTTTAAAAATATTTAACTACATCCCTCTATATTACGTCATTACATGACATGTATGTTGACGCGTGCCAAAAATCTCGTTAGAACAAGTTCTCGGAAATTTCTCGTCTGACGTTTCCAGTCCAGTAAGCGATAAGCAAACCTAATATAGAATTTTCAGGTTTTAAAAGTTTTCAAAAAATCAAAATTTTTGATTTTTAAATACCTCGTATTCCTTTTACCTAATATGATTTAGTTTTGTATTTTTGTACCAAAAAGGAACTGTGTTAATAATTGATGTTCAAATTTAAGTCAGTGGACAGTTAACTTTACAATAAAGTTTAAATAATAAAAAAATTTATTTTATTTTAAATTTTTTTATTTGTTATAGGTTCAAGTCCTTTTTTTAATCATTTTTGTAAGTACAGCTACGGCACTGGTTTTTTGAGCCACAACGGTACATGTCTGGTTTGGTTTGTAGTTAAATATTGAACTTCTAACTACTTAGTAGGTAGTTAGTAGTCTAACTACTTAGTAGTTAGTATTCTAACTACTTTTTGAAGAAGTAGTTTAACTACCAAGTGGTTAAACTACTTTTATGATAAAGTAGTTAGTAGTAATACTCCACTACTTTTTCAAGTAGTTTGCCTAGCTCTGATTATGACATTGGCATTAAGAAAAATAAGAAGCTGACAACAATAAAATTGACGTAATAATGTTGGGTGGATATTTCAATTCAATATTAATAGTTAACATTAAGTGCTCATTGCATAATAAACTATTATTCTAAAGTTAAAAAAATTCCTTATTAACTGATTTTACCGCCTCTATCCATTGCTGCCTTTGTGCGGGGCACACGCTGCACGCCGTATAGGGACGGCCTTGTATAATGTAATAATTCCCTAAAACATTTTAATATCATACAGATTATACTTCAAAATATCTGCTACAACTACAGTTGGTTTAATAATTAATTAAATAAACAACTAGACAACCTGCTACCACAGTTAGACAACAACATTTACATATTTCATGAAAAGTACCTTTAAATAAATAAATAATAGCTCTAGCTTTTACAATGTTTTTTCACTATGCAATAATTGCACCTAACCTAACCAAACCAAAACAGAAACGTATGCAACCTTAGATGCACCTGCGCGATAGTAAAGCTAAAAACCTGAAAGCAAAATTTTTAGTGTGGGATCCGTAGACGCTAGTGGCTGGTGCTCGTGTCTCGTGTCGTTTTTAGTATCATTCTGGAATTAGTAAAGGGTGTATCGAAGGCATGTCTCAATTTGGCGTCACGAAAAAACCGTGTCGCCGTATTTCCACGTAAACATAATATTTACTGTGTTGAATCTAGACTGTAAAAGGGTTCTTGGTGGTATGTCGGCCTTTTCGCTGATGGAAATCTGCTAGCAACCTTTATTTCGCTTTGCGATTGCCGGATCCACACAGCTGGCTTTCACAGTTTTAATTTACGCGGGTAACATCCATATCTTTATGAAAAATATTTTTTAAGTTTTCGACCTATTACCATAAGTATTTCTACATGGACATCGGCGTATTAAACTAAAAATTTACTAAATCTTTCATAAATATGTGTTCTATGTGAACTGATATACCTACCACCATACACAAATATTAAGACCCGTCCTGTAACCTTTTAACTGCGCATGCGTTCCTGTGGCACTGCGCTCGTCCGTAAAGGAGTCATTCTTGGTTCAAGCAATATTAGTCCGTTTTAATCTGTATGTCGCTGGTAAAACTTTGTATTCGTATTAAAAAGGATTGTAAAGACAGTATGAAATAAAATATTATACGATACACGTACGTTAGGTCTAATTACAGTACTCGGTTATTTTCCGGACTCAGCTTCTGCGTCGCCTCGTCTGTAAAACAACTCTTAACTGTAATAAGTTACCTACTGGACTTATAACGTAAATTACTATTGTTTATCTCTATATATAAAAGAAGAAACTGACTGACTGACATATCAACGCACAGCCCACACCGCTGGGTCTAGAAAATTGAAATTTTGCACAAAGGTTTCTTATGTAACGTAGGCATGCACTTAGGAAGGGTTTTCTAAAATTCAACCCCTAAGGGAGTGAAACAGGGGTTCAAACTTTGTATGAAGAAAAAATATTAGACTCTAGACCCAGCGGTGTGGGCTGTGCGTTGATATGTCAGTCAGTCAGTTTCTTCTTAAATGTCTGTATTCATTTGTTTCAAATCATTATATCACGGCCTACCATGAAATATATCCTTTTTTTAATTGTAAAATTCGAAATTAATTTTAAAAGATATATATCAACAATTATATATTTTTAAAAAGTTTATGAAAAAATCAATCGAATGAAAACAAAATATACAGGGTGTCCCATTTAAAAACTGCAACTTTGGTTTTTATCTTCAAATTCGTTCTTTCTAGACAAAAATTGACTACACCACTGGATTCTGCGCAAAAGTTGTATAATGAATCAGTTTTTACCTTACTGATAAGTTAAAAGGCAACTGAGATACGAGGAGTGTTTGAAAATGACATTTTCAAAATCGCCCTGTATCTCGGAAACGAAGGGGGCTATGAAAATTCTGTTTGAATGTAGCACAGTGTTGCGAAAACTGCAGCTCTCTATCTTTAAAGATAACCGAGATGCCCTGTAAAAGTGTCGAAAATTGGACACCCTGTACTCCCATTGACAACTCAAACTTTCAGGTTTAAATGGAAACGCAATGCATATCTGAAAATTTAAGTTGTCCATGGCTGTACATATGCGGTATTTATATGCAAAGTTGATATTATTTGATACAAAAATGTTGAATTGAAGACGCCACCAAACAGAAAAACAAGTGCCCCCGTCATGTCAACAAAACAGTGAAAGGTTAGGGATTTATTTTGACCAGCATGACTGATTTTGCCAACAGTTAGAGAATGAAGTGTGAAAAAGTTCAGTGTAAAAAGTTGACCGTTAATTTTTTTAAAAACTGCTTGGACCTGTCAATATTTTTTTATATCTGTATACATTTTTACTTTACAACTTTGAAATTTTAAAAAGGACACCTCGTATATTACGAAATTTCCGAATTCCAAGAACAATTCTAGACATTTCATATGACATGCCATATGTAGTTAAAAATTTTCAGAAAGGTGACCTTTAAAAATAAAGTTTTTTTTCTATTTTATTGACTAGCGTGACATTAAAGTAGGTTAGAGATAGAATGCCTTGCACTTATGTATCTCAATTTTTTTATAGCCTCAAATGTTAACTTCCGGTTTAACCGGAACCGGAACAGTTTTTGTAGGAGGATAAAAAAACTAAATTGTTTGGATACTATAGCCTGTCATTTTAAGAATAACTCTATTTTTTTTTATGTTAATTTCTCAAAAACTGTTTAACAACCATATGCTATATTATACAGGATGTCCGAAAAGTCATAGTATCTTTGCTATTAGTAAAGATAGAGACACCAAATTTTAGCTGTATCTTATTGGTTAATAAATCTACTTTTTTATGTAATTTAACTTTTTCAACCCCTTTGAGGCGTGACGCTCGGAAGTTGAGGTCAAAAATTTTAATTGAACCCTGTGCCATGTGGTACCTAATTTTAAAGGTCTTCAAAACGAAACATTTTACCGCACACCTGAGGTCCGTATCTTAATTCGTTTTTAAATGGCAAGCCTATAAAAATTAAAAATCGTGAAAAAAATTGAATATTTAAGTACCCTTATTTCTCTTACTTTAAAAGTTGTTCAAAATGACCACCGTGAACTTCTTGGCAGTAATAAAGTCGATTTCGAATTTAGATACGGACCTCGGGTTTGCGGTAAAATGTTTCTTTCTTGAAGACGTTTAAAATGAGGTACCAACCGGCATAGGGTTGTATTTAAAATTGTTGTCCTCAACTCCCTAGCGTCACCCCTCAAGGGGGTTAAAAAAGTCAAATTACACGAAAAAGTAGATTTATTAACCAATAAAAAACACCTAAAATTTGGTATCTATCTTTCCTAATAGCAAAGATACTTGCCCATACTAAGACTTTTCGTACACCCTGTATACAGCATATCTAGAATTTAATATAATTAGAAATCACATAATATACATAGTGTTCTATTTAAAATTTGAATTTATGTGAACAGAAGGATACACGGCAATTTTTCGAATTTTTTTTAAACATGCTTTCCTAAATGATTTTTTTCAAAAATCTTTCTTTGAATAACGATTTTTTCAAGAGATTTTTTTTTTGAAACGGGTTGAGAAATTTTCAAAAACCACTTTTTTCGAAAGTAAAACGTTTGGAAAATAGATTTCTTCAAATGCACATTTTTCAAAAATAAAAACCCAACCTGAACAAATATTTCAAGAATAATATTTTCAGAAAATGATCTTTTGAAAGCTACGTTATCTTATGTTATATTTTCAACCAATGTTTTTTCGAAAAAATGATTATATTCGTACAGAAATGTTCTTAAAAAAAAATCGAAAAATGAAAGCGTTGAAAAAAAAATTAGAAACTGGTTTTAAAAAATATGATTTTAAAAAGAAATATTTTCAAAAAAATGTACTTTCGAAAAATATATTATCGAAAAATTTATTTTGGAAAACTTTTCGTATATCCTGAACAAAAAGCTGTTTCAGTAAAGTTTTCGCCTTGACAAAGTTAAATCAAATAAAAGAAGAATAAAGTGTAACTTTAATGACAAAAAGACTGACAATTTTCGATTTTCATATTTTTCTAAGCTGCAGCAAAACTCCCAAAAAATAGTTACAGACTTATACAGCTCTGCGTGAACCAGTAAACTGGCACATTTTTGTTAGTTAATTTTTCACTTTGCCGTTATCTGCGATAAAAAAATAATGTCACCGATTTTAGGACAAACAGTTATGAACAACAACATTTAATTTTGCGAAAACCAGTTACAGAACTCATCTATATCTTAGCACTACTTCATTAAATATTATATTTTTGTATTTTTTTTCAGTGTATAAATTAATTAGACCATTGCCGTCATAGCAAATTAATTAGGTACAAAACACACATTTGCTTTTTCTGTAAGTCTAGTCTTTTTATTTTTTACCATCAACCATGAGTTAATAGCATGCTGGCAAGTTTTTTGTTTAAAATAAGTAAACATTATTTTTTTGAACCTTGCGCATCATTATAGGATAGCCCGACTGGCTTTCATCGATAGTAAGTACTGGTTCAAAAGTGAAACATAGAACACTATCAATTGCATGCCAAAAAATACTAGGGATGTAACTAATATTCAATCGAGTCAAATACTTAATAACGGATACATCGTACAGGAAGTACTGCCTGAATATCAGTGTCGGTACCATAGACGTGACTAGAGAGGGGGGGGGGGGGATTGGGTGGATTCAGACCTGAAAGTTTCAATTGTCAATTGTACATATTTCTAGAATGAAAAACAAACACTAGAACTTTCAAAAAACTTTATTTTTGGTTGTAAATATAGTTGTTAAAAATTAAAATTATGTTTCGCGTGAAAAATGGCGCCCCTAAAAAAGTGCCCCAATAGGCGGACCGACCCTTCCGTCTTTAGCCACGCCTCTGGATCGGCGCTCTCCTCGCCTCTTCATAGGATGATAAGGGTACCAAAACCTAATTTTCGTTATATGCAAAAATAAAGTAAATTAACCTTTCTTAAAAGACGGGACGCATATTTTAAAAAATGCCCGTTCATGCTCTTTCGGTGACCTATTGCCTGCAATAAACTATTATTGACACCAGGTGTAATAAAACCCGGTAAATTTGCAAGAACTGTAAACAGGGCCGTAGTGATTAAAGTTTTCCGGCAATTTTCATTTGTTTTTTCTCAGTGGTAATTTAGGTAATATTTTAAATAACAAACATTTAGGGCATAATAGAGATATATAGTATCATATATTTTTATTCTTTTTTTTTTAGATATGTTTAAAAACACTTGGTCTTAGCAGGGGCGGCACCTTGAGTTTTTTTACATGTGGGTGAAAATTTTGTGGGCAACTAGTGATATTAACGAAACAAGCAAAATACACTTTTTTAATTAAGGAAGGTTTTTTAATAATGTGCCTAGTCTTGCCAAGAAATTATTTACCTACAAATAAACACCGCAAAAATCATAAAATATAGTAGGTACTGTAGTTTATTGAACATTGCTACTCTAGATGTTTATGACTTTTAGTATTACTTTTCTATGTGTTTTAGTCTAAGATTGTTAGCTTCTTCCCGTTTTCATATGTCTGCGGTCTGCGTCTCCTCAATAGAGGTCGCGCCTTGTACTAAAAGCATGATTATTCGTAAAATAAAATTAGGAAAGCTGTCGAAACTCCGTTTTCTTTAATAAATACAATACTATCGTCTAGACATAGTAATACGATCTTGTAGTAGATGAAATTGCCAATAATTTTTAAAATTGCCAATACGCTTTTTAGAGCCGATCTGATTTTTTAAATAACAAAAATTTAAAGAAAAGTCTACCCGAACACAGCCTCGAACCCACGACCTCTTGGTCCACTCGCTGAGACTCTATCTCTGGACCACGCTGCTAATGTGGGAAAACCCGTGCCGATGCCGATATATTTAATGACTAACATTGGCGTGGCTGAGAGATCTTATTTCTTTGTTTAGCCGCTAATTATTAATAACACATTAATACAATGCGCATATTAGGTACCTACTTAGTTTTTCTTTGTCCAACCCAAATGTTTTGAAAGAGTATATTTCGTTTCGTGTGTATTTCCATAGTGGGAGTGTGGCGCGATATTATTGGTGGGCCGTCGACAAATTTTGTTTCTATTTAAATTTCTAACGCGCGTATGTCTGTTTCTATCTTAGTTTTAATGAATTTATATCGTCCATATATACCAATGAGGCCAATTTAAAATACGACCCAGCCCGGAGCAAGCTTGGATCTCTTTCGACGATGGCTTGGCTTGACTCTTTCTTGGGGAATTTTGACATGGAACTTGCCTTTTTTGAAAGAAAAGTTTGGTTTTGAAAAGTAAATTATTAGGTGGATCATTGAAAATAACTGGTTTGCTGCAAACAGACTTGGCCTGAACGCGAAAAAGACAGAAAATATGGTGTTTACACTTCGGAAAATACCAGAAGATGAGGCCGCAGGTACTGCTGTGGTGGGATTCTTGGGTGTCCGCCTTGACCACGCGCTTTTATTCGAGAGGCACGTTGATTTCACGGCTAAAAAAATGACTAAAGCTATCTATCTCTTAAAAAATCTACAAAAGACTGTAGAAAAATCAGTGATGATGATGGTGTATCATACATTGGTACAGTCAGCAAGCAGTTATGGGCTGCTGGTGTGGGGTCACACGGCCCAAGCCGGCAGGATCTTTGGGTTGCTGCGCAGAGCAGTAAGGATAGTTGAGGGTTTGGGATATAAAGATGATGTAAGAGAGAATTTTAGGAGATTGAGAATATTAACCATGCCATGCAGGTATATTTTCGAATGCCTAATCTATATGAAAAGAAATTTGAACAACTATAGTCTTCGTGCTGACCATGGATTTATTAGGACTGGATACGGGATGATTTCACATTATTTGAAGCCAAAACAAACCATTCTAAACGACACTGTAAACACAATTTGTAAACATTGGCCACATCTTATTTTACCTTGTATTTTTGTACAAAAATACGTTAGAAGCATCACAAGATTTACTAAAAGTAATAAAAGCCCCAAAATATTGTATTTTTCTGCTAAATAGTAATAAATTTAAGTTAAATAGGTTTTATTATTTATAGGTTATGTTATGTTAGGTTATTTCTAAAGGCGTTTATTTAAAGTCGCTCTGAGTCATTTATAAATCTATATAAATCTATACGTCGCACTTTTTCTTTTCTAGTTCATTAGACAAAGACGTACGTGTAACCGAGCGTTCGCAGACGTTTTTCCTAAGCACCCAGCAGACAACAACACTTCTGAGCTCCAACACTCCAATGCTATTTTATCTTTCTACTACCATTCTTGATTCAATTACGTAGTAATTCGTAGTCTTGTCTATGTTCGTAGTTCGTAAACTGCTCTCTCAAGAGAATAACAAACAACAAAATATTTATATTATATAAGGCTTCACGTTCGATACGCTCACAGTATACGGATATCGAATCCATATTATAATAGATCCATGGTGCTGACCACCACAATCATGATACTAGGAAAAGGTTAGATGTGCATGTCAAGTACCTTAGATTAAAGAGGTCTTGGAATGCCACACTTTATTATGCTCCAACCTTCTTTAACAGATTACCCGAACGAATTAGAACTTTAAATGAGAAAACATATGCCCAATCAGTAAAAGATCTACTAATTGTAAATGCATTCTATAGCATAGATGAATTTTTGTCAGCAAATTTGGTCTAACGTGTAATGTGTAAAACCAGGCTTTTGTTTCCTGAAATGTACCTAATATTATTATGTAAAGTTAAAATCTCCAAATGTTTAATTTTTAAATTTTTATTGTGTTAGTATTTGTGGTACTGATGTTTTTACATTGTATGTAGTACCGTCCTTTGACTTATGTAAGAAGTTTATACTTTGATAGCATCAATAAATTTTACTTTACTTTAAATTTAGGTGGGTCATTGACCAAATGACCTTATGGGCTAAAAGGGCTTGAAGCCCTTTTTCAAGTCACAAGCCTTCAAGCCCTGCCCAGCTCTGGTGATACCATTGCTGCTGATATTATTATGGGGCATACGGTTTTACGCTTTCCCCCTATTGCTGTTATTTTTAACCCAATTTAGCATATGTGGCATCAGGTAAAATCAATTGTTAGAGCAGAAACACTTCTCCGACTTTAAGTGCAAGTGTTGTGACATTAATTAGAAAAGTTGTCTATAGCATTCCTATAAAAAGTTGGAAAAATTTGATCAACCATGTTATTAAATTCGAAGATCCTATTTTTCATTTACTAATGACATAGAGCCACTTGTTTTTTTATGTAGATAAAAAACGACAGTGACAGCGAAACCGAATGAAATCTGTAATTAAATTTAAGTAATAATTTTTTATTGTGAAAATGAATCGAATATCAGAAATCAGTAAACAATGTTTTAATCATTCGTAATTTAACAAGATTTAATTTTTTCCAAAATTATTCCGGATTTAAACCACTCCGACTCTGGCGCCTTTTAAAAATCTTGAAATATTTATATTTACATTTTTATTGCGGTACTTACCATCTTGTCAAAAGGCAACGAAAAAGCTTGAAACGAGATTTAACAATAATATTGTATTTCCTTGCCCGCACACATAGCTACAATAATACTGTTAATATTTCTGCTTCCCCCCATATCACGGGATGATATTTTAGAAAATTCGGATTTTCGACAATATTATTTTTTGATTCGACAATATGTCCCGAAAACTATGAATAATGTTGCCATTAATAGATATTGTAAATATTATTGACAATAACTTTGTGTATGTGCGGTTAGCCGTAAGAAATTTTATTATTGATATAATGATTAAAGTTCAACAAAGTTGAGTAATCTCTACTTTAATGTGTTTGATTCATTGATTGGAAGATACAACGGGCTGCGGTTTAAACATCCTCTTTACCGCAGCCAATGAGGGTTATCGCTATCCCTGTTGGTTGACCTGGATACAATGTATTTAGTTTATATTATTATTTCCACGAACACATTTAATTCAAAAAAAGTGATATTTGTTGTATGTAGTGCTAATAAATATAAGTCCGGTGAAGTGCAACTCACGCACCGAGGACCCCGAGTAATACATATGTTGCAAAAATAAATCCTTGCTAGGACAGTAGGAAAAATGTACCACAATTGCATTCTAAAAATTGAAAAGAAAAACTTATATTATTCAGGTTTGCTTGAGCAGATAACATTTTAAAAGTTAAGTTATTAACTAGAACCCTTGATGCACGAGGTTCAACTTGTAACTGAGCGAATTTATTTTTCGCAGAGTGCTGGGTCTTGTAAAATACTCAAGAAATCATAATTTTCAAGATTAGATCGTCTATAGGGGCAAGACCTATGATTTTCTAAACGAATCAAGCCTCGAAAGCTTTCGTTCTGTCTTCACAGAGATTTTTTTAACAAAGTTTGCAGCAAGAATTGACAATATACCAAATTGTAATATATAATATACTAAAATTTAGATATGCAACCTCATTGCCTGGAATCATCGCGCATAGTGATCTAGTTTTCATACCCTGGCGAGATAAAGAACGCATTTGCGGATTTCTTTCGTGGGGTGTACAGCATCCCCACTAAACGAAGGCACTCCGAGGGTGATTGTGCTTCAAGCTCATTTATATCGCTTGATAAGCGATCAGACCAAACTATTATCAAGGTTTCGAAAGAGTTGAAAAATGAAACAACCTGTGGCCCTGATGGCTTATCTTCCTTTTTTATTGAGGATTGTGTTTCGGCATTACTAAAGCCCTTAAGGGGTTATATACAGTCAGAAGGCCTAAAAAAAGCGATTTTTCAAGAATTTTTCCTGAGAAGACTTGTAAATTTATTAATGTAAAAATTTGTACACATGTTATGGTAACTTTTAGCTGTATTTTAAGATTTTTGTAATTGTAAAAATAATAATTTTGAAAGCTGCTATAGCTGATCTCCAGAAGTTCCTCTCAAAAAAGGCATCTTGCTGTGACAACGATATCTCTGGACTGGATCATCTAATATGAAAAACCAAACGGATTTCGTTAAAGTAATGTATAATCTTCTAATTAACGGAAGGAATAAGCAAAATAAAAATTTTTGACAAAATGGCGGCTTCTCAAAAAAAAAAAAAGAATTTTGACCAAAATTTTGGCCTTAAAGTGTTTATATAAAAAATATTTATCTGTGAGAAAAAACCTTGCGTTAATTAGTAAAAAATATACTTAAGAAGCTTGTGTTAAAATTTGAGACTTTTCCAAAAAATCTTCGTCACCGACTTTAAAAACACAGTTTTGAGAAAAACGCGTTTAAAGTTTCAAAAGCACTTCACATAGCGTACAATCGCTCTGACACGTCTTTCCAAATATGCGTGTAACTTCGAAAATAATCGCCGGATTACCTTGAAATTTTCTGTGTGTGTACTTCAATATATGTACATTACGAAAATGGCATTAAAAAATCGATTTTTTGAAAATTCTAACTGTATATAACCCATTAACCTATATAGAATTACTCCCGTATTTAAAAAGGGCGAAGTAAACGAAATCTCTAATTATAGACCAGTATCGATACTATCGGCCTTTGCGAAGGCCTTTGAAATGTCTGTGTATGACTGTGTCTTTCTTCAAGTTAGTTGGCTTGATATCACTGAGGCAACACGGATTTTTAATGATCGGAGTACTATTAGTAACTTGGCATGTTTCACTCAATTCACTGGTTATGCATTTAGAAAGTCATATGCAAGTTGACACGGTCTACAATGATTTCTCGAAGGCCTTTGATCGAGTTTATCACTCCATCTTATTAGACAAACTGGCTACTGTGGGCTTCAGTGACAACATAGTGTCATTTTTTGAGTCCTATCTGACTGATAGGGTACAGTATGTGGAGATCCGTGGTCATAAATCCTATAAATTGAAAGCCACAAGTGCCGCTCCCAAGGTAGCAATCTCGCCCCGCTAATTTTCTCACTTTATCAATGATATAGGTAACGATATTTCAAGTTATGTTCTCCTGTTTGCGGACGATCTTAAGCTCTTTCGAGTAATTAATGATCAAACGGATTGATTTGCATTACAGCAAGACTTAGAAGCCCTCAAGCGCTGGTATGATACACATATCTTACGCTTGAATGTTGAGAAGTGTTTTGCTATAACTTACTAAAGTGGGCAGAATTCTATACATTTTGACTATAAGCTAGACAACGCAGTTATTGAGCGATGTAGTATCTGTAAAGAACTTGTAGTTCCTATTTGTCAATTTCGGCTAGTTAAAGAAGGATAAGTAGTGAACTTTAGCAGAGTAGTACAAGGTTATTAAATCTAGATAACCATAAAATAGCGCTTAGAAATTATCTGTTCGGTGAGATGACAACATAAATACAGGACACTGAATATTTAGGCAATATTTTTAGTCGGATATATTCTTTATTTCGTATCTGGCGAATATCCGTTAAATCTTTAAAAATACTATTAAACTTACCATAGAACCATCTGAAAAAATGCTTTACAGGGTGACTGAATTTTAGTAGTTTGAGACCGGGTAGACATCTTTTAATAAACAGTTTTTAAACAAATTCCCTTTCATATTGAGGGGATAATTTGATAATACCTACCTTAATGAAAAATATTTTCACAGTCTATATATCTGAAGAAGTAAAGGTTCAAGAATATCACCCTGTACAAAATTTATTTTTTATTCTTATACTGCCAGCATTTATCTTTAAATATCAAACGTAGTTTAAGGCATTTTTTCTAGTTCTGCTTAATTTTTTTTATGTTATAGTTTTTGGTTAACTTTCAGATTATCTTAAAAATACACACCTTTGAAATATATTTTAATTACTCTGAACAATTGTAGAAAAAACTGTAATGTAAGGCACTGACTGTTTTTATGTAACGGTATTCAATGAGATAGCTACAATATTTCTTTTTTTTTGCTTCACAGAAGAAAAAGTCTAAGAAGAAGAGAAGAGATTCCTCAGAGAGTTCCCACAGAAGGTATGCTTTCTAGTTTTTTTTTATATATTTTTATATTTTATATATTCACCTTATTCTCAATGTTCATGATTTTTTTAGATTTTTCTAAGCGATCCGTTTGGTGATAAGGGTGGGGGATGGCAATTTTTAAGCGTTTTCCCGAAAATTAAAAAAAAACGGCATAAAAAATACATCATAATGTTGAATTTGTGCTTCAATAAGCTTTCATTTTGACACCCTAGTTGATGCCATTAATTTTTTTTTCATTTCCCAATATACTCCCTGAAATTAATCCCCAGAATCAAAATTTAACTTTTTATACTTCACGTCTATAATTGGGCCACCACACTCTTATCTGTGCTATCAAGTGTTTGGGTTTCACCGACGACTAAAAATAAACATAATTCGGCTGACCCAAAAACCAAATTATATTGAAATAAAAATGATCAAGAATGAGCTACTTAAAAATTACAAAATATTAAAAAACACAACTTTTTAATCAAGCAAAATCGTACTAGAAATAGAATTTGTCCAGATGGCTTCTTTTAATCCAAGGAACATATATATTCCCCATTTATGCTCTCTATGTGTAAATAACAAGTAGCCTTTTATCCAAACATCTCTGAAAAACGTATGATTTTACTATTTTTATCTTTTTAGTTCTCCAGAGATAAAAAGAAGCAAAAGGGATGAGAAAAAAGGCCAAGACAGCAAGGCAAGAGAAAAAGAAAGGGAACCCCGGAAAGAGAAGGATTCATCAAAAAAATCTAGGCGAGAATCAGAGTCATTGTCGAGGGAACGGAGAAGTCGCTCGAAGGATTATTCGAAGGATAGATCTTACAAGAGATCACATCGAAGCAGGACTCCAAGAAAATACTCCAGAGATCGAAACGGACACAAAAGTGATGACGACAATGAAAGAAAATATAAGAAATATAACAAAGACAATTATAAATCAAGGAGGTCTGTCTCCATAGAAACAAGAAAGAAGTCACCAGAGCGAAAAAGAAAATCGAAGTCTAGGAGTAGATCGCCGATAAAAGATAATCGTAAGTCCAGATCTCCATCGCCAAATAGAAAACGAAGGCGAACAAGATCTAGGTCAATGGAAAAACCCAGAAAGGAACCTGAAAAAGATAAAAGGCCAAGGGAAAAGTCTGATGAGAGTAGGGGAAGACGAAAGTCTCGCTCCCGCAGTCGGGATAGGAAAGAACGCAGAAGGTCCACTGACCGCAGGAATTCTCGAAATTTAAGTAAAAGCAGGTCTTCTTCAGTCAAAAAGAGAGATAGATCCGACTCCCGATCAACTTACGGGCGTAGAAACAAGAGCAAATCACCTACCCGCAAAGAGTCCGGAGATAAGGGCCAAGAAATTAGTAAAAGACGGGAGAAGAGAGATGATAGTAGAGAAAGAAGGGAAAGTAGCGAAAGACCTGTGTCGAATAAAGCGCGATCTCCTAAGAATAGTCCTGGAGAAAGATCAAAAATTTCAAAATATTCTAAAGACAGACAATTGAGCCGTAGCAGGTCAACATCGCCAGTTGCGAAGAACTCAACGCCCGTTTTTGATAAAAACAGTAATAGACGAGATAGAAGTACCGATAGAAAAAGGCACGAAAAACGAAGAAGCAGATGGTCCGTTGATAGAAATGATAGTAGAAGTATTGAGAAAAAAGAAGAAAGACATAGGAGCCGAAGCAACGACAGCAAAAAAGAAAGTAACAGCTTAGACAGACGATGCATTCGGAGCATAAGTACTGATAGAAAGTCATCGAGGAAGCCTGATGATTCCCCAATGCGGTCTCTTACACCAACTGAAAAGAGAGTTACCAAAAGCCCTGAGAAGAAGAGGTCAAAAACCAAAAGTCCTGAAAGAGAAAAGAGAATTAGGTCTCCTTCTCCAGTACTAAAGAGAATTAGGTCGCCTTCTCCAGTACAAAAGAGAATGAGGTCGCCTTCTCCAGTACAAAAGAGAGTTTCGAGAAGCCCTCGCAGCAAAAGATCCGGTTCTCGTAGTTCTTTAGATACCACCAAATCTAAAACCAAGGGAGAAAAATCCCGTGAGAAATCTCCAAAAACTAAAAAACCTATGCCTGTGGTGAAACTAAGGCAGTCTTCAAGTGAACCAGAGCAGTCTGATAAAAGCGACAAGGAAGAACCGGAGCAAATTGATGAGAAAGAACTTAGAATGTTAAGATTGTTAAAGAGTGGATTAGCTGCAAAAGCCAAAGAAACCTTGGAAAAAAAGAAAGAAAGGAATGAAAATGCGCCTTGTTCTCCAAAGAAAGTGGTTCCAAAAGAAGTTATTCATCCCGATTTGTTTGATATCAAGGTATGTCTAAGAATTGAGTAAAAATTTTGTGAATTTATTCATTGTGTAGTGTTTTTATCATCACTAAATTATTTTTTTCTTTAGGTATTGCCTTTGAGAAAAGAAAAATCACCCCAAATTAATAAAGACGATTTTGATATTAGAAGATCAAATAGTCGAAGCAAGAGCAAATCCAGATCAAGGTCTAGGAGTGCATCTAAAGAGTCTAAAGAGAGGACTAGTAGATCTAGAAGTATAAGCAGAAGTTCATCGCGCTCTTCTGAAAGGTAATATACAACAAGATTTAGTAATGTCATATATAGTAACATAAAAGAATTTTGCCTTTGTTTTTTTTTATTTTTCTTTAAAGTTTATAACTTTTACTTCAACACAAGCGGTCTTTAAAGTTAATAATAATTTTAAATTTTGACTTTACAGCTTTAACAAATTGCCTTTAATAAGCCGAATGTTTGAATTTCGAATTATAAAGATTGAATACAACAATTAAAATTAATTTTTGTAAAGGGTGTTCAAATTTAAGGTTGTTTTTGGAAGTTGGAATAAATCGCAGTAATTACTTAATTACGATATTTTTATTTTAAAGTAAAATATAAAGATGGCTGTTAATAATGGAAAAGAATATCGGGCAACTTACCTCATCTGGCTCTTTGGCCGGATATTATTCTTTTGGAAAAATTTTGGATGACTTACGCATAACTGTGGCGATATTTTTGCGTTAATGTTATCCCGAAGATTCTGAATCGTTTGAGGGTTATCAGCGTAAACTTTTCCCTTCAGGAAACCCTGTAAGTGGAAGTCTAACGGCGTTAGATCACAGTACCTTGGCGGCCAGTTAATGTTTCCTCTTCGAAGTGACGGCTCGTGACATCAGAATCTGACAGTGCTGCTGCATCTAAAATACCGAGAAAAAAACTGCACCGATATTTTATTCTGCGATAGCTAAGAAAATATTTTTTAACTTAAATGGACCAAATCACTAACACCACTAGTAGTCCAGTGCGAATTTCCTCCAAAAGACGTCAGAAGGTCAGCAAAAATAAATGTCAATCTTCATGTTAATGTAAAGCTTAACCTAAAGTCGAACAGGTTTGTTTTTCTCGGAAACAGTCAGAGGGGAAGCAATCGAATTTTTTGGGTTGATAGAGGAATAGTGCAACTAGCTTCGATAAAACATTCAGTTATACAGAATGTTTGGTTTCGGAGCTATTAAACGCCAAAGTCGAAATTTCCGCGATTTCCCGTGAAATCGGGAACAGGTCGCAAACGTGAATTAAATCGATGTAAATTTTCGGAGGTTGTAGAGGACCCGTAGCTTCAGAACTCTATTGAAACTGGTGAGGATCGGAAAATGGTAAGTAATTCTTTAGGTCGAAAAATGCCATTGCAGGGCCCTCTTTTGTACCTAATAATTCGAAAACATAACGTTGGATCGAAAAACGGTTTCATAAGTGAATGTTTAAAATCTCAAATACTTTGTTTTTGCAATACATTTACCTAAACCTAAATCACTGGAAAATGAATATTTTTGTGAAAAACGGGAAATTCCTATTTTGACCCAAATATTTCATGGTTTTTAATTTTTTGTGGGGTCAAAATGATTGAAATTAAAATTCCATATACGTCATCGGAAAGAGCTCATCGAAATACATAATATCCATATTCTTTAGTTTCTTCATTCCTTATAGAAAGGGAGCAATCGCTGATTAAATTTCGATTTTTTGACTTTTTTTCCCCTCGACATCGGTACATTTGAATCACTCTACATTTTTTCCTATCTAATTTTTTCCCAATTTTTCCACACTATCTTATGAAGGGATAATCACATTTTAAAATGAATACCGAATTGGTCATCCAGGGGCGTTTTTAAGGGATAAAAACGGAATTTTCTTGATTTTTGACAAATCCTATTTTAAACCGACTTTATTATTCATTATTTTCCTTGTTTAGTGATTGTTTTTAGGTTTATTTTATCCGCTAATTATCTAAGAATATCTCCCACTAATTTAGGTCGCTTATTTTTTCGTTAAAGTTATAAATAAATAGGTTTATTTGCAAAATTGAAAGGTTCCTGGGCCGATTTCGGCTTGAAATATACATGAATAAGATTTTAGGGACCTTCTGCTTTAAGTGCAGGGATATTTTTATGGATTTTTCGATGACCCTACAACACTGGAATTCGCCATGTGTACTCATTATGAGTCATAAAAAACACTTTTGACGACACATGGGATCACGTTTTAAAAGTTTCGAAATTCTCGCGAAAATTTGCATATATGTGTACAGAGAATATGGAAAAAATATTTCAGATTTATTTGGGTTATATGCATATTCCCTATTGCTGTACTCGATAATTAATGCTTTCAGAGTTTCCGCAATACTTTCATTTACTGCAGCAATGTTTTCTGGAGAACTACCACTACGATGATGATAAAGACACTGTCTTGCACCTTGTACTATGGCAATTTCCTCAAATTTCTTTAATAACTTAGCAATAGCTGTTTTGGATGGAGTATGGTTTCTTCAAAATTCCCCACAGCATTTTCTTACTGTTTCAGCTTAACTTTCTCCATATTTTTAATAGGTTTTTATTATAAACACGCCTTGCGCCGTGTCGCGTTCCGTAATTAAACAACTTGATGCTTTTACTATAGAAATGTTAAATGTCACACGCCAGATAACTACGAAAAAATGTGGCGCGTAACTTAAAAAGCAACCTCATATTTGAACACCCTTTATAATACAAACACAAAACTAATAATCTTAAGCATACAGACCTTCTTGGTGGATATTTATATGGTTTCGTTTACATCTCCTCCAAAAGAAATTTATTTTAGTTCAAAACACAGCAAATCCAAAAGTAGATCTGGATCGTCAAGCAGCAGTCGTTCAGAAACCTCTCGATCGCGCAGTCGCAGTAGGTCGAGCTCATCACGCTATTCGTACAGCTCGAGCTGTTCATCGAGGAGATCTCGCTCAATATCAATACCCAGACGGCATGGCTCTCCCAGTTTTCTGTCAAGAAGAAGAATAACCAGGTAATTTTAATAAAATCGATTGTAGTAATTTTGTAGCAAATGATTTATAAAACTATAATAATATTATGTTTAAAACTTAAAGAATAATCTGTCTGCTGAGATGCCTCGAGTAAATTTTGATATTTTTCTCAGCGTTTAAATTTTTCTAAATTGAGGTTAAGAATATATAAAAAATAAATGTTTATAAACTAGAATATAAACTTTACACTTGCACGTAATAAAAGTGTGGAAGTAAAAAGTTCTGATACTCTAAAACCGTACTAGTAAATCTTTTTGAAATATTACAATATTATGCCAGTCAGTGAGTACAAAACAAGGCCCTTGCCTTACATAAGGTGGGGTAGAAACGTTTTGATATGTGACCTAGGTCGGGATCTTGGAAAAAAACCCAAGTTTTAGACCTTGAGGAGATGCGAGCTGCCATCTCGGATTAAAGGTGCTAAAAATTGTTTTATTTTTAAATAATTCCTCAACGGTTGATCCTACGACAAAAATGCCTATGTACAAACTTACAGAAGACAAAATGCCATAAATTTTTCGTATTAACATTGTTTTTTTAGGTATAATATGTAGCGAGTTGCAGCGGCGAAAATATGAACATTTTCCCAAAATATAAAAAAGTCCCAATTTTTTTTATTTAAAAAAATAAATTGCTGACTATTTAGTACATAATTATATTAATTTTGTAAACTTAAAATAAACTCATTTCCACACCACCATGAGGTAGAGTAAATGGCGCGTTTTTTTTATTGTGGTATCCCCAGTTAGCCGAATCCACGGTGTCAGTTTCATAGTATTATATGGCACTTGAGCCTTGCGAAGGGCCTTAGGCGGTGCGGGTCCTTTTTAACGGTCTGAGCTGGTTAGAGTTCACGTCTTCATTGTAGCCTCCGTCATTAATATCATCTAACTCACTTGCATCTTCCATTGATAAAATGTCCTCTTCTTCGTCGTCGCTCTCGATTCAAACCTCTGGTGCATTTTCGCATAATTGGACATTACAGAAACAGAATGCAGACACCATAGAGCACTTCAACCCAGCTTTTCTGCAGCCACATGCTCCGCCGGTGGTGGTTTTTCTAACATTGTTATTTGAGCTAGCCCATTGGTGCCAAGTTTCTAGCCCCAGCCTTCTGAATTTTTTTAGATTCCATACCATTTTCGGACTTGGTGATACGTCCTAAACGCATGATACGGTTCAGCTTGCTTTGTTGGTGGCAAAGAAGCAAGACTGAATTTGCTTTTTATTGTCGATTTTGCGAAACGTTGGCAGCTAACTTCTTCCAAGGTTTGTTTTTCCATGTTGCCACCATACAAAGCAACTAGAAAGCGTGCTCCAGCGTTTGTGATATCTTCTGGTTTGGTATCCTGATGTTTGAAGATGAATTGCATTAAATCTTTTGTTTTTTTTTTTGAACAAGCGAACAAAATTTGTTTTTTCCTGGGTTGAAGAGGGACAATGTCGTCTCACAGCCACTAAATGCATGGAGAAACAATGTTTTCAGCTGCGTCTTTACGTCTGAAACTATTTGCGGAATATAGTCTTTCAGGAGTTTGCTTGTCCCAGGTTTGCAAGGGTAGACATTGCTTTTCGGTGGTGCTAGCTGTCAGCAGAACTAAAAGATCGATGTTTTTGTCAACTACAAAAACAGCATCAAGTTTTGAGCTCAAGCCATTTGGTCATACGCATTTTGCCAGGTTGGATTTGGGACCTAAGCAAACCCAAGAAAAATGGCAGTTGCCGATTTTTTTTTAAATGTTTAGATTTCCGCCGTTGTACCTCAGTGCGTACACAAAAAGTGTAAGGAATTTTGTTTTGTTTAAGTTTGTATATAAACGGTTTTGTTGTAGGATCAACCGTTAGTAATATATTAAAAAAGAAATTTTAGCACTTTAAATCCAAGATGGCGCATCGCGCTTCCCCTCCCTAAGGTCGAAAATTTGGATTTTTCGTTTGGGTTCCGACCTAAGCAATATATATCAAAATCGTTTCTACCCCACCTTTTGTAGGACAAAAATCCCTATTGAGTGGATTATAAAGAAATCAAAATGCAGTTCATTCTAAGGATGAAAATTGCTTTTATTTTTTTGATATTCCGAAATTGTATCTATTTTTTTATATATTCACTGACGGGTCCAGTTCGGCCGAAATAATTTACAGACGCTCCATTATTGAAAAAAGCTTTATAAGAACGAAAATCGCTGTAAAAAAATAAATTATTTTAATTTGTGTTTACAATGTTTTAAATATAACTGATAAATTAAAATTATTTTTAAAATTTTAATTATATGATTGATGTTCCGCTAATTAGGTTAATTGGTACACAGTTTTAATCTAATTTAGGTAAAAAAGTATTTTTTTTTGTAAAACTGAAATGAGTTTAAACATTTTTTGACATTTGCAAACTGAAAAAAAAAATGTCATTCGTCACCTTAAGCAAATAATTATATACAGACAGGGTGTTATAAAATTCACTGTATATTTGTATATATTGGAATGGGTGACTCCCGGGGTAGTCTGCAGTCATTCTCAATACTTTTTCCCTCAAATCGCACATTTATTTTTAAAAATTCCCAAATACCGGCCCTTATTCGACGCTTTTGAAAAACATGACATTTTCATAGGCTCTTATCTAAACAAAAAACCAAATGATCCAGTCGGGACATTACCAAACCTAAATATTATCGTGACATCTCATTTTACTTGTTAGTGAAAACCGAACATAATCCAGAGTATTTTTAATTCCACAGACGCATTTTACCAAAAATGTCTATTTTAATTTCATAGCAATTTCTTTGCTTAATATTGGAAAATATGGACCACTCGTGAAATCGGTTGAAATTATTGCAACCAGAACGAAACAGGTTATGTTATACCACAACACAAAGAATAATAATAATTATGACCTATATTACGTTATTATTGAGATAAGCGTTATTCCTACTAGCTTGAACTTTCTGCTCAAAAAAGGGTAAAATATCAAAATGAAAAACACTAATTGAGCGCAACTAAACAGTATTTTAAAATTATAACCAAAATTCTTTCATTCAGTATTTATCAAAAAAAAAACATCTGTTTTACACAGCACGTTCAGAAAGTTGTTATTTTCCCTTTTGTCAAGAAAATTATCGTAACTTACCGATTTTTTTGAAAACATCCCCTAAATGAGTTTTTCTAAAGTCAAGATGTATCTAAATCGCTTTCATGCACCCGCAGACGTTACATAATTCGTAAATATTATTACTGTTAAATTTAATTTAGTTTTCAACTCTATTTGGCTAATTTAAATAGCACTGTAATCAATGCGCAAACTAGATAAAGCAGCAAAATATTAGTTAACAACGCATCGACGAAGATCATTTTCTAGGTAGCAAAAAGAAACTACATTATTATTTAAAACTAACTTCTAAAGAAAAATTATTGATTTCATAATAGGCACGCGTGTTTGTATTGTTGCCTATGCAGTAGTGTACGTTGAAATAAACAAAAACCAGACAGGGATAAAATTATTTCAGTCATTTATATATTTCAACGCTAGTCGCAGGAAGTTTGTTCTTGTTTCATATAAATGCGAATTGCAAAATTAGCGAGAAAAACAATAAACAGATTAAATTGCTGAACTCTGCTATTATTTTCACACAACTTTTTCCTTTCTATTATGCAACAATAACTATTGGTAGTTTTTTTTGGATTACCTATGTTTTGTTACGTCAGGGGTAAAAGTATTTGAAATAATTAGAATATGTTGTTTAATAAATAAATAACTTTTTAGTTTTTCAGTGCTGATAGTAAAAAAAGCCGTGGATTCTTTAATGCATTGTGTTTTAATTAGTTAGTGGACCGTTTTTACATTAATGGCTATACCTACTGGTTTGTTAATGTTTATAAGTTTAACGTAAACCCTAACTATTTCCTTTGGTAAACTTTCTACAGGAAGTGTATTTTACAGAGATTTTACTCTAAAAGTAACAAACACATTAGTTTTCGTTTTGATAGTGCGGATAGTGGAAAAGCAGCATGGAATCGTTGTGTTTAACTTCTGTTAATTTTAATTATTAGTTGAGTGCTCTTTTTTGCATTAATGACTGTACTGTGTTGTTCCTGCGTATTTGTTAACCTAAAATATTTTCAAAAGAAGTGTGTATTAAAGGATTTTTAATTTAAAGGTAACAAAAATATTATTTCTTATGCTGACTTGTAGCATAGAAAAAATTATTGATAGAATTGGCAACCTATTTGTACTACGTGTTTCTTGTCAGTAGCGGGTACAATCGCGTCGGTTAGAGAAAGTTTTAAGGGGCAATTACTGGATTATTTATTGGGATGCGCCATTTATGAATTTTTTTCTCCCAATCTGAATTCATACCAGGATTTACCAATTTCAATATATGCAGTGAATTTAATAACACCCTGTATATGTTCCATAAGCTTGAAACAGCTTCATAAGAAAAGTATATGTTACGGTTAATTTGGTTACTTGGCTAGTTATCAAACTAACCAGCTAATTTGCAAACTAACTAAAGACGCTGTTATTTTAGAGGAATCAGCCGTTTCCCACAAAATAGCAGGTAATTAGGGGATGGTTTCGAAACTAGCTGGTTAGTATGCAAACTATGAATTTGCATTGGTTAATGTACAGATTTTTCATTATTGCTTTTATATTAACTAGATATTTTATATAGTTTGCATACTATCCAATTGTCTTTTAGTTAATATGATTACTACAACTGTCCTAGTTGCCTAAAATAGCTAGTTTACTGGCTAATTTGAACACTACTACTACCGTACGTTTTCACCTTACCGTATCGTATTTTTTGACAGGCACGGTAAAAAATTAAGGTTTAGTGATTTTATGCGTTCATGCTGTCGGTTTTAAAGTATAACGTTTTCTTAAAAAAGCTGTCAATTATTAAAATGTGCACGTCGCACGATTTTAAGCTCTCGACTGTACTTGTAAACAGTTAGATCACGGCACGTTTAACGTAACCTTAGTCAGACCGAGATATAAAGTTAGGTTATAATAATGTTGTGAATTTTTTCAAAACTTGGTGTAGGTACTTGCTATGGTACTTGCTTAAATTTTACTTTGTTCTATCTAAAGTTGTTTAGAAATAAAAACCATTAATCATCAACAAATTTGTTTATACTGGGTAGTTTGAAAACTAATATTAACATGAACTGAAATAAAGTTTGTAAACTAGCCAGTTAGTATCTAAACCAACAGCTATTATGTTATACCTCAATAAAATCCTCATCTTAACTGAAGCAAATCGATAGTTTGCATACTAACCAGATAGTTTCTAAACCATCCACTGATCATCTGCTATTTTGTGGGAAATGGCCGATTCCTTCAAAATAACAGTGTCCTTAGTTAGTTTGCAAATTAGCTGGTTAGTTTGAAAACTAGCCAAGTAACCAAATTAACCGTAACATATATAATACAAAATGACATTTTAATATTATTATGAAAATGATGTCATCCTATGTTTTATGGCTGTAATAATAGTACGCTATAAAAAGGAAAAAGTTTTATATTTATTTGCAATAATAAAACTTTTTAGAAGGTTATAATAGGTATTTAGTTTTAGATATATAAGCACATTTAGTATAGTTTGTCTTATTGATGTTTATTTTGCTTTTTTAATTTCAGACACTAGTAGAAGAACCATTAATCGTGTATTTATATCCCAGCTCATTTTTTTATTTATGGTCTTCCCATTTGATGTTTATGCTAGTTAGAATTTAAGTTTTGACCCATCAAGTAAACAATAAAAGCCATTTTTTGTTACGTTAACTTTTGTTTTATTTATTTTTCGTGTGCTGTTTTAGTTCCTTTAGTTTTAGTTTTGTTCGATATAAAACAGGTAAGTTGCATGAAATAATGTGTTATTTTCACTTTTTGCTTTGTTTTGAAGTGCATATTATGTTGATGTTGTGCTAATCTAACTTCATGGCATCATGACTAACCAATAGCAATTTTACTAACCTAGTGCCAGAAAGAGACCCATTCCTTATACAAGAATTTCTCCGAGTTCTGAGAGTAGCTACAGTAGTGGAAGTCCGTATTTCTCAAGAAGAAGGTCGCCTACAAGATCGCTGACTAAATCTCCGAGTCGATCTGTCAGTCGTTCTGTCAGTACGTCTCCTATAGGATCGCCGAAGTCTCCCTGAGAGTTTAGTTGCATAAGTTTAGTGCCAACCGAAATAGATTTTTAGTTGTAAAAGAATGTTTTAGTGAAATTTTGAAAAGGTTTATCTAGTTAATTTTTTTAAGGTTGGTGGTATATTTGGCATTTTGCTTTAACTCTTTGATGGTAAACTAAACTATTTTCATGCCTTAATGTAAAATATACAGGGTGTTTCAAAACTGCCAACATAATTTTACAAGTGATTCTTTGACTAGAAATATGGAAAAAAGTCTTTATTAACATGGGTCGATGCTTTGTTTCCGAGATATGGGTTGATAAATAATGATAAAGGTATTAAGGTTGCTCCATAGGTATCCCAAAAAGTGTTGTATGTGCGGAATTGGAATCGACTATCATTGAAAATGTGAAAAATAAATAATAAAAACCATAATAAAATTAAGATATTATATCACACTTTATCTCGGACGTGAAGTGTTTCCGGACCTATAGGAACTTTTTTCTTATTTTTGGCCAACAAAGAATCCTTTAAAAAAAATTTGGTGAAGTTTTGGTACACCCTGTTTACCAGATATTTATCTATTGTGGCCTTAATGGTTTTAATCAGTTTTTGGTAGTACCCGCATGCGTGTACAGGGTTATTGGCCACATTTTGACCAATAGGTAACTTTTTTATTTAAAGTTTTTGATATATGGTTTAAATGTAACATTTGAGAAGCGCCAGTAAAAGCTGGTTTCGGATATACAGGATTAACCATTACGAAATGTCAGAGCAATGTAACTTTTTTTAAACGGAACACCCTGTATTTTATTGAATTTTTAGATTTTTTAGACAAATCTAAGTATATTTCGTGTATAGTATCCTATACCTATCTTCAACAGTTTCCGAGATATTCATAATTGAAAATCGGATTTTCGGACTTTTAAATTGGGCCATTTTGAGCATTTATTAACGAATTAGTTAATTTCTTTACTCATACTTTTCAATTACTTCATTTCACCGATTCGTTTAACTTTTTATTCATTGTTTTAGTAGGCTTCGTTGTTTAATTTAATTAAATTGAAATAAATAATAAAAAAAATCCGATTTTCAATTATGAATATCTCGGAAACTGTTGAAGATAGATATAGGATATTATACACGAAATATACTTAGATTTGTCTGGAGAAACTAAAAATTCAATAATATACAGGGTGTTCCGTTTAAAAAAAGTAACATTGCTCTGCCATTTCGTAATGGGGAACCCTGTATATCCGAAACCAACTTTTACTTGCGCTTCTCAAAAGGACCTATAAATGTTACATTTAAACCATATATTAAAAACTTTAAATAAAAAAGTTACCTATTGGTCAAAATGTGGCCAATAACCCCGTACATTGTATCTCAATTCAGGATTCTTATGAAAGTGTGGAAAAATGTTTAGCGCTGATTTTGCCACTTGAAAATTTCACAAAAAAATGTAGCTTAAATTTAGTTCGCGAGCCTGAAAACTTGCCATTTTAAACTCATGATCTCTCAATGAAAGCCCCATTAGAAAAATAGCTGAAACTTGATTTTCGAGGTATTTTTTCCTCAGCTTCCCGATGGTGTAATTTATTTTTCAATATTTCGCCTCCTTAACCTCAAAAAACACTAAACGTGCTGTATCTCGAAAAACGCCATTTTCATCTTTTGTCTTTAATACGCTAGATCGAGAGACCAGTATTTTTTACGTCGAAAAAGGTATTTTCCAGAGAGGACTTCTTTTTATTTACGAGGAAAATCGAAAAACATAGTTCGGCTAGTTGTTGGGATTTGATTACAAATATATCTCTTATAACTCAATTTTTTGAGGGTGTGCTTTGTTTAAAAAGCTTCCAGTCTTGCGATTTAACAGTTTTCTGCATCAAAGAACCCAAAAACTCAAAAACTGTTCAAGAATATTCACAAAAACGCCTGCATCGAATAAAACATTGCCAGAGTCCAATAAAAGTTAAAAAAAAGAAGTAAACATTTATCGCTGCCTCGGCGCACTATGTTTCTCGATTAATTCCTCGAAAACAAAAACCTCCCTGGAAAAAAAACCTTTTTCGACGTAAAAAATCCTGATCTTTCGATCTAGCGTATTAAAAAAAAAGGACAAAAATGTCTATTTTCGAGATACGTTAAGTATTTGTTTTAGATTAGGAACGCGGAATTTTGAAAAACAAATTACACTATCGGAAATCTGAGGAAAAAATGCAACGAAAACTATGTTTCAGGTCTTTCTTTAATGGCGATTCGCCCCCTATATAAAAATTTTAAAAAGTTATAGTGACTAGTTTATTACGAGTTATTAAATAAATTTTGAAATTTTCGCTGAAATTTATGAATTTGGAAAATTTAACTTGAAATAAAGAGTTTATATGTTAAAATTGTTGCTTTAAAATTTAATATAATTGCATCTTATTCTTTTTATGAATTCCATTAATAAAGAAAACAAGTGACATGCAAAATATGATCACCAATCATGTACCTGGACAAAATTTAAAGAAAAATTTTTGAGTATTAAGTCTAGTACAAATAAATGTTGAAAATTTTATGATGAAACAACGAAAATTAAAATTGGGCGAGGTCCGAATTACACCACTTTGTGATATCAGTGACTGATAGTAGCGAGTTATTAGGCAGTTTTTAAGGAAGCTTAGCAATTTCTTCGATTTTAGCTGTCTAAAAGTCTAAATAGAGTAATAACTTGCGGATCTATAAAAAAAGAGAGGAACACGCGGCATCCCCATATACTAAATCATACACCGATGGACTTTTCTGCGCCTTTTCTAGATACAAATTCGTATTAAAAAACAATATTGTTTAAAAATATTTTTTCTTATTAAAAAAATTGGAAATCAGTAACGTAAAAATTGTACCTATATTATATAAATATAACTATTATGGTTGGCATTAACACTATATGCATTCTGCATTTTTTGTTACAAATCTCAAGACGGGGTTGTTTAATTGTGCAATAATTTTTAATTAGATCCCAAATAGCTTAGCTTAATAACTAACCTAAAAACCCCATTTTTTACATCAGCTTTCATTACTTTAAATTTGATCTCATCAGTAATCAGATTAACCACCTACTAATGCCTGTATGTTTGTTTTCAGAAAACCATTAGGTATTAGGTGAAAAAAAAATGCGGTTGTATTTTAATTATTTTTGATACAGCGTCTACAAAGTTTGCTATAGACGGTAATAACGAAAAGCTAAACTTTTCGCTGTTATAGAAAGCTCATTTCTTGCAGCTTAAAAAAATTTAAGAAAATATTTTTCTTTTTATATTTTCGTTGAAAAAAATATTTTTTTATCAAGAAGTAGATTTGCAACTTTTTAATACCTTATTTTTTGTGATGTATATGTTTTCGAGTGAATAATTTTTAGAAAAATAATTTTTCGAACAAAATATTTCGCGAAATTGTCCTAAAAAAACTAAATCAGAAAACGAAAACGCAATCCTTAACTGAAATTAAAACTTTATTTTGTGTTGGGAACATAAACTTTACTTTACCGTTGGGAACATAATTTTGAGTTTTTTTTTATAGTTGCAGTTTATTCTAATAGTTTATAAATTGAGATGAAAATGGAACCCAAGCAAACCTATTCAAACATAATAACATCTCAGAATATATTGAGAGATCGGACTTACAGTATTTCAAGAAAGAGCGTATCAGCAAAATTATCAAACTAGAATTCAAAGATAATCAAAATGTTCATTGTGTGATGTGATAAACTACATACTATAAGCTGTTACGCTACATATTTACGGGTATATACAGTCCAATCGCCGTTATTAGCAACAATGGCTTGAGATCTTGGCATGCTGTCCACTAGATTTTCAGCTTACTGTCATGATAAGTTGCGCCATATCTTGCAAATTTCGTCTGTTAGTTCCGAGCAGAACAAAAGTTAACATGTGGTGAAAAATTTACCACGCAAATCCCATGCCCAGAGTTAAAAAAAAAGCATTGAATAATTATATATATATGTATATATATATATATATATATATATATATATATATATATATATATATATATATATATATATATATATATATATATACACGAGTATATATGTATATATATATATATATATATATATATATATATATATATATATATATATATATATATATATATATATATATATATATATATATATATATATATATATATATATATATAATCATTTGGGACCCTCTTAGATGGTCACAGAGAAACCCTGGCTCGAATCGTTTCAAAGACACACTACTCATGATTAGCGACTAACTTCTACTCCCAGACAGTAACTGAAAGATAAAATACCTGGCCTAATAAAGGATGGAATGTTATTTGTAAAATTTTACGTCCGAAAAATTATTTTTTGGAAAACCTAGAAAAGTTTTATACATTCGAAAAATCATATACCACCCATTTTGTTATGGTAGATGCTGGTATATTATGTTTAGTTCTCGTCTTTTTGTTAATAGTAGTTAAATTTCTTAATAGGAGCCAGCTAATTGCTCCATAATTAATCTTAAAATACTCGTTTTTGTACAAAGACATAAATCAGTACTTTATACTCCCTTCGGATCTCAACTATATACGGAGGAGGTTTTAAAATAAATAGTATTACGATTAGGCTAGTTCGAATAGCTAATATATAACCGAAAAGTCAAAGAAAGTACTAACTTTTTTTTATTGATGATATTTGGATCGTTTATACAATAAGCAAAATATTACGTTTTCTTGGGGGAAGGTCCTCCTGGTCCTCCCACCCTTCTTAACTCATGTATGTATCTTTATTGATGGACCATCATGTAGATCTACTGTTTATTTCATAAAAAAAACATTTCCTTTTTATGTGTGTCTTGTCATTTATATAGCTTGTTCAGAAACCATCTTAGCCAATGGGAAACCTTTTTATTTTTGACTTTACGGAAAAGTTATTCGTCATAAAAAGTCCTGCTTGTTGAGAAATATGAAATTTGACAAAAAAGTATTTTGAAATTGGGCCAGGGTGTCAACAGTGGATCAGGCGGGTACAGTGAATCGTTTCATAAAAAGCCAAATGGGATAGCCTTATAATGCAATCCTTCTTGTTACGGGAGGACGTTTTACTGCGAACTCGTCCGCACTAGTCATTTGCCGCCTGCGATCGCGATTACACTTATTAAATATTATATAAAGTAAATGTTTGTTTCGTAGTGCCTAAACTTTTTTATCAGGTAAGCTTTGTCCTTATTTTAATAAAGCATTGTGTTACTTCTCTGCATAACTATTTTTATAACACGCTGTATATATTGAGCAACCTTTTATTATAGGTAGTAACTATGATGTAAAAGTAAAAACCTACTGGTCCTTGTTGCAATAAATCAAAATGGCCGCTTGGTACACAGTGGTTCATGTAAACTGAGTACATAGTGAATCGTGGTCCACAGTGTACATTTTATTTTATTTATCACTTAGTTAATACCTGTATTTTTTACTTGCTTACAGGATGTCTCGACGTAAAAAATTAAACAGAAAAATTGGATATACTAAAGCTCAAATGAAGCAAGTATTAGAACATAAAAAATGGTAGTACCTAGTATCAGAAAAGCAGCTAATGATTTGAATAGTGCATATTCAACATTAATGCGGTATTATGATAAGACTAAAGATTGCTACTAAAAGACAAAAAACATATTATGTTGGTAAAGCACGTCTTAAAGTTTTTCATAAAAATCAGTGTCACTTTCCAAATATTCTCGATATTTCTTATTTGAGACAGTCTGATATTAACCTAATTCTGCCAAAGCCTGGCCTAAAAGCGGCTATATCCAAGTGCTGGCAAAGTTACCAGCAAGATAAATTGTATGTCTTATCGCTTTCTTGCTAATTCTATTTCTGGCGGCATCATTGTAATTTATCTTGCTGGTAACTTTGCCAGGACTTGGATGTAGCTGCCCTAAGTGGAAGTAGGCAGCAGTCATATTACTTTCCTCTTAATTTGTCCCTTTTGAATATTTATTAACTACAGTTTCCTGAGTTTGTTCTCTTTCTCGTGGTAGTTTAGGTAAACAGTTTTTGTTTTTTTTTTAACACAAAGAGGTTTACTTTAAGTTTGTTATTTTAACATGACACTAATTGTGTATTCAATATGATCAATGGAGTCGCTAGGTATGTGCTCAGTAAATGGTCAAGATTTGAAACTGAGCTAGTGATTCACTGTATACCAACCTGAGTCACTGTGTACTGGGGGGCTGATCCACTGTACCCGCCTTGGAGCTCACAGTGGATTAATTGCATACTTTTGAAAAAATTCTACATTGTTTATGTGTTATGTTTTAAAAAATAAGGAAAACATAGGTAAACTAAGATAACACTCTTTACAGTAATCTAGTTTTGGTAAGGTTAGTATCGTATATTTTAGTGATATGATCACAAGAAAAAAAATTGATCCACTGTTGAATCCCTGGCGCTACATGTTTTTTTAAATAACATATTACTAAAATAAACAACAACAACATTTCATGAAATACTACACTAAGCTTTAACGTGACAACCGTTTCTTTCCATACAAACCCAGATACGTGGTACTTAGACTTCGATCTTCGTGGGCTGTCGGAAGATAAAAAAAAATGTTAAGGTAGTTTCTGAACACGCTGTATATGTTGATTTTAAAAAATCTCTCAACGACTCGGAGAATTATGTACCTAATTAGAGATATCATTCTTATAGAATTAATTATTGCACCTCCTAGAACTGTTAAAAATATATTTTAATTAGATAATTTTAATATGTGTATATTTTAGCAATTTGATATTCAATTTTGAACTAGCCTAATAATTAAATCTAAAATGTATATTTAGTTGCTGTAATAAAGTTGTTAATAGTGAAATGAATAATACTTGTTATGTAAGTAAAATAAAATCTAATTGATATTGTAAAAAAGGTATTAATTTCGTGCTTATGTGCAATTATGTTTTTTCTAATTACCCACGTTGAATGTTTTCTAGTCTTGAAATACTCTTGTGTGATATTTTTGTTAACGACTTTTTGTAAATAGTGATATTATTTAAATACCCATTAATTTATTTAATTTATTTGTAGCATAATTTATTTATACACATTTATAATTATTTGATATCTGTAAAACATCACCAATAAATCTTAGAAAATAATGTAATGTGTTTCGCTAATTAGAACCAGAGAAAAGCTGCTATTTCTACATCATTTAATTTTTAATTTATCAGAAATTGACCATTTAAAAAAAATTGTTAAACATAAATGTAGTCTGTCAAGGTTTTCAGGCCAATTATTGTTTCTAAAATATAAGTTGCATCTAAAAAAATTGATCAAGTGCAAGCTATACTTGCACAATTAGTGTTTCGTGCCATCAGTACTTAAATTAATTATTAGCCAAATTAAAAATTTTGGAAAACATAAATATAGAAGTTGTTCCTTACATCGTGAGAAATTTTTTGTCAAAAAACTTTTGCTCTAAAACCAATGGTTCAGCAGTTATAAGGAAATGAACAATTAAATTGTTTCTCAATGTTCATGATTTTTTTCAGATTTTTCTGAGCGATCCTTTGGGTGATAAGGATGGGGGACAGAGCTGGTACGATTACACCAAAAAATTAATCGATTACCGATTACAATTACTTGGTCAAAAAAGTAATCAATTACTAATTGCTAATTACAGTTAAAAATTGTAATCAATTCCCGATTACTTTTGTAATCATAATGTAAACAGTTTAATTAGTTTCCCAGTTTACCCCCTGAAATTAACCTCGACCATAAAAGTTCAACTTTTTGATAATTTTCCCTCAATCTACACCTAATTCTCAATATTAATAATTTTTTTTTCGGATTTTTCTGAGCGATCATTTTGGTGATAAAGGTGGGGGAATGATTAAAAAATACATACATATACTATTGCTGAATTCGTGCTCCAATAAGCTTTCGTGTGACACCCAATACGATGCCCTTGAACAATTTACCCCCTTAAATTAACCCCCAGAATCAAAATTCAACTTTTTATACTTCACGTCTATAATTGGGCCACCACACTCTATCTCTGTGCTAAATTTCAAATTTTTACGTCGAATAGTTTCAGAGAAAATCTCCTGTGACAGACGAACAGACACCGAAGTGCTTCCATAAGTATTCCGTTTCGGAACACTAAAATGGTGGTTTTCTGCCCTCAACAGTTTGTGTTCCTGAAGTGTTAACGGCTTTTGCTATTACCAGTTCCAATACTCCGTGGTCGTCATGTAAAAGAGTTCACGGAGTGTTCCGAAAAAACGAAGAAACGTAAAGTAGAAACGGCGGCAAACAGTTTTACTAGGGAGAAACTAAGTTTTGCTGCTGGTATCGCTGGTCCATCAACGTCCACGCAATCATTAGTAATGAAGAAAGAGTTATCTCTGCAGCAAACACTTTTTATTTGAATCTAGATTTATCAGAACGCAAGTATAATTTGTTAATGACAGTCGTAAATAGTGTACGTAGTGCTACTTTTCCTACTTTATACAGACTTAACCTTTATAAAAAGCAATTTTATCCTGAAATTTTCTCCGCTGCTGAGACAGCTGTTACAGTAAATACTCAAGATATATTACAGAAAACGTCTATTTTAGATCTTGTCGATACTGAGTCTATAAAAAGCATCGGTTCATTACATTTAACTCTTGCGTTGTATGGAATTGGGGCAAGGGGCATGGATGGGAGTTCAGGTCACAGTACATACAAACAAACATTTTTAGAAGAAACCAACCGATGAATATATTTTTTTGTAGCTTTCGTGCCTATTATGCTAATAGAAAAAACTTCTGGAACTGTTCTTTGGAAAAATCCCCGTTCGTCATCGACGCAGTATTTTCGACCTCTTAAATTTTAATTCTGTAAAGAAAATGCAAATTTAGTTAAACAGGAATATGATGAATTTGAAAATTGTTTTAAAAATAACATTGAAAATCTTAGCGTAAGAATTGGTGAGAGGCATTTTACTATAAATTTTGAATTTTATTTGACGATTATTGATGGTAAGGTACGGTATTGTGATCACTACAAAGTCTTCTGCGACATATTGCTTAAAAATAGCCAGAAAACAACTATGACACTATGACCAGAGACTATAAAGAATATAGACAGACACTCGAATACACCTAAAAGCCGGTCTCCCTCGAGACATTTGGTGAGTTTACTGGTATATGGTTTAAAAGTTTGTCCACCATTATATATATACATATAGATACATAGACAAACAAACTTTTAAACCATAAACCAGTAAACCCACCAAAATGTCCCCAGGGAGACCCGTTTTTCGTTGCACGGCAGTGTTCGTCTAAGTCTAAGTATTACTTAGTCTATGCTATGACACAATAATATAATTTCAGTTTGTCGGAAAAAATAGTTGCAAAGTTGCGATATAGCGTGAACTATAGTCCTGCTGTATTATTAATGTAAATCATTAATTAGGTTATAATTACAAATGTTACAGGGAAATTAATTGTTCTACAGGACAATAGTTAATCTTTGGTCGAAGATGACATGTTTAGAATAAAGTTAGTAGGGTACCATTAAAAATTTTTGGAACATGTTTTTTCGAAAAACAATTTCTCGAAGAACATTTTGTTAAAGACACCCATATCTAATATGTGTACATTTTTCGACTGTTGTTTTGTCCAAAATATATATACAGGGTGTCCGAAAAGTGTTAGTATGGGCAAATACCTTTGCTATTAGTAAAGATAGAGACACCAAATTTTAGGTGTATCCTATGAGTTAATAAATCTACTTTTTTATGTAATTTAACTTTTTCAATTCCCTTGAGGGGTGACTAGAGAGTTTAGGTCAAACATTTTAAACGCAATCCTATGCCGTATGGTACCTTGTTTTAAAGGCCTTCAAAAAAGAAACATTTTACCGCAAACCCGAGGTTCGTATCTTAATTCGTTTTTAAATGGCATGCCTATAAAAATGGCCACCATGACCTTTTTGGCAGTAATAAGGTCGATTTTCTAACACTTGCCATTCTCCAAAATGTGAGAAGTGAGTTTCAAAATCGGCTTTCTTACTGCCAAGGAGTTCACGGTGGTCATTTTGAACAACTTTTACAGTAATAAGAGCAATACAGGTGTTTAACTTTGTATTTTTTTCACGATTTTGATTTTTTAAGGCTTGACATTTAAAAACGAATTAAGATACGGACCTCTGGTTTGCGGTACAATGTTTCTTTTTTAAAGACCTTTAAAATGAGGTACCACATGTAATAGGGTTACTTATAAAATTGCTGACCTCAACTCCCTAGCGTCACCCAGAGAAAAGAGAGGGTAGTTAGAACGCGCTTGGACGAGTGCGCATCCAATTTTATTGGAACGCAACGGAGGCTGCCATTTTGACACAGAACTGTCACTTCCCCTACAAATTTGACGTTTCAAGCTTCCGAATAAATAAAATTAAATATGAAAATATGTAAACAACTAATTCTAGACTTCTTGTAATTTATATTGAAAATGTTAACAAATCACTAATTCTGATAATTACTGTGATTCTGGTTTAGTGGAAGAAAATCTGATAATGTTGCATGCTTAGAATTAAGTAGGTATTATAGTGATAGGAGCACCCACAGACTTATCGAGCCCATTGTGCCCTGCAGTAATAAGTAATATTAATTATGAATTCTATCTCCAAAGTTTGTGATAGTATGAGTGGGTGGTGCAATTCCAATAAACTGATACTAAACAAAGAAAAGACGGTGATGGTACACTTTTACAAAAACAAACCTAGGATAGACATCAACAACAGCTCTGCTATGGTAAAGTTTCTGGGGACATACGTGAAACTTAAACAGACAATCCCTCAACATACGTTACTGAGTGCTTACTATTCGCTTGCCTATCACTACCTTACTTATAATATAATACTCTGGGGTCAAGCAACGAACATCGACAGAGTTGTCATTACACAGAAACAAATAATAAGACTGCTGTTTGGGCTCAAGCCCATAGAATTATGTAGACCAATATTTAAACAGTTCAAGATACTATACTGAAATGTGCCATGTATGTTTTCAACAACAGTAGCAGTTTCAAGACGAATCAACACAACCACAGCTACCCAACAAGAAATGCTTCCGCTCTGCTAATCAGACTGCCCACTATGAAGGATCTCCACAATTTGCATGCGTTAATATCTTTAATAAATTGCCAGACAAAATCAGATCAGTAGATAACATGAAAGCCTTTAAGAAGAGGCTGAAGGAATTACTACAAGACAGGGTGTTTTATAACTTATCGGAATTTATAAATGTTGCCTCGTAATATAATTTTCTTGATGTGAACTGCCCGTTATATCTATTTGTGCTTGTACTTGACTTTCTATAGTGTTTATCTATTTGTTAATTCTTTGTATGTGAAGTTATGTTATACCATTTTACTCAGATTTGTAGGTACTGACGAAGCTTATATCATAACAATATATTATGTATGATCTTAAAGCAAATAAATAAATGAAATAAAGCAAATTTTTATGTTGTTTTTTAATTTAAAATTACTAGTGTTTAAATTTTTTAAAAAATTTTTTTTTAATTACCTACCACAAAATGAGATTATTATGATAAAATCTTAACTCCACCAAAGCCTAATCCTGAACCCCTATTGTTGGATATTTTAGCACTACACAACGTTCATATTCACCAAAACAACATACGGTTTCTCAAAATACACTACAATAGTATGTGTGTACTAAAATAATTCCAGTTAGGTACGTACTTTTAGACATTAATTTAGTTTAAGGTACGGTGTAAGCAAAGTTTGAAAAAAAAACAAGTTTAGTATAAAACGCAGTCCAGTAGGTATTTTTGGGTTTATAAATCGATTTTTGGTTTAATTGGGTTTTTGTATTAAATGACTAAAAATTCACAACGAGAATTTGAAAAACAAATTACAATAATTGTTATTGGCTCGTACCAAAAAAGACGTTTATTGTAGGTTTATATTCAGCCCAGGCATACATATATACCTATTGTTTTTCTTTCTAATAATCAGTTAAACCAGATAAACAGTCGATGTACTACAAAATGATTACAAATGCTGTAGATTTGCACGGTAGAAATACCGTTTTAAATTTGCCGCTTTGCAATTGACATTTGTGTGTAAAAATGGCCGCCCAACAAATCTCTCCATCCGCGCAGAGGGGAAGCGATTTCTATATCCCATCCTATTTCTATGGCGTCACCCCTCAAGGGGATTGGAAAAGTTAAATTACATAAACGTAGATTTATTATTTTAGTGAAGTTTTTATCCTGGTATAGCCATAAAAGTTTCTAGGTTGCCATCCTCTATATTCAAAAAATATTTTAAACTATTCGCGAATTAAATTAACAACGTGGCGTCCTCTTCAGCCGATTGGCTAACTACTATAACGGGAAATGTTTTCGTTTCGTCGTTATTATCGTGTTATTTGACATCTTTGTCAGTTTTGTCTAGTAAACCCTTCTTGCCGTTAAAAATCAGTTGATTGCAGCTGGCTTCCTTAATTTTGGTCGCCAATTAGTAATTTCGTATCTGGATCATGTGTAAGAAGCACAGATCGTTCACTTAATTCACAATCTAAGTGTCAGTTCCCTAAGAAAGTCCATTAAGACACGTTCAGACTATGAATAAGATATACGATTTTTTCTTACAACAAAAGGTGCTGTTTTGGCAACACATTCTGTTTAAGCAGTATAATTCAAATAGCTTGGGGAACGCTGAGTGTTTAAACTTTGTTTAAATTGTTTTAATTGCTTAGAAATTTTAATATCATGTTTTCAACACGTTTTATTTTTTAGTAATTTTTTTTCTGTGTTTAGATTGACGGATGTGCTCACGGTGTTACTTGGTGTCCGGCTATTTTATTCTTTATAAAATCGAGACAGAAAATCGTGGTCCTCTTATTTGACACGGTGGCGATTATTTCTATTTTTTTTAATGTTATATCAACATTATTTTATGTTTTCTGTAATTTAAGAAATTTTACTATGAAATTAAAAATGACTGTAACAGAGACTACCACTGGCGCAGTGTCGTCCAAAATTTTCAGATCTAACCTAGAGTACTGTTCCCACATCTGGGGAGCGGCATCACCTTTGACACTTAACATCCTTGATTCCATTCAAAAGAGAGCCATTCGACTCATCAATGACCCAGTCCTCACAAGAAAACTCTCGCTCATCGCCGCACTGGGGATTTATCCGTTTTCTGCTGATACCAGGCGCGGCCCGTGAGTTTTTTTTATAAGTGGGGCAAGTTTTGTGGGCAACGGGTGATATCAACGTAACAAGCAAAATACACTTTTTTAATTAAGGAAGGTTTAAAATAATGTGCCTAGTTTTTCCAAGAAGTTATTTACCTACAATCTACAATAACCACCGCAAAAAACATAAAATATTAAAATTGCATTTTTGTTTGATTTTTTTTTAAATTACATGCAAACAGTTTCTTACACTGTTGAAGTCATTGTTAACATAAGTACTTAAGTACTAGTGCTACACTACTACACAATGGACACAACATAATCACAAATATCAAAAAATATAAGTATCACCTCATACTGAGGAGCCCAACGATTGGCTGGAAAAGATCGTATGATTGGGATTTAGGCAAATTACCGTCGGCAACATAAATAGCGATATTTTAGATTTAGATGCTAAGCATCAAATAATGCCTGGTTTATCTAATGCACGTTTCGTGCGGACCCGAAACTCACGAGTCGTCCATTGTATAGTTGTTGGCGAAAGTTTCCATTACCTGGTATCATCCACCCTCATTTACTAGTTTGGGAATTTTGCTGCGATTGGTACAAGGTACAAGCAGTCTTGACCGATGTAAAATGCTTGCAATTCTCCTAATATTTTTCAGGAGCCTCGTTTCCAATCTTACCAACTTTTTACCGACACGACAGGGACACAAAACCGTAACCGAAGTTGACAACGGTACACTCCCTTAGTGATTCTTTTTGGGTTAGTTTTACCCGTTAGTTATCTAAGAATACCTCCCACTAATTTAAATCGCTCATTTTTCCGATTTAAGTTATAAATAAAAAGGTTTATTTGCATCGGGGACATGCAAAATTTGAAACTTTTAAATTTTCGAATTTTCAACCATTGAAAACAAAGAATTGCAGTTTATTTACGTCGAAATTATTAAAATATGATGTGTCAAAACTTCGCAAAAATGCCGGTTTTTGTTGCAAGATTGGCAGGTTCTTGGACAGATTACGGCTTAAAAAAAATAATGAAAAAGATTTTAGGAGCCTTCTACTATAAGTGCAGGGATATTTCATTGGATGAGTAACGCATTAAATGCCATTTTTATTGATTTTTCGATGACCCTACAATACTGGAATTCGCTATGTACTAATTATAACACTTTTGACATCACAGCCAATGGGATCACGTTTTATAACTTTCCAAATTCACGCGAAAATTTGCAGTAGAAAATCCTATTTTTTGTTAATAAAGACCAAAATAAGGTGATAAAAACAATCACCACAAATATTTAACTTATGTAGGGAATATAAAAAAATATATTTCAGATTTATGTGGGCTATATGCATATTCCCTATTGCGGTGTTAAAATACAGATGAATAAATAAAAGACTTAGAATGTAGCAATCACTTATATTTAAGTACATAGTAATTGAAAAATCATTAATAATTTACAAATACAAAACCTAACATTACATTATTTACAATCGTCCCCATGAAACTGGTAACTTTTTAAAATTTAACATAAATAACTAAACGTTAAGAAGATTTGACTAGATGCGATAGTAAGTCTATTTAAAAACAAATGACTTGAATAATTGTAACTTACTTACTTGTTGTCATTAAAAATATTGACACCTAAAGGTTCAACAGAGCTAGCCTGTCATGGGCATCTGTTACAATAAAAAACTGAAAATGTAAAACCATATTCATTTTTATTTGTACAACTTTCATATTTAACTCAATATGATCTTAAAACATCTTATAATAATTATTTTTAGCCATATAAAGAGTAAAAGAGTCATTCTTTACTCTACGTTATATTTTTCTAACATTTTTATTGTATTACTGACTCATCAAAATTTGAGAATAGTACAAACCGTGTCTGTTTGCAAAAATATTTATTTTTTCTTATGCAATTACTGACTGATTATTAAGCATGTAAAAATTTTAATGAATAGTTAAAGATATAATTTAATTTTCCTCAATTTTCGGCAAGTCTGCTATGACATCGAAGACAACTGTATAAACAGAATTTCTGTTTTGATTGGGTTTTCTGTTACAGAAAACATGTTATTTATTCAAATAACTGCCCAAAACGGGGGCTTATGTACAACATAAACAATAATACTTTTAAATACATAGGCCTACTCAGGCAACACAGAAAATACATTCAACAACATCGATACATCAAAATTTACAATCAAAGCTATTCCTGTGTGCGAGCACAGCAACACATAACCTCAGGTTCTTGAGGAACAAAGGACACCAACTCGAACCCTGGCACTTTCACACGACAGGGCTTTCCGAAATTTTTGGGTCCCTGGCGTTCAAGACTTTACACTCACAGCTGGTACAGGTTTTGTAAAGGAATCACTCTGTTTTCCTTGATGCGAGTATTTAAAGCTTTCAATGATCTGAAACAAAGAAAAACACATTCATTAAAACTTTCTCGTCAATCGCGTATTACGTTTTTGCATTAGATTTTTTAAATTGTGATGAGAAGGAACCTCTAACGTGTAAAATCGTCGTTTAATCAAACTTATTCAGGATGAACTGGAAAGGTCACAAAACGGTTTTATGCGGAACCCTAAATATCTACTTTAAAACTTGTATGTGTAAACGATTAAAAAAAACAATGAAAATATATTGCAGCACTTGAGAAAACAAAGTAAAAAGTCAATTCAAGTAATTGATTAAAAATGTGTCTTATTAAAAGTTTCACAAGTTGACTAGAATGCAATGTAATTTCAGCCGTGTGACACGAAACACACTATTAATTTTAAAACTTAACATGTGTCCAAAGTAAACGATTTGCGTAATTAATTGTTAATTAGTTAATGTACACAAAATACGTCATTATGTAACTATTAGGGATGTTAAAATAGTTGAAAATAATTGCCATAATTTAAGACAATAATTATGCAATTACTTTAAAACAATTTTCGCAAAAATGAGCAAATTATTATGTCAATGAAAGTGTACTCACCGATATTAGCCGATCGAATCCGTAAAGAAGTCCCTCTTCATAGTTTCCTTGAACCCACGGTATCCGGTGGTTAACAGTCTTTCCTTCAGGTAACTTATTAGTTTTGGCGAAATCTATCAGCCATACGCCTACTTTAGTGTCGTCGTAGATGACGAATAGACTACTTCCAATAATTTCTCTAGTCTTAAAGTACTCGGATTGTTCGATCTTACTTCTAATTTCGCACAGCCGTGCTAACAGTCTTTGTCTCATGTCTTCTCTGCCTCCCAAGAACATATCCAGAGTATTTGTTACTTCTTCTCGTGACTTAACCTTCTTTAAGTCTGTGACCGGTGGAGATCCTCGACATTTCATCGCTTCAAGCCTAAAGCCTTGGCTGCAAGTTGACGATTGTAGTTCTCTAAATTGCATATAACGAAGTTTGGTTACAGCTTTAGTTCGGTGCTCCTCTTCCGTCGGCGCATCGGGATCAATGGCTACCATTTTTTGATATAAATCAGGTCGCGCAACAGTCTTTCTTACTTCTGATTCTAGAAAAGTTCTTGTCCCCATTTTAATATCCACTACGTAGGGATCCTGAAAATAATAAAAAATATTTGTATTAATTCAAATATAACAGTGATATTTTGATGTTGCTGATGATGTCAATTCAAAATCTAAAACGGGTTCTTTTAATGACAACCGGTTAAATTTCGTAGTTCTGGTTTTATTAAAAAATGTTTAATTTTGATTTTATTCAAGTTTGCAAAGAAGCTGAACCATTAAGAGTACATCGAAATGATATTTTCTCATGACTAGAAGTAGACATATAACTTTTCAAAATGCTGACGGTAAATAATACGGTGTCCTCCAGTTATGATATAATGTTATATTTTTATATTTACCTGAAAACCATGCAAAAGGTCCTGGAGTTCGATAAACTTTTCTCCCTGGTACTCAACTTCACGGTAATACTTAGGTACAATATCTTTAAGTACGGGATCGTGCAACAGGTCCTCGTAGACAGTTCTTTCGGTATCGTCTGAGTTCGGCGATCGTTTTTTCCAGACGGTTCCAGGTCCGGCAGGCGCCAGACTATCTGGATGGCCACTTAGTTGGAACCAATGGGAACTTCGGCTTTTGAGTAGAACCGGGCTAGCAGGCAAACTGAGATCTAATGCGTTCTGTAACAACAGAGAAAAAAATTAGTAATGTCTATTTATTATTAAAGATATTTTAGGTTTTGTGATGATTTGATAATGATAATATTTAAGGTCAACTTATTAATGATTTTACGTTCCGCAAGAATACATTTCGACTCAAACGACGAATCGTGTTCTACTTTTATCTCTTTACCAAATACATAATAACGCTGTAAATCGCACGGTTGTTCTAAAAATGAATAACTCAGATTTGATATTTATGTGCAACTTTTATTTATGCATACAAGAACATTGGCATTAATTATAAAGGCTGATATAACAATTATTTTTATTGATCGTAAAATGTATTAAAACTTACGGATATTAATGTTTAAACATTGTACATATTTATGGACGAATGTGTTATTGTTCCGGTTAAGAGTTTAAGTAGTACCTGTATGCCGTATTTAGAGGCTGAATTGTGACCTACTAAGGTAATTCAGTTTTTAGAATAGTGTTGTAATTTCGTTTTGACGAATATTTACTTAAACTTAATTATTGTTTGGCACTGGTGTCAGAAACAAATTATGTCAGTGAGTGATAATGCTGATAGACTTTAACAAATTACACTATATTTCTGGGGTCAGTTATAATGCGAAGGTCAAATTTGTTTTGGCAGTATTTAAGGGGGTATGCCGGTGTTTCGATTAAAAAAATTTTGTGTGAAAAGTTGAAAAGAATTACCGATAACTTCGTTGTTATATATAAACATTTGGAGCTGGAGGCATGGGCTGTTCTACTTGAAGACCGCACGTTTTAACTGTATGTTGCTAGCTCTTGTTAACAAATTCCCACATTTGGTTTTAAAAAGAATTTAAATTTCTACGTCCTCTGTATACAAATTTAAAAGAAGTAAAGCACGATACAAAGACATGCTTTTTTGTTCAAAAATGCGCATAATATGATGATATCAAAGATCGCTCGTCGACTTTTGACAATGTTTTTCTTGTAGCAGGCGCCTTGAATTTTCCATAGAGTTACGAAGTGGAACAGTGACGTCAATGAATATCTTAATAAAGAACCTTTTAACACTTTAGACTAAACATAGCAATTTGAACATTGATAAAAATATACAGTAATATTTTGGAATTTCGTCTTATGTTTAATGTTATATATTAGTGACCGAGTTCTGGATTAATGCGAGTAACTAATAACCTTCTAATGGATAGATAAGTATTACAAAATTTTATAATCAGGTATTTATAATGATATAAGTTCTTTTTAATAATCCAGGTTTGTGTCAATGCAAGAACCTGTTCAATAGAAAAAAACAAATACTGTTAAAGACAACGTCTTCTTTCGGTTTTAAAATTTCCCCGCTAACATCTTGAATTTAAACTGGAAATACGTAAATTATCAAAATACGACAATTGACGTAAACGAATATGTTAATACAAGAATTTTCGAAGGTTTTGGATAAACAAACTTACTAAAAAACGGCAATAAAAATGCTTATAACAATAAATTCATGGTACTATAGTTTTATTAGTTTTTGTTCGACATCCGAAGATATTTCTTCCGCCGAAGAAGGAACGCGTATGCAATTTTAAAGTTAAATGTAAGCAAAATAGGCATTAAATTCTTCAAGCGCGCTTCCGATGGGAAGGAAATAAGTCTATTTTACTTCCTGGGCTTTCTGAATAAGTAAGATTGACGCATTTTTTTTTGCAAAGAGCAAATTTGTTATTCGATATGCGAACGACCTCAAACCTTACGTCTCTGAATTATGGTTTTTGTCAAGGCGATGAGAAATCAATGTATTTTTTTAAGCATCTGGTGACCACCTTCAAAATCGTTTCATAATTCGATTTACGTAGTGAATTTTTTCATTGTAAGGACACAAACAATACATAAATTAACGATTTGAATGCCATAACTGATATCTTTTGTATAATAAGTGTCTAATTGACGGTACTAGCAGGTGATTCAATGATACAAACATATTATTCGATGGTAGTATTTTTTGAAATAGAGACAAAATATTACGTACGAATACATAAATCGTTGGCCTACAAACACCAAATTTGGAATAAAACCCGTTGTTAATAAAATGGCACACATTGGACGGCTATCTGGGGGATTCAAGTTTAGATGTTGTACATTAGTAGCTTTGTTACTTAAAATACGTCAACAACAAACAATATGACCGAGTTTATTATATTGTATTATTGTAAGTACGATCGGATTTAAGCACTGCTTTTCACCAAACATATTTTTTTTTGTTTATTATTACCATTCATATTTTATCCTTTTGTTTTTAAAATTATCGCCCATCAACTTCTACGAAGTTAGAGGCTGCTGCCAATCCAATGCAAATTCTAGTACCCAAAAAAATATTCTTAAACTAAAAGAAATATTGTTTCTAAGCATAAAATCTTACACAACTTATTGCTGCTCAATTGCGAAAAGGTCAAAATTCTGACTGAATCAATCTGAACCACGCTCTCGAAGTGTGAACAAGCTCCTCATAACTGACCAGTTGTTTACAAATTAAAAAAATAATTTAGGATTTAACTATCCTCCGTCTAAATAAAATAGCTTTAAGGCATTTTATTGGCACTTAAAAACTTATAGCAACCGGTTCGAGTGTTGACTTTAGAACTTTTTTCTATTTTTTATAAATATTTTAACTAATTGTTATAAAATTGCTTTGACACTAATTGCATAGTTGTGACGCAGACTAATAGGTAAGTAGTTTCGATATAAAAAATATAAGCAATTAATTATTTTTTAATTGATCCGTTGTTTTGACTTTTAATTTTTCGTTGGTTTTATTATTTTTATAGTTTTATCTCTTGCGTAATTTATCACATTATTTTACTGTAACAGAATCTGATACCACGACTGCAGGTAATTCAAATGCTCGGAGGGACCAAAAGGACTAAGTAAGTACATAAAAGAAGGTTACAGAAGTTTCCACAAAAAGGTACTACATAAGTAAGAATTTCATTAATTCAGCTACAGCAGATTTACCCTTCCATTGGGTTGCTTCTGGCCTTTCATGGACATGGGATGGGTGACATTTGATGCGTTGATATAATTTTGGGGTACTAAGAGAAGTGATCTTTTAGATTTTAAACAACTCCGATATACAAGGGGCCTAGAAAACGTTCATTTGCTTTTTGCATCTTTAGAGTGGAAAAGCGACAGCTTTGGGACACATTTATTTTAAAAATTATCTCCTACAAACATAAAAAAAAGTTGATAACAATGATAAGCGTGCTTTGTGGTACCTGTATAAGACGTGACCACGATACTAATAATTAATCTTATGTATTACAAATTACAATGTAGACCTCATACTAAGGAAGCCCATAATTACAAAAATTATAAAATACATGTTTAAACTACGTTGGCGAATGGGGAAGCTATTATAAAAACGAACATGCTGTATGAATATTTAATGCCATCTCGAGGAAATGTGCTAATTGTTTATAAGTTATGATCTTATAAAGGCTTAAAACATATTCTAAAAAAAGGAATATTGAAGATTTTATTGCTATTTCATCAGAAGTTCAGTGGATTTTTTGTTTAGACAGATCGAGAGTAAAGTATCATAAAATACTGGACGTTGAATCTGATTCAAAGAACTGTGGATTTATAATGAGAAACAATAATTCTAAAAATACAGATCGCAATCTGGTTTTAGGAGTCTGGATTTAATAGACGGCTCAAATGACATTTAGTAATTTTTATTATTTGCTACTGTCTTTAAACCTGAAACCCAAAGGCCTATAAGGGATAATATAATTTAAAGAACAACCAGATTTTATTTTATTTCCCTGAAAGTCCCTATAAAGATTAGATTTCTTCTATAAATTATATTATCCTTTTTCCCCTTTGAAGGAAAGTCCACGGTTTTCAGGTTGCATATCATCGGACGCAACAATATATTTCACTCGCTGATCTTAAATATGCCAAACCTACTGATTATAATAAAACATATAGCAGTATAAATGCATGTAACAAGCATAGCTAGTTAAACTCCATTGAAAAATAAACAATTAACGGTAAAATCAGTATTATATTGAATATATAACTTCTAACTAATTGATGGCTTGTAGTATTCCAATTGATTATTCCCAGACACTTCTATTTAGGTACACGCGTTTCAGTATCAGTTTATGAAACCTATTAGTGTATCACTCTTGACAGTCGTGCTCGCGTTCCAATTAATTTTTTATGATTGTTTTAGTATTCCAGATAATATGGCCACTTAAAATACGTACTTATTTTATTAGGTTGTTAAAAAACCGATGGGTGTGGTAGGATCCATATCCCAAAATATTGCTGACTAATTAAATGGGTTCAGCAATTTAGGTTCCCACGGTAGGGCTGGCAGCTTGACTTGCAATAAACAACTTAGATAATTCCAAGTATTTTTAGATCACTAACGTCTTCGTTCTTTAAGAAACAATTGAGTTAAATGGTCTCAATATCTTTCATTGATGCAACAATATCGTCTCGATCAGCAGACAAATTGATTTTTGTTTTTGTTATTCTTGACTGGTTATAATAAGAGTGTTTATAGGAAGTCAGACCAGAGATAACCCTACTAGATTTTGTTGCAATTTTATTTCTATTAATAAATAATTGTAAGATACTCTTGTTCTATATTTTATAAAAGTTTAAGGTTCTAATCAAGGTTCATAAAACGATAGACCTTGAAGGTACCATAATTCTATTTGTTTTGTTTATGTTTTTACACTACCTACAGCTTTGAACAGTTTTTTTTTAGATATTTTCAGTTTGATACATTGGAAATGACGCTAATCAATTAAAATAATAAGCTAAATGAATTAGCAGTGATGATAGAGCATACAGTAAACCGTTTTTTATTTGCATAAATGATAACTTACAATGGCCAGAAACTTTAATAAGGACATGTCTTCGTCACAGTTAATACTATCGATGGCATGTTTGGTTCCATTTAATGTGTTCTTATTCTGATTGGCCTTCCTCCATCTTTTGAAAGCGTTGTGAGGTGATGGCGAACGTATAGTCTTTCCTTGCCGTCCGTTTTTCCAAATTTCGGAGACCTCCACGTCCTGATCACTTGCCTGTAACAAAAAATTGTGATTAAGTATGTAACTACATATTTGTTTCAATAAGCTAAACTCGCAAATAATTATTCTAATGCTAATGATATAATTCTTAAATAATCAACATAAAAAGTTGTACAACCAAAAACCTAGATACATACCAAGATAAGCTTGCTCAAGGTCTGTTATTATTGTTAAATGACATTAGTATTGTCTCAGATTTAAAACTGCCTTTAAGGTTTATTAAGGTCTAATTAAGATGTTGCTTGTTCTTAACATTTCTGTTAATATAGCAATTAATTTATAGTGATGAGATCTGTACATAACAACAAAGAAAGAAAAAAATCTATGTGTTAATTACTAAAAAATTTGTCAATTACGGCTCCGAAACACATGTAGGTATACTTAGACCAACAGTCTATAAACAATCCTACCATGTGTTTTTCTTATGACACGTTAAAAAAATGTGGTCTACCCGGCCGTTTTCACCGACAGTAATTATTTTATATTACCTGCACCTGGCCACCTGCACACGTTTTTATGCGCAAGAATGATCCATGTTCAGGAATCCCTGAACAACTGAAGAAAACGAAAGACGTGATACCAATGCAACGGCAAGAAAAAATACAGAACTGTCTAAAATCACTACCATTTCTCAACTTTGTGATCATTTAAGTAGATATGTCAAATGGAAGATGAGTATTGTTCACAAGCGGTGACGAGTCAACTATTGTCAAGCCTTTTTAGAGTAGAGGGAGGATCCTCGGCAAGTGTGGGATTCCATTAAAATGAATCTATGATGTCTTATCTAATGGAATGGTAGAAAAGGCTTAACCAACCCCAAGCAAAGCCGATGCTACACAAAAGGATATGATCATCATTTTCAGAGGTTTTCTGACAACCGAAGAATTCTAATTATACACTTTACGTATTTTATAGCTAAGGAGGATATTTGTTTTTAGTAGTACCATAAACAAATAATCACACGAACAAAGCTGAACAAACACAGATTATAATATTAAAAACTCTGTCTATTTGACCATCTAAAAATAACATTTATTATCCTAAATATAGAATCCAAAAAATGAAAATTAGAAAAACAAACCTATAAGTAGCGAAAATGTTGACCGTTTTAATCTGATTTTAATGACTTTGACAAATACCAAATCAAATACGAGAAACAACTTTTACGTTCTGGTGAGAATTAATTAAGAAAACAAAAAATATCCTAAATATGACGTTTGTGACATACGTCAACAGTCTGTATTTTTCCATCAGGGTATAAAATTAAAAAATACCCAAAGCTTGAGGCAAAAAGAAGTCTTTAACGTCAGCTAATTTTATAATGCCACTTTTTAATTGGCTGAGACATCGTTAATAACTTAAATAATTAAAAAATAAAAGTGTTTGTCTAATCCTGGTGCTCCAAAAATTTTATATGAATAGGAAGATTAATTAAAATTAAAATGACTGTTAATGCAAAATTAAGTTTTGATTATTATCTAAACACAGGTTATCTTCACGGTTTGTTGATGTGATTTGTGTGAAACCAGAAAAAAGATACATACACACGTATCATCAAGTATTTTATATATTCAAGAAGCATATGATAAAAACTAAACAGTGTATAATACTTAGTGAATAAGCTAATTAATTTTAACTACAACATAAAAAAGTTAATTGGGTCTAATTTATTCATCTAAAATTTTCTAAGCTTCTTCGTTAAGGTAAACTGGTTTTTAGTATGGATGCCACCTATTTGCTTAATATTTTTCTACTTGATGATAACTATAAGATATTTTAACAGAAGTGTAACAACCGGATAAAGATGCTAAAATACAGTGGAAAAAACCGAGAAAAATGTTCATTAAGAGAGTGAATATCAAGAAATGAATAAATCACATGTTTTCACGCCGTAGTGACGTCGCCTGAAATATAAGTATCGTTGTCGACAGCAATTACCAATTAGAAATTAAGCATAAAAAAAGACATACTTATTTGAACAATAGAAAAAGAGGCTAAAAGTTATTAAAATAACAGTGACTCGTTCCAATAAATATTAGAAAATAGTTAAAGTAAAACCGTAACACCAAAATTTGTTTTTATAAACTCTCTTAACGAAAAGCTAGCTCATTCATATCCGCCAAAAAGTGTAACAACCGGACAAGGATGTTAAGAGAAAGAAGAAAGAACTCTCGACCAAGTTATACCAACAATGGGTTTATTAAACCAAACTTAATGGAGTACGTTACGTAGAGGAAAATTCTTGAAGAGGTTGTACTCTTTTCACTGCTTTCAAATTATATAAGTTGGACGGTCATTCGGGGTCAGGAGGGCAATTAAAATATGCGAATATATCTCCACAAGAATTTGTGGTAGGTTAAAAATTCTTTGACAGGTTTTACGTTCTTGATTAATTTGTGAAGTTAACGTTTTATGACAGACTAATTATTATAAGTTATTTAATTTATAATTTGTTAGAGGCGTGTAAGCCATTTTATTATAATATGTTTTATATGTGTATTTATACATATACATATTTAAAAATTAACAGGAACGAAAGTTATATTTTTTTGTAGCTCAACTTACGTAATATATTATTTCCTTGTTTTAAATCATCTTTCACAATTTTGTTAAATTTAGCTGAGAAGTAAGAAAAGCTGGTGGACAAGAAAAATCGTATTAAAACGTATTTCTAAAATAAACTCAGGAATACAAAATAGTAGATATTACAACTATGTACGGTACTACCGTAAAACGGCGTAGCTATTATGTTTTAAGTGGCTTTGATAAAGAAATGAGGTAATTAGTTTCTGCTGACTTTTTAAAGATAGAATTCATTGAAACTCACAAAATGCGACGCAAATCATTTCAAAATTGAATTTTATCAGTTTGGGAATTTGAAAACCCCAGTAATAATTGGTAGTAATAGCCCTGTTCGCATAAGAGTCACAAACCAGTCAGAGCCAATGAAATTACTGGAAACCAGTCGGCAAACTGTCACGTTACCAAATACCTAAAATTTGATTGGCGCTGATCGGTTTGTGACTCCTCTACGAACAGAGCTAATAATTCTCTTAACGATGTTGTATCATTTTATCAATCAATGATGAAGTGACTGTATTTTTACTGATGTATAAGACTTTTTTCTGTTCTAGGATCTGTTACTGGATATAACTTAAAGTATGGTGTTTTTTTATTACATTAGTGTTATATGTATATGAGTTTAGAGAATACCAACAGATGGCCCTGACAAGTGGATCTGCGGTACATGGGAACAGATATTGTAGGATTTTAAGCTCTTTTAAACCATTGTATATTTAAATAAATAGGTAATGATTCTACATTTTGGAAATCTTTTAAAAATATTATATCCATATGTTTATTCTGAAATTACTTCTGAAATTTTAAACATTGAGGCTTTTTTTGCTACCATTTAATTTTAAGGATGTTAAGGTCTATTTTATGACCATATAAAATATCATACTGGGTTCTTTTTCTGACAAATTAGCAATATATAATCTAAAATCAAGAAAACATCATCTTCAATGCAAAAGTAATGTACTAATAATAATACCTAATGACCTGTCATAGGCGTGTAAGTTGTTAAACTATATATCCTCAGTTGAATTTTTTTTTGCAATGCTCTGCATATTTTTATTAAAAATTCCTCGAAATTCTTCAACGAAAATGAAGCAAAACTTATCCCATTAAAAAAATTACAATCAAAAATGCAAAAGTTATTAAAACATATATTAGGTATTAAATAGGGTCCGATGATACATTTGCAGTTTTCCATACCACCATATTTACAAATACAGTAATGGTTAATATAAACATATCTATTTGATTATAAAATTTAAATTTTATCCGTAGTATCATTTACTCAATTCAATTCAAATTACAATCTTTCATGCATCAACCGCAAGTGCGTCATCGGTTTACTGAATTAGGGCAGCGTCCTTACCGAAAGGTTCTTGCACTTGAAGCACGCGAACTCTTGAATCAATCCAGAATAGGTATCCCTTCCTTTATTAGCAACGAGACTAACGACAGCCGGGACCATCTCGATATGGCTCACGCACATTGTATAGTCAAACCAAAATATAAAAAAGAAACTAAAACTCCACTAATGTTTCTATAAAAAAAAAAAACTGTCACTAAGAAAACGGTATATCGCGAATGAAAAAGTTCTGAAGTGGGTTAATTGTCGAAACGTTGCACATAACAGCGCGAAGCTTGCTAGGCTTAAACTGAATTTCTCTTGGCTGGCGCGAGTTAGATATTCGAAATATCGGGTCCGCCTCTTTACGTCACACCGCTACTAGCTAGTGCGACTGAACTACAGTACTACGTGGTGCTCATGAAACGAAGTTTGTTTTTTGTTTAAGTTCAGAGGAGTTCTTTTTTAAAGTTAAATATAGATTTGCTTTTGCAGCAGCGAAGGTCTTGATATTTTTACGCAATTGCAGCTGTTTTTGGGAGTTAAATTGGGCGGAACAAAAATACAAAATGTTACGACAAAGTCTGAATTGCGTAGGTAACCGTTGTATTTTGTATTACACCGAAAAAATACCGTAATTACATTGACATTACTGCAATGTAAATAAATTGGCGTCAGTTATTTTATCTTATCAAAAAATTATCGAATCAGAGGACGTTAAACCTTATATGGAAATTTATGTAAGCACCGGGCCTAAAACCATTGCCATCTAGCGCATGAATAAAGTACCATCATAAGTTTTTTGAACTTACTACTTCCGTATTACAAAAGTGGGATGTTTGGTAACATCAGAGAGTGTGGGATGTATGGTAACATGCAGTCGATGCTCTCTTCGAGCCAATCATAGCGTAGGCTACATATTTCGGTACTTGAGAGTTGTCTTCTCGGTCCAATTTGAAATTATATGTTTAGCAGCATTGCCAATCCCAAGCGATCCAGGACCTACAAACTTGACTTACATATCATACTTGCTTTAGCAAAAGACCGAGCAAATCCAGAGGACAATTATTGCCCTGTTCAAGCAAAGGTTTGAATACTCCTTTTACGGATTACGGTAAGTTTTTAACTCAAGCCGAGTTGAACTTTTGGGACTCTTCGGGAATTGTGAAACCGTTAGCCAGTTTTAAAAACGGGTCAATTTTTCTTTCCCAGATCACACAGGACTACCTTCGGCAAGCTGTGATTTGCCATGTCCTCATCAGGCCAGCGAACGCTGTGCCCTGATTCTTGATCCTAGATTCCTTGAACTGAGTCTCCATTATATTACAGGGGCGGATTTAGAATTTCGTCTAGGGGGGGGGGGGGGCAACGTCCCCTCGAGCTACACAAAAGTAAAGACCAAAAAGAAAAAAACGGACAAGCTCGAGTTGCGACATTACTTTTTTATCATTAGGATTCTAAGAAATTTACACTATTTCATAATGGACGAAATATCTAAACCTGTTCTTGCGGAAACAGAACGGTCTGTCATCTTAACTTACCAATATTCCAGCATTTTTTTTAATTACTTATACCTTCTGTCCATTTTTGTTAGATGCATTAGGGGAAAATATAAAAATTGCCACACTAATGAATGATGTATATAAACAACTTGAAATACCAAATTTATCACAAATATTTTGTATAAATTCCTGTAAATTTTTAAAAAAATTCGATGAAGTACTAAATATCAAAAAACAAAACAATATTAGACAAATTCAGCGATACAGAATACCTTTTTGCCATAAGGCAGTGACTCAGAGAATGTTTGAGTTTCTTTCAACAAGAATATACAATATTTTACCAAATGATTTTAATTTATATTCAAAAGGAAAATTTTCAAAAGAAATAAAAAAATATTTTATAAAAGACATAAAAACATGTAAAGAAATAATGGAAAGGCCATGGAATCAAAGAATTTCAGAATAAAAATAATAATAAAAAATAAAACTTATTAATTATTTTTTCTCGTTTATATTATTATCCATACGTAATGTTACTTAAATTTATTTATTAAAAACCAAATTATAAATTAAAAGTATTACCTACACACAAGGTATTTTTACCTTTGTAGGTAATATAAATTAAATACCAAAACTGCATGCCATATTATAGCTTTGATATTTATACATATTTTTATTTAGCAGTTTGTAAAATTTGTTGTTAATAAATTACTATTATTATTATTATTATTATTTGGACTGATATATGAAAATTTTTCGAAAACACATTTTTTTCAAAATATGTTTTCTCTAAAACAGAACTTTTTCAATAATATAGATATTCGAAAACTAGGGATGTTTTCAATTTTTTGTTTCTGAAACCAACTTCGAATTTTTTTGAAACTAAATTTTTTCATGAAAACATGTTTTAGAAAGAACATTTTTTAAACATTGTTTCGAAAAATACTTCGAAAATTCATATTAAAAAACAACACTTTTTCAAGTACCTATGTAATTTACTACAGAGTAACATAGCAAATACAAGGAAACGTAAACCTGACCAAAATCTGGCAAAAAAGGATCGGTTAGGTTAGTTTAGGATCTTTTTGTCATATTTTATTTTATTTTCGAAGAAGCGGTTCAAAAAAAAATACCTAATTTAACATCAAAAAGTTATTTGTTGAAAAACGAACCAGCGAAAAGAGTTAGTCATCCTAGCTTACACGGGACAGGACTATTTGATTAATATGGAAGTGAAACATTGTAGCATTTTCTTTTATTTATGCCTTCTGCTCATTTGGGGGGATATACAAGGACCTACTTACGAAAGTACAATTTGTCTAAAACCAATTTTTTTAAAGCACTTTTAAAAAATACATTTTTTCAGGGAACGTACCAAACCTAAGGAAACCTGAACAAACCCAAAAAAAGGTTCGTTTGGGTTTTTCGTCTTTTTCCCATTTACATTTCCAAGCTACTGAGTTCATAACTTAATTTTATAAAAATATTGATTTCAAAAAAATATGTTTTCGAAAAATGTACCTGTTTTAAAAATTATTTGTTTGAAGATATTTTTGAAAAAATGTACTTTCGAAATACGGGTTTTTGGAGAAAATATTTTAAAAATATTTCATAAATCCGTGATTTAAAAAGTATTTTCGAAAAAGCGGTCAGGACATTTTTGAAAAAATGTAGGTTCGAAATATGTTTTCGAGAAAATATTTTTGAAAAATTTCGTTAATCCATTTTCGAAAAAGCTGTTTTTCAAAAAAATTTACTTCCCAAAGAGATGATTTTTGAAAAAAAAATTATTGGGTTAGTTATCTGTTTAGATATCTTGGAATGAGTTCACTGAGACACGACTTGGAATGAGTTATTTAATTTAAACTCTTTTTTGCCTATGGTAACAAAATGCCATGGAAACTACCATCAACTATCCAAATTTAAAAAAATGATTGTAGATATCGATGGCCAAAGGCCTATTTGCAAAAACATAAAAAAAATGTATTGGAAACGATTAATTCAAATTAGTTTGCTATTGCTGGGCAAATAGTACTACAATAATTAGTGTTTAAATTCTAGTTACTAAGGACAAAATTTTAGGTATAGTTTTCAATATAATTCGTGCTCTCACAGCAGAACCTTAATTAGTGCAATAATCGTTATTAAGGAATTAATTATTAGGGTAGGGTACTGACCTGGTAGATAAAATTAATATCTGAAATCAAAACCGCAATTGATTAAAACCAAAATATTAAAATGCTTTGCGTAGTACATATTAAATAGGTATGGTGTTCGAACCTTGAAAATATTTGGGTCTCCGGTGGCCGAGTTGGTACGGCGCCAGCTTTGCAACCGAGAGGCGCGGGTTCGAATCCCGCTTCGACCATGGATATTTTGTGATTGTTGTTGGAAGGTGGTAGAGGAATTCTTCCTCGACCGAGGTGGTACCACCCCACACATCCTCTTAAAGGGCTGGTGAAATCCCTACGGATGTTTCCAGCTCTGGATGTATGAGTCGATTCCCCAGTACACCCACGGTACATAGTACTTAGACTTCGGTCTTCGTGGGCTGTCAGAAGATAAAAAAAATATATTTTTTTAATTAGAACACAGAAGAAAAAGAAGTTGCAAAAAAGTTAACTTCCATAAAGTTGCTTGCCATAGAGTTGCTTGTACAAAATCAAAATATTTTAGGTTAATTGTAAAGAACCTTGACCTACATACACCCAAGAAAAATTTGTTGAGACCATGGATTTATTATAATAAGGATTCGATATCCGTATACTGTGAGCGTATCGAACGTGAAGCCTTATATTTTGTTGTTTGTTATTCTCTTGGGGGAGCAGTTTACGAACTACGAACATAGGCAAGACTACGAATTACTACGTAATTGAATCAAGAATGGTAGTAGAAAGAAATAAAATAGCATTGGAGTGTTGGAGCTCAGAAGTGCTGCTGTCTGTTATGGTTGTTTAGGAACACGGCTGAACCTCGGTCTGAACACTCGGGTACACGTACGTCTTTGTCTAATGAACTAGAAAAGAAAAAGTGCGACGTATAGATTTATATAGATTTATAAATGACTGGGAGCGGCTTTAAATAAACACCTTTAGAAATAACATAACCTATAAATAATAAAACCTTTTTAACTGAAATTTATTATTATTTAGCAGAAAAATAAAATATTTTAGGGCTTTTATTACTTTTAGTAAATCTTGTGATGCTTCTAACGTATTTTTTGCACAAAAATACAAGGTAAAATAAGATGTGGCCAATGTTTACAAATTGGGTTTACAGTGTCGTTTAGAATGGTTTGTTTTGGCTTCAAAGAATGTGAACTCATCCCGTATCCAGTCCTAATAAATCCATGGTTGAGACTGACCTACTACATTAGGATAAAATTCGATTTCAGCGATAGTTGGTATAAAAAGTATTTTATTAATAATTTTTTAAGAATACAAGGAAATAATTAACTGTGGAATTTACACTAATAATCCACACGTGCTTTTATCCGTTTAATGATATTGATAATATAAGAAAGTGTTTAATGATCACGTGACGTGGCCATTTTTTTGCGTCTTTCTAGATACATTTTTTTCAAACTCATAGAGCAAAACTACACAATAATATTATTTTATTTTGATCAAATGCATCATGCTTTTTAACAACAAATACAATTTATTTTTATAAAACATGTTATTTGATAAATAGTTACGTGTTTTTTTCATGGTGGTGTATTTCTTAGCGAGTGTCTACAAATTATGATAAAAATTCCCGAAACTATCGTAAATTTCCCTTTTTCCCTGCTGCTTGGCTTTTCCTCCAGATTTAGGGAAATTTTCCTATCAATGGCAACCCTGTGTAGGATGTCAAATGAAAGCTTATTTGACACCCTACATGATGAATTCAACAATATATATTATGCATTCTTTATGCATTTTTTTAAACATTTTTCGGAAAAAAACGCTTAAAAATTGTTGTCCCCCACCCTCATCAACAAAAGGGTCGCTCAGAAAATCTCAAAAAAATCATGAACATTGAGAATCAGGTGTAGATTGAGTCAAAATTATTAGGATTAAAAAATTCTAGCGCGATTGATTGATATAAACAATTTAATTGTTTATTTCCTTATAACTGCTGAATCATTGGTTTTTAGGGAAAGTTTTTCGACAAAAAATATTTCTCACGATGCATGTAAGGAACAACTTTTGTCCTTACACGTCTTTCAAAACTGGCTCAGTCGAAACCTTCCCCCCCTCCCCCCATTCTGCTCCGCGCATACGCGATATGATACGGCGTTGGTACCGTCGGCGGCGGGTAGCGCGGCAGATGGGCGGAGATCGGGCGGCCGAGGTTTGCACAGGTTAAGTGGGGGACCGATGGTACGAAATACAAATTGTGCATGTAGGTATCTGACCGAATTTTTTCTGTTTTTATTTATACTTCTATTTGTATAAATCACTACAAATAAAATCTTTAAAAATATATATATATATATTTTTTATTTTGTTGCATTCTGTGCACTATAAAAATATACTTGTAGAAATAAATGTATACTTTCATATTCCGTCTTACACTCTTTACCAAATGACTTGCAGACAGAGATGAAGCAGTAGCTTCGTTTGTATTATAAGATAACTATGTAGAGATAGAAAAAGCCATCACTGTAAAACTCTGGTTTAAACATTTACGTTCAGATTCACTAAAAAGGTTTGGTACTGGTTTAAATTAAGATCTTATAGTTCATCAGTTTTGTTTTGACAGGTTTTTGTCCTGTCTTTGGTAATAAGTCGTCATTAAAAACTTATAAATTATTCTGATATTTCAGCGATTTGCTTGGTTTCCAAATCATTTTCATCTTTGAACCAGTTGCTGTAATTAATTTAGTTCTAATATTGTCGAAAGTACGTGTTAAAATTGCCCTTTTCTTTATAAATTTGCGAAAAACTCAGAAATAAATTCATAGTATAAAACTTAGTTGACTTATTCTTACAGTAGACTTGTCAGTTTAAAAAGTTTGGTTGTCAAATTAGACCGGACTAGCGTTGGAGAATCTGGCTGTTATTCTTTAGAGTACTATGAAGTTTCGACTTAATGGGACCATCTAATATTTTTTCTTCATACAAAGTCACCCCCTTGGGAAAAATGATTTAAATTTAAATTGTGATTTTCAGCTGTTTAAGCCACCCTGTATTGTTCTACATCAAGTTTATAAATAACCATGCTCTTTTTTACAAGGTAGAACTTTTTATGATGGTTTACTTTTTTTGTAAAGGCAATAAAAAAAATTAATTTTATTTTTGGGACCTCCTGTATGTTCCAAACCTAATTTACTAACACAAAAAAGTTAATTCTAGCACATTTGCAGTGTCAGTGTACCTTTAAAAAACGATTTTATGTCTTTTTAGCTTCACGTGTATTAGGACTTTTACATTTTTGAGCCACCCTGTATGTACTAGATCAAATTTTTGAATGGAAATGCTATTTTCGCACGATGCAGAACTTTTTATAAAGAGACACTTTTTTTCGTAAAATCAATAATAAAAATTTTTTCCATTTGGTAAGAACTTCCGAAGACACGCTATATATATATATATATATATATATATATATATATATATATATATATATATATATATATATATATATATATATAATGTCCTGGCCACCGTATACAGACAAAGTGACATTTAAAGCATCTATAACAAATACAAATATGAAAAAAACCAGTGAATTCAAGGTTAAAATAATATTTAAAAAACTGCATAATATTTTATGTATGTTGCATATGGTGAGGAACATGGAACAGATCTCATGTAGCAATTTTGCACTTCTGACACAACAAATCGAATTATTCTGTTTATTTTCCTTTTGGTTTGGCACTGGCCTTACGCTGATGGGCATTGTAAACCTACATCACTTTGCAAAAATAAAAATAAAAACTTAAACTAAAATATGCATATTAATCTATAAAATAGCCTGCCTGTCTAACTCGAATAATACAAATTAAATCCATCGTCCTTAAAATTTAATGTGCTCTAAAGTTTGAAAAGTACCCTACCTATATAATATTAGGCAATAAAAATGCTACTCACCGTTTTAATTGTTAAATTACGAACTCAATTACACTAATAAGACAAATACTTAAAGCTATGTATTTAAATGTTTAATTTTTTTCCACGATTTTAAATTTTTATAGGCTTGATATTTAAAAACGAATTAAGATACGGACCTCGGGTCTGTGGAAAAATGTTTCTTTTTTAAAGACCTTTAAAATGAGTTATCACACGGCATAGGGTTGCATTTAAAATTTTTTACCTTTACTCCCTAGCGTCACCCCTCAAGGGGGTTTGATTGGTTTTGATTACATAAAAAAGTAGATTTATTAACCAATAAGATTTGGTCTCTATCTTTACTAATATCAAAGATATTTGCCTATACTAAGACTTTTTGGACACCCTGTATACATAAGGAATTTTCTAAAAAGTTTAGACTCCTATTAGGATTCGCGGTTGTACCCGAAGCAATTACCAGAAGTTTAAGAGAGATTTTCCTGAACAGTCTGGATTGTGACTGGAACTGATCGAACGTCACGGTATTAATCATCCGACATCCTGGAAATTATTGTAGGAAATATCCAATGCTGAAAGCCCAATTCATGAGTAGCAAAATGTGCTGATATTGTTTAAAAAAAGTGACATGAAGAAATGAGTTTTATCTCTATATTTCGAATAGAACAGGGCCTAACGTGGGGATAAAGATTTAAAGTGTAAAACCCTATGATCTGCTTTAAAAGAAATTAAACGGTAAATTCACACAAACGCTTAGATTCTGTTTTTTTTATGTTTTTCCTAAAGTTTTTTTGCACACATTTCAATAATATATTAATCTGAATTCACATACCTAGTACAAATCATAAGCTTAGATTGTAAATTCAATCTTTCTGATCGTGTTGCTTATAATTCTTGACCGGCACAGGACTTCGTTGTAACAATACGACTCTAAAAAATTCCGTTCACCAAAATAAAAAAATAATGCTTGATTGGCCTGTGTGAGGAAGAAAAGGAAATTAGTTTATGTTGTTTGAATTGAAATGAACCCGGCTAGAAAAATTAAAAAGAGCAGACCTAACTTTACCAAACTGCTAAAAGGAATAAAAATTTAAATCTACTTACGATAGAACTGGTATTTTGTACGATGTAGCATGTTTCCTTAGTGCACATTACTTCTTTCAGATTTTTAAAATACACTTCAAATTCCAATAAATGATATTTACTTATTCTGTCACCGTCAGGGCAGGTACCTACACACAACCATTCGGTTCAAGCAACCAACAAAATATCACTGACCCACAGGTCAACAGTCTACTGAACCGGTCAACAGTCTACTGAACCGATACCCATAACGTGCGCTCTTCAGCGGCCCTTTGAGGATTTACGCCAGACCAGGTGTGGTAAATTTGTTTTACAAGTGCCTTTTAACAGACTGTTGGAAAATACAAACTGGGGTTAAATTTGGAAGGTACTATGGTTCATGATCTGAAAAGCAGGTCCGTACTATATTATATATATTTTCCAAAATATAATTTAAACATATAATACGTCCAGATTCACTAAGAAAGTTTAAGATTTAGTACTGGTTTAAATTAAGATCTTGTAGTTGATCAGTTAAGTTTTGACAGGTTTTTGTCCTGTCCTTGTCATTAAAAACTTATGAATTATTGTGATATTTCAGCGATTTACTTGGTTTCCAAATGATTTTCATCTTGGAACGAGTTGCTGTAATGAATTTAGTTCTATTATTGTTGAAAATACGTACTAAAATTGTCCTTTTCGTGATAAATTTGCGAAAAAGCTCAGAAATAAGTTCATAGAAAAAACTTAGATGTCTTATTCTTACACTTGTCAGTTTAAAACTTTTGATTGTCAAATTAGACCGGACTAGCATTGGAGAATCTGGCTGATACTTTTTTAGATATTAACTCGTTTAATCATAAAAAGTAAAATGCTTGTTTTAAAAGCTTTGTTGTCACTTTAGTGCCTTTAATTTTGAAATATTTCTTAACCCGTAGCTAGTGGACTATTCGAATTCAAAATATAAATATATTCGATTATATATATTATATATATTCGATAATAGTATTCGATTCTGGCATGTATTCGAATGCATTAGATTCTCAACGAAGTATTCGACTACCAAAAAAAAATCGATTCTTGCGAGTTGCGTGTGTCGGCGAGCGAGATTCTGTCGATTCTGCGAGATACAAGAAGAGAAGAATCGAAGGCTGAATCGGAATAAAAATTTGCGTCGGCTCTGATTATTATCCACCGTAGCGTAGTTTGTTGTTAATTTTCGAATACCCGCCTAATTTAGTTTTAGTCCTTGTCCTTACATATTTTTTTAATTTCGAATGGCATATTATTTAAATTTTTGAATATATATTTTTTTAAAATATAGAAGGTTTGACTCTCAAACTTTGAGAATCAAAATTTAAAGGATTAAACGTAATAAGTTTGGTAAATAAAAAGATTTAATAGACTTAAATATCCACTTTTTCCTAAAAGAACAATATAAGTCTAAAAAATTTAAATATGAGATTCTCCAAACATAAAAGATAAACAGAATAAAAACAAAAAACAACTAATAAAATAAACATAGGTACATAAAAAGTAACAGAACATGTGATAAAGAACATTATAAATAAATTACATATTTAAAAATATAATCGCGTACAAATTTTTGGGAGCTTGGTCACGCTCGACTTTTCGATCTTCGATAATATAGCGGAATTCGGAATATACTTATATAATTCGATTCTCAAAAGTATTCGAATACAAAATAATCGATTCTGAAAATCATTCGATTCTCCCGTCACTACCCATAACTGAAATAAAATTTTGTAGTATTATAGACTACTAGGTCCTCTATATAAAAAATACACACATTAAATTTGTAAGGTTTGCATACGTTTCTATTGTTGCTTGTTACTTTGTTTTTACAATACGTTCCTTGACAGAGGAGGTACCACCGGAATCCCTACGGATGTTTGCAGATTTGGATGTCTGGGTCGGACTGTCCCAGTACACCCAACCACGGCATATGGTATAGCTCGTTTCCAGTTTTTTCACTGCCTTTTGACCAAATGGTTAAGTACCTCAATAAATATAAATATAAATATTTTAAGAATCCTAAATTGAGATTCTTAAAGGGCGCCAGAGTCGGAGTGGTTTATATTCGGAATAATTTTGGAAAAAATAAAATCTTGTTAAATACGAATGATTAAAACATTGTTTACTGATTTATGTCATTCGATTTATTTGTAAAATAAAAAATTATTACTTCAATTTAATTTCATATTTAATTTGGTTTCGCTGTCACTGTCATTTTCATCTACATTAAAAAAAAGTGGCTCTATGTGATTAGTAAATGAAAAATAGGAATCTTCGACTTTAATAACGTGGTTAATCGAATTTTTCCAACTTTCTATAGGAATGCTATCTACAACTTTTCTAATTAATGTCGCAACACTTGCACTTAAAGTCGGAGAAGTGTTTTCTGCTCTAACATTTGATTTTACCTGATGCCACATTTGCTCGATTAGGTTAAAAATACAGTAATGGGGGGGAGGGGGGGGGGGGGAGGCGTAAAACCGTATGCCCCATATCGGCAGCAATGGTATCACATACATATTTTTTCTTAATATTAAATGGCATTAATATAAAAGATCACATTTTTTATACGTTTTTCCAAATATACAGGGTGTTGCAAAAAGCTGTTAAGAAATTTTAGGGGCAGATTATCTAAAAATACGAAATGTTTATATAAACATGGATCCTTAAACGCTTCTTTTTCGAGATACTTAATTAATATTTATACCAGAGTAGAGAAATGGGGGAGTAGCGACACAGCAAAAATCGTTTGAAGTTTCTGCATCAAAGCAAAACGCCGATGCACACTGCGTTCTCCGGGCAGCGTATTACGGGGACGTTCGATAAGTATTAGTCGAAAAAATATTTGGTCGGTTATTTGATACATACAAATTTAAAAGGCGGTACGTAACTCTTTAGTATTTCGATTCATTAGTATTAATGGCTTTATTAGACACTTATTCCGAGGGCATGAAACGAGGACTAGGAAAATACACAGGGACATACAAGGATATCAAAATAAAATCTTGCCAGATTTTGGTTAAACCAAAATGAAAATATAAATATATACACACACTGGCGCTTATTTTACGGTGTTGTAGAAATAAAATAGCAAATATCTGTATCCAGTTATTTTAATACCTCTGTTTTCGCCTTGTTGTAAGCAGAATATGTATATCAAATACGTATTCTTATACATTATTTCTATAAATCCCATTCTCTAAATTTCGTTTCTTTAGCACAAATAGTTTTAAGATACTGCCATTATGCTCATATATACTAAAAATCGACGAGACACGACTGAAATACCTACTTTAAATTTTAATTCTATGTATCAATCTGTATATATTTCCAAAATTTATTTAATCCCGAGGTATGGGCAATCAGCTAAGAAAAAAAAATACATTTACAGTTGACAAGTCGCCTTCTTAGCTTAAGTAATATAAAATATAATAAGTAAATGAAAATGACAACTCTTATGTAATATACAGAACACTGAACAAATATAAAATCAATCTTACCTGACAGAGTCTTTGGGACATCTGAAAAAGGACACTCCCTCGCCTTCTTTATCCATACAATTTTCTATACTCGATTTGAAATTGGTTGATAGTAATAAATCATTTTTAGCAGCCGATTCCATAGGCGCACCTACCTGACGTGCCGGTTTGAACCCTATTTACTTATCCGAATAATTTAGTAATCATTATTGTCATAACAGGTAAAAATAATTATGCCGAGAATTCCGGGAACAATTAATACACAATGTTACTTTTCAGGTAGTTACGAAAAATTAGGTACCTCTACTTATTGGTATAAAACTGTGAGTCATTTTAAGAGCGAACAAACCTAATGCGAGTATTCTAGGACACACATTTGGGTAATTTTTGAAAATGGAGAGTCTTTCAGGATTTATTCCAGTTAAGCGAGCTGCGAAATCAGCGCTAAGCATTAGTGAAAAGATTATTGTGCTTAATGTATTTAATGCACTTAGATATCAAAAAAGTGCAATAAGTATCGATTCTGCAGTGGAACTTTGTTCAAAGATGACAGGTATTGGAAAAGCAACCATCTACAGGCTGATGCGGGAAGAAAAGACAGGAACCGTGACGCCACCAAAACCATCTCCAGGAAGGCGAACAATACCGATCGATGAGGACGAAAAGGCCATCATAAGACGAAAGGTGCATTCATTCTATTTCAATAAGGAGATCCCTACTTTGGATAGAGTTTTAGGGGCAGTAAAAGAAGACTTTCCTGCAATCAAGAGAGATAAACTATGGAAAGTTCTAAGAGAAATGAATTTTAGATGGGAAAAACATAGTCGGAAGTCTCATTTGCTCGAAAAAGATGAAATAGTATGTTGGAGACGTAATTATTTGAGAAAAATAAGAAAATTTCGCAATGAAAACAAAACAATTTTCTATTTGGACGAAACATGGCTGAACGAAGGCTACACAGTTGGAAAAATATGGACAGACAAAAATGTGACTTCTCACCGGCAAGCATTTTTAGACGGTCTATCAACAGGAATAAATCCGCCCTCTGGAAAAGGAAAACGATTAATTATAACTCACATCGGTAGCTCCAATGGATTTTTAGAAGGTGGACTATTATCATTCCAATCAGTTCGTACAGGCGATTACCACGAGGATATGAATGCTGATGTTTTTGAGGAGTATTTCGAACAAATGATAGAGCTGATTCCACCTGGCTCCGTCATTGTGTTAGATAACGCTCCGTATCACTCCAGAAGATTGGAGAAGATGCCTACAACTGCTTGGCGAAAAGCAAAAATTATCGAGTGGCTTGTGGAGAAACAAATACAATTTGAGGACAATATGGTTAAAAAGGAGTTGCTATCAATTGTAAACACCCATAAACATCGGTTTCAAAAATATGTTGTTGACGAAATGGCCAAAAAACAAAATATAATAGTGCTTCGGCTCCCCCCCTACCATTGCGAATTAAATCCGATCGAACTGGTATGGGCTCATGTGAAAGGTTATGTGGCTAGAAAAAATACCACTTATAAAATGAGTGATGTTCAAAAACTCTTTGAAGAAGCGCTTCAAGAAGTCAACGCGGGGAAGTGGCAAAGATGTATAGAGCATGTACTAAAGGAGGAGGAAAAAATGTGGCAATTGGATAGTTTACTGGAGAAAACGGTCGAACCACTTATTATCAATTTAGGGGAAGAAGACAGTCCCTCAGATATTTCATTTTCTGATGATGATTAATTTAAAGCGAAGAACTGTAATGACTTACTATAAATTTTATAGAATTTCAAATAGAAACATTTTTCCAAATTTACTTGTTTATTAGTTGCTTTATTGTTATTAGTATTATATTTATTCAAATACAAGGGTAACAAATTATGCCACACATCCGAATGTTCACTAAATTATATAATTATTGTGTTTAATATAAACTTAAACCCACCCGAAAGCACGTGCATGAGTGCAAAACATCACAGGTAGAATACTACCGCTTATTGTTCGAGCCTCGGGTTAAGCTTTGTATTCGACGCCCTTATCAGATCTATAGGAATGGAAAGTTTAATAAATGCAAAAGGGTCTAGACTTTCAATGTATATACTATTTAAAACTTGGCAATTTAGGTGGACCACTCTGTGTACGTGTTTGACGGATTTTAATGATTTATTACTATCAACCAATTTCAAATCGAGTATACGTGGCAATAACACACCATCGCGATCTCGACTGTATTCAATCAGACTAATTTTCTGACTGTCTCCGTAAAGACGCCACGAGTTGCCAGCAACCGGATAAAACTAGTTTAGCGAAGAGTCGGCAAAAACAGGAATAAGTGGCGAGTGACGCTACCGTCTAATAATTCTACCGTGCTTATACTATAGATACTTAATATTTTGTTTCTTTTTAATTTGTCGAAAATGCGTTAAGATATTGGCACATGGTACACGCCAATATATAATCAAAGGGTACCTTTACGTGAAAAAAATTATTTCCTAAAGTACTTGCATCAGTGGCGTACGTACAAGTCTTTATTTTTAGCGAAAAAAAAACACGCCACTGATTTTTTGCTTGGGTTTGATCAGCATCACTACGTACTTTTTTGTCTTTAATTTGCTTTGTCACAATATATTTAACTGTAAGAGTTGTCGTTAATGAAGACGTTTCTGCTGCAGCTGCATTTACATTAAACCCCCTGTTCAATAAAGACACACACATTTAACAATTTGCTTGGCACCGGGCGATAAATATTTTCTATTTAAATTAGCACTGCCGGAGGCACTATGATCAACGTCTTTCCAAGAACGCCACATTTTTTAGCACATTCGGAATAACAAAAAATACGATCGAAATCATATAACAACTGCACGATTTACCAAATGGATAGGAACTAAACTAAAATATTTCGAAATTATTAAAATTAGGTAAAAAAATAATGTATTCATACCCGCTACTGATTATGTATATTAAAATTATCTTTACGTTATGTTATTACGGCCCTGTTTACAGTCCTTGCAAATTTACCGGGTTTTATTACAGCTATGGTATCGATAAAAGTTTATTGCATGGAATAGGTCAACGAAAGGGCTTGCAACGAGCTTTACTTGGGTTTCGGCCTTCGTAGGCTGTCAAAGAAATACAATTCCGTAAATTTGTATTACTTTGAGGTATCTACTCCACAAGGCAATAGTCTCCATGTTTCAAGGGTACCTATATGCTATGAAAGCATATTATATTTTGACGAGCAGAACCCCTTTAGCTGTGTTTGCCCTTCACAGCTACATTTTGGCCTATATGTTAGGATTAGGATTAGGATTAGGATTGAGGTGAGTGGGTCAAGAACTGACCCTCCACTGCGACCATCGCGATCTATTGTGGCTCACATCTCTATTAGATTTCTTCCAGCAGATCCAGCCTAGGAATGAAGCTGATTATAGTGCTGGGAGAGGCGTAGATTAGATTTCCTGGCGGAAGCACCCCCTCGCCAAATAATGAAAATCTTATTCTACCTGCCGCAGGGCATGTGCACACTATGTGTTCTGCCGTTTCCTCATCCTCCATGCAGAGTCGGCAGTCGGCGTCTTGCGCCAGTCCGATCCGCTCCATGTGATGTCTCAGCCTGCAATGGCCGGTAAGTAAGCCTACTAGAATTTTGAGGTGCGACCTGTTTAGTTCCAGTAGTTTATTCGCGGTTTGATGTGTCAAAGGATTCTTTATGAATGCCTTTGAGTGTCTTAGACCCGGTATTCTCGACCAGTATCTTGCCCATTCCTCTTCGGCCCAGGCTGAGAGCGCACGCTTGGCCGCTGTATAGGAAATGCCTAACACAGGCTCGGGACCTACAAACTTCGACGCTGCCCCTCTCTTAGCGAGCAGGTCGGCTGCTTCATTGCCCTCGAGGCCTGTGTGTCCCGGTATCCACACCAGGGTGATTTTGTTCTGTTTTCCGATTACAGTCAGCACCTCACGGCATTTCCACACCATATTTGAGGTGCACCAGCTGGATTCCAACGCTTTAAGAGCAGCCTGACTGTCAGAAAAGATTTTTATTGTTTTGCGTGTGTATTGCCGTTTTGCCAGCATTCTTACACTTTCCTCAATGGCGTACACCTCTGCCTGGAATACAGTCGCTAATGACCCCAGGCTATATGTCAGCTCTGTCTTTGGGTTATTGCCATATATTCCGGCTCCGACACCCTTGCTAGTTTTGGATCCATCGGTAAATAAGCAAATATCTGCTCTAAGTAGGTCAGTTTTATTCCGAACCCATTCTTCCCTTCCAGGATAGATTATTGTATAGGGCATATAGTTGCTTAACCTTTTAGGCATGATGTCCGAGGGCATGCCCAGAATGCCGTGAGCTAAAGTGCCCTCCAGCAGACTTGTCTCCCTCATGACATGGCCTATATGTTGCCACCTACAAAAATTCACGTTCTGCGACAAATACGATTTTTTTTCCATTTTAATACGACGTCATCATTTTGAGTACTACGTATGCCAAATACATATTTATCTTGTAAATTAATAACATGATATAAATCGCAGGTAATTATGCCATTAGAAACAAAAGAATTATAAAAAATGCAGTTTTATATTAATAAAGCGCATGTTTATGTATTTATACAGGGTGTATATAAAAAATTAAAATCCTATAGATTCAACGTATAAAATTAGGAAAAAAATGTCTCATAAAAACACGTCCAGAAATGCTTTGTTTTCTAGACACAGTGTGTTAAAATTTTCACCGCACGATTTTTTAATAAGACAAGGTAAATATGTACTGGTTTTGTACAAGTTTTTGTCCTGTCATTGTTAACAAGTCGTCATTACAAACTTATAAGTTCTTCTATAACTTAATAACTGTAATTTTGAATCCTGCTGCAAGTTTCTTCTCTCTACCGAGGACCTATTACCAAACATAATTTAGTTTCTATCATAAACTTTACGATTTTGCTTGGAATGAATTTTATTTGCATTTAAGCATGATGCTTTTAAAGCAAGAAACCACGATATTCAACCAGTAATCTAAAAAAGTAGGGAAACTACAATTAAGAAATCAGGCATTTCCCTTAAATTTCTGTATTATTAATTGAAGATGCTTAAGTAAATCTTTAATTAAGAATATAAAGTATTTATAAAAGATAATAAATTATTATTTTCAATTATGTCTATTGATTCCTTAAGCCCTTAGGCTAAGAAAATTGAGAAATTTTGTATTTTGGAATCACACCGTTTCTCTTGCCAAACGCATATTTTATTTATTTGGAATCATATAATGGTTTGATAACAAGAGAATAAATACATACTTTAAGAGAATATTCATTTGGCCATATTCAAAGTCGCGGTTTCATGGAGTAAAACGCAACTGAGTTTCAACCAAGGTACATTTTTTTCCGTGTACAAGATATTCGTCATGCCATTCAATGTCAGCATTAAATAACTACGTAAATGTCATTTTTTTTAAAAACCAACTTGATAAATGATGCGCGGTTTTTATACGAATAGATAGAATATTACAGAAGTATTTGTTTAAAATGTAAAGCACGCCGCGCCCATTAAAACTTTTCCGCAGATTAAAATGAAAAGAGTTATGATATGAATATTTTAATTACATATAGTACGCACTCTTCCTAGCAAAGGCCATTATAGGAAACTTTTGATAATAGGGATATTTTGCAAGCATAAATTCCAGAAATCGCTAACCCCTAAACGCTAAAACATAAAGTGATGTTTGAGCGATTTATAAAAACTTTAAAAACCCCATTTGTGATTCGTTTAGAAAGTCAGTTAGTAAATGTAGCAAAAACTCTGAATAAAACACCACTCTAATATTTAGCGTTTGTAGGTTAGCGTGTCGCTAATATCTGCATGTAAGACAGAGTATTATTCAGCTCCCAATGGAAGGTTTGTGTTTTAAATATTGTTGCTACTCATTTATTTGCTATAAATATCCATGAATTTCCAGTGTAGACGCATGAAAAAGGAATTAAATTAAAGGAAGTGACTCTGCAGCCGGCGCACAGTGTGCCCAAATTGGATTTTGTCGATCGAAATTCTGAAACTTCTTATATTTGCTTATGGTAATAAAATACTCACGAAAAAATTGTCATGAAAAATTGGCACCCCCTAGGGGTGCGGTTAGGGGGTGGAAAATATAAACACAGCCTCATTTTTTGGTAGTGAGCTTTTATGGCATTAAAGTAATAAAGGGGAAAATTATGAACAAATATGACACCCCTTGGGGCTCGACTAATGAAATAAAATGCGGGACAACGCAATTTACCGTTTACTTGCCACCCCAACCGGCGCCGCCGCGCGGGCTGGTATTGTACAAGTCTGCACGTGTCTGCAGCATTTCTTGGTATAATTGTCTTCCTTAGACACTAAACAAGATGACCATAAGCAATTGATAAAATCCTGGTGGATCCTTTGTATTGCAAGGCCGGATTTTCTTCTACATGTATTGTAATCTGTAGGATTTTCTACGAGGACGTATTTTATAACTGTATATACAAAAAGGAACAAAAAGTAAATATGCATTTTGTAGCCCAAAGAATGCTTTATAAGGTAATTTATACACCAACAGCGAGTTTATGAATATAAAGTAAAAGAAATGAAAAATATTCTTGCTTTAATTTGTGTATTATTACAAGTTCTTAATTTGTTCGCACTTCGCGCGTAAAGTATGAAGTTGGAATGCATATGCTGATGTTAAATACTAGTAAAATAAGTAATTTAGAGGTATTACTAGATATTCATGCAATTCTAACTAAATTGGTTAAGATAAAAAAATGAATTTCGATCGCGTTTTCTTAAATCGGGCCCACTGTGCGGCGCCGGTTCCCAAAATGTTGATGCATGGAGACCGGCGCGCCGGCACGGAATGCCGGCAGTTCTAACCTAAAATAATTATAGTTACCTATTTTGAATGATATGTAAACATTGTGTTGTTTTAATTTTGCGTAAAAACTATAAAATATGAGTGTGTGATAAATCTTCATATGAAAATTTTAATTGTGTTTTGGTGGAATACAAGAAAGCCACAAATAATGAGTTTTGGTTGCGTGATAGCAGAAATACTATTATCTGCGGTTAGCCTGTGTTAAAGGTGGAAGACCAATCAAGACAAAAAATAAAAAGTCAACAAGGAAGTGTTCCACGTGTAAGAAAGGCTGCCAGGCTAGCATTTTCTTGAAAGTAAGTGAGTGTAAACAATTTCTATGCATCCTGGGGATTGAACGAAATCATAATCATACTTCATCCAAAGCTTATTTCAATTTTCTAGCGAAACAGAGATACAGAGTTACAGATCCATATGCTCTGCTAGTTATTTCTACCTCAAAAAATGGCAATATGTCCATAGAAGACAAGAATTCCAATCAAATTGATATCAGACAAATTGAACACTCTTATTGAAGGTATATTATATGGGTTTATTTTTCTTATTTCTTCTACCCTTAAATTCGCAGAATAATAACAATTGTTATATTTTTGTAGGAAGATTTAAGTTTCGTTAAAGTTTACACTATAATAAATTATTATTTTTTGATTGAATTAAGATATTTTGATTCTCATCTTATTTTGACACTAATTTTCTAATGCTGCCGGCATCCATGATGGTAGCCGTCGCCGGCAGCGGAGCCACTTCCCCGGCAATCAGCTCGGCTGCCGGCGCCGGCATCCATGATGGCTGCCGGCGCCGGCAGCGGAGTCACTTCCTAAATTAACATTCTCTTTTGTAATTGTCAGCCAAAATTCGAAAGGTACAAAATAAAATTTTGATTTGATTTCTTTAATATGCCTGCACTGTCTTTTTTCAGCAAATAATTCACTAATAATAATTTTACTTATCCTTATCATTTCCTGACCGCATTTGACAAATTTTCTTGGGTTTATCGGTCGACTGTGATAAACTAAACTGTTATTTTTTGTGTTTACGTTTCGGTTTATTTGTAAACCATCTACAGAACTCTAAATTGCTTTTATAACATTAATTTAAAGCTAAATTTAACAATGAAGAAAAGACAAACCTACCTTATTTATAAATGAGCGTCACTAATGTTATTCGTATTTCAGCATTCAACCTTTTTTATGTACTCGTATTAGCCCTCATTTAACTAAATTTCAAATTGAATTATATTACATTATTTAAAGGAAAATTCTACCTTTGAGAATACAAAGTTAGAGTAATTGTAGGTTTTTGGAGACTGGGATGTCAAAAATTTGTGCATTTATTGGGTTATTAGAGTATTATAAATAGTACTAAGATTACCGGTATCAGTTCTGAAATTTTATTTATTTAATGTTAAGCAGCTCCTTGATATTTCATTTTTTAGAGTTTGTCTCGTAGTCTAAAATTTGAACGTTACTGAAATTAAAGTTGTGTAGTAGTCCATTGCATGTTTCGATAAAGCGGTATGTTTCTAATACTTTTGATTTTGGTACTGTTTGGTTTGTCCTGTATATGTTTTTGGTACAGTGCAGTCTACCTCACAAATTAAATGTGTTTGATTTGATTTAGGTTTTTTGTTTTGGTAAATAGCGTTTTTTTGTGTTATATATATATATATATATATATATATATATATATATATATATATATATATATATATATATATATATATATATATATATATATATGCGACAGTAGTATCACGTTTGCGTTGCTACTTTTTTGCGATTGTATCGCGACTATCGATACTCTAGACTCTAGACTCTAAAAGACATCGTTGTAGTTTTGGATTAGAGTCTAGAGTATCGATAGTCGCGATACAATCGCAAAAAAGTAGCAACGCAAACGTGATACTACTGTCGCAATCCCCTATATTTTTATACACCAGCTTATGAGACATAAGACGTTTTGGGGAGCAAAACGACCGGTTGTATCTCACAACTCGCTGCGTATTCAGCCTTAACCACTGGAAATTTACTAGATAACTGATATTCTAGAGTTTCTTTTATCATGTTCGGGAAATAAGGCACGTGATTGACAGCTGAAAAACAACGTTTCAAACCGCAAAGGATGAAAACATATAAATTTTGATTAAAACATTGGCCATTACTCGAAAATTTTCCTTACGAAAATAGTTATTGTAACTACGCATACATGGTGCATCAGAACAGATATTTAATTTTGGTGTAAAAAACAAGTCATTGCAGAAATACAATAAAAACTGGAAGGTTTGTTGGAGGTATTCTGTTGGAGGACAAGAATAGATAATCCAGCGGAAAGACATTTCTACATATTATTAAAGTACCTAATGGTTATTATGGAGATTTTATATTTCTTGATTTTCCGTTATATCTAATAGGTACTCAGTAAACTTTGCAAGATATTGTAATGTAAATATTTATAGTATTTATAGTACTAATGATTTTATTAAAAATAAAATTTGGTTTATCCCCTTATCAGAAATTAATACGCCACGGAACTTATTCAAGTTAGGAATTTAAACGCCACTGATAATTAAAATGATGCAATATTTGGTACAAACAACAACAACGTGCCGTGTCTAAGTACAGATTTTTTCCGAGAAATGAAATGGAATTTGGATTTCTCTTACGATTTCCATGTATTTATTGTTGGTCTTGGGGAAACCTAACAGATTTATATTAAAAATTCTCCAACGCTAGTCCGATCTAATTTGACAATCAACAGGTTTAAACTGACACGTGTAAGAATAAAGTTTTATACTATGAATTTATTTCTGTGCTTTTTTGAAAATTTATGAAGAAAATGGCAATTTTAGTACTGGTAGGTACTTTAGACAACAATAAAACTAAATTTATTACAGCATTTCGTTCGAAGATGAAAATCACTTTGAAACCAAGCCAATCGCTAAAATATCAGAATAATTCATAAGTTTTCAATGGCGACTTATTAACAATGACAGGACAAAAATCTGTCAAAACATAACTGATGATCAACTATAATTTTTTAAATTTAAACCAGTACTAAATCTTAAACTTTTTTAGTGATGTGAACGTTAGTACCTATCGTGTATTCCAACTTTATTTGACTCTTAAAATCTTGGATGAATTAGAAAGGATTCTGTTTTCCGTATACTGTGAGCGTATCGAACGTGAAGCCTGTTTATTTGTTGTTTGTTATGAAAACATCGCACCCCAGAGGTCCAGTTTACGAACTTTAAGGAAATACGTAATTGAATCAAGAAAGGTAATAGAATGAGATAAAATAGCATTGGAGTGTCGTAACGTAATCAGAGTCGATCCAATTTTTGCCATTCAAATAGGGCTCTCACGAGCGTTGCTGTCTCTGTTTTCATCTCAACAGCTGAGCGGTTGACGTCAAATTACCTTGGATGATTCTTTGTTCATCCACGGTCTAAACACTCGGTTAAACGTGTGTCTTTGTCTAATGAACTAGAAATGAAAAAGTGCAACTTATAGATTTATAAATGACTCGGAGCGACTTTAAATAAACCTTTATAAATAAAATATTTAAAAGTTTTTAACTTAAATTTATTATTATTTAGCAGATAATAAAGTATTTTAGGGCTTTTATTACTTTTAGTAAATCTTGTGATGCTTCTAACGTATTTTTTGTACAAAAATTCAAGGTCAACTAAGATGTGGCCAATGTTTACAAATTGTGTTTACAGTGTCGCTTAGAATGGTTTGTTTTGGCTTCAAAGAATGTTAAATCATCCCGTATCCATTCTTAATTCATCCAAGCTTAAAATTGATTCATAGTCACAGTCTCGTCGCCATTTTTTTTTAGAGTTATATGAAGTTTTTATACTTTTAAATAAAATTTATAACATGTGATTTCCGATTGGTATAGGTTTTGAGCAAGCGAACACTTTATTGATAAAATTCGACCTCGGGGTTCATTAAAAGGTATAAATTAAGATCTTGTTGTGGATCAGTTAGGTTCTGGCAAGCTTTTTTCTGCCTATGTTAACAAATCGTCATTAAAAACTTATGACTTTTTCTATTAGTTTTGCGATTTGCTTGGTTTCTATCTTGGAATTTCTTGCTGAAATGAATTTTGAATTGTGCATTATTGTAGAAAATACATATTTATTTAAATTTAATTATTTTTTCCTGACCGTGGCAAATATCCCTGAGTTTTCCTGGGTTTATCGGTCAATTGGTTTAGAATTTTAAAAAATCTGTTTACGTATTTGTTTTAATTTTTAAACCATCTTCAGAACTTACTTAATACATAAGCACTACACTAATGTTCTTATTTGTATATTCACCATAGTTGCTCTGTTGGCGCTTATTTCTAAACAGTTTGTTTGAGATGCACCTAAACAATATATTCTTTCAACAAGATGGCGCCATGTGTCACATGGCGGGGGATATAGAGTGTAAACTTTAACGAAACTTAAATCTTGTTACAAAAATATAACAATATCTTCTACCATTATTATGTAAGTCGCAAGCCTTAGATCTATGAGGCAATATGTACCATCAGAAACTATAAAGAATAGTAACATCAACAAAATAATCTCTCGAAAACATTCCATGTACCTACTTTTTTGTTCTGTCATCTTGGAAAGAAAACCTTGACAAGCCCATTTTGATCAACTAAAATCTCAATATCACTACAATGGAATGAATTTCTTAAAGTATGGATGCAGTCTTCAAAATTCTCTACCTCGGTCTTGCTACGGTTTCCGAGATTAGTCGGTCCTTTAATGTTATTTTACAACCTGTTTCTCTAGTCGTTATCTAAAATGATTTTTTTATTTGCCCCAGCCTTCGGGGCTTCTTGAGTAATAAGTTTGACATTTTCTGGCAAATTTAGTCTCTGTTTTGCTAGAGAATTAAAATAAGCATTGGATGAACTATGATTAGGGTTGCCACAGGATATTGGAAGAGGCGAAAAAGGTGCGCTTTCGTCATTTTATCAAAACTGTATTTTTCGGCTTACTTTTGGGGAAAATAATAAACATATTTTTTTAAAATAAATATTTATTTTTCGAACTCATATCTATACCTTTCATTTGATTTTGCAGCTTGTAACATTTGTTTGTCATTCTTTGTGGTATGATAATTCGTTACACGTCGTCTTAAAATTAATGATAAAATCAAAAGTTCAGCTTTATTTCAATCAACAATACACCTGTTTCTTTCATCTCGCCATTTAATGCCAAAAATAGAAAAATTCGATTATAGGTTGTGGTTATGTTTGTTTTGTTCTCTTCTCTCTTCTTTTTGATGATGGGGTTGACGGACTTCAGGCGAAATGCATCCAATGTTCATCGACGCGAACGACGAATAATGCTCTCAGCAGTCTCAGGATACTCAGATTCGAAATCGACTTTTAATTTTAGAAATTATTTTAACTGCGAAAATGCGCCAGCAAGGTCGTCTGAAAATCAGTTTGGACTTTGGAAAGGATATTTTCGGCTAAAAAAAGATGAAAGGGCAAAACTCCTTAAAACAGTAGGTACTGTCCTTCCCAGAAAATGACAGGTGGTAACCCTAAGTATGATCGTGATTTTGTTCAAGCTCAAGGATGCATAGAAATTGTTTACACTCACTTACTTTCAAGAAAATGCTAGCCTGGCAGCCTTGCTTATACGTGGAACACTTCCTTGTTAACTTTTCACCTTTAACACAGGCTAACTGCAAATAATAGTATTTCAGAGCCGGATTAATATCCACCACAGTATTAGAATTTCGTTGTCCTTGATTGTCAATTTTTCGGCTATCACGCAACCAAAACACATTCTTTGTGGCTTTCTTGTAGAACACCAAAACGCAATTAAAATTTTCATATGAAGAAAACCTACTTTCATGTTTTATAGTTTTTACGCAAAATTAAAACAACACAATGTTTACATATTTAAAATAAGTAACTATAATTATTTTAGGTTAGAACTATCGGCATTCCATTTTAGCCGTATCTGGACTACGGCGAAGGCACCCGAGAAATTTTGTACTCGGGTGCCGGTGCCGGTATCCATGCTTCAACATTTTGGGAACCGGCGCCGGCAGCGGAGCCACTTTCTATATTTTATATGAGATTAAAAGCAATGGAAAAATGATCGGAACATTAGTTATTTACCTCACGAGTATTCGAGGAAATGTTATGAATACCAAACATGTTTTTTGGTATTATTGAATTTATTATTGCATCGGAGGTGTAGTTAGAAAAATTAACATACATACATACATACAAATTAATAAGGTATGGGTCAGTATACAGAAATGGAATACATTTATGACCACAACTTTTAATTTTTTTTCGTATAGATTCTAAGAAGGTTTAATTAGATTTACAGCCTGTTGCACAAAACTTTTAATCAGGTAATTAATTTAATTGGCGTTTAGAATCATCTTTGACAATGACATGAACATGAGTGCTGTCACATTACAAGGGTCCAATTAGTTTATTTCTTGATTAAATTGTTTGTGCAACTAGACCTTAGACTGGTTTAAATTAAGATCTTCTAGTTGATCAGTTATGTTTTGACAGGTTTTTGTCCTGTCATTGTTAATAAAAAGTGGTCAAGAAAAACTGATGAGTTATTTATTTATTTATTTATTGAACTATGCAGTATATAACCAGAAAAAAGTCCAACAGAAAATCAACATTAAAACACAGATACACAGAAATACGTCAATACAATAAAAACCCACTCAGACAAATACATAGTTACATAAATCATTAGTTAACTGTCTTTCAACTTATTTTCGATTAAAATTCTGAATTGGGTAAGACTAGTCGTATCCACATCAATATCAGACGCATACAGATTAAAATAGTAGCACATCTTGTAGATTGGGGAATTTTTGTATATACAGATTTGTTCGAGGATGAGTCAGATAAAAAACATTAGAGGCTCGCGAATTAATTCTATTGATGGCAAATGGCAGTTTACCAAGAATGTCAGGGCAGTCAATTTTACCCTTCAAAATCCTGAACAAAGTGCATAGTAATATTATAATTCTTCTTTTTCTCAACGAAAGCCTCTCAAAGATACTTAACAGGTATTCATTATCATACCCCTTCTGAGGATATATACCAAATTTCCTATAATACATGCACTTCGAAAACCTTCTTTGCACTCTCTCAACAAGTGATACCCACACATCATATTGGGGGGACCATATTACGCTACCATATTCCAATACTGGCAACACAAGGCTATCAAAAGGATGCCAGCTAACATCTATGCCGAAACTCTTGGTATTTCTTACAATAAAACCTGCTATTTTTTGTGCACTATCGATTTTAGATATTATATGGTTAGAAAAAGATAATGTTGGATCAAAGATTACACCAAGATCCTTATGGTGATTCACACGCTGTAAATTGACCCCGTTTAGAGAATAGTCATAGCCAATAATATTGCGATTTAATGTGAAAGACATACACGCACATGTACCTACATTTAACTTAAAGCTGTTTGCCTTACACCAATCCGCCACAGTGGAAAAATCATTCTGTAAGGTCTCGCAATCCTCAACAGAATTTACCTGGTAGAAGCATTTAAAATCATCCACAAATAACAATCCCAGAGTATTACTTGCATTACCGGATATTCCATTTATAGCTGCCAAAAACAAAAGAGGACCCAAGTTGGATCCCTGCTGAACCCCCGACGTACTATTAAAAATAACTGACTTACATCCCTTAACCTCGACATACTGAGTCCTACAACTTAAGTAGGATTTAATCAGACTTTGAAGATACCGAGTAACCCCCAAACAAGACAAGGAACGCAATATTACACAATGCCTTATTCTGTCAAATGCCTTCTCCATATCAGTGTATATTACATCCACCTGAGATTTGTTGTTGATAGCATCATGAACATATTGACAGAAATAGGCTAGGTTAGTAAATGTGGACCTTTTAGGTAAAAAGCCATGCTGACATGACGAGAGGCAACACAGATTTCATCATATAGCCGTTCGAATATAATGACTTCAAAGATCTTTGAAACCGCGCTTACTATGCTTATAGGGCGATAGTTATTAATTTAATGTCTTGCTCCAGCCTTGTAAATTGGAATTATTTTACCAACTTTCCACTTATCAGGATAGACTGAGGTTTTCAGTATCAAATTAAACAGATATTCCAACGGTTTAGACAAGTACTCGCTACCACCTTTCCAGATATAAGCCGGGATCCCATCAGGGCCAACCGCCCTATTTGCCTTAATTTTTTTAATAGTCTTCATTATTTCTTGGGCGAAAACCAACCTGTCGCCAAAGAATGGCATAGGCTCAGTTGCTGTACAGTCCATATCCTCATCATTGACATAAACTGACTTAAAGAAATCTGCAAACCCATTAGCTACATTCTGTGAAACTGAGTTATTCTAATATCTCTGCGATTTTCTTGGTTTCCAAAAGATTTTAACCTTATAACTGTTGCTAGAATAAATTTTGTTCTATTATTGTATAAAATACGTACTAAAATTCTCCTTTTCTTTATACATTTGAATGAATGAATGAAAAAATCTAATTCATAGTATAAAACTTAGTTGTATTATTCTTACACTTGTCAGTTTAAAACCTTTGGTTATCAAATTAGACCGGACTAGCTAGCGTTGGAGAATCTGGCTGTTGTTGTTTAAAACACGGGAAAAAATATTATTGATCAGAATAAGGTATTTGTTTGTACGAAATTTACAGTTACAGTTATTTCTAGCAATAATGCAAATTAAAATTAGGCGATTCTCGCACAACTGTCACCGCCAATTTTGTTGTAGTATAATTTGCACTATTTTTTTAAAGTAAGAGGCAATTTCTAGTTACAAAGGTTAACTGAAAAATATTTCGTGTTTTAAAAAAGTAAAAAAAAAACAGCTTAGGTAAAAACATTGTAAATTTTTTTATATTTTGAATTGTCTCTGGAAGATTATTATTATAAATTAAAATTCCCTCATACATAAGAGATTTTTCCCAAAATTACTTTTAACTATTATACTTTGAAAATTCTTACAATGTCGGGTGTTGTGTTCTATAGGTATATTTTATCGTATTAATAAAAGTTTCACGATATATTATGATTTATTTTAGGAAAACAATATTTACCAAGAATATTGAGGTTCTAGTGACAGAAAAAATGTCACTATAGATCTGTTAACATATTAATCTTCTGAATGAAATCATGTACGTTAAAACTTTAAATAATTAACTAAAAATTGCTTGCAGGATATATGAAGCTATCCTTAATATATTTATAATGTTGTTAAAAATTTTAAAGCCGAAAAACCATGTCAAAATGAAATTAAGTGGGCCAACATGGACGCAACGTGGAAAATGCCGCCATAAAACATTTTTAATATTTTTTTGAATATGTTAGATTTTCACCTAAAATCAAGTCACAAAAAAGTAGTCGTATTTAAATATTAAATAGATTCAATTTGTCGGTATTTTGTACTTTTCTATAGGATGGTCTATTAAGAAATCACCAAAAAATATTTCTTTTGCAACTAATGGATCAGTACAGTGGACTTACATACAGTTTTAATTTACGTAGCTAAATTCGATATTTTTATTAAAATATTTTGTAGCTTTTAAATCTTCAAGATATTAAAATCAGTATTTCTAGATGGACATTGGGCGTATTAAACTAAACATAAACATGTATTTTATTTAAACTGACATAACACCATATATAAATTTTAAGGCCGATCCTGTTTAATAATATGCAATGCTTAAAGTTTCAACGTGCGCTGATACGTACCTGTGGCAATTCGCGTGGTCGGACAAGAGGTCATTCTTGGTTTAAGGTATAGTGGTCCATTTTTGTTTTTATGCCGCTGGAAAGTTCCCATCTCTACACGTGCGTGCTACTAATTAATTGTTTTCGTTCACTCCTACACGCAACTTCAGTGAATAGTTATACCAAAATATTTATTCTACTAGTAATATTGCAAACGTCACGAAGTATCATTTAGAAAGTAAAAAACAAAAAAAACATCGTCATAATACAAACTCTACAAAGTTCCGAGTATCTACTTGTACTATATGAATAAATAGGTTTACCTAGTGAATCAAATAATAAGATAGTGATGCGAAACGGAATCCTCCTGAGTTTCTATTTTGTTTCATTACAATTGACCAAGATATCATAAACTAACACATTCGCAGAATGGTTACAAATATTTAATGTAGAGTATCACAAGGTGGAACTGAAATTCTAAAGGTGAAAACAAATATAACGTCACGATCCAGATTTAAAAATTCGCAACAGCAAATTAGTTCTCAGCTTGATTATCTTTTAAACAAATAAATAAGATTATAGGTACTGTAAACTGAAAATATTTTGTCATTAATTCATTAGATTCATTCATAAATGTTTGTTTTGCCATCGCGTTATTAACACAATAATTGTCTATTGACTCTATTGTATTTAATTTCGAATTAGGTGTAATTTGTTTTCTTAATAAACCCAGAATTTTACCAAGAACTCCAGTTTTCAAAAATTTGTCCTTTGGTTATTTTCCGTATCAGAACTTTTTGGTTTTAGTACTAATGATTTTTTTATAAAAATTCCTTGAATTAGAATGTTTGACAACAAAATTATACAGTCGATTTTACGACACATCAGCGGAATTCTAATGGAGTTTCTTCGCTATATTTTAGCTTTAATTTTTTTTTGTTGCTAATATTTTTGAGTTTTTTGGAGGGAATACAACAAAATAAAACTTTTTATAAATCATCGCAAGAGTTTTAATTATATCACTACATTCACTTGCAGAAAAATGTTAACAATATGTCTTTTACAGTTTCAATGTCATATAGGCGGGGCCGTGCGGTAGATTTTTTCAGCATGATGCAAGTTTTCGAAATGCCGCCCCTTATACATATAAAAATTTAAAAAAAACAGAAAGTGACCGTAAATTGTGATCGAAAAAAACTAAATAACAAAATGTCCAGGTATTTATTTTCTAAAATAACAATTTAAAAAAATTATCATCAGCAATGTATACCTACTACAGTACACTTCTAAATTTAAGTTTGGCAAATTCGTCAATTAGGGATGTGTAATCTAAAGTAGGGATTCGCAATTATGGAAAAAACCGGTTATCGGTTAACCGGTTAATTAAAAAAGTAAAATAACCTGTCAGGTTAACCGGTTTCCGGATATCCGCTTCTTATAGAAATCCGGTTTTTCAATATAACCGGGGTTTCTTGGAAATCAGTTCTTTTGGAAAGCTCTCACGATTTTAATGATATTGACATTAAAATTAAATGTACTTGAACCTTAGACGTCTAATGTCCGTATCCTCCGTCGACATTTAAACTGGTTTAAGATGTAAACTGGTTTAAATTCAATAATTGGTATGCACCGACGAAATTCTTGGGCTTAAACCAGTTTATATTTAAACGCTCAAATTCGGTGGTTTAACTAATCTAAACGCGTTTTTATAACCTCATAAACCCTATTTTATTATATTTTCTTTGTCTCTAAAGCTCATCTGCTTTATGTCCACATGCACATTTCCCTTAACCAAGATCAAAAAAAAAAATATATTTTTTTAGGAAACAATTTAAAATATAACCATTAAACATTGTGATTGTGTATTTTTATGTGGGTAGTGCAAGGAACTGCGAAAAACACAGAATAATAAAGGGTTAGCTGCGAAAAATTTTGTTTGCCTTCATAGAAAGAGGTACAGTTCAAAGCTGTTATTTGAGGTTATCCGGATAAGTAATTTCGAGTCCCAGTGTCAGTCAGGAACGTTAAAAGTAAAATCTTCAAAATGAAATGAAAAACAAAATGCAAAAGCTCAAAAAATTTTCTTGCTTTCGTGTTTCAAAGTAAAAAAAAAACATAACCTTGCTTTTGTGGTAATTACATTTCAATAAAAATTGTTAAAAATGGAGCTAGAAGACCATCTGTTATTAGAAGATGATGAATATATTATTGATATTATTCATTTTGGGTTTCCACGAAGAAGGTATGAACGAGAAGATCATTTTCACAACATTGATGACATGTCATTTTTTCGGCGCGTTCGTTTAACCAAGTCAGTGGTTTTTAGAAGGGGGCTCTTTTGCTTTTACTTATTGCTTCCATATCTTTAAAATTTTAATATTATTATTTATTACAATTTACAATTAAATCAGATTTTATACGAAAGTATGGTTAAGGTTAATTCTGTCAACAACGCCTGCAACATTCTACAAAACAGATGAAAATGTCACTAAATTTTGCGGCATTGCCAGATCTAATACTGGATTAACTAAACTTTATATGGTGCATCGTAAGGAAAACTACACACCGTTTAATTATTTAAACCGGTTTGCTAAAACGCGTTTACTAGACCAAACGGAGAGACGATCATCCAACATTTGAATCATAAATAAAGAATGCACACTTTATTTGATTTTATAAGTTTATTTCACAAATCCCTATACATGGAGTTCAAAGAATACAGAAAAACTAATTCATTTGAGTTAGCTGGCGTTAATCGGCTTCTCGAATCAGAACATACACTGTTCAATTTCGATGCAAGGCGGTCATACGAAACTGATGCCCTAAGCCCCTAGTTCAGCATCAGTTGTAAACGTCAACACTGGTCAGCTATGTCAACTGAGGGGCGCGTTCATGGAGTGCGTCTGGGTAAGGTCAGGTCAGATCATCAGAGCACTTTTCAATCGTTTTATCTCTGTTTAGAAGGAGAACAGAAAAGAGATGCAAATATGGCGGGAGCGCGCCCGACGTCAATTGTGAACGCAACCCAGGGCCGCCAACCGTCAATGACATTTACTCTATTCCTTTTACGTTTTTTGATTGACAGCGAGTTGCACAGCGGTGTTGCCCGGAGCAGCCCAGTGACAGTTTTAACTCAATGCAATTTTTAACATTTGCAATTTGAATTTAATTTTTAAAGGGAATAAGGGCATGATGTTGCACTTAGACAGCTCCGGGTAGCTCATTTGGGAAAAAGGAATACACTAATTGTCAACACTGTCAAACTGTGATGCGTAGGTCTACCAACCCCAACATTGCCAACTCAACCCACAATGCACACCACACGCGGATATTCGAAGAGGATGTAAAGTTTTTTTTCAATTACTCGAGGATCTTCACATAACCTCCGAGGTGGAAATGAGGTTCGTCGGAAAAGATAATTTTATTGCAAAATTCTGCATTATTTCTAACTTCTTCTAGTTTTAACAATTCACGTTAACAACCACGTTCTTCCTTCCTAGAAGTATCCATAATTAATTTGCGCATCTCTAGATAGCGCATGCAAAATATAAAATTTCTAGGTTAAGTAGTTGAAAAATGGCGCCAAATTTAAATCCCGAAATACCTATTGGGATATCCTTTACAACCAAAGGTCAAAAACTAACCAGCCAGCTCGAAGGACAAAATTTAAAATCGGCTAAAGCTTTGTAAATTGGGTGGTTAAATTTAATCTGAGCTCTTCTGTAAAGTTAACATGTTTTATCGTCATCATGGAAGTTTCACGATCAATAATAAATCAGTTCATTCTCGTTTAAACTGGCGGCCTTGTAAATGAAATTTCTTATCTTGTAAATACCTTAATTATAAGTTATCTAATTACCAATGGCTCATAGCACACGGCTATAAAATCTATTGCTTTATCAATATCAAAGCTTGAGGGACGGTTGCCTGCGTATTTGATTAAAATTTTATATCCATCCTTCAAAATCTCTAGTTCAACAATACAAATTATCCTGTACTATTTGTTTTCTTGTCTTAGTAAATATCTACTTATAATAAAAGGTAATCTTTGATAAGCATAATAGATTAAGAGAATATACCTGGATTAAAACTGTTTTCCAAATTCAAACTCAGAGAGAAATTAAAGCTTATCTACCGCCTGCGAGCCTTTAAAAATTAGTTTTTTACAGGCTTTGAATACCTACATAATAAACGGTGTCCCAAAATGAACCCATATTTTAATTTGTAAATAAAACATATTTATTTTTTTTAAATGGGCTGATATTCTGTTATTATAACAAAGTACACATAATATCACGATTAACTGTGAAATACAATATCGAACAAATGCCCACCGCGGCTTTGCCGGCACGCTCTTGCTCTTTTGACGAAATTTTCTGTAGATATTAGGGGATATGAACTTGTCGAACATTTTGCCTGAAGGTTTGTTGCCTTAGAAACAGATGGAATTCATTTTTATTGTAACTTGATAATTTTTAGTCAAATAACAATAAAAATGAATGAAAGCTGCTTCTTTAAGGCAACAAATCTAAATGCAAAATGTTCTATATAGTTTATATGCTCAAAACATTTGATGGACTATTTCTCGAAACAACAAAAGTGCACAAAAAAGAAAATGGCATTTTAAAAATACATATTTATTTCGAATAATTTAACGTGTTACAATTAAAAAAAAGTATGTAATTGTATGTAATTATAGTGAAAGCATCGGTACCCGGATCGTTATATCAGTTGAAAATTTCGCAAGATCTCTAAAGAAAAATGAATATTCTTAAATATAAAATTCTCATAATATGCATACATAAAAACATCTGCTTTAAAATAGTCTAAAACATCGAAAAATGTAAAAGTTTGCATAAAAAGGGTCTTTCAGGTCAAAATCTTTAGATACCTACTTAAAATCAGATGGTCAAGCGATGCTGCTGTACCACCAAACCACACTTTTTTGTATGCTATAAAGAAATTGGATTTCTTTTTACTTAGTGCGGTAGCTTATCCGCCGATATAAGCTGACGGTGTATCAGCGCCGAGGACTATCTAACTGGTGTTTTGGTATCTTTGGTAACGAAATTAAATCCATTTCTGTAATTTAATTTAACATATTATGTAAATCAAAATACTGGCAGTCGTACATCAAAGTTTAGTCTCATAAACAATATAAAATAAACTATTTAAAAATATTAAACTAAAACCTTCAAAAGGGGGCAACTTTAGGGGAAGAACTTAATAAAATGAAAGTATAAAATAAGATTATCAAATTATATTTTATATAAATTATGACTGGAAAAGACACCTTATTTCTAACGGTACCAGATAATGGTGTCAATAAACTTTTACTTTCGAGATTAGGGTCAGTATTATCACAGGCAATTATAACTTATATTGCCTGTGGTATTATACAAGTGCAAGACCACCATTCTTGTTAAATACAGATGGCCAGTTTGGCCATTTGGCTTTACAAAGAATGAAAACAAAGGTCAGTGAACCGACAGGGTGGATATAAAAAAGGAATTTTAAGAAATTAAACCTAACCTGCATTAGTAAAGAGAAACATTAAAAGGGTCGAGTTGCGGTAAATATGCATGGTTGCATTTTATTAACGTATCATCAAGATTGGCTACAAGAAAGTAAAGGAAGGGTGTAGGTATTGGCATGATGCTACCTGTAGAACGTTGACAGGTAACAGGTATATATAAAACGGTGAGATGGGTTTTCTTAAGAAACCGACGATGGTGCGCCGTCGAGGTTTTCGGTGCCTAAGTAATAAGAGAACAACAGCTGCTCGAAAAGAAAAGTGGCACATGCGTAGAGCGGTGGACTCCTAACTTTACCTAACTTGAATTATCATATAATTCAAATCCAACATCGTGATTGTACAGACTAAAAATGACTGACTCGTACTCGGAGATTTTTTTCGTGACATGCCAATTCAGTCCGGGCCTGATATAAACTGGTATGTTCACAGAGTGTTGCTCCCAATGTCTATCTTATCGGTTTATGGAGTAATCCCCAAATAAACAACTTTCAAATGTTGACTAATTTTATGATCATATGTAAAAAAAGCTCCTGCTTCGATATTTGCCTTATTGCTTTGGTTTTTCGTACTTTCTACTAGGGAGAGGAGGGGATCAAACCCAATCAAACCAGCTATACACAAGGTGGATGGGTCAATATCGTAACCAATGGTTTCAACTCGTGCCCTAGTAATAGTGAAGCCTGCTGGTAAAAGTTTGGCTAGTTTCACTTGTTACATCAAAGTGAAATGTCGACATATTATTTTGTAGCAAAAGTAAAGGTAGGTTTGGTGTTTAATAGTTATATATACTGTTTTAGTGTCAATATATACATGTTAGAATGTGGACTACTTAATAATTTCTTACATTTATTGAGGTGGTTTTGAAAAAATAGTATTTATGTTTAATGGCTTTAAATTGGGTGCTGACACTGAATAGAACGTTAATTTATCCTAAAACAATTTCATTTGAGATGCGAAGGAAGTCTTACAAGGAAAACAAACATTGCCTCGAGGACACACGAAAGCCTGCAAAATGCTCTTAAAGCAGTGGAATCTGGCAGAAAAGCTGAACACTAAACGATTTGTGGAGAATTTGGGAAAGATAAGGAGATTTGGTTTAGATGTATCAGGTGTGGATGCTGGACACATTCCGAATGTAGTTGCAGGACACTCCCGATGGTTATGAATGCGATCTTTGTCGTAAAAAAAAGTTCTACAACAAGAAACATTATTTCAGACCTTTAATTTTTTGATATTTACTTAGTGTTGTCTTATAAGGATCTTAATAAATGTTGAAGGGAGTCCGATTCAAACTTTGAATTAAAATGTCTGCTTGTTAATTTTAAGTATTTATTTGTTGTTCTTACAATAAAAATAATTTTTGTATCATTTTTATTTGCGCACCAAATCCCGACCCAACCTGAGCACCATTTTTCTACGTGGAGGGGAATGCTGGGCAAATCACAAAATTAGGTTTTACCAACATCCTAGACACAAAAAAATTAAAAAAGTGCACTATAAATTGAAAAAATTCATCGAATTGTGATACGTCACCTTACGTTGCAGACTGTCAGCACCCCCCCCCCCCAAGACAAGATAGACCCCCAGGACAAAATCCTGGGTGCGCCACTGATGACAATATGATTTACACGGAAGGAAATTCTACAAACCAACTTAAAATACTTTAATTTAAGTATTACTGATCATCATCAGTAAATATTGAAAGTCTTAACTCTAAAAGGATAGATGCACTGTGATTTCACCTTTAAACTGAGCAAACCAAACGTTTCTAGGGAGCAACTGTCACTCCTTTCCAGTGTTGCCAATGGATGAAAATGAGAACATGCCCCTTCCGATCTAAAATTATCAGATTTTGTCCGAAATTATCCGATCGTGGCTAAAGTCCCTAAATCTGATAGTGGCTCCGGCTCCGATCGACCACCACCACCAACACCAAAGACAGTCAGTAATGTTTTTTTTTTTTCATTAAGAATATTGTCCTCTTAAAAGTATTTTTAAAGGTGAAGAAAGTATTGATTGATCTAAAAGTTAATTGGTTATTATCTAAAATATTAATTCTCGACTTCACCTTTTACAAAAGGTCGGGTATTTCTGATTTTTGGATATTATGTTTTATACTTAGGGATCTTAATAAAAAATCTAAGTTTTCGATCTTGACACACATCCGCTTGCTCAGCTGTCGTCTTGAAAAATCTTGAAAAATCAGTCAAAGTCTATTGGACTAAGAGTATTCACCAGGCGCGGCCCGTGAGTTTTTTTACAGGTGGGTCAACATTTTATGGGCAACTAGTGATATCAACGCAACAAGCAAAATACACTTTTTTAATTAAGGGAGGTTTTCTAATAATGTGCCTAGTTTTGCCAAGAAATTATTTACCTACAAAATAAACACCGCCAAAATCATAAAATAGGTACTGCAGAATATTGAACATTACTAGTCTTGATGTTTATGACTTTCAGTATCACTTTTCTGTTTATGGCTTTTTTCTATGTGTTTTAATACTCTAAATTAGTAGATTTTAGCGGTTTTCGTTGTGATAAGTTTAGCTTCTCCTCAATAGGTGTCGCGCCTTGTACCAAAAGCCCAGAATATAAACAGAAAAAAAGTCTGAGCTAAAAGTATGACTATTCGTAAAATAAAATTAGGAACGCTGCCGAAACTCAGTTTTCTTTAATACATACAATGCTGGCGACTAGACATAGTAATACGATATTTGTCTACGCACGTGCAGGATGTAAGCTGTAGTAAATGAGATTGCCAACAATTTTAAAAATATTTTATCGAGGAAGAACTTGTTGCCAATACACCTTTTAGAGCCAATCTAATTTTTTAAATAACAAAAAATTTTAAAAAAAGTTCTTGCCCCAACACAGGTTCGAACCCGCGAGCGTCGGATTATCTCGCTGCGGTTATACCCCTTGAGCTACGCTACCTATGTAAGAAAATCGATCCGATACCGTTAAATTCGATGGCTAGCGCTGGCCTGACAGAAATCGTATTTATAATAATTTTTGATGTTTAACCACTAATTAATATTGTTATTACAATGCGCATATTAGGTACCTAATTAGTTTTTCTTTTTCCGAACCAAATGTTTTGAAATAATATATTTTAGGGGGCGGTTTGAGAGTATTTCCATAGTGGGAGTGGCCAGATATTATTGGTGGGCCGTCGACCAATTGTGTCTCTTTTTAACTTCCTAAAGCGCGTATGTCTGTTTCTCTCTTGCTTTTAATGAATTTATATCGTCCAAATAAACCTATAAGATCAATTTAAAATATGACCAAGCCCGGAACAAGCTTGAATATCCTTTGACGATGGCTGGCTTGACTTGAGTCATTCTTGGGGAGTTTTAGCATGGAACTTTGAAACAAAAGATCCTTTTTTGGTTTTAAAAAATTAAAAAATAAATTATTAGGTAGATCACTGAAAATTTTAGGTGGGTCATTGACCAAATGACCTGGTATTCACTGAAGCTAACAGGTTTAAAACAATATTTATTTCCTAAAACAAGAATATTTTTTTGGTGTACGCACGGTTGCATTGTAAAAGTAAGAATCTATTTTTAAAGCCTTTAAGTTATACTTTAGTAGTACAAATATAAAATATCAAAATTATTGTGCGCCTAACAGTGCAATTAAAATTATTTATAAACTTGTCCCACGGTAATACTGTCATTACTATTAGCTTCGTAAAAAAAGCGTAATCTATAAATCACATTTATTAAGCAAATTTACTTAATACCGGCTCAGGTTTTATCATTTTATCACAGGAAATCAACACATTTCCGAGTGCTATAAATAATCATTTCAATTCACACTTACTCCTGGTTATAAATGAGTTTTTACGACCGACTTTTATAACCCTACCTCATATATTTTTCTTGGGAGTCTCTTTCAGTACCGGATCAGTTTCATACGGATTTGAGCCTTGTATTTTCGCGAAAAATGTTTCCAAACCAATGAGTCATAAGTACTTGTACAGTACATAACTTAGTTCACGTTTCTTTTACGATAATTGTATAATCCAACTGAAATAACTACTCTCCGAGTATATAATAATAAGAAGACCACGGTCATAAAATCTGAGAATACCGACATTAAAGGAGAATTAAATCTCAGAGACGGAGGACACAAACTATATTCTATCCAATTTGATTTGAGATGACAGAAAAATCAACTGAATCAGAATTCACCCTATTGGTGAGTTTACACCAGAACATATTTTAGCAATCACAACATTCATCGTTTCTTTCCTGATAAGCTGTGAAAGATTTATTATAAACTTCTAGTCTGGCAAAATAATCAGAAGAACCTTTTGCCATTGGTGAGTTTAATATTATAGCGAAACATCTCATGTTTTCGAATTTACCCAACACAAACAGCACTTGTAAAAATCTCGTTTTTATTAAGTACAACATTAACAGTGTCAGCATAGCCACAGTAACCTTCTTATCTTCTGCTACTTAAAATTGTTTCCTACCCCTCTAAAACACTATACTCAATACTTGCTGCCTTTCTAATGAATAATTCGCAATAGTAAGATTGAAGAAAAAAAATTTAAATAAAAAAGTTAGCAAAAATGAGTAAATATTTTTATTAGGATAAAAATTATAATATATGAGATTTTAAAGAAACATTTTTCCTAGTCAAAATGAATGAAATGAATCTAGTATAATACAGCCTACCTGCAAACAGTGGCGTTGGTGAGAATCAAAGGCGATAAAAAATGTTTAATCGCATATACCAAGTAGTTTGTCAATTTTTATTACTAGTAGATATTAAATGTCTTAGCTCCAAAAGGATAGATACACTGCGACTTCACCTTTAAACTGAGCAAACCAAACGTTTCTAGGGCGCAACTGTCACTCCTTTCTTTCTCAATAACTAGAAGAATCTTCTTTAACTCCCTCTTTTCTCAATCCTGATCGGTCCAAGCAATGTGAAGAATGGAACAAATAACTAGAAAGAAGACGAGAGAGAAAAAAAATTAAACAGAAAGTGACATAATTGATCTCTTCGTTGTAAAGTGGGTTTCTGTCATTCTGAATTCAGATTGGATGAATCAATCAGTCGAGTGTAATCTGGTTTTCTTACGGAGCCTACATCTTTTACTGATGTGCTTTGGGAATAAATATTAATAAAAAAACGTCATATCTGACATCATTATTGAGATGGCTCCAAACTTCATGGTCGCGTCTCGCCGGCCCTGTTCCGAATAGGTATCCATAAAATAAAATTTTACAAACATCATTTATTAAGTCTGTTAAGTGCAGACCTTCCAACTTCCAACATACTAGTCTTGAAAAAGGCCACCACTGTTTATATGATTAAAATATAATAAAAATTGATTACAAATTACACTTCCATATTTCAACACATTTCGCAAGGCGAAAGGGAAAAAAGTTAAATATTTAGTTTCAAAGAGATTTTAATGAAAACTTACAAGTTTACACAGATTGTTTGGCTTGTCTATCACGTTATTTGGCTGTGTAATTGTAATATTTGTTTATATGAAACTATATAGATATTTTTATTATTAGTTATTCTATTAGTCACATCAAAGTTTACTCTAGCTTTAAGTTATTGCAGCTTGCGAGTGTGTGACGCTCTATATTAATAACGGATTATACAGAACCGACGGCATAACAAAAAATAAAGCCAGACAAATGCGAGTCATGCATCGTATTCGGGTTATTCACATTAGAATTAGAACTGTACAAAGCTGGTATCTTAGGAAAATTGCGGGTTGCGAATATCGGTCATTGTACAATACTTGGAATCTGCAAGTTTTAAAATGATTCGCATTGGCATAGCCTTTGTTACATTGTCTCTTGTAGGGTTGTAAAATTTCCGGAAATATATTTTTGGAAATATTTCTGGAAATATTTCCTGAAACATTGGAAATATATGGAAATATTGGAAACAAATTAAAGACTAAAAAAAATTAAGAAAAATCAGAAAACTAAATATTTATTTAAAAAATAACAACAAAAAAATAGAACGCTTCTTATACATGAACACAAATAAAAGTTAAACATAAAAAAATATAAATAGGGTCAAATTTGTAAAAAATTAAATAATTATTTTTAACAAACAAGTCGAGCAAGAGGCATATCTTCATCGCTGTCGTCATCATCCTCAATATTATCCTCGGCATTAGGGTCTTCTTCCTCAAAATCTTCAACAGTGTCGGAAATAAAAATTTACCTATCGCCTTTTTGGAAGTAGATGGTTTGGTAGGCGGTATTTCGAGATCAGTGTCAATACTGGAACTGCTAATAGTACTACAAGTAGCTGTAAAACTTGAGGTTGATGGTTCTGGTGGTAGTATTTCTGTTACTGAGCGTTCTGATTCAGAGGCAACAGTGGAATTATCACTCAAATTGCTTTCATTTACCAAAACACATTCCTTGTCGTTGTCTCTAGATGTGCCATTTTCTTCATTTTGCATAAATGCTTTTTTATTTGCTTGGGACGGCCTTTACAAACTTTACTTAGATGTGCCTTCATCGTGGTCGCATTTTTAAAAAACGTTTTAATGCAATGCATGCACTGCGACACTCACTAACAAATTATGCGAATTAGACGATATTTTTGTCGACCGGGAATTCTCCGACGGGCCCGGGACTTCCCAGGTGCCAGCCGTAGAAATCCAAAGTTGTCAATAAATCGGAGAATCGTCGAGCTGGAGATATTCATAACAAATATGTGTTTGTGAAAACTGTATTATTAGTTTAATGCTTATAGGGTTACAAAATATAAAAGTTATAATAATAAACATTTGTTTTGAATCATTTAGAACAAGTTTTAAATATATTTTTTAAATATTTCCAATATTCCCAATATTTCCAATATTTCCGAGACACGTTCGGAAATTTCCTATATTTCCATTCCCATGGAAATATTTCCGACGGAAATATTTCCATTTACAACACTAGTCTCTTGTCACTTACCAAAAGGACAAATCTACCTAAATAGATAGATATATTGATTCAACCAAATTACAGATTTTAATAGGAACAATAACCTAATCCGGTTGAATCATAGATTTAAAAACAAGGACGAAATAGAGCTCGCTCAAGCTCTTTCGTTGACCTATTGCCTGCAAAAAACTATTATTAACACCAGCTGTAATAAAACCCGGTAAATTTGCAAGAACTGTAAACAGAGCCGGCCCCAATAAAATATCAGGTAAAGACAATTTTATCTACCTCGATGAAAGATGGTTTAATATACATGACATCCCAGCAAAAGGTTGGGTAGATCCATCGGAAAAATGCCAAACCAAAGCCGCATCGAACAAGGGAAAAAGAGTTACCATTTTACATGCTGGTTCCGAAGTTAGTTGGGTTACAAATTGTTTGCGGTTGTCCTCTAAGAATATTAAAGATTCATCTTTGGCCGACCATGACGACACCACAGCAGAACTTTTTGAAGATTGGTTTAAAAATCACCTTTTGCGCAATGTGCATAAGAACAGTGTAATAATTGTAATAGTTATCATAGCCGTCAAATAAATAAAGTTCCTAAATCAAATAAAAATAGAATAGAAATTCAGAACAATATGTTAAAAAATTCGGTCAAGTGCAAGCTATACTTGCACAATTAGTGTCATCAGCCCCCACTTAACCTGAGCAAACCTAGGCCGCCCGATCTCCGCCCATCTGCAGCGCTAACCGCCGCCGACGGCACCATCGCCGTATCACATCGCGTATGCGCGGAACATTGAAAATCGTGTAAGGACAAAAGTTGTTCCTTACATGAGAAATATTTTTTGTCGAAAAACCCTTTCCCTAAAACCAATGGTTCAGCAGTTATAAAGATATAAGCAATTAAATTGTTTATAACCATTGATCGCGCCAGTATTTTTGAATCCTGATAATTTTGGTTCTAATTCTCAATGTTCATTATTTTTTTTAGATTTTTCTGAGCCATCTTTTGGTGATAATGGTGGGGCTATAGACTTTAAAAAAACTAACGACAAAGATATTTTACTATTCAAAGCAATCAGTCATTGAATTTGCACTAAAAACAGGTGGATTGTATTGACTGGTCAACTGCAGATGGTTGCCAAAGTATAGGTACAAAATGTCCTGACTGATGCCATCCAAGCAATACAGTATTACACCAGATTGATTTGATTATATTTTCATCTAATAAAATTAGCATAAATAAGTATTAAGTAATAAAAAAAGTAATACTCACATTTTGTTCTATTTTATGCATCGTAGCCGAATAAACTTTTATTCCCTTCTCACTGTGATAAATCATTAAGTTACTAAATAAAAGTGCCACAAGCGACCATTCATAAAATTCGCTGACGTTTTGCTACATTGTTCGAAAGTGGAGTTGTGTTATTTTGTGTTTGCGAGAAGCTTTTAAGTGTTTTTCTTTAAAGAAGCTCACATTATTTTGCGAAAAATCATTTAACTATGGTGCCGCAGTGCCAAGTTTGCAAAAAATTGGACTATTTAAACCGATAAGTTCCTTATTACAAGTAAGTGAAGTTGTATTCACTTGTATCGAATCCATTCGTGCAGTTTTACATATGTATATCTTAATAACTTTCACTGATGTGCATTGGGAACAACTGCTTAAAAAATCAAAATCCAGTAGAATAAACAATTATATGGCAGTTGCATTTTTCACAGAATGTAGCAAACACAATAGAAAATTTTAGGTTAATGTAAGTAATTAAGTTTATAACTATCTTCCTGTGTTTATAAATTCCTTAGCTAAAAATATGATTAAAAATAATATTTGCCTATAGACGAACTGAAATTCCTCGAGATGTTCGTTGTTGCTAGAGATATGCAAACGTTTACATTAAATCGAAGTTTTCTCAGCTGGTTCAAGCCTACAGTTTTCGCTAAACTAACGTCCAGTTAAATAAACATCAAAAATTACACCAACTGGACACTTGTAATGTGACAGCACTGATGTTATGTCTTTGCCAGGGACATATACGTATTACTACTATATTGTTAGCATACAATCTACCCGTTGTTAAAATTTGAAGCAAAGATAAAATCTCCTTTTCTTTTGTTTTGTACCACATGATGTAACAGCACTTGACGGAACTGTCACTGTCAGTTCTGACAGCAGTTTAAAATGTGAGCTTTTACCTTTCAAAACTAAAGATACCTGGCCAAATCACGTGGTTGTTTAGGAGGGATGTTCAATACGTCATGTGACTGGTTAGCAATTGTTTCCGAAGGCTACGTTTTTTTTTCTCGTCGTTCGCTGCAAAAAACCCCCCAGGGTATGTTCCGTAGTCACGTGATGAGTGGTTAGCAATTGTTTCCAAAGGCTACGTCTTTGCTTCAACATTTTTTCGTAGTTCGCTATATAATATGGCCAGGGATGATTCTATACATCAATTAATTTTAATACTTGATTAAAAGTTTAGGGCAACAGGCTGTAAATAAACAAAAATATATTACTTCTTAGGTATTACACCAACTGAACTTTTATATTTAGAGTACAATTCGTTTTTGCCTTTTAGTTGTAAAACGAAAAATAATTTGGAAAAATTTTTTAGACAAAAGTTAAATTTTTTTTTAGAGAAAATTTAAATTTAAACCACTACTAAATTTTAAACCTTCTTAGTGAATCGGAATGTAACTGTCTCATAAAACTATGATATTAAATCAATTTGGCAAACACTAAACTCCAATACATTCACACTAAAAATCAGAGAATATAAATACACTCAGTTGAAAAAGAAAATATGGTATTTAACGTATGTATCTTAGCTATATACATACATACTGTGGAAATATTTTCAAATTTGTACAGCTTTCAAAATAAACCTAATTGAGACAGATAATTTTTTTCTTAAACGACCGTCTATATACACTCTAATTAATTCTCAGTATAAGGCAGTAAAAACATTGTTTGTAAATATTGAATTAACAACAAAAGTATGCGTTTACCATTTAAATTTTTAAAAAACAATGTCTTGATTTGTTTAATTACTAATCTAGTATTGCTCGTGCTTTTTTTTAAATTAAAAGTTACATATTTTAGTTGTCATAAAATCGTAAAAAACTGGTCTATTTTAAAAAGAAACCTTATCTAATTCCTGAAGGTTTTAGTGACAAATTTAATACATATTATGTATTGTCATATGAAATGTCTGGTGAAATACAATATAGCACATAGAGGTTAACCACTGATCTTCAGCAAAAGGAGATTGCTTGAAGAGTACAAACAAAATTACGCAATTCAGATTCTTACTGAAGTAGACGACGCACACTATAACGAATTTGATATTTCGTGGACATAGGGCGAAACAGCGACTATCGAATTTATTTTTTTTGTCTCTAGATTATTCGTAAAAGGTCTGGAATTCAGCCGTTTACCAGTTTTTTTCAAGTGTATCACCGTAAAGTACTTGCTTTTTAAGCAGAAAACTGACTGTTCTGAGAGCGATTCTTAAATAAGTCCAACTTTAAAAAATTCATAATATTACGAGTTCTATAACAAATTTTAAAGCAATTTTTGTTGTAGCTAGTACGCTAACTACTCTTGATATTTCCGAATTTTGAAGAACCGTGGTTCTAGTCGAAGAAACAACAAAGTTTGGTGTGACTTTTAAAAAAATGCCTAAATATGCCTAAGCTGTCACATAAATTAGAGGATTACTAAACTCTTATACATTAGGAACATACAAAAATCTCATTCCACTTTGATCAATTATTGGAAAAAAAATTCTTTCAGGAATACAAATTTGCTTTTTATTGCCGCTTTGAAGATTTTCCAGGTATGTTATTAATTATATTAAACTTTCTAAGTTACAAGTAAAAATGTACATTTTAGTGTTTAAAATCAAATTTTTAACACTAGAAAGTTTAATTTACATTTTTATTAGAAATTGAAACCTTTTTTTAAATGGTATGCCATGTTATCAAACGTATTTCTAAATCACCGAACACCAGTTTTATTTTTGGAACTACAATATATTTTTCTTAATTGTTTTCTGTTGTTGCATACTGTATTTGATAAACGGAATATAAAAGATTAGTTGGTTTATTTATTTAAAGTATTTTCCTAACTTTTTATACAATATAGTTTGGGTATGTCATTTTAGGACCGTCTTCTAAAGTCTATTTGTAAAGATGCAGAGCAATAACGTAAAGTTCAATTTACCTAAGCCTGCGTTTAGGAAAAGTGAGGCGGATCTAATTATATCAAATATATAAATAAATTAGAGTTAGATGCACAAATTTTGGATCTTTTAAAACTAAACTTTAATCTTTATTGGTCTGGGTAACATAACATAATTTTATTATTACATTATAATTCTGGTATTATGTCAAATAGTGATTTATCTGCCCTCATCAGGGCTGTTATAACATCTCATCTCGGCGAATATTTACATTTTAGAGCGATCAGGGATTCCCAAGTTACTTATAACCCAGTCAACTAGGTTTATAGTTCCTCACCTACTTCTTGAGAATGGCTCTTACCAGGCTTTCCGTTATGTGGCATATTTTCAGATAAATAAATTATAATAAAATAACGCAATTACCAAGTTATTAATATCTGCAATTCTACATACCACATGCTAAAGTATAATTATGACTGATTAATAAGATATACCAATGCACCATTATTTTTAATTACAATACATTTTTAGTAATTTACTTCCACTGCATGGTGACGAAATTTAGAGTGAGAGTGGCAACGTCAAAACAGCCAGGTCTGTGCTGGGATTCCAGAATGCTATTCGATATCGAAATATTCTATTTGGCGAAAAAAACCGATTCCCGTTTGTTTTCGATATCGTCTAAAACGATATCGAGTCTTTCGGTACCTCTAGAGATTCCGTTTCGGTCGATTTCGAGATGACAGTGATTTTTAGGTTAGAATTATTTCGTTTTTGTAGTTGCAAGTTGTTTTTTTGTTTAATTTCACATGTGTGAAACATGTTACTACACCAATATATAAAATGTATTTATTTAAAAAAAGACATTTTAGACTTTTCCAGTTAAAATCGGATACTAAATGTTGTAGTCAAGTTGATTTTTAACATTTTGGATAACAAAACAATAAACATACTGTTCAGAAATGATCGTTCTTTCAACTGATTTTTTAAGTTTGGATGAAACAAAAAACTATTTTCTTTCTAAGGCTTTTAAAGTACAGGAAGCTCATTGGAATATCTTAATAGAGTATATTCAGCATGTTTTTATATGAAAATAAATGTCGATGTTTAATTTTTTTATTTCTTGTTTTACTACTGCATAATACGATTTTTTTAAAATAATTATTTTATAGTGGCGAGCAGAGCACTCATTGTTAATTTAAAGGGCTTGCAATTACCAATTATTTTAGAGCTTGCAAACACTGGGCTTCAAGCCCTTTTTAAAATATATGTAATTGAGGCTTGGAAATTGAAGCTTGAAAATGAGCTTGCAAGCTCTCTAGAGACTTTAAGAACATTGAAAGTGCTTAAACCATTTTAGTAGGGCTTTAAGTCTTTTCGAAGGGCTTGCAAGTTCATAGTTCATTTTTCAATCACTTATAAAGTAATGCAATTACCCAATTACATATGTTAAAAAGGGCTCGAAGCACAGTGTTTGCAAGCCCTAAAGTAAGTAATTTGTAATTGATGTTGGATTCAAGAAGATTTCTTCTCCTCAAAACAATATCGACAATTGGAAGAATTTTTTAGATGAAAACATGCAGGCAATAAATGAATACAATCAGGACCACAACGCCACACAATCATAGAAGAAAATCAAACAAATTTTGCAACAAAAACAAAATAATCTTAGGTTATAATTCACTACGCATGCGTGCTACGAATACTACGGTTTCCGATATCGAAGAAAGCGATGGCATAAACCGAGGGGCGACTAACTCCCAAAAAAGGTGTACACAGATTTTAAATCAGTATTGATTTAATCTGATTTAACATGATTTAAATGATGTAACGCGCCGCCCAGCACTGTCTGTGATGTCAAATTGTGATGGTGATTTAACGCATGTTAGGTGATTTTTGTGATTTATTGATGATTTATGGTGATTTAAATCGATTTTACATTATATAAAGTGATTTAACTTGATTTCAAATGATTTAAAGGCATTTAAATTGATGTAAGTGATTTAAAAAAATCAAAAAAATCCAATGATTTAAGAAAGATTTAAAATGATTTAATTTGATTTAACAATAGTATGTACAGAGATTTAAGGAAGTGAGCCGCCCCTCGGCATAAACGACATCGAATGAGAATATCGAATTGGTCGATATCGCTTTGACTATCGAGTATCGAAAGCGTTACGATAGCTGTCGTATCGAGTGAGCGGGAATCCTAGCACTCTGAACATACATGTGTAGTTAAGTTGTAAGTGACTTTAGGTTATTCCTGAAAGGACTTTATTCAAGAACTTTGAGAAATGGATATGGAATATGGAATACAGCGTCTCCTCTTTCTGGAGGTCAATGGTATTAACCAATAATTATATATTTTAATACTTCTGTTTTTGAAGAAAGAATTAAGCAGTACTATTTATAGGTGCTTCTAGTATTTTAAAATCATATTTCCAGGTATAGCATACTTAATACATTTCCTAGGATACTTTCACGAGCCAAATTTTAAACAGTCTAACCCAGAAAGGATTTAATAGTGCACTTCGAAACCGCAATAAAAGAAAATAGGTTTATTATGTCTTAAATTTTAGAACTGTGAGTCATATGAAATAAGATCCTTTTACAGTTTTAGGAAAATGAAATGTTTGTATTCGCAGACTTGATATGTTTTAATACGTACCTAAAGAAAATAGAGTTTAAGACAGAATGCTATTTCACAGAAGAATAAAATAATACCAACCCTCCTTCCCATATCATCCCATTTGCTCCAGCTCTGAGTCCATCGCCTTCTTAGTTCGATCGCTCATACACTATTAATTATTTCACCTTACTTTACTTTTAAAATTTACTTAATATGTACTGTTAATTTTTAACAAACATTCAAATTTCCCCGACAAAACTGTAATTGCTAAATTTCTGCTACTTTTTTGTAAAAAGGCCATTTTTCGACGAATTTTCCCTACGAATAGGGCATTTCCCTACGTGTTAAGATCACTGGGCGTAGTAACTAGATAGCCAAGTCAGTGTCGTAACTAGACTAAATTTGACTGAAGGCAAGCCAGGATTTTGGCGCCCCTATTACAAGACCTAATTAGCTTATAGACTCTATAGTTTTACCATTTGGCGCCCCTTGCCACCGGTGCACCTAGGCAAGGGTCTACTCTGCCTACACCTAGCTAAGGCACTGCGCCAAATCAATGTTCCCGAGAAAATGAGATTATTGATATAGGAAAGTTTTTTGTTAGTGTACTCGTTTAAATTTAGATCTTATAGTTGACCAGTTAGGTTTTGAAAAGTCTTTGTCCTGTCATTGTTAATAAGTCGCCATTACAAACTTACGAGTTATTCTGTTATTTTTGTGACTTACTTAGTTTCGAAATGATTTTTAGGATGTTGTTGCTACAATGAATTTAGTTCTATTAGGTACTGTGAAAAATAGCTACTTAAATCGTAAATTTGCGAATAAAAGGAATTAATAGTACAAAACTTAGTTGTCTTATTCTTACACGTGTCAATTATAACTCTTGATTGCTAAATTAGACTGGTCTTAGCAATAATGAATCCGCCCGTAATTTTTTACGCCTCGTGTTCTTGCAAGCAGTAGATAATTTTTTTATACTTTTACCTTTAAAGCTGACAACTTCTCCAATTAATTACTTCTAAAGATTAATATCCTTATCTGATGGACATTGATTAATTAATTTTAAATTGTATAACAAATTAGCTTTAACGACTGATGAAAAACGTCATCATGACATAAATATAATTTTATAATTTAATTTTTTTAATATACTGCGTGGTTTTCAATAACTGTCCTTTTTCTGCAAAGCGGTAACTATGTTTTCCTACGACCACCTATGAAAGTGAGTAAAAAAGCACGGTTAACTTGGCGAGAAAGTGCCTTATATCACACGCGTGTTGAAAAGTACTTTTCAACACGTGTGTTGAAAAGTACTTGTCAACATGACATTTAAATAGACGGTGCCAATTTCATCTGTTTTATTTTCGGCACACTTGATGAAAATGTTAGTGTTGAAAGTGAGGGTTTTAAAAGACAGAAATTGAGGTTTTTTGTAAATATTTTTGAGGTCGTAGGAAAAATATTGTACATTACTCGTGTGAAAATAATTTTCGCACACTCGTGGGATTATCGCACTCGGCTGTCGCCTCGTGCGACAACATTCCCACTCGTGTGAAAAATGTCACTTTCAACACTTGTTATGTAATATACTAAAACCAATTTTTACTAAGGCAAGCGTGGTAGGGGCGACACGTGTAAAATAAAAGCAGAGAAAAATATTTTACATCATTATATAGGGTTTTTTAAAAGAATGAAACACTCCTAATATCACCCAAACAACAATTTTGGGGAAAACGCTTATACACGGTTATTGATTTAACCACCAAGTTGTGACTTGTTGGTTTGTTAAGTTTATCTATCTGCACCATACAGATATACTTTTTTTAACAGCAACCTACCATTTGTGGGTTCTTATTGGATGGTGGACATGTTACAGATATTATGTAATAGTATACACGGAGTGAAAAAGCAAATGATTTTTCTCAGTGTATTTTATTCCTAAATAAGAAAAAAATATCGTGTAAACCGGGATCTCAATTTACTAGATACTTAAAAATAAGAAAGGCAAGACAGTCCTCAAACACTAATACTACTTATAACATACTAGCTTTCACCAGCGACTTCGTCCGCGGTATAACACTTTTACTCCATTGCTAATTTTGAATCCCCATTTCACCCCCTTAAGGGTTGATTTATTAAAAACTGTAAAACACGTGTTAAAACATTTATGCTTTAGAGTACTTTTATGAAGTTTCGAGTTAATAAGACCATCCAATATTTTTTCTCCAAATAAAGTTTGAACCCCTGTTTCACCCCCTTAGGGGTTGAATTTTGAAAAACCCTTCCTTAGTAGATACCTGCGTTATGTAAGAAACCTCTGTGCAAAATTTCAAGTTTCTCAATCCAGCGGTGTGGGCTGTGCGTTGATATGTGAGTCAGTCAGTTTCTTCTTTTATATATGTCGTAGGCAGAATGCAAATTTAGGCTATTTATAAACTTCCTAGGCATTATAGAAAAAGCCGGCAAAACGCCAGCATAAAATGCATTTTTCGTTATGACTGAAACAAATTCAGGCAAATTGATAAATGTCGGCAAAACAAGAACAGAAGAATATATATCATGTTGTGACTGATTATTTTTAGGCATTTTACAATTTGCCAAAAACGGTGCCGTCAAAACATGCAGTAATAAATAAAGGATTTGTTTTGAACTTTTAGTTGTAGTTTTATATTAGTAATAGGTAGGTACGTTCTTACTTAAATGTTAAATTATAGGGATATTTTATTATTTTCAAAGAATTTGTGTTTAATTTTTATTTGTTGTAAGTGTTAACTATTTATTTATGTTTTCTTAACAAAAATAATTATTACGCTTACTGTAACTGCATTATTATATGAACAAACAAAATACTTAAAACTTAATAGTATTTTTCATTTTATTTTCACGTTTTGACGGCACCGTTTTTGGCAAATTGTAAAATGCCTAAAAATATATTCTTCTGTTCTTGTTTTGCCGACATTTATCAATTTGCCTGAATTTGTTTCAGTCATAACGAAAAATGCATTTTATGCTCGCGTTTTGCCGGCTTTTTCTATAATGCCTAGGAAGTTTATAAATAGCCTAAATTTGCATTCTGCCTACGACATATATACGAGTATTGAAGATTAATGGCGATCACTTAAAACATTTCCTATTTTTATGCCGGAGCAGGCCTGTTTTGGTTTCAGAGGGGACAACTAAGGTTTGTAGGAGGGGGGGCAAACTTATTTTAATTTGTGCAATCATTTAAAATCGCGACAATGTAAAAAACTATATTTTAATAATAAAATAACTGAACAAAAAGTGTATTTGAAATACAAAAATAAAACTACTAAATAACTAATAAAAACTAATTCTTAAAATAAAAACGGTTAAAATAAAAAAACATCTGTTAGTTAAAAAATATAAATCTCTAACAAAACACAAAAAAGTAGTAATTTTAGATACATAAGAGCACATTTAAGATAAACAACACTGTATAAATCAAATTGCAGCTCAAGGAGCGGACACAGCACCATGTTAATATAATTATTGAAGTTTTGTGTTCTTTCGGTTACCTATTACATTTGTGCAAGAACACATCAAAGTTATTTTTATTATTACTCTCAAAAGCTAAATATACAAGATTGACCGTATTTTTTATAGTAAAAAAATGGGAAAAAGGTAAGTATATTTTTATGATGTAATATTTTTCTAGTAGACAAGACAATGATTTTAGTGATTTCCGAAAGTGGGCAATTTTTTCTTCCACAGTGGTCATTGCCCCCCTCGCTCCCATCCCCCCCCCCCCCTCGCTACGGGCCTGTGCTGTAAATTCTGATTTTTAGGTGACCCCTTATAAAAGAATTGGGTGTGCCAAAGGCATTAAAGTAGATTGTGTTTGGTAAGTTACAAAGTAAGGTATAAAGTCAGATTATGTAATTACAATTACTGTGCTTTAAACTGCACAAAACTGGATGTTTTTTTATTGGCCATAAAAACCTATGTATGGATGCTGAACTAAATAAACTACTCACATATTTCTGTTACATATTAGGTTTTAACTAATTTAATTTTTCATTTGCTGTCTCAATTTTATATTTTATAGGTTGACAGAAAATTCATAATATACAAAACGAAACTATAAAGTGCTTTGACGAAAAAACAGTAATTTATCGTTTATGGCATGAAAATTAGCAGCAGAATTACTTCTTAAAACTGGTATTTAAAAAAGCACGAGTTTATGGGAATTTTTATTGACATATTTATTTTTAAATGTTATACTGTAGCAAAAGCACGATGATTCGCAAAAAATTTATTAATGCAACATACATAAATATTAAAAAGCTCTAGATAACGATAATAAAGATAAAAATGCAAAGTAGCGCACTTTCCATCGGCGGGTCCCGTTGTCCCGTACAGGTAAAGAACCTGATAGAAATGAATGCTGTGGCAAGAGCAAAACAAGGACAGCATGATAAAGTTTACTATTTATTAAGTCTTTGAATGGTGTCGGCCTTTACTTGATGGAAATCCATTATACACATAATAATAGACAATTTTAGTCAAATTTCCACTTTTATTAAATAGTTTATAACATGACCCGTTTCGCTAACACTATAGCTGCATCGGATGTTTGTTACAGACTCTGTAACACCATTACAGAGTCTGTAACAAGCATCCGATGAAGCTACAGTGTTAGCGAAACGCGTCACTATTTAATAAAAGTGGAAATTTGACTAAAATTGTCTATTATTATATGATTTATTAAGTCATCGCAACTTTTTCTTTGCTCGTTGTATTTCATATACAGGGTAAATTTTTTAACTGGAATAAATTCGGTAAGACAGAATCCATCCATTCCGTGAAAAAATCCAAAAACACGGGTACCTTTTTTCTTGATTTAACAGTTTTTGCATTTTTGTGAATTTTACCATTCATCCAGGGATGGAAAGTATCCCAACTTTTTTTTCAAATGAAAATGCATGTATTGTGATAGCTCGCGAAAAAGGGCATTACAAAGGAATATAATCCACTATTTACTTTCGAAAAATCATTGTAGGTACACCACTTTAGATCAAAATAAAATAACAATCCGTAGCCGTAAAATTCTAAATTAAAAACTGTGTAGGCATAAATTAATAGTATGAGTGTTTAGCGCCCTAAGTACACACATGCAGTTTTCCTCGAAGTCCGGCATGCGAGCCTCGGTTCTGCAAGTAAATCCCGGGATGCGTCCGCCACATGGGTGAAACTTGAATTGAATAAGTGGAAACACGACCGTTAAACCATTAGTGTGCCAGCGTAAACAGAGGTGGCACTGTAGGATAATTCTTCTGCAACCATCATTTCACTTGTTCTTTGAACTTTAAGACAGCTGACACTTGGCTGACACGTTTGTCAAATTTCGCCGCGATCTGTGACAGGTCTGTGCAATAATCATTTTGTGTTTTAAACAATTTCATTCCCAATTTTTGAATTTTTTCAATTCATTTATAACGTAGAAACTGTTGCGACTTTTAGGATGGTTTTAAATGAATAGAAGTGAAGTGAAAGTGTATGTTGTGTTGTAATACTAAAATGTGTTTAAAGAAAAGACAATTTTTTGCCTACAAAGGTATCAAACGTCAAAGATAATAATATTATTTATAATGGATTTTGACCTGCTGAACAACGTGATGTGATTAGAATTTACTTGATACTAAAGAAAAAGATGTTCCCGGAAGCATCCGGTAATTTTAATTGTGCCATCATGTTCACTAGGTCAAAATTCACAAGAAATGTCATTTTTGTCACCTGTCTTGATAGACCAAAAAAGCCTTTTTTAACAGTGTTCTTTTTGGTTGTTCTTTAATAATTCTGCTTGTGTTTAAACAATATCTTTAATATCTGTTTTAAATAATTCTGGGTTGCAGTGCAGGCAGAGAAATTACTTAGCCTCGACTCAATGTTGTCTGTTAATTTTTTAAATTTTTCTTCCCTTCACCCCCTAATTTTTTTAGAAATCCTGGTAGACGATGTTTTAATGCTGGTTTTACATTTGTGTAGTTATCTATTCCTACATGAATTTCAGCATGCTAACATGAATTCGTATAACAATGTGGATTATCTTTCGAGCTCAGGAGTTAACGGTATTTAGTAAAAGATAATATAGTCTCAACTTTATGAAAATTTACACATTTAGGTACATGGAAAACTACTCATATAAAAGAAACATATCCCATTTATTTGCATTTTGGACTATTTTGTAAATAACAATGTGATAACAATAACTGTTTGGTAAATAAAGCTGACATGTACATATTTTGTAGTTTTATTATATAATTTATATTTTACTTATTATACTGTGTAGAAGTATCAGTATTTGATTGTTAAAGACTCTTATTGTTTTTTAGTTTGTTTATAGGTAATTTCCTCTAAAATATAATTTAATCAGTAAAATCATCAATTTATAGCTGGTTTTACTGAATACATAATATTTTATTGTGTCATACGAAAAAAAAAACAATAAATCGTCTTTAAAACAATCAAATACTAGCTTAAAAATAAATTAATATTATATTGAACATACCATTTAAACTACCCGCCACGAGAAAACGAGCTGGAGCGACATCTGAGAACACGCTGGCATACTAATTTATTGATTTTTATTTAAATTTCGTGTTTCTTCGTTTTACTTAGGAGTTAACATTTCTAACCTCTTATATATTTTTTGGCGTCCGCGAAAACTGACGGCGCGCTCAGGTCATGGCGCTGCTCGCCAGGTATCCGAAAAATTTGACATGTAGTACAAAAATTAAGGTCAGTCTCGATGTGTGTAGTAATTTCGCGCCAACGCTCCATGCTTTTCGAACCCATTTTTAGGTTAGAAATTTCATATTGAACAATTTAGAACGTATTTTTTAAGCAAATACTTACATTTAGAGACTGTTTATGCAGAACTTTACAAATACCTTTACATGTTTCCGGAATTATTTTTTCTCGAGAACCATTAAAGAATGTAGAAATTCCGAAATCATTTTTAATAATAGAACATATACATTCTTACTCTTGAGTTAGAATATTTATTCTGAAACACTTACTTCTTATGTGTTTCGCATGTATTTTCATTCCTTAACAAGGTACGGTATGAATATTCTGAAATCGAACCAAACGACATAGATTGCCGTGGATTTCAAAATTGTCAGTGACAGATGCAAATGGTGGCGGCGTCATAACTTTTGTCAGAAAAGCTTCAATTTAAATGAAATAATGAGTGAAAAATCGAATGAATCAGATATAGAATTTGACAGTACTCCCCCTGAAATAACAAATTATGCAAACATAAGCGAAAACCTGCTGCCGCAAAAATCGAGACAGGAATATGAAAAGTATTATACACTTTTAAGGGATTGGCAACAATAAAAGAAAATAGACTCTTTTTTCGAAAATGTTCTTATTGCATTTCTCGGTGATTTATTGAAAAAATGGAAATCCTCGACTTTATGGAAATATAAATATTAATACAATGTAATGTAAATCTCAATAAATAACTTGTTTTGTTCAAATTTAATTTAATTGTTTTTGATTCATACTTTCTGGTCGTGGAGAATAGTATATTGTACAACGAGCATGGAATGACATGCATTTCCTACGAGTATGACGTTTGCAGCGCGAGCCGCAGGCGAGTGCTGCAAATCATACGAGTAGGAAATGGTAATTCCATGCGAGTTTTCTACGAATGTTACTGTTACATAAAATGGGATTAGTAATATTTTTCCTTTTAAGATGTCAAAAAATGTCAATCTGACATTCCACAAATAAAAATTATAAAGTTTTTTTAAATGTCAACGCCACCTTTGTAAAAAATACCCGTGCACAATGGGAACTTTGTAGTTCAATCACCATGGTGATTGAAGCACAATGAAAATGTGCAAAACACAATGCACCATGTTCCGAAATTACTATTGAACATACAATAAAGGTTTTTATTGACATTCGTAGAAAAAATATAGTCTGTTACTCAGTTAGAATGAAAAACTCAATACTCGTGGTTCCTTACGCTCGCTAGAGCTCGCGTTCGGAATTTTCCACTCGTATCGAGTTTTTTCATTCTAACCTTGTTACAGAATATACTATTCTCCACAACCATTTAAGAATGTAGAAATTCCGAAATCATTTTTAATAATAGAACATATACATTCTTACTCTTGAGTTAGAATATTTATTCTGAAACATTTACTTCTTATGTGTTTCGCATGTATTTTCATTCCATAACAAGGTACGGTATGAATATTCTGTAATCGAACCAAACGACATAGATAGCCGTGGATTTCAAAATTGTCAGTGACAGATGCAAATGGTGGCGGTGTCATAATTTTTGTCAGCAAAAGCTTCAATTTAAATGAAATAATGAGTGAAAAATCGAATGAATCAGATATAGAATGTGATAGTACTCCACCTGAAATAACAAATTAATGGTTGTGGAGAAAATATAGTCTGTTACTCAGTTAGAATGAAAAAACTCAATACTCGTGGTTCCTCACGCTCGCTAGCGCTCGCGTTCGGAATTTTCCACTCGTATAGAGTTTTTTCATTCTAACCTTGTTACAGAATATACTATTCTAATACTTGAGGCGTTATAAGAGCTGTATACTAACTTGAGATTTTCAAAGCTTCGTCCAGTAGCCAAGAATCTTAAGGTCTCAAACAATCTTTCATGAGCGTTGATGAATTTCCTCATATGCGAATCTTGTTTTTCAATCAAGGGCGTTACCATAGTTAGTAGTTCCACATAAGTGTCTTTATCCATACGTAAATAATTTCGAAAGTCATCGGTTTAAAGTCTTAATTCTCCCAATAAATTGATGTGGGAATATCTTGATCGTTTATTTAGCCAGGATTTTACCCTTTTGGAACGAATAGTCTTAGGCTTTTGGCTATAATTGCTTCATATCTTCCCCTTTTGGCTATAATTGCTTCAAAGTTAGTTTTTGATAACAATAACCCATTTCGTAATGGCCGAATTTTGGCAATTTATTTTTTAGGGCTTGGTTTATTCACTTAAATGTCATGGATACAGGTTAATAGTCTCGACGTTAATGTCAGCCATTTGTGATCAATTTAAAAAATTACATTGATTTGAGTGAAATAACATTTACTATTGTTAACAGTGATAATTTTTGGTAATGGGCTTGTTTAGTCATTTCGCGTTTTCAATAAATATGTTAATATTATTGTACAATCAGTCAATCGAAACACACACACACACAGAAAATTACGTCGGTTTGACAAATAATATCTAAAATATTGGTTTAAAATTCGACAAAATTGAAAACATTCAGTTTCCAGTTTAACGTCATCCCATACAACACCGCCATGATCTCACAAGTGTCATTTTGACAAAGTTCATTGCAAAATCTTTGCTGCGGTGCCAACGCTTATCGCTCATCGTGGGACTACGTGACAAGACGCCGCCGTCGGCGTCGTCCCGTTTCATAATAAGCGATGTTTGACCGCTATTTTGAGGGCGAATTCGATCAAAAAAAATTCTAATCTTTTGGGGATAAGCTTTTCGAATGCAGTATTTTGTATTATGAAATAAAAAAAAATCTGGATAAGCCCATTATTTTAAAACGATAATCCTGCAGTGTTACATACTTTTTAATATATGCCCCCTTACTTATTTGCAGAACATAAATTTAAGAGGTCCATTTTTAGAACTATCAACATTTTAAAATTAATTTAGATGGCTAACTCCGTGTGAACATCAAGTTGTTTTCTTTGAATGTTGACCAACACTTGACTTTTTATACCTTTTCTTGTACTTCATTCGTTAATGCCTTTATACAGATATACATAACTTCAACTGCTTCATCTATATAATTTATGGAGGCATGACCTTTACAACTCTCACGGTTTTCGATTTTTTTTCTCTATAATGCAACAAATATCAGTGTTTTCTAAGATATTCTGGGTATTGTCTTTTATAAAGCTATTATCCTATTAAATTTTTAATTGTAAATTTAAGGCATTTATTTCTTCAGAAACTGGAAAAGTAAGTCGCTTCTTGGTTCTAAATTGTTGCACCTGTTCCCATCTAAATCACAACTTGTCTTGGTTCTTTTCCCTAATCACTTACTCATTAAATGGTTATTTAATTGTTTATTATGTAGTCTATTATTCCTATTAGTAATTCTAACGACCTTTTTTACTCAGCACATTAAGAAATCTAATATCGATTTAAATTATTATGCAAGTTTTCTCTTTACCTGTCTTTGGCAGACGTTTGTCAGGCCACCGGAAATTTAGTGAACTTTAATATGATCTTATTCGCAAAAATACCTTGCCTTCTGATTAAGAATTTCTAATTTTGTCCGTGAGTATACGATATGACATAAAAAAGCCAATGATTTTTAATTATTAATTATTTTAAATGGATGGGAGCAATTTAATTCAATTACATAAGTATTAACAACCAGACGCCTATTTAATTATTTTTAAAATAATAATTAAATTGCGTAAAATACGTCCGTTTAAAAAAGTCCACTGACATTTTCTAACGACGACGATGGGAATACCTTCGGGAACCCTTCTTTGAAAAATAATAAAAATTATTATTGTAGATATACAATACACATCCTTATTAATGTTATTAACTTGGTTTTTTGTAGATCACTTTATTTAAGTAGTGTTTTTACTTACACAGCAAAAAAAACTTTTAAGTTAAATCAAATTTCTTTAAAATAAGTAAATCTTGTCTTTGATATAATTCAAAGAAATATTTCTTGTGTGAAACCTATATTTGACCTTAATAAGAGAGCTATACTGTTTAAAAGTAAACCCTTTTAGTTTCTTCTTTCAATTCACTATATCTTGTTGTATAAGTAAATTTATAATCGATTCAAAGAGAAGCAGCCATCAAAAGGAAAATATATTTTCTTGGATTGATAAATGAGACGCTCGACATCAAGAAAACAAGTTAAATCAGATTGCTTTTCCACATAAATGTGTACATAGGAACATCACTACAGAGGGAAACGGTCTTTGAAAGACGGTAAGACGGGGTACCCCATGGGGCAAGATGGGGAATGATTTTATTAGGGAATGATATTAAGAAAATATACGTTTAATTAATGTAATATTAATTAAAAACTACTTCAAAATTAAAAAAGGTTTGTGAACTACTTATAAAATTCAAATTTAAAGATTCCAAAAAATTATAAAACTGTGGGCCAGGTTGACACATTGCACATCGTCGTCCTCATCCTCGACTCCTGCACAGCTGCAATGGGCCCATTTACCACATATTGCACAATTTATCCACCCCTCTATAGATTCTAGATATAATCCATTGCAGTAAAGGCATGGAGTATTGTCCGTTTCATCATTGCTTTCATGCCTTTCATCAGATGAATCTTTTCTAGAACATTTAGCTTGCTTTGTACCTTTCTTATTCTTTTTTAAAACCTGCTTGTTCAATTTTAAAGCTTCGCTTCTCTTTTTCTGTTTTTCGGCTAGCTGTTTTTGCCTTTCATTTTTTCTGTTTTCTTTTTCTTGCTCTGCCTCATGTTTTTTCCTAATTTCTTCTTCTAATTCTAATTTGTACGGCGAAGAGGAAATAATTGCAGTCTTTCCTCTTTTTCTAGACACCCTTTTTGTCTGTGGTGTTACGGGTACTGGAAGCAACTGCTTTGGACTCACTTGTGCAAATATGGTCTCTTGAGTTCCTATAGATCTTTGATGGCTTTGTTGTTCTGGCCAATATGACAACCAGGATGAGAAAACTGTTTGTGTTATTTATATTTAATGATTGTATGTTTGCAACTGGATTCTTATCATTAGCTTGTGTTTGGGTATCCGTGTGAAATTGTGGGGTACCAGTTTGAGGTGGCATTGGCATGTTAATTTCAATTATTGGGATGTCAGTGGTTGCAGAAGCCATAAAGTCACTTTCGGTGAATACAGAGGAATCAAATGGCCAAATTCCGCATTTTCTGAAACCATCTACCGATGTAGCCATGGTCGCACGCCAACGTAGTTTCTCACCATTCTGAAACAACAAGAAATACAAATCAAAATGCTCGGTGGGGCAAGATGGGGTACCCCATCTTTCCCCGCTACTAAGTACCCCATCATGCCCCTTAAGGTATTCCCACACAAAAAGTAGCATTTAAGAAAATCCGGTTACCAAACATTTAAAAACTGACCCTTACCTTAATGTCTAATTTACAATAACTCTTCAATAGCACAAGTTGACACAAGAGAAAATTAATAAAAGTTTTAAACACGCTTGGAAAACAGAACAGAACTAATAGCAAAACACGTAAAAACTTGTATTTATGGGCTTAAACAGGGATGCGACCTCTTACTTTGGCGGCACTGAGAGAGGCAACTTGGCCGACTGAGAGAGGCAAGTTGGCCGCGTGTATGTGTGTAGTTGTTTTGGTTTAGATACGTTCGGTTAAGAAGATAATATGAGTACCCCATCTTGCCTCACTACCCCATCTTGCCCCACCCTCCCCTACTTTAATTTTATCCCAACTATGCATCCCACAAAGAAAGTTTTGTTTCAAAAATATTCGTTTTAAATACATTTGGTTTAGATGAATCACATTCTTTTTAATTTTTAATATTTTGTATATTTAATTTCAACTGTGATAACGTCAAAAAAGTTTTTTAGGTGTGCTAGAACTTCTATCAAGAATACCCAAAACCAAGGTCTAAGGCGATTAGTTTAAGTGTTACAGTTGCACTCTGCTTTTCAATGTAGTGTTCGGTATTTCGAACTCTGTAGCTGCCTTATTTAAGCACATTGTACTCGTACCTTGTGCCACAGCTTACATTGCGTTACGGAGGGATTCCGCAGTCCATTTTCCTCGTTCTAATGCGTTTATATTTAGTCAGCATGTCTCTGTAACAAAACAAATGTACTAAATTGGCATAAATATGTTTTTCGGTAATATCATATTATGGTCCAACTCACCCTAAAAATATGTGATCCATCTATCCCAAAATAACGGGAGAGATGGGCCAATGATTAATTGTACTTAATCGAAACGACGGAGCACTTGGTTTTAGGCTAAAATACTTTACGTGAGCCATATAATCTATATTAATCACAACTGCTTCGCAAAAACTTACCTAAGATCACAATAAACATCACATAATAAACTACACGGAAAATTTTAAACGCAGCGTCAAATGTCAATCGCTCACAAAAATGTATTCCAACCCCATTTAACGACTGATACTCTCTGGTCCTTCTATCCCGCTGCGCTGGTCCAACTATACCGGACTTACCCTAATATGCTTCAGATAGCTAACTATAATTTTTAAATCTGGTTGAATTTTTTTCCTATTCGCTTGCATAGTTTACGCACTTCTCGATCTTATCTAAAACCGTAAATCTAGTTTTTTGACTTATGACATCATTATCAGAGATTTGTATGCTTAGAAGGTGGGCATTGATTGAATTATGTATTCTTTAGTATTATGTTAAATACATAATACTTTGTCACATGATACACATTTTTTAATCCCCCCCATTAACACCGCCTTGCAACATAAACATGTAAACACCAGTATGTAATACTGTTTACGAGTTTTTTAGTGCTGCTTATTTTGAAATAGACTTTATTTACCTATGGGTGTAAAAATATTTAAATACAATAATGAAATACTCATATCTAACATTGATAAATCCGAGTAAATACATGAATGTCATAAAACATAAAATTAAGAGTGATATAAAGGGGATATTATCGACTTTACTGTTTTTTGCCACATTATTTACGAACAATTTTCGAAAGTAAATTTTTTAGAAATTACATATTGTTGAAAATACGAAAATAAAATTTTTGGGAAATATCTTTTTTTCAAAATATATTTCTTGGAAAAGGCTTTTTCGAAATTTCATATATTGTTTATTTCTATGACAAAAAGTGTATATTAGCACGGGTATCAAACGGTTTTGCCATAAGATGCTAAATTTGCAGAAAAGATATTAACCTTAAATTTTGGTTTTAAGAAAAAAAACTCTTGATATATTTTAACACAGTATGTTTTGAAACCCTTTGGACTTTCAGCGCCCCTTTTTATATTTACAATAAAAGGTATGTACTAACATCTTTTGTAGTCGCGTTTTAAAGTAAAGGAACTTTGAAGTAGGTTATAAAGCTGCTCCATTATCCTATAGCCATTAGCCATGCTAACTAAATTTTATTGAATTTAAAAAATAAATCCATTTTACCAATAATTCAAGTTCACTTTTTTCAGAATTATTATTCGTTTTCATGGAAATGCGTTATTTTTACTTAAGTCAGTAGAAAATTTTGTCGTTTTAACGATTATTTCTCAATTTATTGCTCAATTAAACATGGAAGGGAATATTAATGTGCAAGTTGATTGTTGTTATTTTTGGGGAAGTGCTGAAAAAACTACAGAGAAGTGCACTAGTGTGGGCGCAGAGGTTTCCTAATAACCCGAAATCTTGCATGGCATTTAAAAGGCTGAAAACGAGAAGTCGTACTACTGGCAGTCTGAAGACGAAATCAGGAATTCGGAAGCGAACTAAAACGAACGAAAATAGGGCAGTAGGCGTTTTCGGAGCGGTTGCTATTGACCCGCAAGTAGGTACCAGACGGCTTGCTAGAGATGCTGGAATGAGTCAAAATTCAGTTATGACCATATTGCACTTGAACTATTTTCATTCATACCACATTACACTCCACCAAGAGCTATGTATATGGGCAAGACTTTGGAAATCGCGTTACATTTTGCAATTGGATCACAAGACAAATGCAACGAAATAACAAGTTCCCAATGAACGTAATTTTTTCTGACGAAGCTACTTTCCGTAATTGTGGGCAGGTAGGATTTTAAGTTATCCCTAAGTTATCAGTAGAAATTTATTTTTTTTTGTTTGGTTGTTTTCTTTAGGTAAACAGACACAATATATAATACTGGGCGTCGGAAAATCCCCAGTGGATGAAAACTCTGCCAAACCAATATCGCTGGTCAATTAATGTCTGGTGTGATATAATCGGGGATAGAGTTATTGGTCCGCATTTCCTTGAAGTACCTTTAAATGGAGAAATGTACACAGATTTTTAAGAAACCAATTATCCCAATTATTAAACCAAAACATAAACCAAAACATAAACCCTGACAGGTGGTTTCAACAGAACCTAGCTGCACCCAATTATGCAATACAGGCAATACAATTTTTTTTGATTTGCTCTTTCTGTTACGAAATTAGGGTTAACTAAATTTTATTGAATTTAAAAAATAAATACATTTTACCAATAATTCAAGTTCACTTTTTTCAGAATTATTATTCGTTTTCATGGAAATGCGTTATTTTTACTTAAGTCAGTTGAAAATTTTGTCGTTTTAACGATTATTTTTCAATTTATTCCTCAATTAAACATTAATATCATTTTAATGAGAATTTGAAAACATGTGGATTGGACGAGCTAGTCCGGTCAACTAGCCTGCTAGGTCCCCGAATTTGACCAGCTAGTCCGGTCAACTAGCCTGTTAGATCCCCGAATTTGACCCCCCTTGACTTTTACTTGTGGGTTTTATAAAGGACAAAATGATGGCTACTGCATCTACAACTTTAGATGATATGAAAGACCGAAGCATTTGCTTGCTTATTAGTAACCCGTGACATGTTAAGGCGGGCAAAAACAGTGTTTGAAAGTTGAAGGAGGACATTTCAAACAACTTCTCAAGCATAACAGACGATAAATAAGTTGAAGTTAAATGGTCAATATTTTTTTAAATAATAATATAATTATAAATATAAATTATAATTCCGTAACCGAAAAAGCAAATAAAAAAAAATTGTCCATTAGCGTAGTTTTTATGTAGATTAGAATTTTATGAACAAAAGGATATCGTCCCATTTAAAATTCCAAAGTTACTCCACCCCTCAAAATAGAGAGAGAGATTAAATGTCAAAAATATGCTTAAATATGTCCCCCCATCTTCCTATTAACTCACCAAAATTTCATGAAAATATTTTAAATCATTTTCGAAATATTGCCTTGTAACACTGTCAAAAACTCACCCTGTATCAAGGGTGTTTCGAATTGGCTTTTTAATAACTACCATTATTTATTTTGAAAGCACTTTAGCCAAATACTGAAACTATAAAAATTTACTACCTACATTATTATTAATAATTAGCCATAAGAAAACAAACTATTAAAAGAAAGTTATATAGTAATGACCCCTAATAAGATTTTGGAAATTTTGATGGTGTAAAAACTTCTCTAATACTACTGACGTCAATGGATTTCCCCAAAAAGTAAATAAACGTTAATTTAAAATTAGATTAGTGCAAGCCGTTCTGCTGGAAAAGTTTAAAATCCTGTCCGTTCGAACGAAAATGCAGGATCCACAAACACCTCCTAAATATTTAACTTAAGAAAACATCAAAAAATTAATTTTTGCATTTTCAGGCAAAAAATGCCACTTTGATCTTTATTTTCGATGACAAAAATATCACTTGTCACCACATTTAATCCCTAAAGGATTAAGTGAAAAATTTTAAAAAGCGTAATTACATTTAAAAAAAAGCATCAAATTTTCATTCTTGGGAACATTAGATACTAGATCTGTATCTAATCTATCTAACAAAAATTAAATAATTAATATTAAAATTGGTGATGGGTCACTTCTCACATTTTTGAGAATGGCAGGTGTTATTTCTTGGCAGAGTTTCAAAATCGACTTTAATACTGCCAGAAAGTTCATGGTGGTCATTTTGAACAACGTTTGAAGTAATAAGAGAAATTAAGGTATTTCAAATTTTAATTTTTTTTTCACGATTTTTAATTTTTATGGGCTTGCCATTTAAAAACGAATTAAGACACGGACCTCGGGTTTGCGGTAAAATGTTTTTTGAAAACCTCTAAAATTAGGTACTACACGGCACAGGGTTGCATCTAAAATTTTTGACCTCAACTCCCAAGCGTTACCCCTCAAGGGGGTTGAAAAAGTTAATTTACATAAAAAAGTAGATTTATTAACAAATAAAATACACCTATCATCACTAATAGAAAAGATATTTGCCCATACTAAGACTTTTTAGACACTCTGTATATCCCCCAACACTAAAATTTAATAATCTTTCGTGTCATTTTAGACCACCCACAGTCAATAGCGAATCTGCCCTATTTTAAAATTGAATGTGTATCTACTAACAGAAGTGCTTTGTAAAATAGGAAAAAACAGAAAAGAAATACTTGTTATAGAGACAAATATGTGTTTATTTTTTTTAGAATCACCCACATTACAGTAATGTTCAATTTTTTTGACTGTAGGAATTCTACTTGGCCCAAGGCACAGTTTAACACAGTTACCATCAAAACAAACTTAATGGCATTTATCAATATTTTACATGGTATCGATTATGTTTCAAATAATGCATATTAGCAAATGTCTAAATACCTATATGATTGTATGAACATCTATTAGAAATAATGGCATTATTAAATATTAAGTTTACTTTACTTAATTGGTTTGAAATCATTTTTCAAAGAAATATAATACACCAATTATTTGCCACCGTTCTTTATTTTGTACTAAGGTACACTTTTTTGATTATTATTGTCATGATTACATGACGGTAAATTTGTAACATCAGGGATGTCCAAAGCTTCCTATAAAAAAGAACGTGGGGCGCTACACTCCGTTATAGTTGGGTAATGCTGGTCATAACTGGGTAACTTTTTCGATTATTGATGAGCAAAAACGATATTGGTTGTGCAGTCTTAGCCTTGATCTTCCAAGGCCCGATAAAGACATGATGTATATTAAATATGCAATTATTATTACTAATGTTTGACGTCAAACATTAGTAATAGAAAATATAATAGAAAGCATATAATAGAAAAACAGAAAATGTTGTACGGGCAGGAGGAAAAACAACAGAAAGTTTTCAAACAACCGGAGGAGTTAGACAGGGTGGAGTACTCAGCCCGTTGTTTTTCATCATGGTTATGGATGAAATATCAAAGCAAGTAAATGAAAAAACGAAACGAACCCATATAGGATACAAAACGCTTAGACCAGTGTATATAAATGAGTGGATGTACGCAGACGATCTGCTAATATTTGCCAACAGTAAAGAAGAACTACAAAATAAAATGTAAAAATGAGGAAATGAGATAGGAAAATACGGACTAAAGATAAATATAGAAAAGACCGAAATAATGGAAATAGGAAACCAGACCGAAATAATGGAAATAGGAAACCAGACCGAAGAAATGTAGTACAAATACAGGGAAAGACAATAAAAAATGTATATAAGCTGAAATATTTGGGCACAATTAATAAAACAAATGGAGGATTGGACGAAGAAATAGCAAACAGAGTAGGCAAAATGATTGCATTGTATAGAACTCTATACAGACCATTTTTTGACAAAAAGGAAATAATAAGGAAAACAGAAACAAGAATCTACGGATCGGTGCTCGTGCCTATGCTCATATACGGGAACAAATCATGGGTCCTGACCAACAGACAAAAACAAAAAATAACAGCATGCGAGATGAAAATGTTAAGGAAAATTGCGGGAGTGACAGACTCGACAGAATAAAGAGTGACGTAATAAGAAGTGAATTAAAAATAATAAGTGTAGTACAGAAAATTGAACAACAAAAACTAAGGTCGTTCGGGCACTTAGTTCGAATGAAGAAAGACAGGACAGTAAAAACAATATGGAAGATAGAAACGGGAAAGGGGAGGAGAAGAGGAACGCCAAGGAGAAGATGGAACGAGGAGGTATATTAAAAAGGAAAGGACTAAGCTAAACCCAAGCGAAAAGTGAAGCTAGAGAACGATATAAATGGAAAAAAATAATTGCCTCACTCTATCTATGGTAGAAGACGATGCAGATAATTAAGTTAATAATTTTATAGCAGGATTCATTGGAAAGGCTTACAATAATTCATTACTGGTTTATATTAAGATATTTAAGTTGATCAGCCAGATTGTGATAAATGTTTGCCTTGTTACCGTTAAAGGAGTTATTCTTATATTTCAGCAACTTTCTTGGTTTCACCTAAAACTTGTTGCTAAAACAAATTGAGCCCTCTTATTGTGAAAATACATACTTAAGTGTCCTTTTTCTGTAGATATGCAAAATAATTGTGCAATTAATAGTACAAAACTTAGTTGTCAATCTTACTCTTCAAAACTTTTAATTGTAAAACTAGACCGGTCTAGTGATAGTGAAACCGGCCACTAAAGTTTTTTTTTTGATCGAGAGCATTCAGTATTCAACTTTACCTTCCTTTAGCAGTGAAAGACTTCTGACATCGCTGTGCAACATTAGGCTCTAGAGCTCTCTATCTACAAACTAATTTTCTTTGCCTCTTTAGAGTTTCCAACGTTTTCAAAACATATTTTGTGACCTTTATTCTGCGACACGTGCATGCATAAAATCATCGGGTTAATAAAAGCGTAGTATTGACGCAACAAAATGCATAATTGCATTGGATTTACATAGTTTTATCTAGTCTATTACTCATCAAATTCTAGAACGTAGTAGGTAAAATTAGCAGACAGTGAAGTTTAGATAATCTAGAAAATTTTACAATATACAATAAAGAACCTAATTCGGCGAGTATAAAATATTATCGTCAGACGTCAGAGTACCCGGAAATCCAATTCTGAAAAGTGATGAGTTATTTCTCAAAGGAAAATTACGTCATTTTCCATCAAAGCAGGGAAGTCTATCAGAAGCAGACGTTGATATACTGCATTTTATTATAATTTTTTATTGAAAATTATTTCCCCAATTATTGTCAGAACTGAGTTCAAAGATTAAGATAAGTATACTTCGTTTCAAAATATATCGTTGATCTATTGACTGCAGTAATACCTTTTTGCTACTTAATGGTATAGGATCTTTCTAAATTTCCAAGTAAAGCTCATTTCAAGCTATTTCGTTGACCTATTGCCTGCAATACAGTATTATCGACACCAGCTGTAATAAAACTCGGTAAATTTGTAAGAACTATAAACAGGGCCGGTCATAATAAAATAGCAAGTATAGATAATTTTAATATAATCAGTACAGGGTATGAATAAAGTATTTTTTACCTGGTTTAATAATTTTGAAATATTTTAGTTTAGTTTCTTGGTAAAGCATGCAGTTGTTATATGATTTCGATCGTATTTTTTATTATTCTGGACGTGCTAAAAATTGTGGCGTCCATCGAAAGACGTTGATCATAGTGCCTCCGGCAGTGCTAAATTAAAAGAAAATATTTATCCCCCGAAGCCAAGCAAATTGTGAAAAATGTGTAATATGTTTATTGAACAGGGGATTTAATGTAAATGCAACCGCAGCAGAAACGTCTTCGTTAACGAAATCTCCTTACATATCGCTTTGATAATTTAAAATCTATAATAAAGTACAGATTAGAAAATCGTTCCATTATCTATCTCGATGAAACATGGTTTGATACAAATGACGTCCTAGCAATAGGTTTGCCATGCTCTTTTCCGCAATAAAGCAGAGTTTAATATACTTCCACTTACCCATCAGAGCTAAAATGCAAAGTTAAAAAAAAAATAATCAGAATTCCAAAGTCCTGAAATCTCAAAATTTAAAAAGGTAACAAGTTGAGCTGAAGGCGAGGAGCTTGTGTATGCGTGCCAAAGAATGTCCCAGATCAAATAATAATAGTAATAATAATAATAATAATAATAATAATAATAATAATAGTAATAATAATAATAATAATAATAATAATAATAAAGTGACTTTATTTACAAAAACAAACTAATACAAAGAAATACAACAGGAATAGTGGCGCTACTCGCACTTGGCGCTATTATGTAGAACCACTACAAAATTATAAGAATTGACATACCTTACAGAAATGTAAATTTAAAAAAATATATATCAATTATTAAACATTACACAGTATACGTGTGAGCATCTCAAAAGTGAGATGAAACACAAAAAAGAGAACAAAAATACATGAAAAGAAAAAAAAGAGGAGAAAAACCAGAAAAGGTAGTTAAGCAATTATCTATTTATTCTGTTTTCCATTATATGCCCTCTGAACCGTTCGCTGAATGCCGGTGAGTAGAAAGGGCGCCACTGTTTTTGTAGCCAGCTTAAACACAGAAACCCTCAGAAAACATCAGGAAAATTCCGAACCAAAGCCCCATCGATCAAGGAAAAAAGAATTACCATTTACGTGCTGGTTCCGAAGAAGGTTGGGTTCCAAATTATTTGTGGTTGTCCTCTAAAAATATTAACGTCCAGATTCACTAAGAAGGTTTAAGATTTAGTACTGGTTTAAATTAAGATCTTCTAGTTGATCAGTTATGTTTTGACAAGTTTTTGTCCTGTCGTTGTTAATAAGACGCCATTAAAACCTTATGAATTATTCGAATATTTCAGCGATTTACTTCGTTTCCAAATGATTTTCATCTTGGAACGGGTTGCTACAGTGAATTTAGTTCTATTATTGTCGAAAGCTCGTACTAAAATTGCCCTTTTCTTTATAGATTTGCGAAAAAGCTCAGAAATAAATTCACAGTATAAAATTTAGTTGTCTTATTCTTACAGTTGTCAGTTTAAAACTTTTGGTTGTCAAATTAGACCGGACTAGCGTTGGAGAATCTGGCTGTAAATATTTATCTTTGGATTACCATGACGACACCACAGCAGAACTTTTTGAATATTGGTTTAAAAATCACCTTTTGCTCAATGCGCCTAAGAACGGTGTAATTGTAATGGACAATACTAGTTATCATAGGCGTCAAATAAATAAAGTTCCTAATTCAAATAACACTAAATTTTAAATTTAGAACTACATATGTTAAAAAATGATATTTTAAAAATACATATCATATAAAAAATATGATCTTCTAGAAATATTAAAAACATTTAACATTAAGAAGAAATATGTATGTGATACCATTGCTGCCAATATAAGGCATATGGTTTTACGGAATGTGTGAAGACTGTGGGCACTTTTTAAGTACAAATGAAACAAAACTTTGTATTAAGTGCAAAATTTAATTAATTAGCAGAGTACTTTCGACCCTATAGGTCATCATCAGTGCTTCTTGTCAAAATGCCAGTCAGAAATCCATTTGAACGAACAACAGTTAAACATATTAAAATATTTTTACATCACAATTAAAATCAAATAACCATTTTACAAAACAACTTTAAATTCTGCTCAAACGGTCACAATTTTTTGGCCCACACCATCAAAATTGTGACCGTTTGAGCAGAATTTAAAGTTGTTTTGTAAAATGATTGATTTTAATTGTGACGTAAAAATATTTTAATATGTTTAACTGTTGTTCATTCAAATGGATTTCTGACTGGCATTTTGACAAGAAGCACTGATGATGACCTATAGGGTCGAAAGCGCTCTGCTAATTAATTAAATTTTGCACTTAATACAAAGTTTTGTTTCATTTATATGGTTTTACGCCTTCCTCCTAGTGCTGTATTTTTAATCAAATCGAGCATATGTGGCATCAGGTACAATCAAATGTTAGAGCAGAAAACACTTCTCAGACTATAAGTGCAAGTGTTGTGACATTAATTAGAAAAGTTGTAGAGATAGCATTCCTATAGAGAGTTGAAAAAATTCGATGTTATTAAGGTCAGAGATTCCTAATTTTAATTTATAATAACATAGACCCACTTATTTTTAATGTAGATGAAAATGAGATTGACGCCAAACCGAATTAAACCTGTAATTACATTTAAGTAACAATTTTTTATTGTACAAATAAATCGAATGACATAAAGCGATAAACAATGTTTTAATCGTTTGTAATTTAACAATATTTTATTTTTGTTCAAAATTATTCCGAATTTAGACCACTCCGACTCTGGAGCCTGTTAAGAATCTTGAAATATTTATATTTTACATTTATTGAGGTACTTACCATTTTGTCAAAATGCAATGAAAGTGCTTGAAGCGAGCTTTACCTGCAATTTATTTCTTTTCATAGCATTTTATACAGAGTGTTTTAGTTTGTATCTGTCTTATAACAGTTCAGTTGTTAGATTGAATTAGCAAGTTCTGTTTATGGATGAGTGTTCAAACAAATTGGCGCCCATGGGTTTGATGATGTGGAGCTTCTAACAGCAGCGTTAAAGTTAAAAGAAAACATATCGCGAGGTGAAAATTATATTGTTCTACCTACATTTTTTTTAAATTTTACATTTGTTTATCAGTCTTAAAGCCCGGTTTGTATTAAATACAATTAGAACATTTTCCTCTATCACTTAAAGCAGTAAGAACTTAGTTTTATAATGTTCTAGCTGCCTTAATGCAAAATATTTTATTATAATGGTCTACCTACCGAAACAGTAACATTGCTGGATGTTGATAGATAGAACAATATAATTCTCACCTTGCGATATATTGCCGGATGCGAAGAAAATTGTAAATTTTCTTTAATAAGCCAGTGGGTTTCACGTAAATGCCGCTGTCGAAGAAACATCTACGTTGACTAAAACTCCCTTATCTACAGAGAGAGATACTGTTGTAAACCCCAACGTTCAAATGCTCATAACTAGTGTAGATGACGAAGACAGAGATATCGAAATAGAATTGGTTAATTAGCACAATGCTGTAAATATTTAAAAATTGTGTTTTAGATTATATTAAATAAAAATAATTACACAATAGAAATAATTTTATTATTGCCATGTTTCATTGAGTGATGAAAATTACACTATATAGGTTCTTAGCTAAAATTGAAGTAAGTCTAACCCTTGCCCCTCTGAGTATATTGTTTTGTTTAGCACTGTACAGAATGGTGTTCTGTCCTGGAAATTTTATTGTAGCTCAACGGTATATTTTAACACGAAGTATACCAACTGTGCCTGAGGTACTAAAGTTGCTCTATGTGTGTTCTTTGAACACACAAATACAAATTAGCTTTCTTAGGTATTGCAAACATAAGCCTGCACATTGTGTAACACACATCCAAATTTCGTTTTAATACAATGAATGGCCCATTTTAGGGCGGGCTAAAAAACGCTAGATATTGTTTGACGTCAAACATTAGTAATAATAACTGCATGTTTAATATACATCATGTCTTTATCGGGACATGCAACTATAACTTTAGAAATATTTATTTATCATTTAGTAGAAATTAAATAAATTAAATAATAAAATGGTCATTCAAAACAGGTAAATGGTGAATCACTTAAAAAAATATGCAAATATTTTTAACTAAACTGATGAACTAACAAATATAATTCTGATTAACCTTTTCTTTAGAATTAATTTAAATATTGTTGATTGTAAAGATATACCGTCATGCATAACTACCTATTTAATTAAATGTTTATTGCGTGGGGAAACTTCAGATTTACTAAAAAACATTTTGACATAATACTTTATCTGTCATGTCTGAAAGTTTCTCCGTCCTTATTTGTCATATGTATATTGAAAACATAAGATAGCTACTAGCTACTACATTGTGGCAGATCGGATAGTGAAACGAACTCAACTGTACGGTTGCCAACGGGGTTACTGTACCAAGTTACTGTATGGGTCTGGTTTTTGTTTCAAATTTGTTAGTGGTTGTGATATGTCGTCTTGTAGATCAGGTTAATATCTATCCAATTACATAAATTAGAATTGTACTAACTAATCTCACGTAGTTAATAATTTTAAATATAATATAAAGCAGTTTTGTATTTATTTTTCCCATTATTGGTAAAATATAGTCGAGTACCGTCTAGTTTACTTATAATTATAGGCTTAGTTAAGGCAAAAGCTAGTAAACTTATTAACTTTGCTAGCCATTTTTGTCAACTTCCGTCGATAACTGAAATATTTCCCTTTGTTGCAGAGAAAATGGCAGCATTGAACAAACGTGATATTTGCAATGTTTGGAGAAAAGCTAAACGGCCTGAAAAAGTACAATTTTTTTTGAATTTCTTGCCGAGAAATGGAGTTTAAAAGACGTTTTCGCAAAAACTTCGAAAGTTCGCGAAAACTGAAGCAGAAAGGGTTTGATTGGGTTTAACTTAAAAAACCGACGATGGCATGTAACTATTTTTTGAAGCCTACAAGAATTGGCTGACAACCGAAGTTGTTTATAACCTTGAAGATCCTGAACAGGGGCCATCTACGTCCGCTGGATTACGTAGACGTCCAAAAAAGTCATTTTTACAATTCAGCTTACGAACCAAGCAAAGAAAAATTAAAGCTCTAGTAACTGGTGCCGACTCTGACTTGCTTATAGACGCAGCAGCAAGTTCCGTTCGGGCCAGTGGAAAGCGAGCTGCAGCTTCCGTTATGACAGAAGTTTCTAAGGACCCCCAGCGACAATCTGTGAAATACAAAAAATTCGTCAGTTGTCTACAAATTACCCCGCTACATAGAGACCCTACACGGCAAATGAAGCTTTAGTTATATGTATTGCTAATATACCGACTCAGTATATATAAAAATCTACAGTCGGAAGCCGGTCAACGGGGCTATAACATATATCAAATCCAACCAAACAGAAATATGTACTTCTTTAATTGATCGTTTGTGTATGTATATTTTTTTGCAAATACAATTTGTGCTAACTAAACTTACTGGTGTTTCTTTTAATCCATTATTTTTTATATAATACAACACAAGCATAAATAAAGATTTTTCAAATACTTATAAAAGCAGAAACATTAAGCTTGTCGCCTCAAACATATTGTTCTCGCCTTAAAATGCCGAATGGACACACTGTGCGACTTTCGTTTTCGAGTTATTAAGTACCAAAAAGGGGTCTGCAAATGGCAAAATTCAAAAGAATTAGGTACATCCCATTGTCCGAACATCACCATTTTGGCAATTTTTTGGGATATACATACATATACCTGGTATCAACGTATATCTTGCAACTTGATAATGAGTTATAAAAACTTGGTATAGAATTTAACAACTAAATAAAGTATTACCCAAGCTGGGGTATTACATCGATGGTACGAGTATTACACACGTTATTTCCTCCAACTTACATGATTTTTTTGATCCGTTGAAAAAATGAACAAATGCAACCCAAACAAAGTATATGTAAAACATATAAAAATTCCATTTGTTCAATGTCTATCGTTAATCACTACAGGCCAGATTGACAACCAAAAGTTTTAAACTGACAAGTGTAAGAATATGACAACTAAATTTTATGCTATGAATTTGTTTCTGAGCTTTTTCGCAAATTTTTTAAAGAAAAGGGCAATTTTAGTACGTACTTTTGACAATAGTAGAACTAAATTCATTCTAGCAACCCGTTTCAGGACGAAAATCATTTGGAAACCAAGCAAATCGCTGAAATACAAGAATAATTCATAAATTTTTATTAACAATGACAATGACAGGACAAAACATAACTGATCAGCTAGAAAATATGAACGTATCTGTTCAATGTCTACCATTCACTAATCACTATGTATATCTGATAATAATAATAAAAATTTAAAATTTTAGTACATACTTACATACATATAGCATATCTTTGTCTCATACTATACGTACAATATATGAAATCCCCAAAGATAATGAACGGATTTTAAAATGCAAAAATGTGTCCACTGTTTAAAATACTTCGTACGTCTTTTCGACATTTGACTAAGTTAGGTTAATTGTAAGTGGGTCTGTTTCAGTCACGACGGCTAATTAGACCCTATCCGTGGCGGAGCCAGGGCGGCCCCTAGTGGCGGATCCAGGGGGGCGAGGGGCCGGCCCTCCAAAAAATTATGCGTATAATGTGAATTTATAATATAAACGTAAAATAGTAATATCGAATTTTAATTTTTCATTTCCAAACCGGATCCGTCACTGAACCCTGTTAGATTTTTTCTAGCAAATTCAACCTTCTAATGAAGCTGGCTGATAAGTCAAAAGACATCAAGCCCTCTCTTATTGTCACAGTCAGTGCTTCATACGTAGGCCTGGGTACCTCCACTCAAGACTTCTTGTATACATCCTGATCTTACGGCATATCGCGTCGGTTGCTAGGCGCTTATTTCCCGGCAGTTTCATGGTTAACCTTTTAGAATATACAGGGTGAGTCGGAAGGAACCCACCAAATTCTAGGAGTGTATTCAACACGTAAATATATGTAAGTCAAAAAAAACCCAAAAGTTTTAATTCAATTTTTATTTTTTTATCACCTATTCACTAACAAAAAATAAATAAAAATAAAGCGTCTTTATCATATATTTTAAACGTTGTAATCTGAAAACAAATAAAAATCGGATTACAACTTTTGGGTTCTTTTGACTTATATGTACAGCTATTCTCTTGGGCTTTAGTTAACTTAATTTTTTTTTAAAAACCCTTTTGATCAGCTGATGGTCATATTGATATCAACTCATGAAAAAAAATAGATCTAGTTTGTTAACAATGAACAATTTATAATCTATGTATCATAAAAATTCTTTGAATAAATAATTAATAATTACCATTGCCAACTTTCATTTAAAGTAAAATAAATTGTTTGACATAATTAATCTATTATTATTTCTTTCTGCTAAATAACTAATAATTGTTTATTTATGCAGGCATGCATTCTTTAACAGTTTCTAAGAAACGGGTTTGTATTTCTTTTAACTGCTTTACAATTGATTTATATTTATTTCTATACTACAAATCCAATTAAAAATACATTATAATATAAAAAATATAGAAATATCTAGAAAACATATATCCGGTCCAATAATCACCGCTTATTAAAATTAATTAGATACCTTTAAATATGCATTATATCCTATTTAACATTAAAGGTTAATAAAAAAGATACAGGATGATTCCTAAGAAATAGCTATTTAAGATGTAATTCTAAACCTAAGTTTGAATACGTTCTCGCCGACCTAAAAATGCAACAGATGGTGATGAGGCTCTGAATGTTTTACTCAGTTTAGAGGAAAATCCCCAACTTTCTACTAGAACACTGGGAAAAGAAAACAACGTTTCACTCGTGTCCGTAGACCGCCTTCTGAAAACCAAAAAGTTTCATCCGTACAAAACAAGACTTGTGCAAGAGCTCTCTGAAGATCATTACGACAGACGCTTTGAATTTTGCGAAACCATGGGGGAAAATCCTCACTGGATATGCGAAAATCATGCCCAGTTCCCCCAAAAGGTAAATGTTTGGCTGGTATAATAGGTCGAAGAATAATTAGCCCCTTTTTCATGCACGAGACATTAAATGGAGAAAGATATTTGGATCTTCTCCTGCACAACTATTTCCAAATAATCATAGTACAGTGTTGTTACTTTATTTTGCCTGTTATATTGATTATTTGAATATGATTTTTTAGGCAATAATCAAGCACCAAATGATGAAATAAGGCTTCAGCAGGATGGTGCCCCATCGCTATGCCACAAATATTTTCCTTTATTATATTTATTATGGACACAAAACTAAACATCTCTCAATACTTTTTTGGTGTTTGGTGCTAAAATTAGCAGAACGGAACACTTATGAAATCACTTCGGGGCCCGTCCGTCCGTCCGTCCGTCTGTCACAGGCGTTTTTCGCAGAAACTATTCGTCGTAAAAATTTGAAATTTAGCACAGAGGTAGAGTGTGGTAGCCCAATTATAGACGTGAAGTATAAAAAATTCAATTTTGATTGTGGGGGTTCAATTCAGAGGGTGAATTGGGAAATGGAAAAAAAATTCAAGGGCGTCGTGTAGGGTGTCAAATATAAGCTTATTGAAGCACGAATTCAACGATATATATGATGTATTTTTGTATGCATTTTTTTAAACATTTTTCGGGAAAAACGCTTACAAATTGCTGTCCCCCACCCTTATCACCAAAAGGATCGCTTGGAAAAATCTGAAAAAAATCATGAACATTGTAGACATACTATAGCGGCGTTCGGTAATTCAATTTTTTCCATCGTTTTGCTTGGAATTTTTGACAGGCACGTGATCAGTCGTACTGAGTACAACAATGAGTCATGTGCCTGTCAAAAATTCCGAGCAAAACGATGGAAAAAATTGAATTACCGAACGCCGCTATTAGATGTAGATTGAGCCAAAATTATCAGGATTGAAGAATTCTAGCGCGATCAATTTTTATAAACAATTTAATTGTTTATTGCCTTATAATTGCTGACCCACTGGTTTTAGAAAAAAAGTTTAAAAAAATTCTCACGATGTAAGGAACACATGATTTTCCAAATTTTCAATTTGGCCCAGTCAAAACGCTCCCCACTCAGCTCGCGATGTGATACGGCGATGGTGCCGTCGGCGGCGGGTACCGCTGCAGATGGGCGGAGATCGGGCGGCCGAGATTTGCTCAGGTTAAGTGGGGTGCTGATGGCACGGGACACTAATTGTGCGAGTATAGCACTTGACCGATTTTTCCGAAGTTTTTGCTTAATTTCATCAGAAGTGTCTATTAAACTCCATTTCTCAGCAAGAAATTCCATTTTTTTGTAGTTTTTCGGGCCGTTTAGCTTTTCTCCAAACATTGCAAGTATCACGTTTGTTCAATGCTGCCATTTTTTCTGCAACAAAGGGAACTATTTCAGTTATCACAAAAATTCGATCAAAGTTAACTAGCCGATTCTCGATTTTATATTTTATCAATAATGGAAAAAATAAAAATAAATAAAAAATGCTTTAAATACTATTTAAAATCATTAACTACGTGGTATCAGTTCAATATTCTAATTTACATAAGAGGGTAGATATTTACTTAATCTAGAAGACGTCATAACACAACCACTAACAAATGTGAAACAAAAACCAGACACATAATATAGTAACTTCGACTGCCGTAACTATACTGTTCGAACAGGTAAAAATATCTTTTATTTAACGTAACATTTCGAAGGCGTTGTAGGTTTTCTTGAAATTAATTATCCCTTTCAGGTACCCTTGGTTATTTTACATTATCGTAGAAAACAAAAAAATTATAAAATAAAATGCTTCTTAATTGCATTTATGACGCTCTAGATTGTAAAATTTACACACTGTGCCATGGTCTAGCACTGTCTTTACGAACCCTACATCATAAATAAATATCTACGTAACTTTACTCTACATCAGGGGTGGCCAACTTTTTTGTAAGATGTGCCACTTTTGAAAACAAAAATTTTGATAGTGCCACTCATTTTTCGGAATTTTATGCTTTTGTATAAGGTTAATTTTTTTGTGCAAAATGTATTTGTGACATATGTTTGCGTGCCACTCTAGAGAGCCAGGCGTGCCACTATGTGGCACGCGTGCCGCGGGTTCGCCACCCCTGCTCTAAATCAAGAATTATTGTTCTATTTCTTACCTTGTCCGAAATTTCCATGCACAATCGAATGTGCATGTAGAAATGATATAAAATATTCTAATTTATATCCATAGTGGTTCCAATCATTAGTCACATTGACTGTTTATTTTACATAAACGTACGTTTTACAGTTTTCTTGCTTTGTGTTGTAACGAACTTTGCTTTCTTGCAAAAACATTGTTTATATTAGTGCTGACGTCAATCACATTTCTCTTATTTTTTGTTTTGTTGCTATTTTGGCGGTATCGTTGTTTTTAAGCAAAATAAAATGGGCCTATGTGACATACAGATAACAAAAACTACAAAACAACTGATGAATATGTTGATGGCGGATGCCGTGACCTGTCCCAGCATATTTTGCTTTACGAAATAAAATCTATTTTCAACTAAATGAGAGATTCTGCATGGACAAGGTTTTAAATTCAGCCATTATTTCCATAAATGGGTTCATTTCCTTTCTAATACATGCTAACACATTCATAAGGAAGATGCGAGAACACAACTGATGTCACCAATCGTAGAATTCGCTGAACCTAAAAACTGGCCCCATTTTGGGAAATGAATTATTGAATGTGTGTTAAAAATAACCGGCAATTTGAATCAAATATTAAAATTAATTTCCCCTTCGTGCTGCACCACAAGTCCGTGCGTAATTCGAAAGAGCCAGACTCCGAAAGAGGAGGGTTTTTTCGAGATTTAATCAAAAAGGAAAATGACCGAATGCGGTTTCTTAAGACAATACGCTTGAATACATATTTGGTTATTTTTGATGCACTAGTGGTATTCGGGGGAATATTTTCGGAAAAATCGTAATTCATATTTTAAAATAAAATATCAATGTACAATAATAACATAACAAACAACAAATTTATTTTAACTTAAATAACAGTGAACACAACTAATAATAAAAATTATACTTAAAATTAGGAATAAAATGTGCTTCTGCTAAAAGTACAATTATAGTAATTAACATTATTAACAATGTGATTTTGTTTTGACGTGGCCCTAGTTTTCGCCATAGACGTCGATGAAGAAGGTTGCGGCTGGTGCAGCTGAAAAGATTCTTCAAAATCAGTAATGATGAAGATAAGATGAAATGGATTTCGGGCTAGAATGGCCGGTAATTTGAATTAACTGTTGTTCGCCATGTCCGCTCTTTTGGAAACTGCTGTGGCTCGCAGAGAGTGATTGGTATTTTTTTTTGTTGCCGTGTCCCGTCCAGCTTTTTCAGCTTCCCGGTTTGTTCATTTACCTAACTCGTTTTTTCCGACAGGAATATTTTTGTACCATTTATCGCTGCACTCCCAAAAAGGATTACTGTTAAAAAAAACGGTCATTTTCAATTTCAAGACGTTTTTGTTGATATTATATAGTACATTTTTCCAATTGCCACCTAACAATCCAATATCATGGAATTCCCCATCTAATACATTTTCTAATTAAAAGATGACATTATAATCATTTCTTCCAAATCAAGAAAATTCAGTAGGATGTCTAGTAGTAAAATAAGTTATCCATTTCCTTATTGTCATAGTAGATTTAATCGTAATTTGATTCATGGTACTTCGTTTCATCTATTAACTTTTTTTACTTATTTTGTATTACTCATGTAAAATTGTCACTTAGTATGCGTGTGTAAGAACTGAATCATAAGATGCGGTTATTGTAGTTTAAGAAAGTAAATATATACCTATTTGTATAATTTTTTTTAATCAAATGATAGTTTCCTTTTATCCACCTGTTTATTAGTCAGAGATACAGGTGCATACGGACTGATCTCAGATGAAATTATATAAAACGACTGATTAATCCAAGTAGTATTTACTGAATTTATTGGATAAAGTAAGAAATAACCCGCACAGTCTAGGAACGAATTTGGGTAAGACAATCATCACATCAACATGTAGGTGTTACTTTTGGTGGACTATATTTGTCTATTTTTTGGGATATACAGGCGTAAAAAGCATTTGAAACCAGAGCAATTTATTATTATGGCATGTCACGAGAAGCTTGTAATTAATAATATATTTATCAATGATATAAAAAATGCTTTTCATGACTGCCAGTTTCTGGTTTTTGCTGATGACTTAAAAATTTTCAAAATTATTAAATCCCCATCTGATTGTCAATTATTGCAAGACGATCTGAATAGATTTTCATTATGGTCTAAAAGTAATCAATTGTCTCTAAATATCAGCAAATGTAGAATAGTGTCATTCACTAGATCCAGGAATCCTTATTTCTTTAAGTATGACCTGGACTCTGTGGATCTTGAGGGACAAACCCTAGTTAAAGATCTTGGAGTTTGGTTAGACTATGAGCTTACATTTACTAAGCATATTGATTTCATTACGACTAAGGCATTGCGCCTACTGGGATTTGTCTTTCGAACTCTACGAGGTTTCGAGAGTGTATTTGCCTTTAAAGAGGTTTACTGTACTGTAATTCGTTCTATACTTGAATATGCCAGTTGTGTGTGGCAACCATACTATACTGTTCACAAACAAAGGTTGGAAAGCGTCCAGAGAAGGTTCCTTAGAAGGATTGGATCTAAATTGGGAATACCCTATGATGAGATTGATTGTAATGACATAATGAAACTTCTTAATTTAACATCTTTGGAAAATAGAAGAAAGTTTTCAGATATCTCAATTTTTTATAAAATTATTAATGGCTTGTGCCATTCTACTCTCCTTTCTGGCATTGGTTTTCATGTTCCTTCGGTTAGTACTAGAAATAGGGTCCTTTTCAATGTTGACTTCCATAGAACCAATTATGGTCTCAACTCACCTTTGAATAGAATGTGTATATTGGCGAATGAAATATTGACCTCATGTGATATAGATATATTTTGTGATAATCTGAACATATTTTCAAGTAAAGTTAAAAAGTTATTATATAAGTGAATCACTGGAATTTATTCTTGCAATAATATTTGGTGTTGTTTTTTCCTATATACACATTGTAATAGTTTCAATTTGATTTTATACTGTTTGACACTGCTTTTGTACTATATACTATTTGCTACAATTGTAAATGCTAAATGCGTTAATAAAATTTTGATTTTGATTTTGATTTTGAACTTTTTTAATACTGATTACTTCCATTTTGCGGTGTCTTGGGAAATGACAAAACAGAGTAAACAACCCAACCCAACCTGAACACTGAAAATTTAATTTTTTTCTCGAAAACAGTCAGAGGGGGAGCAGTCGAACCTTCTGGGTTAATAGAGGGATAGTGCGACTAGCGTCGGTAAAGATTTAGTGATACATCACCCTGTACATCTATGGTTTCGGAGCTACACTGAAAAAATCGTTTGGACTTTTTTTCACACAAAATTGTAGCAAAGTCTTTGTAGAGCAACTTACTCTAATTGGATTATTAGTTACAACAGTTTTTATACATTTTCATACAATTGTAGCAAATTTTGCTACAAATTGGTCTTGGACGTTTTTGAGAACAAATTGTTGGAAAAAGGTACACAATTGTAGTGAAATGTCCCACAATGTTTTTTCAGTGTATTAAACGTCAAAGTCGAAATTTACGCGATTTCGTATGATATCGATTACAGGTCGCAAAAATTTAATTAAATTGATTTAAATTTTCGGAGGTTGTAGAGGACCCGGACCTTCAGAACCCTATTAAAATTGGTGTGTATCGAAAAATGGCAAGTAATTTTTTTGGATTTTTGTAAGTCAAAAATGCCATTTTCACACCCCTTTTTGGTACTTAATAACTCGAAAACAAAAAGTCGTATCGAAAAACGGATTCATACGTAAAATTTGAAAATCTTCAATACTTTCTTTTTGCAAAACATTTACCTACACCTATGACGGCTGAAAAATAGATTTATTTGGGGAAAACTGGAAATTTCGATTTTGGACCAAAATTTTTCACGGTTTTTAATTTTTTCCGGGGTCAAATTGGATCCAAATCGCATATACCTTGTTGAAAAGAGCTCGTCGAAATACGTAATATCCATATTTTTAGTTGTTATACTAGATTGGCTATACTGGGTGTATGTAGCGATACGGAAACGAAATAGCGGCTATACTGGGTGTATGTAGCGATACGGAAACGAAATAGCGGTTTATTCTCATTTCTCGATCATCAGTCCGAAGAAGTGGGATATATTTCTTAGTTCAGGGTTTAGAAACACGAAATTTTCAATGCGTGACAATGATGACAGTGCCGATCATATAGGCCCCTCCGGGGGGTAAAATGGGCGGTCTACACCCTAGTTATGGTTTCATTTTTAACTTACTTCAAAAAGGAAGAGGTTCTCAATTTGACTGTGACTGGTGATTATGATAATTATTATTTTTAATGTATGTTCACGCATAAATTGTATGGGTGCACCCATTTCAATGATTCGTCTTTTGTTTATTTCCTATGCCGATGGTTACCATGCATGGTAATTGATAACGGTTACTATGGATACGGTATTTAACAATGAGTATCTTTGGGCCAGATGATCAGACGTAAGTAGATAGTAATTTATTAATCATCGAAATGCAAAAATGGACCCGGATGTTCGCAAACCTCAAGCAGTCAAAACACTGCGCTGAGTTAATTCCAAAACTTAAAAACATGCAGTAATTCCGGACCAGAAGAATTGGGGGGTTCTTGTGGATTTACACAAAAAAACAATTCAACTTAAAACTAGTTAGCAAATGGCAACATCCTCATTTAGGATTTTGCTGTTGTTTTTGAAAAGTGGATTTTACAGAAAAAAAGACTAATAAGTTAATTTGCTACGGTTGTGGCATATTAATAATATATATATATATATATATATATATATATATATATATATATATATATATATATATATATATATATATATATATATTCTTATTATAGTCTATTAATCGTTGCTAAAGTTTTCTATAAACAACTTGCTTACTTAAATTTCAGTTAACGGCAAAGAATATAAAAAAAGTGCTAACAGAACGGCATACTGGATAACTGTCTATTAGTGTTTTATTACGAGGGCGATCACAAAGTAATATAATCAATATATGATTTATTTCCCGTAGCTATAATTTGAGCTGCCTCTCCACCAGAACTAGTCCTGATGGGCCCCTGTTAAAGTGATGTGCTCACAAAGTATTAACAGTGGCAATCAGAAAAGGTCATTTGATTCTCCTTTATATACTTAAGTCAACCTGAGCAAAAAATAGATAACACAAAGTACCTAATCAACATCAAGTCAGGAGCGTTGGCGTAGCTAGGGTGAGTGACACCAGGGGCAGGAATCAACGGTATCACCCATCACCTTCTGACTAATCACCCCATGGTAGGGTATGAATTCTGAAAGAATGCACCGCAGACGAAGTTTTTTTGGGTGCCACGCCCAAACTAACCCATTTGGGTTATCTACTTTTGGCGGCAAAATTTATATTTTAACAAAACAAAAATTAAATAGGAAAAATTTAGAATAAGCAATTTTTTTAAAATGATTATTAGAGTCCTACATTTAAAAAAAAAACTCAACCCATGTATAAAATTTGACATGTAGATAAAAATTCTTGCTTGAAACATTTACGAACTTTTATTTATATATGGGGTTAAAAAATAATTAAAAACTTCCTTTTCTGCTGTTGACAGCTGCGAAGTCACGGGTTATTTCATCGAAATCAATTTTTCTGGCTATTTCATTTTCTATTGATAGTATCGCAAGTTTGCTCAGCCGTGTTTGTATTAGATATTGTGGAACGTAAAATATTTTTGATGTTTTAATTTTGGAAAACTTCTCCCAGAAGAAGTCGCTGATACGCAAATTGTTAAAAATAACTTTTCCTGTAGCTAGAGCCCGATTAGGAAGTGATTCAACAAAATCCCATTTGATTATAAACTCCAAAAAATTTAAAGCAATCCAGTTTTTTGCTAAGGTTCTTCACAAATAGGGAACAATTTTCTTTTATTTTTATTGTAAGTATAGTATCTTTATAATCACTAGACACACTAAACACTGATGCCACAAATATAAAACTGAACAATACTCTTTTATTAATTAAAATATTTTGCTTGTGTGTCGGGGATAACCAATCAAAGCCCACACCATATAGGTAGTACATAAAAAAGCGTTCATACAGAACTAAACTTTATTCCCACTTGAACCTTTACCTTCCCAAAAAGTAAACATTTTTCTCGCATTTAGCTGTCAGGTCACCAGACGTCTGACTTAGATTTGGAGCGATTCTTTCCTAACATGTGTTTAACTAAGAACAAATTTAATGTCCTTCGCCTTTCTTTATCCATAATCATAAATCATAAATTTGCCGTTATTTATGATTCATAAATAATGGCACAATATATCAATACATAAAGAATGCAACGAATGGTGTTTAAAAGATGAAAAGACATAAAAATAAAAAAAGAAGAAAAAGATATAAAAATGAGATACTGATTTTTATGACCATATTTGCCATGGGCCATGGCACGAGCTCAATCCTAATGATGTTACCTCCCTTGGTTTGGTTCCCCTTGGCGGACCGCCTCCCCCCTGCTACGCTGCTGGTAAGGAGCAACCATACCAAGCAAAACCCAGTAAATCCAAAATATATGATTTTGAAAAAAAAAACTAATGAATATAAAAAGTTAAAACTAATATATAGGGCGTCCAAAAAGTCTTAGTATGGGATAATATCTTTGATGTTATTGTCAAGAATGACGTTTCTAAAATAGTACTGTCCATAATAAGTATGTGTATTTTAAACTTTTTTAACAGACACTGTATTTAAGTTACGGGATATATAACTGGAATAATGCAACTAGTTTTTATTTTATTATTCTTTTGTCATAGCCAACACGTTAAACACAGGAATAAAAAGAGAATTAAGACTGATTAATTAGGTGGGATGGTTTTAGAATTAATTATATATTAATATGACAGTTTAATTATTTTTTTTTAACCGTGTTATCTTAATAAACCGTAAAAGCGTCTAAAACTTGATCAACTGGATCATTTCTCTTTTATTTTGTGTATGTTTTTTTTTTAAATTTTGTTAAATGTTTCAAAAACAGACATCGACCTAATAAAGCTAAAATAAAATAAGAAAATTTTATTTTTACTCTTGTTGGGGTCGTCTGAAGGACACAATACCTGATTTTGCCAGATGTGCCATTTGAACTCACTAAAACAAACGACCTCGTTCCATAATATACCCCCGATCTAACAGAGTTTTAGTAGGCTAAATCTAGCTCTAGTACTAAGTATTAACATCTAGATTAAACTGGACAGATGTTCGTAAGTACACTTATAAAGTGAGAACTAGCAAAATATGCTGGTGGCGAGAAATTTTTCTGATAAATAGAATAATAAAATTAAAAACACTTATTTTAAAAAATAGGTAATAACTTAAAAAATTGCCGAAATTACAATCAAACTTAAAAAAATATATCTTATATCGGATGATATTTTTAATTGAGTTTTGTTTTTATTACTGATGCCACTGTTGTTTTAAAATGATCACAGTGTTCTTATAGAATAATATAAAACCAGAGAAAAATAAGATAGAGAGAATAATATCTCTTCTTCCCGCCAGCTCGACCACGCTATGGCCTTCAAACGGCAACACCCCGAGATTGGCGCGTAGAATTCTCACAATACACCCCGACATAGCCAGCGCGGTAGCAACACGGCAAGCAGAGAGAGTTTTCTGCGGCGCGTCTCAATAATCACTCTCACTGTGCTTTATAATAACCCAAAATCTGCATCGCACGCCCATGGCAGCTTATTTCGACGTCGGTTTAGAGGTCATAGAAACCAAATCGTATTTATGAATGGAATCCGTACGAGATATTCTTCTCTCTATCTTATTTTTCTCTGATAAAACCATCATCAGGCTCCGGTTCATACTGTATGTGTGTTTTTACTATTCTACCACATCATTATTTAGCTTGTTTGGGTCAATTTTTTAAGTGCATTTTTTATACATGTCAAAATTTTAAAAAATACACATATAATAAATAACAAATGGCTGCTTTTTGTGTAGGAATGAATAAACTAATGGATACTTGTATTATTAAATGTTTGATAAATTTCTGTTTAAAAAACAGATGTTGACATAGGCAATTCATTAATAATGATTAACGATAGTCCTTTAGAGCAGTGAACTATACAAAAACACCATTGTAGCAATGTAAATATGAGTATGTACTTGCAATAAAAAAAACCGAGTGTAATATTGTTTGGTGTGTGTGCTAGTGCTATCGAGACTTTGAAGATAAAAATTTTACTGCCGTTTTCACTGGAGTGGTCACACCCATTTTCTCACTATTCGAAGAAGCATTAATCTTCGAATAATTTCTCTAAACCACCTGAAAATTCCTTATACTATAAGGGTTTGAACAAATCATGGTAAAACAGCTATTCTCCGGGCTATATGCCCCTCCGAGCGCTGGATTACATACCAAAATTTGCCGTATTTTGACTAACACTGTTAGACAACAAAATACTTGGTTTGACTGCAAGAAATTACCAGGAAGAAGGAAGCTTTTTCTTTAGTTAGGATGTCGTTACCTGCATACCGGTTTCGAACTCTTGGTTCTCATCCGTACAGGATAAACGAACATACCTACCTTCCGAAACGGCATATCCTTAAAGCTAACTCTGTCGAACTGCATAAGCAGTATTATTAAAATACGGCAAATTTTGGTATGTAATCCAGCGCTCGGAGGGGCATATAGCCCGGAGAATAGCTGTTTTACCATGATTTGTTCAAACCCTTATAGTATAAGGAATTTTCAGGTGGTTTAAAGAAATTATTCTCAATTTTACGTATTTATTTATATGTACCCCTGACAAGTAGACTTCTTTCATTGCTTTAATAATTTTACCTCACGGTAAATTCTACTTCGACTGCTTGAAACTGCTAATGGATGGCGCTGCCTGTGTTATACTGCTTATGCAGTTCGACAGAGTTAGCTTTAAGGATATGCCGTTTCGGAAGGTAGGTATGTTCGTTTATCCTGTACTGATGAGAACCAAGAGTTCGAAACCGGTATGCAGGTAACGACATCCTAACTAAAGAAAAAGCTTCCTTCTTCCTGGTAGTTTCTTGCAGTCAAACCAAGTATTTTGTTGTCTAACAGTGTTAGTCAAAATACGGCAAATTTTGGTATGTAACCAGCGCTCGGAGGGGCATATAGCCCGGAGAATAGCTGTTTTACCATGATTTGTTCAAACCCTTATAGTATAAGGAATTTTCAGGTGGTTTAGAGAAATTATTCTCAATTTTACGTATTTATTTATATGTACCCCTGACAAGTAGACTTCTTTCATTGCATTAATCTTCATTTATTAGAGGTTTTTAACGTCTTCTGATGCAAAAAATGTCGGGGATAAATATTACCATAGTAGACATTTCTTATATTTGATTCCATATTTAAATCTTCGTAACACAAGTTTTTATTTGACCAAAAAACAGTGAAATATTTGTGAAACTACCGTTTACCCCCCGTGACAATAACTCCGAAAATGACCTATTAGTTGACATTTTTGGAAAAATTCCCAGCCGCTCCTTTTTATCCCCCTATTCGTTAATGTTTTTAACATCTGCTAGATAAAATTAGATTTTCTGATCAAGAATAACCCCGAAAATGACTCATTAATTAACATTTTTGGAGAAATTCCCAGCCGTTCCTTCCATTTTCTCTATCACCCCGGTCACTGGAATTTTAAAAAAATGTTAACATTTTTAGAATTCTCTTTGAACTTGACTTTTAAAAAAACACTTTGTTATTTAAGTGCATGTTATATAAAGTTTTTTGATTAATTGCTTTTTTTATTAACTACTGCTGTACCTACATCAGTCCTGAAACTGATTTGGATATAGGGGAACCGGGATGTGTTTTTAAAATTCTTGACACCAGTGGCGTAGATTGTTTTTGAAATTTGTTGATTTTGCGGATTTTTTTTTCACAAAAAGATTTTATTGGGCACAACAAAAATAAAAATATTTAAATAAGACATTATTAGTGGCCAATACACTAGCTTGTAACAGCGCAAATGTTATATATATATATATATATATATATATATATATATATATATATATATATATATATATATATATAACAGAAAGTATTAAACATTAATAAAATATTTAAAATCTGTCCCATTGAAAAAAGGCATTCGTTATTTAGTAACATTAAAGATATCCATACAAAGTTTCAGTGGCGCAGCCACGGGGGGTTTGGGGTTAACCCCCCCCCCCCCCCCCCAAAGGGCTAAAGATTATACAATACCCATTTCCCAAATTAACGAAAATAAAGCAATATTTTGTCAACAAATCACCCCCCCCCCCCATAGCGTATTCCTGGCTGCGCCATACAAAATTTTATGAAAATGATTGTTTTAAATTACAGTATACAAAAAATATCGTTTTTGATTTTCATTTAATATTCCTCCCTATTGTTACTATAACATATCTACCAGTAACACATTTAATGTTGTCAGTCATATTATTAAGAAGTAAAATTTAATTTGCTAATTTTTTAATTCCCTGCTAGATTTTTATAAGTGATTTGATTTTTCTTTTGGGTGCACCCATCCCGATGAGGTCCCATATGCGCAAAACTTGGGTGTATGAGTTTCTATAGTTAACGTAAGAAATCATATATATCTTTATGTGCCTATTTTTTTTCACTAAATAGCTAATAACTCTTAAAATGTTTCGTTTTGGTAATGAATATTTTCTGAAAAGAACTTTGTGCTATCACATTGTTATAAGAACATAATAATATTTAGTTCTACCAGTGCGAATAGTACATAATATTTTAATTTTCATATAGACTGGCAGTATCAGTCACATACAAATTTGTTTCAAAGGCTAGGCTTTATAGGAACAATTAAAATACGAAGAATTTGCAGACTCCTGTTAATATACCATCTTTTCTTATTGCGATTTGAGAAAACTTTTGCCGAAGTATTAGAAATGAATTAATTTATCTTCTGTGTAATGTAAAAAAACAAATAAAATATGTTTACCTATTTACTTTTCCCTAAAAAGAAACAGTTTACAGATACACAAAGTCCAACAATATACTACCAAAATGTCTAATAAGCACAAAATAATCAAAATAATGGCCAAATGCTTTCTAATAACACCGAAAACCTACAACACTATTCCTAAAAACAATATTTGATTTCACATAACATAAATCAAAATCGGAATGACGACAAGCGGAATAGACAAGACGGGTTGAAGACTTCCGGAACGAGATATGCCGGTGCAAAGGCGTAAGAAAAGGATGCCCATCTAGTCTACACGGCATTCGATGTGAGGTGCTGCACATATTCCACCTGTTGACGCTTTTTTAGCTGCAAGGATTAGATGCGGTATATGTATCATCGTCGCGTACATGTAAATGTACGGTCATTTATATGTCCATCTCTCATCAATTGAGCGATTTTCTGTGCCCGCGTGGTAATTTCTGATTTAGGGAACTTTTATATTTTTAGTTGGTAAATATGTTTGACATGTGTCAACAGCCGCCACTTAAATCTTACGTGGGATTGAGTATACTCGTAACAAAAGAGTATCATTTCATGCTCGTTATACAATACACTATTATTCTCTTTCAAAGCAATAACAATAAATTTAAAAAACTACAAGTAATTATTATTATCGACCAATAAAATCTATTATTAAGCTTAACAACATGAACACAAAATTGCAAAAATAATTTTAATTATACTTATTTGTTGATATCAAGGTGCAAAGAGAAGCCGACAATGGTTCTATTTATTTATAATATCTACAACGCTCGCCTATCTGTACGTATTTTATTTAAAATATATAGTCAGCCGCGAGTCCAACCTCGCGGGTTTACTTTTCTGGCACAACCAATGAGGAAAAGCAACGTGCCCCACAATGTTGTTTTTTTTTCACCAAAATTTAAAAACGTCTGCTTGCGACATAACTTTTTTTTTATTTATATATTTTTTTAGGCTTCCACTCACCAAAATACTCTTCCAACACAACCATCTAGAACAACTCGCCTAAAAAACAAAAAAGAAATCATCGATATAGGTGAATTCGTTCAAGAATTTAGGCGAACATACATAAAGAAAATGGAAAAAAATACACACGAGATGAATAAGGAATATGCAATAAGCATGTATTTTTTTTATTGCATACATCGTTTAACGAGGATGTCATTACAAACCCATTATCTACAAATATTGTATTGTGCCAATATGCAAATGTCCCACTACGTCAGTCAGGATTCCGTAGCGCGCATAGCACGACTACTGGATTAGGTATTAAAGATTTTGAATTATTCTACTTGCGGCAGATCTGAAAAAATCAACAACACTTGTATTGCTTGACTAGCATTCGACATTAGGGCACGAGTTGCTTTAGTCTAAGCTGCATTACTATGGTTGTTCCGAGGAAGTGATTCAATTTTTTTGGCAGTAATGTTAGTGATTGATACCAATATGGACCAGAGTAAATCGAACCCAAGACCGGCAAAGAGAGGAACTCCACAAGGTTCATTGTTGGGACCTTTACTTTCGTATTTTATACCATGGATTGATTGCTCGATCCATCAGCATAGATTAGGGTTAGTTTAGGGTCCATCAGTATGCTGATGACATGGTCTATGGTCAGTTATGCCAGAGATGGAGTTAGAGAAGCTTATAACAATTAAAAAATGTCACTTACCTAATAAAATTTACTGTTACTTGACTAAGCACGGTTTAAAATTGAATCCCAGTAAATCTATTGCAATAACTTTTGGGACTTCTCTTGGCGGTGCTTATGTCGATCTGAGGGTCAGTATAGCTGAAGATCAGTGCAAACGATGAAGAGACTGGGTCTAAATATTGACAGGGATTTGCGTTTCAGAACCCATTTATGACTCTAAGAAATCTGTATCGAGGTATATAGAGGAATACTGTACATATAAGTGTGATAATAATAAGACTGTGTAAGTGTGAGTCGCTGGTTTGGACTATCAATCAGCTGCACGTTTACAGATGATTCAAAATTATTGTACCCATTAGATTTATTTTCTCATTAAGAAGAAGAGATCATGTTTCGTGTATACTGGCAGAGTTGGAGTGGCTCAACATGTGCAATAGGAGAAAACTGCATTTAGCGGCTTTCATAAATGGTATTCCTATAATGGGTGTTCCCTGTATATCACAGAAAAAATTCAATTTCGCTCAACGGTTCATGATGCGAAGACCAGGCACACTCACCTTCTTAAAATACCCAAGCATTAGACCGCTTTATTGCAAAGCTGAACTATTTGCTATACAATTCGCTGCCAATTCACCCTTATCTTTCCTGCCAATTTTTCTCTCTCAACAGCTACGTCTGTATCCCACAAAATGTCCGACATAATACTTAAGGTCAAACAAGTTTAAAGTTTAAATACCTATTAGTATGTGTTGGTTTTCTATATACTGACGTTTTAATTCTATTATTTTAGATAATAACATTTATGAAGATAAAATCAATAATTTAATTAATGACGGCAATTATATAAAGATATCAAGAGATCCAACGAAAACTATTGATAATAAAATTTATGCACTTAAATCGCGGAATAAATAAATTATAAAATATGTTAAAAAACCCTAAGTAAATTATCGCTTCAAGCATCATCGTAGTATTTTTCCTAAAAATAATGTTTAACGTGTGATGAATGAAATGGCAACCCTAAAAGATTCATTTAACTACTTATGTAAAAAAATTCAAATTATTTTTACTTCTTATACTTTAATGTGTCCTTTGCATAAACTTTGTTTCGTTTTTATTTTAAAATTACCATTCAGGGTGTTCATAAAGTATGTGGCCAAACTTCTGGGTATTATTCCTTACTCAATTTTAAGACAGAAAGTTCATATAAACATAGGTCCTAAATGACTTTGTTTTTAATACACAGGGTGTTGAATTTATTTAAAATGTTTTTCCGATATACCTAAGTAGAAGGCGCAAATTATCAAGTTGAAACTTTGTAACAATTTTTAATGCATAAAGAGGAGTCTTGCTAGTTGTTAAATTTGTCTAAAGAAGTGTTTTTGATACCATGGCTCTCTTACTTTTTTGTTATTTTCAACAAAGTACTACATTTATTTGTTAACAATTTTTTTTTTATATATACTAGGTTGGGTGGAGCGACTTCGTCGAATATAAAATAAAGACATTTATTTATTTTATTTGATACTTTTCTATGCTTTCGTGCAGTCGGTTCAGTTTTCGAGAAAAAAAAATAGCATCTTGTCTCGTCTTGAGGGCATCATGGGATGCCGAGAAGAGCTATATGAAACAAAAGTTTATATACTTGTATACGCTTCGGTGCATCTTTTTTAACAATGTTTTTCAAATAACACGTCATAAATGACTATCAGTAAAAAGTAGTTTAACATATTACGTAAATAATTGAAGCCACCTTGTAAGTTCGAACTTTTACCAGTATTTTTACAAAACATTACACTAGAAACATAATAACAACTTTTAGGATTACTTTTTGATTGATACCTTGTTGTTAACTGTCTATTGGTATCATGTAATTTTCATATGTACAAGTTGAAATGCCATTTGAATCTGGTTGACGAAATTTACATTGCAGTTATTTACTTATCGCTTACATTTTGTAGAGTGACGATTGACGTCAAAGGAGAGTTTTCACATTTTTATGGTGCTAAAGAGAGACGAAAATTTTATAGAATTATTCCGTTAAGCAGAACTGGGTGTAGTAATGGGCCCATTATTTCACAGATTTTAGCCAGAACACAAAATTTCAATAAGAAGATCCACAAAAATATTTACCTTGAAATATTCAAAGCCATAGTACAAAAAATAATCATCTCCCAAAAGCGGGCGTCGGGCCGTGATCGTTGGCGTTGGCGGGAGTCAGAATTTCTCACATTTCAAAATGTGAAAATAAAAATATAAAGCTGGCATATCATGAAGCCACTGAAAGTCGGATCAAACTTTAATTTTATTTCGCGGTGTCGTTGGTACATTTTTCCATTAAAAAATTTGTGGACAAAGAAAATAATTAAATTAGCAATAGTAACAAGTAATGTAAATCTGGTACTTATCAGAAAAATCGAAATAAAAATGTTTGTAACGACAACGAATCTTTTGTGTTTTCAGCTTTCAAATAACGTAAGATGTCACGTCCTCAAAGGATGCCGTGGAATCAATCACGAGTATCTTGAATTATTATTACTCTTGAAAAGGTAGATAAAAGGTATAGGAGAACGAAAAATAAAACTGCCAAGTTCTGTAGTTTTTATTTTCAAGAAAATTACATTATTGTCAATCGTCATAGTCTAATGCGTTTACAAAATGTTCTAAAATTTCATTACGGTATCGCGCCGAATTGAGAGTCCCTTAAAAAAATCGGTCCAATTAACCTTCTTTTCGATATGGCCGCCCACACGCCAACTTTCTGTGAAAGCAGAGGCTTCTCTATAAAGAAATGTGGATTTTCAGAACTCCACTTTCTCATTTATTGAGAATTTACATAACCAGAGGTAAAACCATGCCTCGTCAGTAGAAAAGGTTTTTTCAAATACGTTTCCATTATTATGCAAATGACATAAACCACTCTAAAAATTGCATTCGCTGCGGCTTGTCGTTTGGTAACAATTCTTGGGCTGAGCTTAGACGATAAGCGTGCATATGCAGGTCACATTTCAGGATTGTATTGCAGGGGTTTGTGAGTGTTCATCAACAATTTACCTCAATTCTTCTACTTTTTGTGCAGTGCGAACTTTGGGTATCCAACTGCTTTCTTTTCTATTCAAGCTTCCCGTTTCACTAATTAAAGCCACATATCTAGTCAAAACTTGGCGAAACTGGTCGAAATCCATGACGATGTGTGGAAATTCTGTTTGAAAATCCTGATGGCGTCCCGTGTTGAATAAGCCCACTGGCCATTGACCCTTCTACCTTCTACCATTTCTAAAGTAACTTTCGATCATAAAAACTTTTTGTTCTGCTGTGATTACCATATTTAATTTTCTTAATAATAAAAACTTCATAACTTTTCAGTTCTATTTTTCATTCACCTATCTATACCTTTTACCTGTTACCTTTCAAGAGTAATAATTATTCAAGACATGCGTTATTGCTTCCACGGCATACTCTGAGGATGTTTTTTGTATCTTACGTTTTTAGATATTATTAAAATTTGTCTATATAGTGTATAATTATAATAAAATGTGTTTTTAAAGGCTGCTTGTCAATCTTGTAATACGATACTTACACAATAATATGCACAAAGTGTGAACAAAATCTTAACTCGTGCACTTTGTTGGTGGCATAACTATCTAGGTACTAAGGAAAGCGACCAAGACATGAAAAAAGTTGTTAATGCAACTAAAAAATTCTAAAATAATAAAACAGCTACAAATGAAGTAGATAATTCAATTTACATAAAATGGCTGCTATTGTCTGCCCAAGGTATCTGCAACCGGCAAAATAGTTTAAAGAATGCAAGGGACGGCCTAAACAACGCTGCAAATTTGTTCAGGTTGGGTGGTTCAGATGTGGTAAGAAAAGATTAAATCTTATTGAGAATTTACATAACCAGAGAGGTAAAACCATGCCTCGTCAGTAGAAAAGGTTTTTTCAAATACGTTTCCGTTATTATGCAAATGACATAAACCACTCTAAAAATTGCATTCGATGCGGCTTGTCGTTTGGTAACAATTCTTGGACTGAGCTTAGACGATAAATACATGAAACATACACATACATAAAAAAATGAAACAGTTTTTCAAAACTTATTTACAAACAACTGGTAACGTTTTTAAGCCTTCCATTGCATTCTTTGAATTCTTTTGCCGGTTTCAGATATCTTGGGCGGACTATACTCGTTGTGTTTCTGAGCTACATTATTTAACCTCTTCATATATTTTTTATATAAGCAGTGCAAAAATGCACCGAGATAAAAGTGCATTAATTTGACATAAACGATAATGTTTTTTTAATTGAAATAGCAAAGCAAACAATACAGATAATGCGTCTTACAGTTTTACTTATTTCTTATTTTGTTTAAATTTAGGAATTTGAAAAATAAATTATTGGCATTACCTATTCATGTAATCTTCAAAAATTCTGAAAAGCTAGAAGAACAGATTTTAGGCCCTAAAATTATGCCAGCTAGCAGAAAGTATAATTTACAAGAGCTTAATTTCAAATGTGTGCTCTAAATTTCTTTTTGGAAACACACTTTTTTAAATGTAGCTATTTATGTCACTTTTACATAGGTGTATAGGGTTATTCATTATATTTTGACTCCCACCCTACAGCTCTTATTACAAGTTATAGAAAAAAACTTTAAATACAAAAGTTTTAGGTTTTTTCACGTAGTATCTTTTGGTAATAGCGGAAATAAAAAATCGACTTTACAACAATGAAAAAATTAATTGAGTCACATTTTTTTAAATGGAACACCCTGTATATTATTAGCTCAAATGAAAGATCTCTTTGTTCTGATTTCAAATATATATAATTTGTTGGCATTCGGTTCAGCCACTTTTGAAATATTTGAGTTTATAACTTATTTTTCCACAATTGGAGATCATCGGTCATTAAAGTTTGTTGCTTTAATATAATCAAGTTGCCTCGAAAACGTGTTGTTGTAGTTTAAATAAACTATTTTTTTAAACTCAAATATTTCAAAAGTGGCTGAACCAAATGCCAACAAATTATACATATTTGAAATCAGAACAAAGAAATCTTTCATTTGAGCTAATAATATACAGGGTGTTCCATTTAAAAAAATAAGACTCAATTAATTTTTTCAATGTTGTAAAGTCGATTTTTTATTTCCGCTATCACCAAAAGATAATACGTGAAAAAACCTAAAACTTTTGTATTTAAAGTTTTTTTCTATATCTTGTAATAAGAGCTGTAGGTGGGTGTCAAAATATAATGAATAACCCTGTACAATAATATGTATCTTTGATAATATACAATATCTTCCGCATTTTTGTTACGTCTAAAACCAAACTGGTTTTTAAAAATATGGCGTTGATTTTACAGATAACAATTCAATCTTTTTTTTAATATAATTTTAAAAATTTTTTAGCAAAATTATTTATTACTGAAATTGGTCTGTGTGAACTTAGGATGGTACTAACTGCTCTTCACATAAATGTCCTAAATATGTACCGAGCGTTCAATTTAGCTTGATAACATTTTGATTCGCTGTAACTTTTTTGTTTTTAAAGATATCAAGGTAAACAAAAAAACAAAATGTAGGGTTAGTAGCCAAGTTTTTTTTTGAGTTAGACATAAAACAAAACACTAACAATTTTCTGAGATAATAGCCTACCTTACATTTTTTTAAATGGAAAACCCTGTATATTATATATGTATTCCATAGAATACGCTATTCTGATTACAATGATATAACACACTTTATATTTTAATCCACTCGTTTTTGACATATCGGCAAAAATATGAAATTTTTATATAATACTCTGGTATGCTGAAAACAAATCTAGTCACGGCACTCTTCGAGATTAAGTAGGATAAAAATTTCATATTTTTGCCGATATGTCAAAAACGAGTGGATTAAAATATAAAGTGTGTTATATCATTGTAATCAGAATAGCGTATTCTATTGAATACATATATAATATACAGGGTGTTCCATTTAAAAATATAATATACAGGGTGTTCCATTTAAAAATATATAGGCTATTATCTCAGAAAATAGTTAGTGTTTTGTTTTATGTGTAACTCAAAAAAAAACTTGGCTACTAACCCTACATTTTGTTTTTTGTTTACCTTGATATCTTTAAAAACAAAAAAGTTACAGCGAATCAAAATGTTATCAAGCTAAATTGAACGCACGGTACAATATCTACATAGTATATGAAAAATAAGAAAATATTTTCTCAAGATGATTTACGGGATACAGCTGATACCGAGATCCCGCGGGATCATGAGTTTTAGTCTCGCAAAAACCGAGACTACTTATTTGCAGCGGAAAGGTGAATCTGGACAGGTTAGCTCAGATACGTTAAGATTTGTTCAGCTTATTTTCATTCTTTTTTATTAACTTTATGTACAATTATTGGAGTTCCGAAAAACTAAGAAACTGTCGTTCCTATTGACTAAAAAGGTTTAGAATTTAGTACGGGTTTAAATTAAGATCTTCTAGTTGATCAGTTAGGTCTTAAAATATTTTCGTGCTGTCATTGTTAGTAAGTCGTCATTCAAAACTATTATTTTCATATTTCAGGGATCTGCCTGATTGGCAAATGATTTTCATCTTGAAATGTGTTGCTAGAATGAATTTAGTTCTAGTATTATTGTGGAAAGAACGTACTAAAACTGCCCTTTTCTTTATACCTTTGCGAGAAAACTTAGAAACAAATTAACAGTATGAAATTTAGTTGTCTTATTCTAGCACTTGTCAGTTTAAAACTTTTGGTTGTCAAATTAGACCGATCGAGCGTTCAAGAATCTGACCCTGTATTTTCGAAAATACAAACATTTTCCAAAAAACTGTTTTTCGGAAATTTTTAGATTAGATTTGTCGTATACAATTCACCAGGGGCGTACGGTGAAATTTCAAAGTTGTATATCTCTGTTCCTACTTACAGCAATCGCACCAAATTTAGGGGTTTTAATAGTGAGCCCACTGGGAATGTTTTGGTAAAGAAAAAAAACATTTTGTAATTTGCGAAAAAAGTTGAATTTTTGCATTGCTTCCACTTGGAAAAAAATGAACACTTTTAGGTATGTTATTTATTATTTTTTCTAAACAAATTTTACATCATTTTATCGACAATTTTTAAATTTTAAGAGAAAAAAATGTGTTTGTAGAAACACAATATTTTGAAACCTAAAATATAATTTCAAAAAAAATTCAAATGACTATAACTTTCTACTAACACATTTTTTTCTCTTAAAATTTAAAAATTGTCGACAAAATGATGTAAAATTTGTTTAGAAAAAATAATGAACAACATACCTAAACGTGTTCATTTTTTTCCAAGTGGAAACAATGCAAAAATTCAACTTTTTTCGCAAATTACAAAATGTTTTTTTTTCTTTTCCAAAACATTCCCAGTGGACTCACTATTAAAACCTCTAAATTTGGTGCGGTTCCTGTAAGTAGGAAAAGGGATATACAACATTGAAATTTCACCACACGCCCATGGAATTCACACTTGTCTAATTTAGGTATTCACCTTCCGTTTTGAGTTTACATTTACAACAACCTTTATAGTACGTGTAATAGATGTAATATAAAAATTAATACCTATCTATGTCAGGAATCAAAGTAATAAAATACATAAAAAACCACAGCAATAAACTACTAAAAATTCAAAATCTTACCGCCTCTCCGATGTTAAGTAAAATAGATATCCAGTGGCTTACCTGAAACAAAAAAATATTGGTAAGTCTTCAACAATCGCTCAGTCGATTTATCTATCTGCTACTGTTTCGATTTTTGGGCAGGAAGTTTCACAGAATTGCGTCCATCGTGACAATGATAATTTGCGGTTTATTTTTGAGTTTTAATTTATAACATCATATACAGTGTGTAACAAAAGTATAGAAACCTCGAAATGTTCATCCAGTTTTATGAACTTTCGTACGAAATTACGCCCGATCCAATGTTCTGCATTGTTTCAAGGTTACCGTTTTCCTGAAATCGACAGGAACTTTTTTTAATGGAACGCTCTATATTTTATTCGATTTTCGAATTCAGCTTAAAATTCTGAATCCTTCTTATTGGAAACATTTTCTCCTAAAGTTAACAGTTTTTTAGAAAATGGTGGTCAAAAATCGTTATTTTATTGTATTTTACCTTAAATGTACACGAAAGTTTACCTGAAACGTCTGATATTGTCAGTTTCGTTTATTTACAAAAAATGGAACATTTAACAGAAACCCAAAGAATTGAAATTTTAATAATACTGGGTTATGGGGACAGAATGCGAACGCAACAAGAAGTTTGTAATATTTTTAATGACAAATATCCTGACAGAAATTCATTAACTAAATGTACTGTAAGTAAAGTTTAAAAAAAATTCGTCAAACTGGAAACGTAAAAAACGCTATACTAGTTGGATATTTAGTACAAGAATAAACAATACAGGAGGAAATAATTTAAAAGTTGATAAAGAAAACTAAATCAAATGTTTAAAATGTTGTCCATTTACTTCTTGGCAGTAAGCCAAATACTGCGGAAAAACATGCAAAACGTTTAGAAGAACGTCATTTATTAAACGTTTTTTTTTATTCCAAATTTGTAGTTTTCGTACCTTTAAAATTTTAATTAATTAGTCTCACTGAAAATATAAACAAATTGATTGTTCTAAAACCACATTCTCAGAATCACTAGGTTAAAAACCCGCCAACAATAGGGTCATAAAATTAACAGCATATTTTAGTAAATACCTACAATATAGTTTGTTCAGTTTTTTTATCTGTTTGTCTATAAGTACCACTTTTATTATTATGTATTATACATACACATATATAATAATAAAAATTAGATGATGTATTTGCCACGTGCGGGTTCATTTACACTATAAAAATTAAACGTAAAATACGACAGAAACTTTAAAAATGATGAGATCGAGAACAAAAATCAATTAAATTTAAATGAATCTATTCATGATTTAGTGATTATAATACATCTTAAATATTTCACCCAACCCAACCCAACCCAACCCAGCAGGCGTATAATCAATAAGTCTGCAATAGGGAGTCCAATTCCGAAAGCCCGAATCCCGAGCATACCAGAATTGTAACAATTCATTCCATCCCGTAGATTGGGTTGAAAAAAACACATTTTTAAATGTTTAAAAGAGTTTTCAACAGTTTTTTTCGTATTAAACATCTTTACTCTGCCATAAGAAACGCATATTAAAACAAAGTAAAATATAAGGACAAGGTGGGATAATTTTCTTATGATGTTGCAAAAATTCGTTCTTTTAAAAAATTGTATTAAAAAGGCAATGAACTCCTGTCAGGTGGCGCAATATGTTTAATATGGTAAGTATTTGTACCCCAGAGCGTCTAAAGCATTTAAATGCGTCATAAGGTCGGTGTTTAGTATAAAATTAATTAATAGATCGCCTGTAATAGCAAGTGGTATAAATATGCACCAGAAACCGTTAAAGGGTTAAAGCCGAACAACCATGTCAAAATGAAATTGAGTTGGCCAACATGGACGCGTGTAAAATGCCGCCTTAACGAGTTTGTGACATCTAGCTCTGGATGTGCGAGTCGGACTTTCCTAGGTACACCCATAGTACAGATAGGAGTAATCTGTGGTACAGAGTACTTAGGCTTCGGCCTTTGTGGGCTGTCAAAAATACAAAAAGAACATTAAAAACTTTAAAAAAAATTTGCAATGAACGCTTGGTCAAACTAATGGTTATTTATTATTTCATTACAATGTACACTCTTTTATTTGCATGCCTCTTTCAATTAATGTACATACACTGTGTATGCAAACATTCAAAATTTATGGATGTATTCACCACGTGCACTTCAATTAAATACGAAAATAAAACAATTACATTCAAGAAAACGTTGAAAATGTATCGAAGACAAGTAATAAACTAAAATGTGATTGACATGAACACCGGTAGTAACAACTAAATACATGCAAATGAAACGGTACGATAGCTGTTAAATCTATTATGTACAATTGTTGTAAATTTAGCGTGCATTTTAACAAGATTCCATTACGCAAATACAAAAATTATAACTTTGGTGGTAATTGAAATAAATGGTGTTAATTTAAAGCCATTAATGGCATTAATTTTTCAAATTATAGTATCTTTGTCAGCACTTTCATTACAACCTATTGCCTGATAATATCACAAAATAGAAACTAAATAAAAATATGACACATTTTATTTACTTCTCCTGATAAATAGGTTGTTAGTGGAGAGACATCATTATAATGTGCGTTTTTCTTTCATCCTTACGGCCATGAGTCATACTGCCTCATTGTATCGGTGTTCGACTACACTGACCCCTCTGATTTACATCTCCCAGGGGCTATCAATTCCTGGTTTTCCGCAACATTCAGTCATCTGTGAAGTCTACGGATTGGGGAGTGTGAAACGGTGCCTTCATCCTACAAGACATCCAGTCTCTCCCGGCCTGTAGCCGGCTGAATAAGATAGTTTTAACGTCGACTCATTTTCCACTTTTCTATTCGCACACACTGTATTCATACTGATGATCACAAAATATCCATGGTCGAAGTGGAATTTGAACCCACGATTCCACGATTGCTGTACCAACTCAGCCACCAACTCCGTTATTGTGTCTGTATTTATAAGAAATACCACCTTACCCGTCATTGTGATATACCCCGTATACTACCTAATGGAATAAAACCTTTCTATGAGGCTTTGTAGTGTCATCGAAAAATCGTTAGAAATGGTATTGAATGCGTAATTCTTCAAATTATATATTCCGGAATCCACACTGAAAGGTCTTTAGAAAGCGTTGCCCTGTATTTTTCATGCCGAAATCGGTCCAGAAACCTTAAAATCTCGCAACAAAAACTGGCATTTTTGCGACATTTTGACACTTCATATTTTAATACATTTCTCCGTATAAAACTGATTTTGAAATGCTTTTGCAGGGTCCCAGAAAAATCAATAAAAATGGTATTTAATGCTTAAATCGTCCAATGAAATGCGCCGGTATTAAAAATATAAAGTCCATTTAACCGATTCCATGTAAATTCCAAGCCGAAATCGGTCCAGGATCTTTCCAATATCGCTACAAAAACGGGCGTTTTTGCTTGGGTCCTGAACAACCCCAAACGCACCTTTTTTGGGATGCTTTTCGGAACTTCATCTACAAAGTTTTCTCAAATACATTTTTTTTAAAGAATCTTTCAAATACGTTTTTTTTTTAGAAAATATGGTTTTTCTAAATTTAAATTGTGAACTCTACTAGCTTTTGAAAATGTCAGTGAAAAATGACAAAAAGATCCTGAACCAACCTGAAAAAGTGTTGTTTTTTTTTAATATGAATATTCGAAGTCTTATCGAAACAATGTTTGCAAAAATGTACTTTCTAAAAACACGTTCTTAAAGAAATGTAATTTCGACAAGTGGTTAAAAAAATTCGAAAAGTTGGTTTTCAAAAAAAAGTTGTGAAAACAGCCCTAGTTTTCGAATAAATGTATTAGATATGTTTTCCAAAGATTTTCATATATCAGTCCAAATGGACAGAAGGTATAAATAAAAAATATGCTAAGGTTTTGGCAAGTTAAGATGACAAACCGTTCTGTTTTCGCAAGAATAGGCATTATTTCGTCCATTATGAAATAGTGTACATGTCTTAGAAACCTAAACAATAAAAAAATAATGTCGCAAGCAAACATGCCCGTTCTTTTTGGTATATACTTTAGTGTAGCTCGAGATAACGTTCCCCCCCCCCCCCCCCCCCCAGACGAAGTTCTAAATCCGTCCCTGGATAAATCTGGAATATCTCCAGTATGCTGTGTAATGCTAGAAAAAGTGGTTTATAAAACAGTGATGGTCTTGACGTGCGTATAGAGTGAAAATATGGCCATTGAAGACAGAATATAAAAGAAGACGTGACAGAAATTAAAGGTGAGGTAACAAAAAGCGAAGAGTTAACTTAGGTTAGAGTGGCAGATTTTCAGATAAGTTGCCGATTAATGTCCCATAGACCGGAATGGTTTGTTGTGACACCACATTTGCCCTGTAACCAACCAGTACCAGAAAGAATTCCTTTAACTATAAGGTGCTGCAGGAGGATAGTTGAAGCCTTGCCAGAACCAACCACTACTGAAAGGGAAAGTGAGGAATAGAAGAATAATGGTAACAACCAATGTTGTGGAAATATCTACGAAGGAAGAAAGCATACGGCCATCTTATGAGAGTCTTTTTAACAAATATGATAAGACGGTAACATGGATTTTACCACATACCATCAAGGTCAAATGTATGGCCCCCGGTAGGTCAACAACTCTGTAGATTAAACATTGCCGTAAATAAATTGTTTTTGACGTTATACCCTATTGCTATTTTGTTTATTTATACAAAGCGTCTGGGGAATCTTTAATTATGGCAAATAGTACTGTTTTCTTAGAACAAATAAAGAAAAGCCGGTAGAAGAAATATGGTTCAAATATTTGGTAAAGTGGCTTATAAATCTTGGCTGTGTGGAAATTACAGTAGTCTTTTTTTTTTCGTTAAGGTTTAAAATAATTGCTATTATTTTGGATTTTTAACATTACTGTGTTGATATGTTATCTGCTATACAGTATGTCCGCGGAAGGGGTTTAGAAGAGGACAAATGGACCAAATTTTGCAAGATACGTAAAAATGTCACTCCAAATAAAAGTTTTTGCTTGTAAAAAGTGCACCGCATCTCACCTACCTTCAAATTGAATCTATTATACAAATTAAAACCTTTGAAGATCGTCGAAATCTCAAGGATCTTAGAATGCTATATAATGTCTTACAGAGTAACTATAACCGCTCCCTTCTTCTTAACAACATAAGCTTGCATGTGCCTAAGGAGCACATTTTTTGTACCGGCCCATACAACAACAAATTTTGGCCTAAACAGTTTTATCCGAGAAGAGTCATTTCTCGGGTTTTAACGGTTGTGCAGACTAGCCAATGCGTATCCCAGACTTGACTTCTCTTCTAGTCCAGCGCGCTTTACTGAACAACTGAATACGGTTTGAGATCTCTAAGATTGTCACAAATATGTTGTATATTGTTCTTGTTTGGCTATTTTTTTTTCCTTGTACGTATGTCAAAATTACTTAATTTCTTTAATATTTTACTCTGCAGTAGGATTAGTAATTAATGTAAGCTTTTTATGAAATTAGGCAGTGAGCCCGTTAATAAATAAATAAATAAAGATTCACGTGATGAAAAATTTAATTTTTTATACAGGGAGCATAAAAAATACGAAAACGTTATTTTACGTACGAGTAAACATAACTTGTTTACCATTTTCTACCAAAAGAACAAATATGAAATATGTTTTCAATTAAACCACAAACCGAAGTACAAGATTTCATTAAAAAATTTAAATACTAAAAGTAACGAGTTTTCTCACATTATTCTCCCAACTATTGTTCCACATTTTTAACCAGACTACAAGATTCTACATACGGAATAATAATGACACCTATGGACATGTTTGTCAATGCCTTTATTGAATGAAGCAATTATTATTTAACTCACAATTTAATACTTCTTATTCAAGTGCAATTTTTAAATAATACGAACATTTAATTAAACTTATAAGAATATGATATATACTAAGCAATACAATAAAGATATCAAAATTCAAAAACTCCACCTCCATATTCAACATATTTTTCTAATTGCTTCCTTAGATATCTGAAGGAATTTATGATTTCTTCCTGGGATATTGAACGAACAGCCCTGGTAATTCTGCCTTTTAGCACGTCAATATTATTTGGTATGGGAGTGGCATAAACAATTTGTTTTAAACGGCCCCAAAGAAACATACCGGCCAACGTTAGGTCGGGGCACCTTGGGGGCCACAAAACTGGACCATTTCTACCAATCCACCTTGGACCAAATCTGCGGTGAAGCCATACTATTATTTCTCGAGAGCAATGAGCTGGACAACCGTCTTGTTGAAAATACATTTTTTGCCGAAAATTTAATGACAAATTTTCGAGTTCGTCGATAAAAAATGTATCCAGCATTTCTAAGTAAGATATTCTATTGCAGGTGTTATTAACAAAATATGGGGCTATAATGTCATTTACAGATATCGAACCACACGTTCACTTTTGTAAAATATTGTCTTCGCCTCATTACTCTAAATTCGGGGTTTCTTCGAGACCAGTACCCATTAGTAGAAAATGTACATTCATCAGAAAACATAATAAATTTATAAAAATGGATATTTCCATCTAAAATTTGGTCTCCCACCCATAAACAAAAATCTAGTATTTTCGCTTCATCTCCCTTTTTCTGTGATTGGTTAAGGTGGGGTTTGAACGGAAACAATTTATTTTCTTTTAAGATCATCTGAATATGAGTTTTTTCACACCTTGTAGAAGATGTTTAGCACGATTTTTAATGGACATCACAGACTGAAGAACTAAAACTGCGGCAGCATCGTTTTGGTCATATTCCTTCTTCTAAAGATTCAAAACCGAACCAGTTCTCTGCAACTTTTTTATTGTGTTGCAGATTGCCATTTCAGATATTGGGATTCCTACAAATTTCTCGCTAAATTGTTCCATGATGTAGTGGTTCCACACTTATCTATCCCCATAACACTGGACAATAAAAATCCTTTGTTCAGTAGATAGCATTTTGATGAGAATATTTCAAATTAAATAATTGCTTCATTTAATAAAGACATTGACAAACATGTCTATAGCTGTTATTATTGTTTAATATGTAGAAACTAGTACTGTAGTTAAAGGTGTGAGAGAGAATAGTTGGAACTTTAACAAATATTGAGAGAAAACTCGTCAGTTTTAATATTTAAAATTGATAATGAAATCTTGTACATCGGCTTAGGTTTTAATTTAAAACATATTTCATATTTATTTTGTTCTTTCGGTAGAAAATGATAAACAAGGTATACTTATTCAAAATAACGTTTTAGTATTTTTTATGCTTCCTATATAAAAAAAATCAATTTTCATAACGTGGATCTTATTTATTTTAAAGCAAAAACTTTTATTAGGAGTAACATTTTTACGTATCTTGCAAAATTTGGTTCATTTGTCCTGTTCTTAACACATCCGCGGACATACCGTATACAAACCAACCACTTTCCGGTACTTGAACATAAAGATACTCATAATTCACTTAGTTAAAGACTTACAGCGGGTTGCACAAACCTTTCGATCAAGTAGTAAAATCTAATTGACGTTTAGAGTCAGCTGTGGCAATAACGTTAACATAAGTGCTGTCACATTACAAGTGGCTGATTAGTTTAATTCGTGATTAAATTGTTTGTGCAACCGGGCGTTATAGTAAGAGAAAAAAATGTCTATTCATTTTAAGATGGTTTTAAGTGGAAGGGATGCTAATTTAAAGAAAGGTGAAAACGAAGAAAATACTACACAAATAATAAAAAACTCATCATAGAACATGAACAGAATTTTATTCTAAGGTTGTATTTTATTAATTTGTACAGCTAATTACTGGAAAATCGGTAATTTTATGAAACAAGTGACTGTATGCCAATACGAGTTTTAATTAATTTCTAAAACAATATAGTTTGTAATAACAAACAATCAACAATTAATCAACAAATTACTAAATCAGTAATTATTAAATTACTAACCAATGAACAGCAGTAAGGTGGAGCAAGTTAATGTAGATAGACAATAGGTGTTTTTCAATTGAGGTACAACAAAAATTAACAGCAGTTTTACCAAAGACATGAACACATTTGTTTCTACTTAAACTTTTTAACAGTGTAATCAAAAGTAAGAAAAATTTATCATAACCCTGTTTAAATGTAGGTAACTTGTACACCAAAGTTCGAAACATTGAAGTCGACTCAACTACCTATTAATTATTTACGCATTATCAAAACAAATTACTATTATTTATATTTTTAAATAGCGCAAACTTCAAAGTTTAGAACTTTAATTTAAAAATAATTAAGTTTATTACTATTAAGCTTATTGTTTTACCTACTATTTCATCTTTTCGAATTATTTTTTGAAAATGGTTCATTTAAAAAAAATATTGCTTTCATTTTACTGTTCCCAATAAATCCACAATTTCAAAATATTCCATGATAATTTAAAAGTACATTTTGAAGCACCTCGTTTTTCCCCTTACTTTCCCGTTATCTCCTCTTCTCCTCATTAATTTTTTAATGTCAATTTCATAATCATATCTTTGATCCCAGTATTAAAAATTAGCATATTTATTCCAAGAACCCTAAAAATGACATATTCCTCGATATTTTACAGGAAAAATTTACTTATTTCCTCTTTCATCGTCACCTGAATCTTTTTAACACCTCCTTTGCAAAATGGATTCTTTGACCCCAATTATCCCGAAAATGATATACTAAAAAACATCATTGAAGAAATAGTATATTACACTCCGAGGTGAACAGTGTTTTATTACTGCCGAGAGATAAGATAGTAGACCAAGGCGCGAAGCCCCCAGATAAACTAAAACTCGAGACGGGAATGATAGTTTTCACCGATGTTTGTATACTGTTTTATTTGCAACCATAATTTTTTAATTTTATCTCTTATTATTTGTTCTGATGAAAAAAATTGAATCAACCATGAAATTTCTTTACCAGTGACGGATGTCACAGAGATGTTTTGTCAAGAAAATCAATTAGACAAATCGTCAAGTTAACAAATTTTTGAAGCTATGCGATGGTTGCTACTGGGTAAACAAAAGTTGTAAGAAATAAACATGCCACCTTGCCAGATTTTTAGTTTTTACAACGAAAAATAATTAAAAATGTCGAGCGGTAGTAAAGACGATCGAAACTGCACTCCTCCTGAACTTAAGGAAAAAAAGGTAGAGAAAAACTTGATGCCCGAAAGAAATAGGGAGCGTTCCGAAAAACCTTTAAAATGTACGAAAACTGGTGCACAGAGAAAAACGCAAGAAATATTGCCTCAGAGACCGTTTCACTGACTTATTTTGGCGATGTGGGAAAAGATAAGAAACCGTCTACACTTTGGTCAATGTACAGTATGATAAAAACCATTGACATTAAAAAAACTATAGATAAAGCATTTCATTCATAAAATCGTTTCGCGCCAAATCAATCATCCGTTTAAAATATGCAATGGATGTGACTAAGAGAGGTAGACACAGTAGAAAAAATGGCAACACTGTCCAACATTCCTGGCGACTGCCTCTTCTAACACCGGTGGCGTGCTTTTTTGTATTAAATTTTTGTTACACTAATATTACTAATGTGTAGGTATATGTAAAACTACACCAATGGATTCGATACAAGTAAATACAACTTTACTTACTTTTGAAAAGAAACTTATGGGTTTAAATAGACCAAGTTTTTGCAAACTTGACACTGCCTCACCATATTTAAACTTTTTTGGCAAAATAATGTCAGCTTCTTCAAAGAAAAACACTTAAACGCTTTTCGCAAACACAAAACAACATAATTCCACTTTCGAACAATGTCACAAACGTCAACGAATATTATGAAAGGTCGCTTGTGTCACTTTTCAATTCATAATAAAACTGGTAGTAAACCGTCAAATAGCGTTGCCACTTTTACTTAGTAACTTAATAATTTATCACAGTGAGAAGGGAATAAAAGTTTATTCAGCTATGATGCATAAAATAGACCAAATGTAACTATTGCTTTTTTTTATTACTTAATACTTATTTATGCTAATTTTATTAGATGAAAATAAAGTCAAATAAATGTCGTGTAATGCAGTATTGCTTGGATGGCATCAGTCAGGACATTTTATACCTACACTTAGGCAACCGGCTGCAGTTGACCAGTAAATACAATCCACCAGTTTTTAGTGCAAATTCAGTGACTGCTTTAAATAGTAAATAACTTTGTCTTTAGTTTTTTTAAAGTCTATGATAAAAACCATGTTAGCTCTCAGGAAGAGATTTGGAAAGCCCCTCGCCTTTCTGAAGAAACAAATTGTGGGTTACAAGCCAACGAAGTATAACATTTTTTCAAGAAATAATATAGAAGATTTTCTACAAAATGCACCAAAGGAAGTTCTTCCTTTCAAGGTAAGAAGTTTTACAATTTATTTAAAAATCACACAACATATTTTAAAAAGTAATTTTTTTCCTTATTACATATCATTTTTAATTCCTTTTTCTATTGGTTCAAGTGGCGCTTGTAGTCGGCGCGGCGTATCAGGGGCGTGCTGAAGTGATAAACTAATGAAAATGAGAATGCCAGACATCCCCTTTTTGGAAGAAAAAGTGTTAATTGAGATTCCAGAGACAACGACACAGGAGTAGATCCTTTCTAATTACTGATGTAAGTTGGGCTAAAAGAATATCTTAATATACGGGAAAACATTCAAAATGATAGCTTTTTTGTCCAATGTTGCTACGGAAAGGCAACCAATCAACCTATTGGGCACAATTTAATTTCACAATTTCCAAAGAGAATCGCAACATTTTTGAAGCTTCCCCAATCAGAAAGGTTCGCGGGCCACTCATTTCGAAGAACGGCTGCCATATTACTTACTAAAGCATAACCTAGCACAGTACACCGAGCACAGCAGAGCTGTTTGTAACGATCCTGAACAATACGAATAATACGAGTAAAAAAATGAAAAAATTAACGTTTCGAATACTGATATGCACCAACAGGGAGGTTTATCCATATCTATTAAAAATAATAATAATAAATCTAATTTGACTATTAATTTCAATAAATAAACTTTTTTATGTTTCGTATTAGTTTTGTTTCAAAATAAAAAAAAAGACTTGTTTCTATAATTTTATCTACAAGCGTGCGGTAAGTAACTATTTACCGCACTGATTTGAGTGCGGTAAGTATCACTTTACCGCACTAGTGCTGTAAGTAATTACATACTATAAAAACAAGTTTTTATATTATTCAAGTGTATTTTTTATATCCGGCAATAAATTAAGGGTAGCTGCTTTAGCAATGTCCAGAACTTCTTTCGGAATTTCATCATCACTGCTGCTACTGACTTCCATTTAAGGGACGTAAAACACACTTTCACGAAATTGTTACAAAAATAATTATCGTTTATTCCGTTGTCAAGTTTTACATCTGTCATATAAAAGCCAACTATTAAATTTCTATAATTTATTTCCCTAGCAACCTGATATTAATGTATTGTTGATAACGACTTACGAGGCACCTACGGGGTAAATTAAAACAGTGCTCTTTCAGTTTCTAATATTGGTGCCCTAAAACATGCTTGTAGATAAAATATCGTACAATACACTTACGGTAGGTGTCTTTACCGCATTTGCGTGATTTACCAAACTCGCCTTCGGCTCGTTTTGTTAAACATCACGTACATGCGGTAAAGACATACCTACCGTACTTGTATTGTAATATACTATTACGTTTCTACTTGCTTTCCGCCCATGGGTGGAAAGTAAACTTTTTACCAGTGGGCCGAGAGTGAAAGTCAAAAAAGTGACACTTTCAAACTTTTAAAAAGTCAAAAAATGTCGGTATACCTATGTGGTTGAAAATAAAATTATCAAATTTACATCGGACCACTGCGGGAGTATTATATTCTTGTAAACAAAAAAAATAATCATTAAAATTAAAAAGTTATGCGTGAACAATGAATATCCATTAAAAATAATACCAAAAAAAAAACAATCGAATGGAGAACCTCCCTTTTTTTAATGGGTTAAAAAACTAAATACTGTACATTTTCAAACTTTATTTTATTTAGATAGCTTTAGTTGGCATATGTTATTGCGTGAAAAGAGTTTTGCAGATTCTTTGTTAATAAATCCCAATCGTTTTATTATTTTTTTTATTTAATTCTATTATTCATTATTCTATTATTCATTGTTATAGGTTAGTGGATTTTAATATATTTTGATGACGCCAATAAAATAATGAATAATATTCTTACACATTTTTATTTAAATAAGAAAAATAGCTACGAGGCTTGTAAATACATTTTAATAAGGCAGCATAAAACGAAAAGTCATGCAGACTGTTAGATCTGTTGGAACTTACCTACGTTCATAAAGGTCTAACCTACGTCAAACATGAAGGTATTTATGTTGAGTGTACAAAGGATTACATGTTTTTTTAAATGCCAATGATAAAACCGAAAGATTATTAATAGGGTCATTACACATACCATTCATTAATTGATCTTTCTAGCTTATTTGGTCACTATACAGATACAAGGATAGGATAAAAAGTTGGTGAATCAGTTTCTTCGATAGTTTAAACTTGGGTTCCGGACTTTAAATTTGGTCGACTTCAAGCTTAAGTACTGAAGTACTGTGGGCGTCTAAAGAGAAAGGACATTTAATCTATTGACACGGGAGTTAACGGATTGGAGGTTAGAAGGAAAGGGAAAAACATGCATGTGCATGCAATTTGTTTCATAATCTGGAGATCCTAGGTATAAATGAGTCAGAGAGTGGTTTTTTCTAGGCTTTTGTAGCTGGACAGTAAAAGGATGCATACCGGCATACGAAACGCGCCTTTTGTTGTTCTGTTAGGAACAGTCAAGGAAGTAGCTGCTAGTTCTTTAAAGCAAAATTCGTGGAAGTATCATTAGAAAAGGGATAAATCCTGAACAGTGCGACGATGAGCGAGAAAAGGGAGTTTCATTGTGAGGACTGAGTCACTGATGAGTCGAATGGCTCTCTTCTGGATATAATTAAGGAGGTTGTTAAGTGTCGAAAGTAATGCCATACCCCAGATGTGGGAGCAGTATTCTAGGTTAAGGCTTATTTGGGAAACATGGACAGTGTGTAGTTGGAAGGGGAGAAGTATTTTCCGGCTCGAAACAGAAAATCAAGCTCTTTAGCTGCTGATGTGGCTATTAAAGTAATGTGTTTGTGCCAGCTGAGATCCAATCGCATGTTCCAAAGCGATGCCAACAAGATCGAACGTTTCACTGGTTTGTAGAGCTTGGCCATTCATGTAGATGGGGTAAGTGTTGCCGGATTTTTTGCGTGACAGAGAGCAAGACTGGGATTTGGAGGCGTTGAACTGAACAAGGTTCTTGGCGCCCCAGTCTAAGATTAACTGAAGATCTACATCTGATATCTAACTCTTGATTCGAGACTTGTCTGGAAAAATGAATGTTGGAGTGAGTACTATCGTCAGCATAACTGTGGATGGGACTTGTATTAAGAAGAAATAGTGTTGGTGCCAGGACTGAACCTTGGGGTACGCCAGCATTGATAGGATGAAAGTTAGATATGAGCTGATTAGGGAGAAAGCTACCGATCCAGGTACATCGTTTGGGAGGAAGACCTGAAGAAGGTAGTTTGTTGAGCAGTGCGGTATGCCATACTTGGTCACAGACCTTGGAAATATCTAGAGCAACAATCTGGGATTTACCACGAAATTCGAGAGACTTGTTCCAGTTATGGGTGACAAAGGTCAGGAGATCAGCTGGGGATCTTGGGTGACGAAATCCGTACTGTCTGTCATGGATGATTTAGTGTTTTTCTAGATATTTTAGAATTTGCAAGTTAATCACTTTTTCCATAAATTTTGGATGAAAGGGACTTGGAACCTTTCTTCGGGACAGGCTGCACACGAACAGTCCCCTTGTCATGGGAAATCTGGAAAATGAGTTTAGATGGGTGAAAGTTCTGGAGCGCATTCTTTTAGAACAATTGCTGGTATGCCATCCAGACCGGTGGACCTTTTGGTGTGAATTTTTTGAACTTGTTTGACCTTAAGTGTTATGTCGGACATTGTCTGGGGTGCAGACGTAGCGGTTGGAAGAGCGAAATTGGCAGGAGGAATAAGGGTGGTATTGGCAGCAAATTGTTTGGCAAATAGTTCAGCAGCTTTCCCTTTAGAGGTGGAGATAATTTCGTTGCCAGAGGTCAGAGGAGGAAAAGTGCTTCTACGGAAATTGTGACTGTTTTGAGTAAGTGATCAGAAAGATTTGCTTTTACACCGACTTGTTGCTGTCGATGAGACATGGACACTAAATATCAAACAACAATTAAAAGAGTGGAACAAAACTTGGGCAGCGAGAAATAAACCGACTCCGTAGGAGGCAACGGAAATTACACTTGCCGGAAAACTTATGGCGGCCGTTTTTTAGGATGGCAAAAGCATTATTTTAATAGATTGCCTTAAAAAGGGAAAAGCAATAAATTTGGAGAGTTATGCGAGCTTATTTGACCAACTAAACGTGAGAAATTTTCCAGCCTAGCCAAGGAGAAAATTCTGTTTCTGTTCAGGATAATGCTCCTTGCCAAATCAGTAACTGTCATGGCAAAAATTTATCACGTTTTCAACTGGTTCCCGCATGCACCTTATTTGCCAGATTTGGCCCCATCAGATTTCAATTTGTTTCCGAATTTTAAAATGTTCTTGCTGGTAAAAAGTTCGCGTCGGATTCGGATGATGGCTAGCACAAGCGTCTATTTCGACGAGTTGGATACATCAGTCTATAACGATGGTACAAAGGCCCTTGAACATCGCCAGAAAAAATGTACTAAGCTACACGTAGATCATGAGAAAAAATTTAAAAATATTCTTTATCAACATTTTGCCGTTTTCTTTGTTAGGCTGTAAACTTTTTATCCCACCTCGTATCTATAATCGTGCGATGTTTTACAAACGTATTAGTACGTCAAAGTATTGTGTAAAATGGTTGATGACTGACACAATTTCGTTATAATGACTCCGATAACATTTAAAAATAACTCCGTAAAAATATTGGATTCAATTAAGTTTTATATTTTCAATTGTTTTAAATGCTAAAAAAAGAAACTTGTCACAAAGCCAGTTTGTAAAATAATGTGCTTTAACAAGAACTTACAGAAACTCTACGAACATAACGTAAAATCATGCCGTAGAGTCAATCACCCATGTCTTGAATTATTACTCTTGAAAGAAAGGTAACATAGATAAAAGGTATAGGCGAATGAAAAATAGAACTGTCAAGTTCTGAAGTTTTTATTTTTAAGAAAATTAAAAATGGCAATCACGGCAGAACAAAAAGCTTTCATTATCGAAAGTTACTTTAGAAATGTTAGAATGGAAGATGAACAGTGGGTTTGTTCAACACGGGACGCCATTCAGGATTTTCAAACAGAAAGTTTCGCCAAGTTTTGACTAGACCTGTGTGGCTTTGTTTAGAGAAACCGGAAGTATGAATAGAAAGGAAGGGAGGCCCAAAGTTCGCACTGCACAAAAAGTAGAAGAATTGAGGCAAATTGTTAATGAACACCCACAAACCCCTATTCGGCGTTTAAGCCAGCAAGTAAATGTATTCTACGGAACCTGCAATACAATCCTGAAATATGACCTGCATATGCACGCTTACCATCTAAGCTCAGTCCAAGAATTGTTACCAAACGACAGGCCGTAGCGAATGCAATTTTCAGACCGGTTTATGGGTAATTTGCATAATAATGTCAACGTATTTGAAAAGACTTCTTAACTGACGAGGCATGGTTTTACCTCTCTGGTTATGTAAATTCTCAACAAATAAGAATGGAGAGTTCTGAAAATACACCTTTTTGTTTAGAGAAGCCTTTGCATTCACAGAAAGTTGGCGTGTGGGCGGCCGTTTCGAAAAGAAGGTTAATTGGACAGATTTTTTTAAGGGACTCTCAATTTGGCGCGATACCGTAATGAAATTTTAGAAAATTTTATAAACGCATTAGACGATGAAAAGATGCGACAAGGCTACTTCCAGCAGGACAGCGCACCAATTTACGTAACTCTTGATAATTTAAATTTTTTGGAAGAATTTTTCGAAAACCGAATCATTAGTCGTAATATGTCAGTTGGGTGGCCACCACGGTTCTGCGATCTCACGCCGTGCGACTTTTTTATGGCCACACATTAAAAACTCAGTTTTTAAAACCCTCTGCGAAAATTTAGAAGACCTACGGGCTAGAATTACAAATACATTTCAGGAGATTAACAACCCCCCCTTAGCACCATTCAAGGATGAAAGTTACCTGAGCCCTCCAAAATTGATAGCACGTTACCTGGCGTTCTTTCAGTAATTTCATAATTTATAACCATACAGCAACATCATGTAATACAAAATCCTTGACCTGTCTTCGATACTGTTTTGTAAATTTAAAATAGAGGTATGTACTAATAAAGTTAGCTTAAAGAAAATTAAGATAAATAAATAAAACTCCAAAGTGGTGTCTTGAATGTGACACTGAGGCTGCATAAAACGCTTCACCATTTCCCCTATGTGTACTTCTTTCGTCAAATCTATGATGCTCCACAGGAATAAAAATGGTGGTAAAATAGCAGTTCTCCCTTTTGCTAAGAACACGCCAGGCAGCGCCAATTTAATCAACAAAATGAAAATAAAATTGAAAAATAAAGAACAAACGCTCAGGAGGGAGAACTACTAAAAATATGAGCAATTGTTATTTCTTTTAGTACAATTTTAAATTTCTAAAGTATATCTTTTAATTTTCCTTTGACTTAATAAGAGCCCCAAACTTATCTGAACGCCAAGTTACCTGTTTATACAGGGTGAATATTTTCATGAAATTTTGCTGAGTTAATAGGAAGATGGGGCACGGACAAATTTAAACATACTTTTGACATTTATCCCCCCTCTTTTTTGAGGGGTGGGGGTAACTTTGGAATTCTAAATGAGATGATGTAGTTTTGTTTATAATATTCGAATCTACGTCAAAAACTACGTATGTACGTGTGCAATTTTTTTTATTTGCTCTTTCGGTTACGGAATTATGATTAACTGAATTTTGATTAAATTTGAAAAATAAATAAATTTTACCATTAAATCAATTTCACTTATTTCAAAATTATTATTTGTTTCCATAAAAATGCGTTATTTTTACTTAAGTCAGTTGAGAATTTTGACGTTTTAACGATTATTTTTCAGTTTATTGCTCAATTAAACGTGGAAGCCAATTTTAATGTCCAAGTTGATATGTTGTTAATTTTAAGGGAGTGCAGAGAAAACTACATAGAAACAGCACTAGTATGGGCGAAGAGGTTTTCTAATAACCCGAAATCTCACATGGCATTTAAAAGTCTGGAAACCAGAAGTCGTACTACTGGCAGTGGAGACGAAACCACGAGTTCGGAAGCCAACTATTAAAACGTACAAAAATGGGGCAGTTGGCGTTTCAAGAGCGGTAGTTATTGACCCGCATGTAGGTATCAGACGGCTTGCTAGAGATGCTGGAATGAGCCAAAAATCAGTTGTGACCATATTGCACTTGTACAATTTTCATCTATACCACATTACACTCCACCAAGAGCTATATGGGCAAGACCTTGAAAATCACGTTACATTTTGCGATTGGGTCACAAGACAAATGCAAGTTAATAACAGGTTCCTAATGAATGTTATTTTTTCTGACGAAGGTACTTTCCATAATTGTGGGCAGGTAGATTAAGATATCTCTTATCAGTAGAAATTTAATTTATTTTTTGTTTGTTTGGTTGTTTTCTTTAGGTAAATAGACACAATATACACTACTGGGCTACGGAAAATCCCCACTGGATGCCAAATCAACATCCCTGGTCAATTGTAATGTCTGGTGTGGTATAATCGGGGTTAGAGTTATTGGTTCGCGTTTCTTTGAAGGACATTTAAATGGAGAAATATATACAAATTTTTTAAGAAATTAATTACCCCAATTATTAAACCAAAACATCTGACGTCTGGTTTCAACAGGGCGAAACTCCACTCCATTATGCAATACAGGCATGTAATCATTTGAATTTAAAATTTGAAAACAGGCGTATTGGATGAGCTGGTCCGGTCAACTGGCCTGACAGGTACTAAAAACAGCAAAAGATAAAAAGGTATTAAATGAAGCTTGTAATATAACTGAGTTATCGAGCCTAATCACTGTCGCACCAAAAAATAAATTAGGTTGGTGAAAGGTTACATGATGACCCGGGAACTTTGTCACGCTGTATTTTGAAAACTAGGTATTTTAGGACATACATTTGTACATTTTTTACTTGGAATTGAGCCAAGAGTCAATATTTGAAATATTTCAAAAAAGGTAAAAGTTTTCACTGTAATTAACATTTAAATATAAAATTTACTGAGCTCATAGCTCCCTGCTTAATAAAAAATCCAATTAAGATTATGTTTACTGTAAAGCTCATTGGGTGACCCCCCATTATGATGCAATTAATAAATTTTTCGAAAGATTAAGTTTTGTTACATAATAATAATATATAATTAGTTACGGAAACTTTTATCAAAATAAATCCGGATAAATTCGGATTATTTTGTAATAATTGTTGCTATTGCAATAAAATTTTACGTGTTTGCAGTAAGGCAGATTTTTGCATCATCTAGATTAAGACGGTGAATAAAATATGTAATTAATTGTCTGTTTTTAGTTTGTTGGTTGGCAAAAACTTCAGAACCGGAAATACTCTCTTTATAAACAAAATCAGAAGATACACATAAACACATAAAGGAAAGTTGGAGTGATTGTGACTTACTGCAAAATTGGGACGAGAATTTTGACAAATCACGAGTGAACTAGTGAATATATTTATATATATATATATATATATATATATATATATATATATATATATATATATATATATATATATATATATATGCATATATATATATATATATATATATATATATATATATATATATATATATATATATATATATATATATATATGCATATATATATATATATATATATATATATATATATATATATATATATATATATATATATATATATATATATATATATATATATATATATATATATATATATATATAGATATATATATATATATATATATATATATATATGCATATATATATATATATATATATATATATATATATACGAATTTGGTAATTTTGAAATTTTATTCAAAATTACCAAATTCGTTCAGAATGTCGGTAGTTCTGATATATTACACAAACTGATTTATAATAAGATCAGAACATAAAAAATGCATAAATGAAACCGTCCAAATTTGGGGGGATAAATACATAAGTTGTTATCGTTCAAAAGTAAGGTTGTATGCTATTGTGACTTTATACATTGCTCTGCTCATTTTATATTATATTATATACCATTGTTCTCTAAACCTTATACCACTGTTACTTAGACTGTTGCAATTACAGCGGTGAATACGGAGGTTAAAACCTATTTAAATTAACACCGGCATATTGTTATAACGGAAAGATTTTATTTATGTTTGTTTTTTGTCCAAATATAGCGAAGCAAGTTACACATGCAATTTAGCCAAGTTCCAACAGGCCCTGGTAAATCATTATTAGGTACTTGTTGAAAAGCTCGAAATCAGGCATCAACATTCCTGCTATAGCTCATAAGCAAATTGTCATCTGATCGGCTTCCGATGAATAATTTATTAGGTATTGTGATTGTTAAATTGATATTGTTTCAGGAATGTGGGTAGCTGAACAGACTGCAGATGTTGTTTTTGCGGATATACATACATCTTGGAACAATAACACTTGTACACGCATGTACTGGGTGGCTTATTTGCAAGTTCAAAACAAGGCTGTAAGAACTTTCTTAGCTGATACAGAGTCCTGTGAAATTTAACATTTCGCTCCTATTTTTCAAACCAATAATTCTTGAACAGATTATATATATATATATATATATATATATATATATATATATATATATATATATATATATATATATATATATATATATATATATATGGAAGTACGTAGGGTTTCACGGATGGAGAAATATGTGTCGTGGTTAATCCGGGAATTCATCCGTTCGTTTGATTTGTTTCTAGTTGAAACTTGCAGACGTTTCGCCAAAATCTCATTTGGCATCTTCTGTGCTTACTCGCTGGTCGTAGAAAGTAAACTGTTTACTTTCTATGACCAGCGAGTAAGCACAGAAGATGCCAAATGAGATTTTGGCGAAACGTCTGCAAGTTTCAACTAGAAACAAATAAAACGAACGAACGGATGAATTCCCGGATTAACCACGACACACACATATATATATATATATATATATATATATATATATATATATATATATATATATATATATAAGTTTCGTCTTTCAGGCTAGAACCTTACTTGAATTGGCCAAAAAATGGGCGACCCAGGGTTATGAATGAAGTTTGTGAAAACAGAGTATGTAGTTTAAAGAGAAAGACATAAAGTGAGCACATACTTATCGAACACTGGCAAGGAGATTTCATGTAGAGTATGTAGTTATACAAAGGACACTTAAAAGAAACAATCTCATCAATTTTTTCCCAAAACTTCACATACATAAGCTATTATCCTGTGTAGAATAAAGAAAAAGTAAAAATTCATCAAGAAAATCAGTTTTACTTTACAGTTGTAATTAATGCCTCAGAATAATTATTTTCACCGCTGAATATTGGTTAACTTCTTCAAAAATAAAAAACAATATTTCTGTTCAAGAATTACTGGTTTAAAAAATAAGAGCGAAACGTGTAAGTTTCGCAGGAATCTATATGAGCTAGTTTCTTACCGATTTGTTTCTTAAATTGCAAGTGAGCCATCCAGTATATGCGGGGACAAGTGTGATTGCCCCCAGATGTATGTATATCCGCAAAAATAATATCTGCAGTCTATTCAGCCACCCACATTCCCTCAACAATATTAATTTAAAAATCAAAATAAATTATTCATCGGAAGCCGATCAGATGATAATTTGCTTACAATCCATGGCAGGAATGTTGATGCCTGAGGTCGACATTTCAATAAGTAATAATGATTACCAGAGCCTGCTGGAACTTAGCTAGACTTCATGTCTACCTTGCTTCGCTATATTTGGCTTGGACGAAAAAACAAATAAATATAATATTACTCTGTTACAGTTATAAACAATTTATCGGTGCTAATTCGAATAAATTTTGAGGCAACTTTGTTGGTAACTTTAATACGGATTATACATGTATTTTTTATTGCATAAATCGTTTAAGGAAGTCATTACAAACCCAAAAATATTATTTTGAAGAACATTACTGGGATATACGTAATACTTTTTCATTCAGCGTTATTAAACTTCCCGTAGATTTTTCCGTGTCAACAATGGAGATTCTCGTAGTGAAGTTCTGTCTTTCTAAAAAAACTAACCCAGTGGCAATAGCGGCTTTTTATCGTGCCCGTAGTAATGATTATAATGCTGTATCAAGTGTTTTTTAGAAATTTATAAATTATAAAAAAGCACCGCTAAGTGCAGAAAATAAAAAAATCAAAATAAACCACTATGGTTTTACTAAAAAAATTACAAAACCGAAAAATATAGGACACTACTACTAAAATATATTCATATACGTAAGTCAAACGCAGCGCACTGCACAGCCTATTAGATTTGCAATTGGCGGAATTAGCCAAGAAATATGAATTTTCTATAACGACCCTGGCCATTTGCACCTGCCGAGTCAGCCGAGTGCACTGCCGAGTGCCGATGCCGTTTGTTATTTTTGTTTTGCCAAACGAATTATAGAGTGGAGTGGGAGACATTCCGATCCGATGCGTCCGACTCCGAATTCGGAACGTCGAAATCTTAACCTTGCAAAGTCGTGAATTTGTTGTATTGTCTTGTTTTTCTAATGGAATTTAATTATTTTCATTTGGTGTAGGCACTATCAGGGATGTTAATTTGTTTGTGCAAGTACTGCAAGTAGACTTAATTTACTTAGTTGTTGATAAACGTCTATGTAGTTAGCAGTTACATTACACTAGTAAACATTGTGAGAAATTTATATTAAATTGTACTGTAACGAAAATGACCCTGAGTCCGCCCCCCTGACTCTTCCCGGCCGCGTGGAGAATTCTCGAGACGCAGCGCGAAGCTTCGACACGCTGCCACCGTATACAGACAAAGACAAGTAGAAGCACTCGACGTCGGGCGTTTGATGATTCGAGATCTAAAGCGATGTGCCGACGCACCGGCTGGTCGGGGTAGTGCATCGAAATACGAGATACAAAACCAGCCAACAACCTGCTAGAAGCAAGGCGGGATGCGGGCCGAACGACGGCAGGTCGGATTAGACCTTGAGCGAGAGTGATTCTACTTGTCTTTTGTCTGTATACGGTGACGCTGCGGAGCGCCGGGATTCGGGAAAAATGCATGAGCCTTCCGACACCGACTAATTCGAGGCGATTCGAGAAGCAGGCGCTTCGGATATAAAAGGAACAATGTCGGGCGGCGAGGGCAGATTTCGCCAGTGCCGGGTTAAAGAATAGAAGACTTTTATAAATAAATACAAGGCGTTACATAAACTAGTTATTGTGTTTACATAAATTAATCAAAATGTAAATAAATTAGTAGAATTTTAGTTGTGTTAATAAAAGTATAGTTTTAATTAATTGGCAGTTTTTATCACATCGTAGTCGAACAAGTCCACGCTAAAAACGTTACAGTACTTATTGGAAAATCAGCTGAATCTACCTATTCCGGGCATCTCGGTATCTCCACACTGATAAATGGATATCAGGAAATTTTTTCAAACAGGTAAGTTAAAGTTAGTAAGTTACATTCGACGACATTTGTGATTTTCTATTATTTTCTATAATAGGTAATCTATACAGGGGGTTGTGTTTCATAATAACATGCTAATATTTAAGGGGGTGGTTCTTGGACCCAATTTAGGAAAACAACTTTATATGAACGTATGTCCTAAACGAAACATCTTAACTTTTGAGATACAAGGTGTTGACAATTTTAACAAAAATTTCCTTTTTTGTAATATCTGTAAATTCCAATTAAAAAAAACAAAATGTTTTTTTCTATGTTACATGTAAAACAAAACACTAACATGGATATCACTCACACTGTATAAAATACTAATAGCAGCATTATTGTGTTTTGCAGCTACTAAAACTCTCAAGAGGAAAAAAGACTATGACAGTAGCAGCGCGAGCGATGATAACAATGATCAAATTTCATCGCCAAGCTCATCTAAAACTGAATCTGAGCAACCGTTAAATTCTTTGAGATCTAAGAAAGTCACTGCTCCTAATTTAGAATCTTTACCGTCAACATCTGCCTCTGTAGTCAATCCCGAAATTGAAGAGAATGATGGTTGCCACGAAAATGACTTGGGTCGTTATGTAGGAGAAACATTTCACCTGACGATGGAAAGAAAAAAGGAGTTGTTAAAAAATCCGTGGGTTCCACCCAAGAATTACGATTTTTCAGCCGATGCCAGTCATTTGCGAAGAAAATTTAATTATGCTTGGTTAGATCAATACACACCATGGTTAGTGTATTCCAAGCGACTAAAGGGTGCTCTGTGTAAGCACTGTGTTTTATTTCCTCCTTCCACTGGGACAGTAAGGGGAGTGTTAGGTTCATTTATGATCAGACCATTTGCGAAGTTTAGGAATATGCACGAAGATTGTCGTAAACATGCCACCAATAACTTTCACAAATCTGCATCTGCTGCTGCAAAGGCCTTTCTCGAAAATATACCTGTGGACATTCAAGTTCAAAGTTTCCACCAAAAAACAATCGAAGAGAACAAGCAAATATTGGCCTCCATTATTTCCTGTGTAGTATTCTGTGGCACCCACGATATGCCTCTAAGAGGAAAAGAAGCAGATGAGGGAGTTTTTTTCGATCTAATGAATTTGCGAGTTGAGTCGGGCGACATCAAATTAAAGAATCACCTGGAAAAGTGTCGTAGAAATGCTGTTTATACGTCACCAAAAATACAAAACCAACTGATATATTTATGTGGCGAAGTTATTAGGGAGAGTGTGACAAATGGTGCTAAGAAAGCCATGTTCTACACAGTTTTAGCCGACGAGACAGCCGACGTTTCAGGAAAGGAGCAGCTATCCATTGGCTTGCGTTTCAATGATGAAAGTAAAAAAAAAGTCCGAGAAGAATTTGTGGGTTTTGTGGAGCTGACAGCACAGGATGCCCCAGCAATTGCCAATGCAATAGACAGTTTTTTGGTTAGCCATAATTTTTCACCGCAAAGTTGTGTAGGACTTGGTTTTGATGGCTGCGCTACAATGGAGGGGCAAAGAGGGTGGCGTACAAGCGATTTTAAGGAAAAAGTACACACGAGCATTATTTTTTCATTGCTCAAACCATAACATAAATCTTGTTGTCAATGATGCAAATAATGTTCCGGAAATTAGAAACACTATTGGCACCGTAAAGGATGTTATAACCTTTTTCAGGGAATCCACCACTCGCAGAAGTTCCGCTCCTAATCTATCACGACTGTGTGAGACTAGATGGTCTGAAAAATACAAAAGTATTCGCTTATTTGCACAAAATTTCCCCGAGATTGTGAAATCACTTGAAAAACTGTCTATCGAAGGAAACTACGCCACGAGAAAATCTGCGTACCAGTTGCATTCCGCCGTTACCAAACCCTCACTAATTGTTGCCCTAACTATAATTGCAAAATATTCAGCTTTACTGGAGCCGGTTGTTAATGCCTTGCAAGCAAAAACTATGGATTTAATTAAGTTGCAAGAACATCTGAACGTAATCCTTAACGTACTGAAGAAAAACCGTGAAGATGCCGACCTAGTTAGTGATGAAGTACTTAAAAAAGCACAAGATTTTGCATTGGAATTGGAAATAGAAATTTCTATCCCTCGAATTACCAAGAGGCAAATACATAGAAACAATCCTCCATCAGACTGTGATAGTGACTACTGGAAGCGTTCGTTAATTATACCGTATCTGGATTCAATTATAGCCTCTTTAAATATTCGCTTTTCTCAAGAACATACTCCAGCGTTTGCCTTAACAAAAATACATCCATTATATATGTTCGACATGGAAACCAATCAAGTAGAACAAAATGCACAATATTTTACCCAGTTTTATCAATTGGATGATATTACTGCGGAAATGGACCTATGGTATAATTTGTGGAAGGAAAAAAAGTCAACTGAGGACCAGCTAAAAGACGTCGAAATAACTGACCTTCTCGACGAGACCGATGTTTTTTATCCCATCCTAAAACAGGCACTTTTGATTTTAATCACAATTCCATGCACCACGGCCACTGTAGAACGATCCTTCAGTACTCTTAGAAGAGTGAAGACTTGGTTGAGAAGTACCATGGGAGAGGAAAGGCTAACAGGATTATGTCTGATGAGTGTGCATCGTGATTTAATTAAATCAAATCGAGAGCAATTTGAAAATCAAGTTTTACATAAATTTGCGACAAATCCAAGAAAATTGTTATTGAAGTAAAAATTAAGCGAGTTATGTCAAAATTTAGTAAGTAAAAAGAGAAATGCAAAATCCATTGTTTTTTTTTGTCAGCCCCCCCCCCCCCTATTTCAGATCCTGGGTACGCCCTTGAATTCAGGCCTTTATATGGATGATCAATTAAAATTTAACAGCCTTGTCTGCAAAAACATCTATCTTAGTCTTAAAAATCTTTTTCCATTTAAAAGGTTGCTAGACACGAACATAAGGAAAACTTTAGCTGTATCCCTTGTCTTGTCTCATTTCAACTATATATCTATAGATGTCGTATGTCGTATGTGGCCCTTGCTTAGCTGTCGAAAATAAGAATCGCCTTCAAAAAATGCAAAACCAAGCCGTCCGTTTTATCGTGAATGTTCCACACTTCTCAGCTTCTTAGTAGTCTATGACCGCCATATAGATTTATGAAGAGCCTGTATCTCCTGTGTAGATCCATAAGTTGTTATGCACCTATTACATGCAGGTGTTTTCTTATTCTGTCAACAGTATCTTCACACCTAATCTAAGATTTTTAATCGCATAATTTAAGTTCTCAGCTCCTTTAAAGGATTTCCAGTCATATCTTTGGCCTGCATCTGCCCTAGGTGTTTTATTTTACTTAGTTTGGGTCTCGGAACTACAGAGGTTTTATACATAAAGCTGGCAGCTAATCTTCTGTACAAGTAATAACTGTTTTAACTTTAACAATGGCATGGAAAGGACACTACTCTAAAAAAGAAACATCATCATATTTGATACAAGTATCTTCTCGACTCTTTCAGCAGTGTTTTGGACAAACTACTCGAAGTCCTCCTTCAAGTAAATACAATCCGCCTAGAAAAGTTATGAATATGCTTGTTTTCTGTTAATTTATATTTTCACAGTTATTCCATATTGCATAACTACTACTATCGTTAATATGAAAATTGAGTCGCCTCTGCATCATCTGTAGATTATTATTCCTGGGTGGTAACAAATTCGGAAATTTATTTAGATTTTTCAGCTTTATTACCATACCCATAACAAGTTATTTTTAGATGGTAAGTGCTAAAGGTACAACGTGTTAATAATAATAATCCGTTTTATTATAACAGACCTCACACACAGCTGTATCCTTTTATGGCACATTACGACTTTGTTACTGTGAATAATGATTTTAGTTTTTCTAGGAATTCTATTCCCAATAAAAATTTGCAATTTCGTAGTGTAGTTCTGAACTTAAAAGTGTATTTTTTTACTTTGCTTGGTATTTTATCTGACACTGGCTGCTCTGCTCTGTTATATATTTAAGGGTGCGATATCATACCTAAACAGAAAAAATCTTATGTAAATAATACTTTTTAAAAACAAGCTTTTATCATTTAGATACACTAAAACGAAAAAAATAGTATAGTTTTCTCATTTGACTGAATGCTACTTATAAGTGGACGTGGGTCGCGTGGGTGGATCCTAATAAAACTAGTATCAAAGTTATCACTGAAACGGACAGGGACGGCCGGTACATAGGGGCTCTGGAACGCGAGCCTCCCCCGACAATACTCAATAATAATAAACTGTATTAAACAATATTTATGTATTTTAAACGTATCTATACCGATTTTTCAATAACATGTTCTGAATATTTGTTCTGATTTTGCATTTATTTCCAAAACAATACAGAGGTTTTGCGCTTATCCGCTCATTGGGGTTTCTTTCGATCCCGCTGTTGCATGGAGGCTACAATAATTATTATTGTTTGAGCTACAGAATTCAACTCCGTTGACGTTCGTTTAGTTTTATTCGGGTTAATTTGATACTACATAAACGGGATTTTAGCAAACGAAAAGGCGCTCGGTCGGTGAGCCCAGACCTCCAGCAGTTCACTGGTTTATTCCGCGGGGTTGTGGACGATTTGCGTTTATAATCGTTTCGCGACTTTTTTTTTGGTGTTTCAATGTGTGGAAAATGGCAAATAGCGTGCAAAACATTTTAAAAAGTGATTTTTCGAGGCTTTAGTTGGCTGAAAAAAATCAGATTAGATTCCTTGAAAGACCTACCCCTGATTTAAACTTTTCCCGATCGGATAAAACAGCAAATCGTTGCTTTAAAAGCCACTTCTCCAAAGAGATGTATAGAAAATCCAGTGGATATGCGCTTGTGAAACTTTGAATGCACTGTTCTGCTTTTCATGCTTATTGTTTTATTCAGAAGGTATGGATAAATCATGGATAAAGGTAGGATACACAAATTTGCATCATTTACATCAAAAGTTTAAGAAACACAAAGTTTAGGCACGGCACATGCATTGTTCCACTAAACTTGCTTTATTCGGCACAGTTAATATTGCCTCTCAGTTAAATTTCTCATATCGTCAAAGTATCAACAAACACAACAAACAGGTGGATAGAAATATATATGTTCCAGTAAACGCAAGTGCGGTAATTAAAGACTAACACCAATGAACCTCTTTTTATTTTATATTTATGTTTGGCAAAAATATCGAATGCGATTTTTTAAAAATTATTTGTAGCCACCCCTATGCTGTAGGCCACGAGCCGCCACTGGAAACAGATATAATATATTATGTTAATGGTCGCGCGCGAAAAGTTCATACAGGCACTAATTTTCTTTGGCAGAAATAATTGTACGTACCTAAGTATGTATCTTTTTCTTTACTACTCACGCGACAAGCTTTTAAGACAATAAATTTAACATAATATATTATATCTTTTTCTCTCGGAGGGTTTGTAGCAGTGTCAGGAGCAGTGGCGCACCCAGGTTTTTTTCTTGGGGGGGGGGGGGGTGTGCTGAATAGTGGAATTCGATGGATTTTTTCAATTAGTAGTGCACTTTTTTAATTTTTGTGTGTCTAGAATGTTGGTCTGGTGGGGCTGCAGCCCCCCCCCCAACCCCCCCCCCCCTGGATGCGCCACTGGTCAGGAGTCCCCCAGGGTGCGCACGGCTCCCCTCTACTGTTTAACTTGTTTGTGAATGATATTGAGGAACTTATAGCTGGGAGTGAATTTTTAATGTTTGCTGATGATTTAAATAATAGTAATGATGTGTGCTCCTTGCAGAATGATGTCACCAGGTTTGTGGTGTGGGCGAATGCGAATGGCTTGCAATTTAGATAAATATTCCATGAGTTTTTACCGGGGACTGAAAAAGGCGGACGGTGGCTACAGCATTGATGGTGTGGCTCTGAATAGAGATGATAATGTGCGGGACCTCGGGCTGATTTTAGATTGTCGCCTGACATTTGTGGAGCAGGCCAATGCTGTTGCTACCAAGGCGTCAAAGTTGCTGGGTTTTATGTCTAGGAACTGCGGTGATTTTTCTTTTTTTTTCTTTAAGACTGTTATACTGTGCGTTAGTGAGATCTATAATGGAATGTTCTACGGTGGTGTGGTCTCCATATTATGAAGTCCACAAATAGTGTTTGGAGAGAGTGCAAAATAGATTCCTGAAACTTTGTGCACGAAAGATGAATAGATAGTTGAGAATCATGAATACAGTATATAGATCTCTTGTCACATAGAAGAGTAATGTTTCAACAGACGTCGTAGTGGTCGTCCTCGTGTTACCACGATATGAAAACATCGATACATTGCCCAGTCAAGTAATTAAATAAAAGTGGAAATTTGGCTAAAATTGTCTATCATTATGTGTATAATGGATTTCCATCAAGTAAAGGCCGACACCATTCAAACATTGTTTATTGTTTATACTTCATAAGTTGTCAACACTACCATGTATTTTTATCTTAGAACCAGCACGTCTTATTCACAAAAAGCTTGGCCGGGGGATTCAAGCGAGTCCAGTCTATTCTGTGCGTAGAACACACACCGCATCACTTCCCATTCAATTTTTTCTACTTTAATTAACAATTCCTTTATTTATAATGGTATAAAAAGGTATTTAATCACATCCAAAAGTCGTCAGAAAGATTACTTATGCAAGAGGATTTAAGAGAAAAGTTAAGCAAATACTAATAATTGACAAAGCCTATTACTTTGTTTCGGAATTTTTTGATGAAACATTTTAATATTTTCATCATAGCTTTTGATTTACTATAATTATTGTACATGTTTTTAATTTTATTGTTTGTTTAGTTTTAATAACGATGTTATGAGTGTGTATATTATTCATGTACTACCTATATTAGGCTTTGTATATTGATTTGGATTGTTTGTTTTGACTTTCTGTTTGGACTTAATCCCGAGACTGTGATAAGCTTTTAACTTTTTATTGAATTTGTTCATTTGTTCTAACTTATATGTGTTGTATTTTTTTTATTTATATACTTATTTTCCGACACAATTTGGGAGATAGGAGCAAAGAAAAGGAAAAAATAGGATGGTTCCCCAAAGAGATACATATTACAAATATACTGAATAAAGATTTCATTTGTTTGTTTGTTTGTTTTTGTTTTTGTAATTATTATAGACATGCTTTGCCAACACGATTTTTTTCTTTGGACAATAAAGCTTTTATTGATTGATAAATAAAAAAAAACTTATTTGAAGTTTATTACGACATAACAGTCTCAAATACCTTTTAGATTTTAGTCCCTAAATTTGCAGATGTAGGTAAAGTCAGGACCTGTAGACAAGTAAGGAGTCATCATAAATGATTGTCCTTGTGGTCATTATTGAACAATCTTTTTAATGAAATAATGTAAAGTTTCTTATTCACAAAATCTCTCATCAAGAAAATAATTTAACATTCGAATTTATAGTACACCAGTCATAATAGCACTTTTATTCACATGAATTGTGGCGTCACAACCAATAGGATTACGTAGTGCAAGTTTCAAATTTGTAAAAACAATATATTTTTATTTCTTAATAAAACCAAATAAATGGTATATTATTTAATTTATGTGGGGAATGCAAAAAAAATATTTAAGATTTATTTGGTAATGTGCATACTGCCTATAATGTACGTCAAATTATTAGTACACTTTCTTTCTTAAGCTAATTCATTTCCACATATGAATACGCCGTCCTGTTTAAAAGAACCAAACTATTTAATTGATACATAAACTGATCTACACTAAATTTTTTTCTGATTATGTATTATACACTGTAAAAAAAAATGATTAAATTTTAAATCAAATTCAACCCAATTTTGACTAAATCCAGGTCCACGCCAGATTGATTGAAAAAATTAACACTGCATATTGATTAAATCGAAGGATCTGTGATTAAATTTTCTTATTCAAAATTGATTAACCTAACAATTAATTCTGATTACATCTAAATCAATTTTTATTAAAATTTTCTTCCATAATGATTAAATTTCCATAATACTCTAATCATTTTTTATTAAATCTTAAATCCAATGTGATTGATATGCAATCATCAGTAGCACCGCCCTTCCCCTCTCCGCCCTACAAAGTACCTGATTAGGGCCTCGATTTTATTTATTAAATGACAATACTATAATACATAAGAAAAGGGAACACATTTAAGAACAAACAGATGAAATTATATAAAAGATAGGTAATGCAAATTCCCAAAGCATGGGAATTGTTTGTCCCATATCATAAACAAAAATCCGGGGAGGTGAGGCGTGGACCTGGATTTAGTCAAAATTGGGTTGAATTTGATTTAAAATTTAATAATTTTTTTTTACAGTGTAAAAGTTGAAAATAATTATATGAAGTAAAAACACGAAAATTATTTACTCATCTGTAAATAAATACATAAAACACTAATGAAGACCTGGCATGACAAATCTTTTCTTTGAAAATACATGGAAAATAACTTACATTGGTGCATGAGTTCCTCCAAGGGATTGGATTCAAGATCTGAGATTTTTGCGTATTTCTTTTGTTTTTGAAACATAATTTCACCAACATGATGTAACAACAAAGTTTTTAAAAGAATATTCGCAAAATTTTAGAACAGGTTGACCACTTCATTCGTTATAACCTCACATTGCACATTGCACTACCACAGAAACCGCCATACCTACTGCCGATTAAATGGAATTTTTGCAGATTGCCGCGGGGTGGATGGATACGGTACTCCCTTGTGATTAAAAGGTTGCGTACTGCGCATGTGTTGGCGGCTTGGTTTAGAAGTTTGAGTATTTTTTAGTCAGTAGGTGATTGATACTGATTATTGTGATTATTTTAACAAGGAAATATGATTTAAAATGTTTGTCTTTTTTATGCATTTGATCAGTATCGATTTAAAGTAATCGAGAATGAGTAATTTGTTTGAATCATAACGAAGATTATGAAACTGATTTAGAAAATAATTACAAATTAAATCAAAAAATTTAATCCGGCCAATAAAATCAGACATCTCTTGTGGTTAATCAACTGGATTTTTTACTGTGTATGATTATTTATGTAAGCTTTATCACGTCATTTCCATCGACGTAACAGTATGTCGCTGGTCATTTCTCCAAAATGGTAAAAAATGAGAGTAGTTTTAATAAAAACGGAATTTGCAAAAGCAGCGTAATGTCAAGGCAAAAACTAATTAAAATCAGAAATTAGAATGTACATATAAGCCATCTAATAAGGTAATTTTTTCCTCAATTATGTATTAACTTTTAAATAAATTATTATTCCCGAATAGTACGAATAAAACCATTTTAGTTGCCATAATAGTGTCACAAATCAGCGTGAAAACTGTATTATTCGTTGTATCCGATCCAAATGGCAAATGATTAAGCTGTAGTATATACAGAGCTGAAAGTAGATATCTAAATAAGTGCAGGCTCTCTAACGCCTAATTTCTCAGCTTATCAAGAATTTTGCTATGATTAACGCAAACGCACGCACTGTTGAGATCGTAAAAAAACTTCAACAGGGCATTTCATCGCCTCTTATCGGTTGATGATCTCTGTAAAGAAGTGGTGAATGGTGAATGGCATCTGCCGTATAAATTGGTTAGAAAAAAAATTATTTTTTATATTTATATATTCAGTCTCTCAACCAAGCAATATTCAAATATCTGTGAAAAACTAGAGTAAAGTGCAACTGGGCGATAGTTTTCCAGTAACTGTACATCCTCATTGGGACCATCTTAATGGTAAACATCTCTGGGAAAATGCCACCTTCAAAGGATTTATTAACTAAATACAATAATCAGTCATAATATCAATAATTTGTTTTAAAAGAAATGGCACACCATCAATATTCAATGATAAATTGTTCATTTAAAAAAAATATAGACGTAAGGGCCAAGTAAATAAAGCCATTTGTATTCTTATCATATGATCTATTCTGGCGGGCTATAATCTTATATGGTACTTCCTAATAACTTTCAATAATAGGCAATAAAAATATTGCACTACTGACGTCTGATTTGGCATTCATAATTTTAATATATTTTATATAGGTGTAGGTAATTCTAATTATAGTCTTCTTAGATTCTATTAATAGATTTGTTGGCCAATTTTAGATATAATAGTACTAATTAAACATACGTCATAGAAGAAGTTGCGTCAGAAAATTAGCTTGTGTGATATCGACTATCAATGTTTGACCATGTCTCTGGGCGACGAAATAATCAGGCTTATCATTTGATTATGATTTTATGTATGAAGTGATCATTATTAGTCTTTTTGTCGACAGAACTTGTTAAAGTTAGCATTAATAAACTATTTATAGAAATAATGTTACGTACGCATGCATGTATGAAAATTTAAATTATTCATAATTTATTAGCTCTACATTATTTGTTCAAGAAGGTTAAAATTTATACGGTTTTAATTGCCAAACTTGCTATAGAGCTGCCAGTTCGCTAGATGAGTTTTTTGTTTAATTCGTTAATTAATTTCACGTGTTTGTTGATAAGTAAAAATTAATGTGCTTTTTTGTTTTTGCAGTTTATCTCTTTCACAAATAATTTTTTCTACTAATGTATAGTTTTAAAAATTTCTTTCGTTCTGTTAAAGGCAACAATATACGACTCTTTTTAGTTTAAAAGAAGAGGTTCTTCATTCGTATAGTTTTTTTCATTTTTAGTGTTCCGTGAAACGGAATACTTATAGAATCACTTCGGTGTCCGACCGTGTGTCTGTCACAGGCGATTTTCTCTGGAACTATTCGACGTAAAAATTTGAAATTTGGCACAAGATAGAGTGTGGTGGCTCAATTATAGACATGAACACCGACAATTTTAAAGTCGATTTATTTTCATGAAAAAAAAATCTTTTGAAAATTTAGAAGAAACCAACAAGTTCCCCTGGAATAAGACACTTTTCACTAATGGCTGCGTAATGTGTCCTATTTTTAGTATAAAGTTACAATAAACATTACAAATAGCAACCACCATAACAATGCGGGACCAAGAAACTGCTGCCATAATTATTACCGAAAATAAGCATATACTTTTATTCTGAAATACCGGTTTTTAACTTTGTTTAATTTTTGCAAAAACTTCTTTAAATTTTATTTATTTCATGAAAAATAATTATGGTTGTTTATGTATACAGGGTAGCCGCTGTTCATTGTCTACTTGGACCTAGTCAGGGGATCAGGGATTTTTGGAATAAGACAATTTTTTTTCGAGAAGGATTACAATGACAACCAACAACAACTCTGTATGCATATTCAATACATCATTAGGTGAATTTTTAGGTTAAATTCGAAAATTCCGAGAAACAAAACTTTTCGAAACGATCCGACAAGATCTTGGGTTTTTGCTGATTCTAGGTTTCAGGTTTTTAATATCACACGTCAAGATCCTCCAATGACGTCAATTCTTAATAAATCATATCAGCAAAACGCAACATAAGATGTTTCCTAGAATATTTGATAAGAAGAAATCGCCCTATTTTATAATACGCTTACGGTGCTACTATCACACTATGCACTGCTACACAACGTTCTAGAATGGTGATGTGTGAATACCAATGTAATGATAAAAAGTATCAGAATGTCAAAAATAAACTATTCAAAATGTTAAAAATGAAAACGAGATTTTTATTCAAATTTAAATATACGAGTGGAACAAATGTTATATGTACCCACGTTCTTGACCAGTCTCGAACTTTTTGATGACGCATATGCGAAATTAGTATATTTCCATGAAATGATTTTCGTGGAACCTTTTTTTATCTGAGACAGCCCACGTAGATACGTTCAATACTAAATACTAACGTACAGTTGGCGTCTGAAGACAAGGGAAATGTAATCTACTGACAAGGGATTTTAAGGATTGGAGGTTAGAAGGGGAAGGGAAAACATCTGCAGGTAGCTTGTTCTATAATATGAAGACCTTAGGTATGAATGAGCGAGATAAGGATGTCCGAGGCCTCTATAGCTGGACAGAAAAGGGATGCATACGTAACGCGCCTCTTGTGGTTCTGTTAAGATCAGTCAGCGGGCGTAGCAAGCAATTTTTTATTTCATAATATAAAAGACTCCATTTGAAAAGGTTATTCCCAAAAAATCAGAATTTTTTCTGATCAACTTTACCCTCAAAATAACGATCAAACACCGCATATTTTACGACGAGAAAATGGTCTCTGATGATCCCTATCGAACATGACAAATCATTAAAAAAATACTGCATATTCCTAATGAAATTATATTATAAAATGGTGAAAGAACCGTGAAAATCGGATGAAAACCAAAAGACTTAGCAAAAAAGAAGAGTTTGGAAACAAAATGGGTAAAATCATTTTTGCCTGGGCATTTGTTTTGGGGGGGGGGGCTAATTTTCCAACATGGAGGGGCTAAGCCTCCCCTAGCGCTCCCCTAGCTACGCCAATGTAAACAAGCACATTATAGCTGCTAGTTCTTCACAGCAAAATCCGTGGAAGTATCGGTAGAAAAGGGATACATTGCTAACAGGGCGGCGATGAGCAAGACAAGGGAGTTTTCTTGATGAGTCGAATGGCTCTCTTTTAGATAGAATCAAAGACATTATGTGTCGATGGTGATGCCTCTAGGTTAGGTCTTATTTGGGAAACATAGAGAGTGTGTAAATGGAAAGGGAAATATTATCTGGCTCCAAAGAGAAAACCTAGCTTTTTAGTCTAAGATTAATTAAAGATCTTGGAAAAGGGAAAGGTGCATAGATCTAAGTCTACTATCCAACTCTTGATTCAAGACTTGTCTGAAAAAATGAATGTTGGACTGACCCTGCTCATTTGGGTGTATTTCCGTTCTCTTTTAGCAAGTCGTGGAAATCTATATATTTTAATCTGCGCGCCAAACAAATACCATATACTATCTAGAAACACGAGTCGGTGGTTACTATGCAACACTGGTTAAAATTATGTGACTTTGGACATGTATGGCAATAAATAATGTCAAAATAGGACATTTTCTAGAATTCGAATTGGTGATTCATACTACTTGCATTAATTTAAATATTGTTTACCCCTTCAAATTACAAAAGATAATTTACGTTAATGCTTAAATTTAAATACCATCATGCATATTAATGATAAAGCAATAAATTTGGCATGGGTCATTGTATTAGTTCATTAATCAGTTTAAATCAGAAAAACAATGAGATTTTTAAATTATTTTAAAGTAAACAAAGCGTTTTCTTCGTCCTTTCTTTTCTTGACCGCATTTTCATGTATAGTACCTTTTCCCTTTTACCAAACTTACCTTTACCATTCTTCTCAGTAACACAGTCTTCTAAATGCCTATAGTTTCCGCCTTGCTTCTGTACCTATGATCCAAGTTTCACATCCACAAAGAAACTGTTCACACGTTTGCCTTTGGTAAGCATCTTCTTATTTCTTGCTAATATCATGACACCCTGACGCCTCATATAGAAAAAAATGGTACCCGCCGCTATCAATATTTAGAAAGGTGGTAGAGGAATTCTTCCTCGACCGAGGAGGTACCACCCCACACGCCCTCTTAAAAGGGCTGGTAAAACCCCTATACATGTTTCTAGCACTGGGTGTGTGAGTCGGCTTTGCGATATACAACCCACGGTACCTTAGAACTTAGCTTGCTACCTTCGTGGGTTGTATGAAGACAAAACAAACGTTGGAGTGATTTATGTTTACATTATTGAAAAAAAGGACAACAACACTTTTCCTTGAAAAGTTGTCCATTCCGGAAAAAGTCTCTTGGTAAAAATCGTCCCCACCAAAAAACCTCTGTGAAATTCTGGTCCCATCCGGGAAAAACCCTCCTTGGAGGATTTTACATGCTAAGTTTGACGAGACAAAAATAAAAGGGAATGGCATCACATCAAATCGAGGCCTTAAATCTCTACTCTAGGCAGATAAATTTCATCTCAGAAATTTTAAACCTCCAACCTCCATCCAATCGTTAAAACCCGACACTAACTTGCGAGCTTGCGGCAGCAACGTTCGTAAACCCGCGGCGTCCAAAAACGCGCTCTAGGATCACTCCTGCACTCTAAGCCGCTGGCTCGCCCACTCCGATCGCTAAAGCGAATAGACGGGCTCTGTCAAAACTCGACATTACACGACTGACAGCAGTTCTCAAGAGTAAAGAGAAAAAATATATTCAGAAAAGAAAAGGGGAAGTAAAACTAGTCAATCAGCAATATATAAATTAACTTCAACCTTTTATCAATAGCGAAAGCTTGGGCGCGGCGACAAAATGAAGAAATTTAGAGCCTAGAGAACAAAAGTTTCAAATCAAATTATGGACCCCTAAAGCCAGCTACTAAAACTAGGAAACAAGGAGACTTAGACGAGATAGTAGGCGATCAATTAAATTTAAATTCCTATGACCTAAATTGGAGACAAGGCAAAAAAATTATACAGCGTAATCGTAGCACTGAGGCACAGCACTACAACAAAGGTAGGAATTAAATGGGCATTGTAATAACTGTAATTAGTAAAAATAGTCAAACCACTCTGACAAAATTCAACTGACAATCACAAACAGTTAATGTTAATGGCGAACAAGATGGCCCACGTATCGCACGGCGAGGGAAACTTTGGATTTGTTACGGACACGATTTTGTGGCCACGTCATTTTACAAATTGGTGATATTCAAGGGCCTGCAAGAGCATGCCATCTTGCCATTTAACCCCCTTCGTTTTTTTGTGAGGCTTCCTCAAGGACAAAGTCTATTCTAACAACCCGCTGAGCATAAATAACCCTCAGTAAATACTGGTCAAGTTATTGGTGAAATTAAACCGAATTTATTGTGCCACAATGTTATTGAAAATTTTACGCAAAGGGTGGTCATCCGTAGGAACAGCTGACAGGGGAAAGGGGACATTTAAAGAATATTATTTTTAAAACATAACTATTATTTTTCTAAAATTGTTGGTTTTATTTAAAAAGTAAATCCCAAAGTATCTACTGGGACATCCTTTACAAACGAGTTCTTATAATATTTCGCACTTTGCACTAACCTTGATATTCCATTTTCCCCTTCTTAGAAACTTTTTTAATACTTAAAAAATATCTGTAGTCTTTCAGATATTTATTTCTTAACAATATTTTCCAAAACCTTAATCAAGTATGGCAAGTTTGAGGGAGTGTTATGGTTTAAATCATTGTTATCTTTTAGAATTCGCAAAGAATAATTGCTTTTATGAGTTATTTCTAATAGCGCAACAAAGTGTTAGGTAAGAAAGGTCAGGACTACTTCACATTATAATTTTAGTAATCAGTAATATTGTCGTGCTCATTCTAATGATCTATCTTGTTGCTAACGGTCCATGTTATAATTAAATTCGGCCTTTATAAAGTGGCTATATTGCGTAAAAAGAAACAATGTTGGAACTTTTATTTTGACAAATAAAATGAACCTTAATAGTCAAAGTTGGAAATACATACATAAAATTACAATTTATATAAAATTTTAATAAACAATGTATGTTTTTATTTTTAATTTATTGGCAACCTTTGTTCACATCTCAACTTATGTATATATTGGCAGTTTGCTCCCGTGGAGATGTATGTACGAGTACAACTCCTTAGCTTAGATGATGGAGCAAAGTACAGATAAATTTACTTCAGTGGCGGCTGGTTAGGGGAAGGGTCAGCGAAGCCGATCAAAGAAAAATGCAGAAAAATGAAAAATTTTATTCATACAAATATAGTTGCAATATGTCATCTGAAATCGGTACTTTAAATAATTTCTCAAGTGACATTAATATAATATATAATTCTCATCATTTAAACGGTCAGCATAATATTGAAGTTTTGGTCAGCTCTAAAATATTTTCTAACGGCAAATATGGTCAGTTGAGCCGGCACTTGTGGTCAGCAAGTAGAACAAGATTGATCAGAAAATAATGTATTGTAAGGCAGCTCTAAAGCTATTTCTATAGCTACTTAAATACATTTGCAGCAATATAAATAATAAAGAGGCAAATCGTAAGTCAAATTTATTAAAATTTTGGCAAGAAAATCAGTTATTGAATAATCAAAGCTCGTACATACTTTAAATTTATATACCTAAAAAAAGCAAACAAATAAATATTATAGCTATAATAGGATATTATTTTGTTGCTGATAAATTTTTTAATCCTGCTGACCAAGTAATAACTTTGCTGATCCAATTTAGTTTGTTTACTAATCACGTATTGAGCCCGATATTTTTTAACTGCCGACAAAAACATAGTATGCTGTCCAAATGATTTAATAGATGTTGTTCTTGCTAACCCAATATTTAAATGGCAAATCATCTAGATACTTTTTATTCTTATCCCGATGAAAATTGGATTAGTTTGACAGTTAAACGCCAGCGTGTATTTTACCGTAACTGATTTAAATTGGATCGATGGGCTGACAATTACATCCATACTACGGAATTAGGCAACCAAACATATATTCAGTTTTCTTATACTCGGATACTACAGCCACTGTGTCGTTCATGTCGCAGATCCCATAGCATTTTATTTTCTTTGGCAGATCTCGACTTGCCGACTATTGGTTGCCACATTATAAATGTTTACCTACATAAATAGGAACTTCCACATATTGTAAAATCATAATCAATGACACTTTTACCAACAATTTGAAGTTATCAATTATTTAAAAAGTTTTTTTAATACGCCAACATGAATATTTTAAAGATATTATTATACAGGAGTTTTTAAAGTGTTGTAAGGCGATATCTTAAAAACGGTTTAAAATATTTTCTTGAAATTTTTGTCATTTACCCCCTCTTGTTATTTTGAAGGGTGGGGGTAACTTTGGAATGATCGGATGATGTACCTACTCTTGTTTATAAAATTCGAATATACGTAAAAAACTACGTATGTGTACAACATTTTTTTTTAGATTTGCTCTTTTGCTTACGGAATTATGGTTAACTAAATTTTAATCGAATTTAAAAAGAAATAAATTTTACCAATAAATCAAGTTCACTTATTTTAGAATTATCGATTCCACGGTTTTTACTTAAGTTAGTTGAGAAGTTTGACGTTCTCAGTTTATTGTTCAATTAAACATGGAAGCGAATTTTAATGTGCCAATTGATATGTTGTTAATTTTCGGGGAGTGCATCTGAATAATATATTTGAAAACAGGTGGATTGAACGAGCTGGTCCGGTCAACTGTCCTGCTAGGTCCCTGGATTTGAACCCCCTTGACTTTTTCTTGTCGGGTTTTATAAAGGACAAAGGGATGGCGACTGCACCTACAACTTTAGATCATATGAAAGACCGAATCCGCTTTGCCTGCTTATTAGTGATACCTGAAATGTTATAGCGGGTATGCGGGTACGAAATTCATTTAGAAAAAGAGTGAGAAAGTATTTGGAAGTTGAAGGGAAACATTTCCAACAACTTCTCAAGCATGACAGGCGATAAATAAGTTGAAATTAAATGGTAATGATTTTTATTTTATAACCTAATAAATCACCCGTAACCTAAAGAGAAAAAAAATATATACACATACGTAGTTTTTTACGTAGATTCCAATTTTATAAACAAAAGTACATCATCCCATTTAAAATTCCAAAATTACCCCCAACCCACGATACACTTACAACGGTATGCTACGTTGTGACGTCACTTCGAGAAAAAATCTTAAATTGACTAGACGCTTGCACCCCTTGTACATAAGAACAGGTCAGTTTATTGTTGGATACTGTGTTGAGTTGACGTTTATTAAAATATCATTGTCATATTTCATTTGCTCAGGTAAGCGCCTAGTCAATTTAACATTTTTTCTCGAAGTGACGTCACAACGTAGCATACCGTTGTAAGTGTATCGTGCCCCAACCCTTCAAAATAGAGAAATGTCAAAAATATGTTTAAATATGTCCCCCCCCCATCTTCCTATCAATTCATAAAAATATTTTAAACCATTTTCGAGATATCGCCTTGCAACACTTTAAAAAACTCACCCTGTATGTTTTAAAAAACACAGAAATAAATTTAGCCAAATTATGATATTATTTTTAGATACACTTGCTAATCCGGTATTAGCGAGAGTGAATCGCACCGAAAAATTAATCAGAAATGAATTTTCCACGGTTAAAAAAAAACACTTACGTGCGGTTGCACAAACAGTTTAATCACCAATTAAACTAATTAGACACTTGTAATGTGACAGCACTTAAGTATGTTAATGTCATTGCCAAAACTGACTATCAATCAAATTTACTACTCGACTAAAAGTTTTGTGCAACCCGCGCACACTGGATTTGGTTTATGACGAAGATTTATAACATGTACCTATATTTTACAGTTGCATGATGATCATCCCATCAAATTACACTAACAAGTACCGCAGTATCTTTGTACCGTCTTACTTTAAATCCGGGAACTGAAAAATCATGTTTCTAACGCAACTAGATATTAGACCGTAATAAAATTCACTGTTACGCACCGCGTTGAAAAATTTTAAAAAGAAAATGCTTTTCTATAACTTTCCCAACGCTTTTTTAGTAAAAACAATAAGATTATGTAAAAATTCGCCGCCATTTTGAAAAATAGACCTAATCTAATAGTATTTATTATTTCTGAATAGCCAACTGCATACCCTTCTGCTACTAGAAAAAGGCAATATATCTTTCTTTTTACCGTTATTGAAAAAATATTGAAGATATCGTCAGTGTTCAACACCAAATACCGGGACCTCAAACGCCGCGCCTGAGATATTTCCAGATTTGCTGTTTAATAATGACAGGACAAGAACCAGTATTAAGTCTTAACTTGGTTACTGAACTCCAAATTTGATTTTGTATTTTTTCTTTTACACCGCGTCCCGCAAAAACTTGATAATATTCTACCTAACTGCATTTCATACCTAATAAAATTAATTAAATTGCCTCTTATCTGGTTATGTTAATCCATCCACTGTGCCACATACTAAATTCTACCATTTCTACCATATGACCTTAACACAACCGGTGATTATTCACAGTTTTATAACATTTGCGTACTTATAATTTGTAGCTGTTAATTAGATTTAATTTACTTTGCGCATAAAAAATCTAGTGTGGTGAACAACACCTCCAACACACCTACGAAAACATAGGAGCGGATTAGTTTAACGAATATCTGATTGCAGTAGCGTAACTCGAATTTTTAAGCAAGCTATTAGAGAGTTTCTGCAAACGATTAGCAGGATTTTTTAAACGCAAAAGAATTTTTGCTAACGAAAAATCAACATATACAATACTGTAAACAGGGTTATCATATTTAAAAGAAAAACCCATCTTCCAAGAGACCTGGCCATCCCAAAGGTTCGTTGTCGGAACCCAGTCGTTAATAAGATTTGTGTTTTTTAATAATTTCGCTAGTCGGAGCAAGAACTTCTCTAGGAGTACGAAACTTAATTCGATCATCGAGCTCTATCACCCTCTTTTGTTAACCTCGTGTATTAAAGAAGGAGATATTGTCAGATATTGTCATTTGTTTAGCAAATAGTTTAAACACTGCAACCGTTGCTTTGGATACAGTACCCACGCAGCAATGGGTATGATGGATGAAACGCAAGGATGACCGGTTACTTTTATATAAGTTGTTGATTGTAGAGGGCAGGATAATGAAGTTGCTGGGCAAACCTCATAGTCCGCCAAAGGTACAGTCGAACCAGTGGCGTATGTTTGGGGGGGGGGGGGGGGGGGGGCAGACCCCCACTTTTTTGAGGTTTTAAAACAATGTCGGGTAATATTTTCATATTTTCTCTCATATTAAACTCCCACTTTTCATTCATGAGTCCCCCCCCCCACTTTTCATAGTCACGATACGCGACTGAGTAGAACGGTTCTTGTAATGAAATGTTAAAACTAGTCACCTATTTCAAAGAAAAAAAAATAAGGATGATAGGTTCTGCTGTGGGACAGATAATTCTGCGGTAGACAGATCATAACTAGGGGTGGGCAAAATAATCGATTAATCGATTGAACGATTACAAAAAAATTTAAAATCGATTAATCGATTTTTCGATTAATCGATTTTGTCGATTAATCGATTTTCTCGATTAATCGATTATTTTTTATAATCATAACTCGACTATGAAAGACTTATTCAACGAAATAATTTGAATGCTTTTCGATCCGCGCTCCTTTAATTTTTACGGGTCTAAAATTTAAATCGCCCGCCGGAATTGTGTTCAAGATAGGCAAGTGGTAAGCGCTGGAGTCGCTTTCATTATGTCATTAGTAATGACATAATTTCGACGAGTTCAATAATCGATTTTCTCGATTAATCGATTTCTCGATTAATTTAGGTTAATCGATTTTTCGATCAATCGATTAATCGATTTTGTCGATTAATCGATTAAGTTCGATTAATCGATTTTTCGATTAATTTCGGTTAATCGATTTTTCGATTAATTTCGATTAATCGATTAATTGGAAAGAATCGATTTCAAATAATCAAAAATCGATTATCTTTTTCGATAATCGCCCAGCCCTAATCATAACTTGTGAACAAAAGTAACGACACTAGCTTTGGCGAGCATCGTTACGAATGCGGGTGTATTAATGGCCATTCCATACACTATCTTTCTACGACGATTTATTAATAAATATTAAACAGAACATTTATTTAAATTAGCAAAAGTAAAGCAAATTGAATTCTTTACCATCACTAAAACCCCGAGCTAAAACCATAATCTGACACAATTTCTAATTTAAATATTCTTTTAATGAAAATGCAAATTTTAGTAAAAGAACTGTGAAAGTCTGATCATTTGTATTAAAAAAATGGCCACTTGATTAAAAAAGAATGGGTTTCAAATTGGCTAATAACGGGGTTTCATATAATGACTATTTTCTTCAAAAAATATTAACCAATGAAAATGATGAATTTGAACCAATGAACCACCAGGAAATGAATTACAGCGATAATTTGCACTAGTCAAAATTATCAGTATTTGCTGTTTATCGTGGGTATTTTTAGAGAAATTTAAGGGCACCCCTTTCCTTTACAGACTAATTCAAACTGCTTCCAGAACGATGCCTAGGATTTCTTTGTATTTTTGGGTTCTAAATTTTTAATATGTTCATCTTTATCAGTAGAATTTGAAAACCGAAGATTCGTAATATTGATGTCCATTTTCACAAAATCTTGACACGAATGAAATTGACGTGTTGATAATCAAAACACTGCCATAGTAGCTCAGTACATTTATTTTGCAAAACCGACTTGTACTAACTTGATTTTTTAGAATATATAATTTTGACACTAAAAATCAAGAAAACGTCAAATTGTTGCATGATAATAAAATATTATATTGTAATATTTTTTTTAGAAAATAGTCAGCCTAATAGGTACCCCTATTGCATTAGCAAATTGCCCAATTTTTGAAAAAGCACTCGAGCGCATACGAGCTCTCGTGCTTTTAAAAAAAAATTATCGGCAATTTGCCATGCACTTGGGTATTATACCTATGAAAATTTCGCACCCGCATTTTCTAACCAATCACAAGCTTTATTTTGAATCGTTTCCATGGCAACGATAAAAATTTCCGGAAATATTCATCCTGCTTGAGCTTCTGGCAAAATTACACTGGTAATTTTTCAGTCATTGTAAATGTCAAAATATTGACTGGGAAATCGGAGTGTCTAAAATTAAAGTTATAATATGTAGACGCAAAAAAGCATATCTGTTACACAAATATTTTATAAAATGTTTGTAAGTTATTTATAATAGATTTATTTTAATAAAGTTAGAAAATGTCGTTTGGTTCTGTTAAGGAATTTAGTACTTTATTATGCAAATAATTTTGTAGCGCTTCGAAATCACAGCCACATAAAAAAAGGGTCTTCTACTGGTGACTAGACCCATATCCTATGTATTTTAACCCCCTGAATCTGAATCTGTCGTCAAAATTTTCCCAAAAAATGGATCCAAATTAAAATCCAATATTCGCTATCGGGAAGAGCTCATCGAAATATATGATACCCATATTGTTTAGTTTCTTGATTCTTTATAGGAAGGGAGCACGATTAAATTGCGATTTTTTGACTTCTTTTGCACTCGACATCGGTACCTTTAAATCACTCCGTATTTTTTCCTATCTAATTTTTTTCCATTTTTTAAATCTATCTTGTAGAGGGATAATCAGACTTTAAAATGAATACAGAATGGGTCATCCAGGAGCGTATTTAAGGGGTAAAAACTGAATTTTCTTGATCTTTTCCAACAAATCCTATTATTAACCGACATTATTGTAAACTATTTTTGCTATTTAGTGATTCTTTTTGGGTTTAGTTTATCAGTTAATTATCTAAGTATACCTGCCACTAATTTAAATGGCTTATTTCTTCGTTTACGTTATAAATAGGTTTATCTGCATCGGGGACATGCAAAATTTAAAACTTTTAATTTTTTTTTTACCATTGCCATAAAAGCAAAGAATGACAGTTGATTTACGTCAAAATTATTAAAGGGTGATGTGTCAAAATTGCGCAAAAAGTTTTTCTTGAAAGACTGGAAGGTTCCTGGGCCGATTTCGGCTTGAAATATATGTACTATGTAGGTACATGAATAAGATTTTCGGAGCCTTCTACTTTAAGTGCAGGGATATAATTTTATTGGACGAGTAACACAACAAAGGCCATTTTTATTGATTTTTCGATGACCCTACAATACTGGAATTTGCCATGTACTTATTATAACACTTTAGACGTCACAGCCAATCGGATCAAGTTTTACAAGTTTCGAAACTAGCGCGAAAATTTGCAGTAAAAAATCCTTTTTTTATTAATAAAGACCAAAATAAATTGATAAAAACAATCATCACAAATATTTAATTTATGTAGGGAATATAAAAAAATATATATTTTAGATTTATTTGGGTTATATTATTATTATTGCATATTCCGTATTAAAGCCCTTAATTGTCAAACTATGGCCGGCAATTTCTAGGAGGAACGCAAAAAAATATAGTGCGTAGGATAATGCAAAGATAAAGCATATCCATGCAAAATCTGCAACATGAGGGGGGGGGGGGGACAGGCGGTGGTATGTTTTTCTTTAATATACCTAAACGATATTTTATTATCCGCGTTAATCTTTTTAACGTTAAAAAAAGTAATTATTAATAATAACATTACGTATATTAAAAATAAACTGAGTGAGTGACATTTTGTTTGCTAATTAATGCACGTATTTCAAATTCTAATGATTCCAATTTATTATTCATAGGCATCCTTAAAGAAACTGCACATTGTACGTCATTACGACGTAACAGGATGTTCGCTATTGGCCTTTAAAATTGTGTAGGAAACGATACGGTAGATATACAGAATGATGGCTTTTTAAACTCTTATTGCCCTCGGCAGCTGTAATGATAAGCGAATGTTAAGCAGTGTACATTAAATTTGTATTGTTAAACGTCAAAACCAGCACTGACCTTTTTTTAGATACTAGGTGGATTTGACACAGAATTTTAGAACGTTGAGCCCTCATAGGCTGCTTTGCTAAATACCATAGTGGGCAATGTTTTCGTTTCGTCTTTGTCTTTGGCATCTTTTTGTCCACGAAAAATTCGCTGTTTGCAGTTGTGACAACGCTGTTTTGCTTTGAGTACTTTATACGTAATCACGTGACCAGTCAGTAATGTCATCTAAACGCTTGCGCATGAGTAACCGAATCCGCCTACTTAGTGGAAGTTGTTTAATGAAACACTGGGTCTGGGGTGGGATTCCTCTTACGTTTTAATTTTAAAATCGAATTCTAAACCAAAGACGAATATTTTTTTTTCATATTCTGCTCATTCGTAATCGGCTATAGAAACATACTTCGGCCAAGATCGTAAAATTTCCATAATTCTGTCAAAATTCTAGTAACTTTTTTGCTATTTATGTGTTTGACATGACATTTAGTTAGGGTAGGTAGGGTATATTATTTTACTTTTGAAGAAAGAACCTCTAATTGCTATTTCTTTGTTAAAAATTAGGACTATTGTGGCGTTTAAACGCTGTCAATAGATTTATTTAACCCGATAGTCTTGGATTAGGAGGAAAGAAGGGCTGCAATAGGGTTGAAAATATATAAAGAAGAATAACGAGGAATAATAATAATCCCGTTGTATTTATGTGATTTATTATTTACAGCTGAGTTTTACATAGGTTTTTCCATTCATTCGCAGATTCTTCACCGCATCACAAAGATTTTAGTTGATTTGTTAGGCCTAGGTTTGACCATAAATTATTTAAACTTTTCTGACCTGTCTAGTCACCACTTCGGTTTATAATAATTTTGCTGTGTCTCTCACAAAAGTCTAATAACAAATCCCAATGATTTACTCTCATTTTAAAATAATATTATCGTAACTAAAATTAAACCGACGACAGTTTTTCAAAAACGGCAATTTGAGGTTAGTTAAGATAGAAGATGGATAAGATCTTCCACTTCAATTTTCTTTTATTCAGATTTTGTTAAAGTGGTGTGGCCCAAGTAATTTAAGCCCAAAATGAAAATCCTATATCAATGGTTTGAAAGGAAAACTTGATTTTACTAATTTTTGTAGGTTAATCGGCTTTATTTGATGAAAAAGAGTAGTATCTTAAAAACGTTTAAGGCGTATAATTTTCTTTTAAGTCCTGGAAACGATATCTTCTTAGTGGAAATATTTAATATTTTTAAATAGCTTTGATAATGGTGAAAAAAGATGAAAAAAAAAGAGTTATTCGTCAGATTTTGGTTCGTATCTCTTAAATGGTATACGTTCCAATACGATGGTTTATGAATTCATTTTGAAAATAATGCAATTATCTACAAAACGGTGAGGCCCGTCCAAAATAATAAAAAAAATCTACAAAATAAAAAAAATTGTCTCTGTCTACATCTCTTCAAAAGTTATAGGTAATAGAAAGTTCAAAAATTCGAACAAAAAAATTATGAAATCTGAATGTTGTGATATATCTCATTAATTATAAGTTATGGTTAAAACTGTTTATCAATTTCACAAAGTTGACTCAATTTCAAGCAAATTAAAAAAAGTCATCTTTTATCTGGAATAAAACCAAAGACAGGATCTTCGGAAACTATATGTCCACACCGACGGCGACGCGACGGTGTCGACACCGTCGAGGACATACAGTTTCCGACGATCTTATCTGGTTTTATTACAGATAAAAGAAGTTTTTCTTTAATTTGCTTGAAATGAGTCAACTTTTTGAAAATGAACAGTTTTAACCATAACTTATAATTATTGAGATATATCACAACAGTCTGATTCCGTAATTATTTTGTTCGGATTTTTCAACCTTCTATTACCTATGTATACAGGGTATTATGGAATTCACTGCATATATTGAAATGAGTGACACCTGGGGGTAGTCTACAGACATACCCAATACTTTTTTTTCTTAAATCGAACATTTTAAAAATTTTCTAAAAACACCTTAAAACCCGCCCATGTTCGCCGCACCTGGCTAACCTATGTGTTCGCTTGACAGAAAATTTCGCAGGGAAAAATGAAAACAATTTAATTTGTTGTAACGTTGTCAGACATATTATAAATCTTTAAGAATAATTTATTTTCTGTTATTAACCGTGATTTAAGACAAAGGTAAAACAATTTTAAACCTTTTCCGAAGAAAAAACAAAAAAATAGTAAAAAGGTCACTGGGAAACTACTCCTTTTTATCAGCAGCCTTAGTTTTAACCAGTAGTTGCCTAACATAATTTAAATATCAATAAGTAAAAGTAATAGTAAGTTGCAAAAAATGATACTTATCCAGTAGGGAATGTGTTGAAAATGTCTTTGATCCCAAACAACCATGCATGATTCGTAGCATATTGTCCCGAACCCGTTGAAATATGTTCTCCATTCAACGCGATTTCGCAGTTATTCGCTTTTTCAATTGGCATACTATACACTATTTCCTTCATCGTACCCCACAAAACAATATCCGTAAGGTTTTAAACAGATGTAAATAGAAAGGGATTTTTTTTTGATGCAGATAATTGCATTATCTTTAAAATGAATTCATCGCCCATCTTATTTGAACGCACCATTTAAGAGATAGGTACCAAAAACTGACGAAAAACTCATCTTCTTTCAGGATTATCAAAGCTATTTAAAAACATTAAATATTTCCACTAAAGAGATATCGTTTCCAGGACTTGAAAGAAGATTATAAGCCTTAAGAAATTTTGATATCACTCTTTTTCATAAAATAAAGCCGCTTAACCCAAAACAAAATTAGTAAAATCAAGTTTTCTTTTCAAACTATTGATCTAGGATTTTCATTTTGGGCTCAAATTACTTACACTTTAACAAAATCTGAAAAAAAATGGAAGTGGAAAGACCTTTGGGTTAAACTTTGTCGAGGCACACCGTGAATAATTTAAATAGGTTATATGCTTCGTTTTCTTTAATTTTTCTTACGTGGCAAATTACCAAAATAAATTTCTTTGTAGGATTTGTGTCATTTTTGTTACTTTTAAACACAGTGACTTTTGCCATTTTTAAATATTTTCTGTGCAGTAACTTATAAAACTGACCTAAATTTATTACTACTGTAATATATCTTCTGCCTGAAACCAAATCTGATCAATATAATTTTTTTTTAAGGTTGGAGACCTAACTCTGTCTCGTTATCAAAGAAACTAATAATTCCTCTATTGTCCAGCTACAACACCTTGAACATCCCACTTCTCTTGCTTAGGTTTAATTCATTCCTACCTAGGGTCTCTCCAGATTGTAGAACAAAGTGCCTGCAGATGTTTTCCCTTCCCCTCCCAACCTCTAATCCTTTAACTCCCGTGTCATTAGATTATATTTTCCTTCTCTTCAGACGCCCACGGTACGTTAGTACCGATGCTTGAAATCTGCGTGGGCTGTCCAAGATAAAAAAAATTGAATTACCTTTATAAAAAAATAAGTAACTAATTATAAAAGTAATTAAACACCGCAGAAATATCTTCTTCAGAAAAATTATTTAAATCATATTACGTTTTAGGCAGAATACATACTACATTACTGACTTTTATGATTAAACGTTACTGTGCACAAAAATTTTCTTTTTAGGTTTTGTTAATTTTGTACTTAAATGAAATGACGTCTGGTCCTTAACCTTTCCCTAATATAAAACCGATTGGATGGGAAAACAACATGACGAAGAAAGACCTATTCATGAATCATAGTGATTTTATCAAAAGGTATTTCAAAAATTAGGTCTCTAGGACGCCAATGATCTCAGGTCGTGTATTTGTTTTTATAAATGAGTTCTAAGATAAAGTACTTATGACGTCAATGCAGAGGCGGAGAGTGGAACCAGTAAATAATGCAAAGTACAATAAAAAAATTTTCATGTCTGGTTTCGCTGTCAGCAAAACATTTGCATATGAGATATTGTTAAAATATTTATTTTTTTTTCAAAGAATGTCAGAAATAAAGGTATTTACACTTAAACGAAATATGTTGGTTAGCCAGTGGCGGCTTGAGCAGATTAACAGGGTAGTTGCTATAAACTCCTATAGGAAACTAAGTGGAAGCGATAAGTGATTGGATTGGTATTAAACGTCTTTAATTTGAATGTTCCGATTCAAAAAATTTTACTAATGGTAAAAAAAATTCAAAATCCAATTTCTCAAAAATGGCTCTAACAAGTTGTCTTAATTTTATAAGTAAACAGTGCATTATGTTATAAACCTAACAATATTATATATTAAGGGACTAAAAGTAGGTCTTTTAATCCTGCGGGCAAAATTTGGTACCCTGCGGCTCGGGTACCAAATTTTGCCCTCAGGATTAACAGACCCTTTAGTCTCGTAGAATACACGTTATTTTTTGCACTTCAAAAATTATAGGACACAAAATTAACAAATATTTTTTAGTATTGTTTTTAAAATCATTTTGCACAATATTAAGACACATGCATAGCTGTAATCATTGCTTTTTATAAAATCACAATGACTTCTCTACTATGGAAACTAAGATTTTGTTTAAAACTGTCAAACACTTGTGAGTTTTTACCTGAAAGTTCGAAACTATGAGCGATTTTTTCATTAATGAAATTGAGAGAGATGCTGCAGAGGCTACTTCTAGCTTACTGCCCCCCAAATCAAGAAAAATATATGAAAAGGAATACGAAGATTATGCAACTTGGAGCCATTCCAAGAAAATAACGGAATATACAGAAAACGTACTCCTAGCACATTTTCTTCAAAAATCGAGGACGCTGCGAAGCTCGACCTTATGGTCCGGGTATTCAACGGGCAAAGCGATGCTCCAGGTTAAAAACAATATAGACATTGGTAAATTTTCCAAACTAATATCATTTTTAAAAAGAAAAGGTGATGGGTACAAACCTAAAAAATCTAAGGAAACAGGAAACAGAACCAATTGGATCAACTTTCAACACAGACCGCGTCTACTCGTAAATGCGAAGAAACAAACCGGCTATTAAAATTTCTATATTGTATTAATGTTCATATAAACATAAATATTAATAATCACCAATTATTTGTTATACCTACCTACGCAAAGAATGACTTTCTTTGACGCAGGTAATTTTTGACGTTTTAAATAGGTTAGTTGTCAATGTTTTAGTATAATAAATATTCTGTGTCTAACGTTACTTTTTTGTATTTTTATTGTTACTACAGGGATTAGAAATACATTTTGAAGGGATTTAGAGCATTTTTAATCCCTCAGAGATTAAAAGTGACACTTTAGTCCCTAAAAATAGACTAAAATAGCATTTTTAGCTACGGAGTACAAAAAAGAATTCTTTGGTCCCGCGAGAAAGTACGTGGAGCACTTTCGACTTGGAGCCGCAAAAGGAGACGACACCATCCATTCAAAACCAACCTGTTGATTTGTTTCTTACATCGTGCGTATGTAGGACAAAGAAAGAGGAGAGAGAGAACGGTAAACATTCTACTTCGCGCGCCGTTACTATGGCTTTCGGAGCCGTTTGTATTCCATCGAGCAAACCTGTAAAAAGAGGTTTTTTAAGAAAAAACAAAAATCACTTAAGCTTTACTACAACACATATTCCGACCTGCCAAAAAAGTTGCATGACAACTGTTTACGCCATGAATGAACGGGACTACGGCACGTGCTACGGAGAAAAAGCGACGTCACTCGCATTCTAAATTTCGTCGCCATGCAATAGAAATCAATTAGTAAAAATTTATTTTCACGAAAAATAATGGTATACTGGTATATTTTATTCATCCTTAGTCATATGATTGAGCCTGTAGTATTTACGACTGCAGATATGCTACATAACTGAAGCCTGGCAACAACTGTTCTCAAAAAGTAGGTGGGGACCATATAAACTGCTGGCCACTCGAACTTACACATAGAGATTTTTAGGCAAAATTTAAAGTTCAATATTTTCAACAGGAATGCAAATTTTTGAACGCGTCTTGCAGATTTTAAGAGCTAGTTTTTTTCGGATTAAGCTGCATGACGTATATTTATCGTAGGACCATAGATTTATTATATACGGGGTGATCAATGAAGTCATGCAAAAATCAAAAAGTTTGTATGAGTGAAATTTCCGCAAAAAATTTTTTTGGTCGTTGCAATATAGTTCGTTACTAAGGTAACATCAATATCTCTAGACGTTTTTGTCACTTTTTGGATTAAGGCCCTTAGGTCTTGTACACACTACTAAACATAAAATTTTGGTAGCAAAATTTGATGAAATTGATATTTGCCGGTTTTTTTTAGGGATTGCAGGAACCTTTAAATTAGGTTTAGAATTAGACATTTTGTAAGAATTGACTTTTGGCCGTTGTTAACCAATCTTATATATTGTAGAATATAATGTAATAAACTTGTTCTTGTCGCTACGTTTTTGTCTATTATCGATCCGGTATAATGTGTAAATTTCAACCTGTATATTTCAACCCCCAAATAAAATGCTTAGATTATAGAAAATCTACGTGAAATAAGGATTCCAAATCCGTAAAAATCATCAAGAACCGTCAATCCAATGTCAAGTTATAGCATTTTAAAAATTTTGCTACCCAAATTTTATGTTTAGTAGTGTGTACAAGACCTAAGGGCCTTAATCCAAAAAGTGACAAAAACGTCTAGAGATATTGATGTTACCTTAGTAACGAACCATATTGCAACGACCAAAAAAATTTTTTGCGGAAATTTCACTCATACAAACTTTTTGATTTTTTGCATGACTTCATTGATCACCCCGTATATAATAAATCTATGGTCCTACGATAAATATACGTCATGCAGCTTAATCCGAAAAAAAACTAGCTCTTAAAATCTGCAAGACGCGTTCAAAAATTTGCATTCCTGTTGAAAATATTGAACTTTAAATTTTGCCTAAAAATCTCTATGTGTAAGTTCGAGTGACCAGCAGTTTAGTTGACCAGATTAAGGTTTACCCTGGAATCTCTGATTGCTCTAACATGTAAATATGGTATCTCCTTGCTTTGTACTATCTATTTTATGTAGTTATAATAAATAAATTGTGAAGGAATAATATTTTTGACAGGAAATCATTAAAAACATTTTTTATGTTAGTCTTATTTCTCTACTGCACTGTTCAATTATCAGTTTATAATGAAAAAATGTCTTTGTCTGTCAATTACGTTATTATTTCCGCTGGTCGTTGCTTATTTGATCATCTATTACTATTATCAGTGATTTCACAGGAAGTTGAGGGTGTGTGACGCCATTATTTGTTTTAATTTGTATATACGAGTATTGTATTGAGGACGATCACAGAATTGCTGTAGAATTGGGAGCGCCTTGTTTACGAAAATAAAAACATATACATATTGCCTATTGAATTTATATGGGATCTATAAAGAATTTTTGAAAAAATGTTTTTCGAATAGAATTTTTTCAAAAATACTGTTTTGCAAAAATTTAATTTTAACCTTCAATAGTTTACCAAATGTAAATAAAATAAAAAAAATAAGATTCTGACCGAACCTAAATAAACCTGCACCTTGCAAGCTTTGTTGGGTTTGATCAAGATTGTTTGGGTTTGCTCAGCCTTTTTTCATCGCTTTTGATAATTCAATTGTGTACTTTAATGTAAAGTATTTGCTAGTTTTATCACTTCGATCTTTGCATCGGCAAATATTATTCTCATTGCTTCTACGCAGTTTTTTTTAATTATTGATTTATACAGGACTTCCTAAAATAATTACACTGATATACAGTGTGTCCACTTAAGTTCTGTACATATGGAAAACTTTTTTATCAATAATTTTACGAGAAAAAATTACTCTTTATAAAAAGTTTTGCTTTATGAGAAAATAGTATTAAACAATTCAAACTTGAGATAGCATCTACAGGGTGGTCAAAAATCAAAATAGACCCAAAAGAGAAGTACTATTAATTTTTATTTTAGAGCAAAATGTAATAATAATATCAGAGAAAAACCAAGACAGAGAGAAGAATATCTCTTCTTCCCGCGAGCTCGACAACGTCATGGCCTTCAAACGGCAACACCCCGAGATTGGCGCGTGGGATTCTCACAATACACCCCGACATAGCCAGTGCGGTAGCAACACGACAAGCAGAGAAAGTTTTCTGCGGCGCGGCGCGACTCAATACTCACTCTCACTGTGCTTTATACCGTTTATACGGACGGGCTATTCTGTTTTTAACGCGTGGCTACATTTTTGGAGAATCTTTTAAACATTTGATTGTTGTTTTTCATATGTGTTTTTTATTTTGCTGCATTTTTTTATAGCCCAAAATCTGCAACGCACGCCCGTGGCAGCTTTATTTAAAAGTCGGTAGTCGAGTGCGTCAGGCCGCTTTGGAGGTCATAGAAAGCAAATCGTATTTATGAATGAAATCAGTACGAGATATTCTTCTCTCTGTCTTGGTTTTTCTCTGATAATATGTTAAACCTCTGAAGCTGAATAGTGGTATTTATGGGTTTGTTAGAATAGTACTATTAGCACTACTTCAAAGGTTGTTCCCTGTTCGTCTTTATCTTCAATACTTCTTCGCTTAACAATACAGATTATAGACATTAATTTTTTTATTTTAGTTTGGTATACAGCGATGATTCCCAAAGTGGTCGAGATCGACTCCCAGGGGTCGATTTCGACTTGCGTCAGCGACAAAGAAATTTGGGGGTCCACGAGATGTAAATGGGGGTCCACCCACAGCCATCATCAATTCAGGCGTTCCGTAAATGACAGATGAGAAAACAGATTGCGTGATTGTACAATCTACTTCTTATTTATTGCAAGTACTTACTTACTTTTAAAGGCATTTATTATTTCAAATATATGTAACAATTCACAATAGTTTACTTCACTTTACTAGGTTTTAATTTGTTTCGCCCAAAATCCAAATATTTACTTGCGTTTTGTGTTGATGTTTAGAAAAAATTTTAATTTTATTTGATTTTTATTTTAATTTTGAGCTATTTTACGTTTGACTTTATTAAAATCCCATTACTAGTTTATTCCACAAAAATATTTACAACGTTACTGTGCTCTAGTTTTTGTAATAAACATAAAATTAATATTTTCAGTTCGATGGTTTCAATAAAGGTCTGAATAAAAATTGTAAGTACCTACTAGTTTTTCTTTTTTGGCAACAGTCCACTTTATAAAAAAATCCTATTAAAGTGAACAGCACTGTGTCAGCTGTAAAACACATTTGATGGTATAAAGTTTAGGAAAATTCAATATTAGGCAGGCAGGGGGTCGGCGGAATAAAAATAATTCGGCAAGTGGTCTACAGGGAAAAAAAAGTGGGGACCTCTGGATACAGTGCATCCACTTAAGTTCTCGACAAATGTACAACTTTTTTATCATTAATTTTAAAAAATTACTCCTTATAAAAAGGTTTGCTTTATGAGGAATGGAGGAATTATGTAAAAAATTACTCCTTATAAAAAGGTTTGCTTTATGAGGAAATAGTATTAAATAATTAAAACTTGAAATAGCATGTACAGGGTAGTCGAAAATTTTAAATATAAAATTGACTCGGTAAAGAAATACTATTAATTTTTATCTTAGAGCAAAATGTAATAATAAAATGTTACTTAGAATTAAAAATTATATCCAAGTTTAGACTCATTGCATCCCATTATTAAAAAAAAATAGTGTTAATTCTTAATGGCATTTTCAGTCTTGCTACCATTTCTCACCTACATGCACGAGAAATTTCCTTCTTCGTCGATTGTTGATAGTGACATCGTAATAATCAGTTCTGTTATTTAACTGAAACATCAATTTGCATATCTAAGTAAATAAAACCGTTGAAATTAAGCATGCAAGATAAAATTGAAATAACTTAAATTGCTTAAAAAAATTGCAAAACGTTCAATTGCAATGGCATTTTCATTTACTTAGATATTCAAATTGCATGTAGGGAGGCAATGGTAGCAAGACTTTGAATGCCATTAATAATTGACATTAAAATTGTTAAGATTATTTTTAATAATAGGATGCAATGAGTCTAAACTTGGATATTATTTTTAATTCCAAGTAACATTTTTCTCTAAAATAAAAATTAATACAGTAATGTCTGGGTAATCCGAACAGAAAGTTGCCGGACCCTGTTCGGATTACCTAAACATTCGGACTTAATAATAATCCGAAACATGGACGGATTATATATACCCAGTGGTTGTACAAAATTGTTTATTAGAATAAAAACATAAAACAATTCTTGAATTTTAATTACATAATTTTATTTATGTAATACAAAAAATATAGAAAATAAAAAAACTTCTGAACAATAAACCATATTACATTATGCTTGCTTTTCGGAGCCATTACTCGTGATGTGCCACTTATTCTCCGAACGAATAAAAGCAACTGAATGCGTAGGTACATGATATTGACCATGATAGATGGATCGCCAAATCAACGCGCGATTGGTAGTTCGGATTACCCAAGACAGAAATTCAGATTGTTCGGATTATAAGAGGTTCGGAATATTCATACATTACTGTAATTACTCTTTCGGGTGAATTTTGATTTTTAAAATTTTTGACTACCCTGTACATACTATCTCCAGCTTCAATTGTTTGATACTATTTTCTCATAAAGCAAAACTTTTTATAAAGAGTAACTTTTTTTTTTAAAAATAATAATAAAAAAGTTTTCCGTATGTAGTGTGTTAAGTGAACACAATGTATACTGAACTAAAATAATAGTGTATTATATATCATGGGGTACCGTGAGAATCTGTTTGCAATTGGATGAAAAGATTACCTCTTCTTCTAAATACCATATTATTATGTTTTCTGACGTAGTTTTAAGTCCGATACCGGTACTAGTTGAGGTAACAGTGTCCTTTGAGGTTCTCCCAGGCCATTAGATGACCACCTAGGCACAGATCTTTTTTTTGAATCAGTTCTGATTCGTTCCGGAGGCAGTGTCCTGTGAGGATCTCTCTTGCCATCTGATGAAAAGACTCCTTTTAAGCACCATATCTAAATCTTCTCCGAATCATTTTTGACTCCGATAATAGTACTCGTTAGAGTAGGTGAGGATGTCTCTCGCCAGCTTAAGATCTTTCCTGTTCATTTTCAAAGAAATACTGCAGTATGCTCGGAGGCTGGTTGCTGGCTCCCTTATGAGATGTTGTTGATTCTTCAGATCTTTAATTGCCGTTGATTTAGGTCTGTAGTCACAGGGAGGCTCATCGGATTGAAAACAATTTTTTAAATAAAATTTCAACCCTGTTCTAATAAGCATTTTTTAAATCTGGTAAATAATAGGATTTATATAAAGAAGGTAATGCTTGTGGTATGACCTTTTCTGAAAGATCATTTCTGGTTGGGTTCTGCTTGTTCTGCTTAGGTATTTCATAATTCTTGGGCAAATTAACGATGCAGCAATTAATTATAAAATATTATTTATAAATTCAGTTCCAATATTTATTCTATGGGCTTGTTTCTATTCATTACGAGTGGCTGAGATCCAACTACTAATACGTGCCAAAGCTCACGTCTATTATCACAAAAAGTCGACACCTTAAATGTAAATAAAATTAAAATTTATTTTTACATTATATGAATTTACTGTAAAAACTATTTTTATTATATTCGACACCAATAACCGTAATGTTATGTACTTAACAAAGATTTATATTTATCACATTTTCATCTACCGTTAATGAGACATTGTTATCTTATGCCAATATCAAAATTTGTTGTTTTTGGTCCGTCTTTTGATTCATTTGAACCGCTTTTTGGATTCCTAAACGGTTCAAAGCTTGAGTTATTAAATTGCGGACTGTATATAATAATTATGGCTTTAATTAAGCAATTATATAGCCAACTTAGTTTTTATATTGAACTTTATTGATAAGGCGTTAATTTCTTAATTAATTCAGGAATTGATTAATCGAGAAGTCAATTAAGCGACTAAAAGGAAAAGTCGTTTAATTGATTATTCAGATTTCCGACTTTTCTTAGGAGAGTTATCTTGGGTAATATTTCGTCCCTATCAAGAGGACGGGGCGTATCTGAAAAAATAAGTATTTTGAGATAAGCCTTCCGAACATACTAATTTTAGGTATATTATTTTATTATGCACAGGTGTATCTCTTAATCTGCAAATAAAGGGAATAGGTATTGGCATAACTCATAATATTATTTTTTAAATACGACGAACCGGCGCACAGTGGGGGCAAAGACCCTTAAATCTGGCATCAATTCAGGGGGTGGGTTTACCGTAGATAATTGTTTTTAGTCAAGTCAAAATGTGTTTATATTTAGGTAATAAAACTACACTAAACATATTTGTTTAATTTTTTTAACAATTTATATGGACTTTATTTGGTCACCATATAAAAAAGGTATTATAGTACCATAAAACGGCAATTTCATCATAATCTTTCAACTAGGGCTTGCAATCCCGGGATCCCGAAATCCCGGGATCCCGAGAGCCCGTTAAAAATTCAGTCCCGAAAAATTCCGGGTTTGGGCATTTAGATCCCAGAATAAATAAATTATAGAATATGGGAAATTAACGCTTCAAGCATCATGGCAGTATTTTTCCTAAAATTAAGGTTTAACGCGTGATATGGCAACCCTAGAAGATTCATTCGGGTACTTATACTCAAATTATTTTTACTTCTTATACTTTTATGTGTCCTCTGCATAAACTTTGATGTTTTTATTTTAAAATTACAATATTATTAATAAAAATAATTTATCTTTATTAATGCTACAATTTTTCGGGATCAATCCCGGAATCCCGGGATTTTGTTTGTTCGATCCCAAAAATCCTGGGATATAAATATACGTCCGGGATTGCAGGCCCTAATTTCATCATGCTTTAATAAATCTGAATATGCATTAATGAAGATGACAATTAATTTGTATATCAAACTGCTTGCGGAATGAAGTGGAAATTGTCTTTGTTTTACAAGTTAAAGGATTGTGAAATATATTTTCTGAATTCAAATATTTATTGTTTGCTTTTTTACGTAAAAATAAATTTTAAAATATTTGGGAATGGGTTAAAAACACCAATTTATTTTGCGCGCAGTGTATTTTGCATAGAAGTTATGAAGAATCTAAAGAAGAGTCATCTCCACTCTCCATACTTGAATCTGCTACTGAAATATTGGGAGGGATTATCATCTGAAACGCATCGGAAGGATAATGTTCAAGGATTAAGGTAAAGGTTCAAGGTCAGAGGGGAGCAATCGAATTTTCTGGGTTATTAGAGGGATAGTGTCACTAGCTTCGCTTAAAAATTCAGTTATACAGGGTGTTGGGTTTCGGAGCTAATAAATACCAAAGTCAAAATTGACGCGGTTTCGATTACAGGTTGCAAAAGTACATTAAATCGATTTAGATTTTCCGAGGTTGTAGGTAGGGCATTCAATCCCGGGATCCCGTTTTTCCGGGATCCCGGAGACATTTTTCGATCTTGAAATCCCGGGATTGTCGTTTATTTAATCCCGGGAATTTCGGTATTTCTTTTCATTTTTTCATTAATCTATATCATGCACAAGCGTTACGTAATAGTACAATTATGCGTTAATAGACAACCCTGAATGTATGGCAACAATGTACTTATTGCTGGAATACTGTGTAGTAAAATAAGGTCTAGTTTGAGTGATGACACTCTTGATCAACTAATTTTTTTAAGAAATTTTTTTAAAAAGCAAGTTTAGATTCACTTTTTTTCCTACTGTAAGGAATCGTTTTTTTATGTTATGTTTTAACATTTTTTTTATTTATAGGTGATGTTATAGTGTACTTATGTTCATTTTTGTGTTTTTTTTTTAGTTATTTAAATTAAATGAAGAGAGTATTCTTGAGTTTCTTGGTTTTGTATAAATGTTTTTTTTTTGAAATAAAGGAGTGATGAAGAAATAAATGTTTTTGCTTAATTAATAAGAAAAATTCCAAGAAAAATCGTTTTTTTAAAAATCCCGGGATCAATCCCGGGATCCCGGGATTGAAAAATTATAATCCCGAAATCCCGGGATTGGAATTTTCCTCCGGGATTGAATGCCCTAGTTGTAGGGGACCCGGAGCTTCAGAACCCTATTGAAATTGGCTAGTATCGGGAAACGGCAAGTAATTCTTTTGAATTTTTTTAGGTTACAAATGCTATTTGCAGACCCCTTTTTAGTAGTTAGGTAATAACTTGAAAACAGAAAGACCAATGGAAAAATTGATTCATACGTGAAACCTTAAAATCTCAAATACTTTCTTTTTGCAATTCATTTACCTATATCTACAACGGAGGGAAAATGGATTTGTATGGGAAAAACTGTAAATTTCGATTTTTGACCCAAGGTTTTTACGGTTTTTAATTTTTTCCGGGGTCAAAATGGATCCAAATCAAAATCCCACATACTTCGTCGGAAAGAGCTCGTCGAAATACGAGATATCCATATTTTTTAGTTAATGATACGGTTACGAAGGGTGGTCTATTCTCGATCATCAGTCCAAAGGAGTGTAATATCTTCCTTAATACATGCTCTAAAAACATAAAATTTTTAGGGCATGACAATGATGATATTGCCGATCTTATAGGCCCCTGGTATACACCCTATTATAAGAACTTCTAGCGTTTAACATCACTGATGTGAACGTATGTGTCATCATTTATTGATATCGTTTAATCCGTTTTTTCGATTTTCTCTGGACGCATGCCATGCATTTAAAATAATAAATTAAAATATTTAAAATAAGGGTCTTTCTTCTTCCCTTGACCTCTCACATGCTCACTTGAAAAAAGATGTCATTTAATGCATATGAATAACACGTATAAATATTAATAATTTTAAGTACTTTCTTGTGGCTTGAACACACCTTTTACCATGACCCTAACAAGTCAAAAATGATAAAAAATTAAATTTAAATAAAAAGCGTAGGACTGAGTCAGAGTTAATATGCAAAAACCACTACCAAAGGATAGTGTTTTAAATTATTAAAATTTCGGCAACAAAAATATTCGAAATATTTGTTTTACGTCAATGCATTGTGTTTATCGTATTTTTTATTTACTGTTTCTAGCGGCTCATTAACGATCATTATTGTCGAGATGCAGGAACTATTATTATTATTAAAAATAATAGCGCTCGTGAAACTGTAAACTTATTGGATGGAAAAAAAATCAAAAGTATAAAATTACCATAGCGGGTACAACCTAAATTAGCCCCGAAAATAGCAATTGACGCAAGCACTAGTTTATTTTGAATTTTGTTTTCATTTTGCCATCGGACATCAGTATAAATGCATACCGTACCTCATTAGCTTGGTTATGTGACCTAGAATTATATCTTACACACAGTACTTCACTACTTTGATTGCATACCCGGCTATAATTACCACGAAATTGGGGTCAACGAAAAAAAAATCCAACGGAAAAGAGAGAAATTTTTTTATTGTAGCCTCTTGTAAGAACCTGTTATTACTATAATGGGTCTGTTCCAAAAATTTGGGGGGTATGTGCTATACAGTAAAACTCTTTGTAATATTTATCTTTGTATTGTAATACTTTAGATTTATATGTAAGACTATGTCCATGTAATTACAGTGAATACACAAACTTCTGAAGTCCGGACCTGGCCTGCATTCTACTTTTCAAGGTAAACTTGTACCTTTCGGGGGGGGGGGGGTTGCTTAGGTTGGGTTGGGCTGGGGGGGGGGGGGTGTGCGCAACGTTACCTCGTTACACAAAAGTATAGACCAAAAAAACAACGGACAAGTTCGCGTGTAACATTATTTTTTATTTTTTGTGGTTCTAAGAAATGTACACTATTTCATAATGAAAAGACATTTTTTGAAAACACCTTTTTATTTTATCGCAAAGAGAACTTTTTCGATAATATTCGAAAACTAGTTATGTTTTTAATTTTTTTTCGGAAACCAACTTTTCGGATTTTTTAAACCACTTTTCGACTACATTTTTTTAAGAAACCATGTTTTTAGAAAGTGCATTTTTTCGAACATTGTTTGGAAAAAGGCTTCGAATATTTATATTTAAAAGAAAATTGGAAGTAATTCATTACAGAGTAACATAGTAGACACAAAGAAACGTAAGCCTGACCGAACGCAAAACCCTTCGTTTAGGTTAGTTCAGGACCTTTTTGTCATTTTCTAAGCCAGTAGGGTTCATAATTTACATTTAGAAACACTATGTTTTCTAAAAAATATATGTTCGGAAAATGTATTTTTGAGAGGTTCTTTTGAAAAAAAAATATTTTCGAAAAATTTTGTAGATCCATTTCCGAAAAAGCATCTCTCAAAGAAGATATTTTTCAAAAAAAAAAGCTTAATTTAACATCAAAAAAGATTTGCATTTGTTGAAAAAAAATAGAACTCTTGATCATCTTAGCTTACACGCGACAGGACAAATTGTTTGAAATATGAAAGTGTAAATATTGTAGCATCTTTTTATTTATGCCTTTGGCTCATTTGGGGTTATATACGAGCACTTACGAAAGTTCAATTTTTCTAAAACCAATTTTTGAAATTTATTTTTAAGCACTTTTCAAAAATATATTTTTTCAGAGAACATATCTTTCGAAATTGAATTTTTTCGGATATTAATTTTTTCAAGCAACGGTCTTTTGAAAAAGTAACTTACCAAACCTAAGGACACCTGATCAAGCCCAAAAAAGTTTCGTTTAAGTTTGTTCAGGATCTTTTTTCGTCTTTTTTTTATTAAAACTTTCCAAGCTACTACTAGATGGCGCTCGCGCGTCTTTAGTACCATCTTTGGTCAAAGTAAACCACTGAATATGCGAGTTTGCTATGGGGAAAGCCTAACAAACCTAATCTATGGGGAAAGCTACCTAATAGGTTACGTCAGTCTGATGATCCCAACAAGGGTGAAAGCTTACTGTTCTACCAGGTCCGGGATTGTCCATTAGATCATAACTTACTTTTCGCCCGCTTTGTCAACGATTCTCCTTTCTGTATACTATTACGGACGTAAGAGTATCAATTTATTATCATTATAAGCAATAATCTTATATTACATTTAAAAAGTTGATATCAAAATATGGATTTATTATATATATATATATATATATATATATATATATATATATATATATATATATATATACAGTGACCGGCAAAAAGTTGGACACATATGGGAAAAATTTTTATTATTGGAATATTGAAAAAACTTTTTATGCCGATTGTCTCTGCATGATGGGTAACCTAAAAATTCATTTTGACATTTGTTACGTGATTACTCCTATGCCGGCAAAATTGAAAAAAATATATATTGTCATGGAAAACTGGTATTAGGTGACAAGATATTGAAAAAAGTTATTAGAAAAAAGTGTTTAGATTTTAATTTTATACTCCTTGGCAAAAATTTAAAAAAAAAATATTTTACATTTTTTGAAAAAAAATGTACAATATTAGTTTCATATTCCCATGAATTTAATAAAAATGTGTTAAATGATCGAAAACCAAGGTAATAACCTATTATCTCAATATTTTTGTTATTACTTAAAAGTTTTATTTGATAAAATTTAAAATTTTGCTTTTTTCCATGTACTTGGGTGTGGCCAGGCCCTGTATCTGGCAACCATATTTACCATTTATAGTTACTTCTGGAACAATATGCTTACGAAAGACCGTTTGCTCTAATTTTGAAGAAATTTTAACGTGTCTACCAAAATGGTTGCCAGATACAGGGCCTGGCCACACCCAAGTACATGGAAAAAAGCTAAAATTTAAATTTTATCAAATAAAACTTTTAAGTAATAACACAAATGTTGAGATAATAGGTTATTACCTTGGCTTTCGATCATTTAACACATTTTTATTAAATTCATGGGAATATGAAACTAATATTCTACATTTTTTTTTTCAAAAAATGTAAAATATTTTTTTTTTTAATTTTGGCTCCAGACTTTGCCAAGGAGTATAAAATTAAAATCTAAACACTTTTTTCTAATAACTTTTTTCAATATCTTGTCACCTAATACCAGTTTTCCATGACAATATATATTTTTTTCAATTTTGCCGGCAAACGAGTAATCACGTAACAAATGTCAAAATGAATTTTTAGGTTACCCATCATGCAGAGACAATCGGCATAAAAAGTTTTTTCAATATTCCAATAATAAAAATTTTTCCCATATGTGTCCAACTTTTTGCCGGTCACTGTATATATATATATATATATATATATATATATATATATATATATATATATATATATATATATATATATATATATATATATATATATATTATATAATATGGAAAATTATATATCCCATTTTAAAAATACATGGTTTCTCATTTTACCAAAAGATGCGGATAAAAAAAATTATCGATTAACAAAAAAATATCAAGTATCTTAATAAATTAATTAATCAACTTGTTATCAAACTGAAAACTTAACGGCTATAAGAAAATGTGTTATTTTCTTATAGCCGTTAAACCTTATCCCATTTTAGGCACATTTCCCCTACTTAAAAAGTTCTTGATCATCTGCCGTTTATGATGTCTTGCACAGTTTAAAAATTAATTAGTTAGTCTATTTTTAATCAAAAGAAACCTTGAAAACGACCTAATTTTTGAATGGAAATTTTGCTTAATAATTTGCGAACCTTACAAAATATCAGCAAATGCAAAAAACAAAAAAGTTTTTAAACAAAACGAAATAACAACTCTCAAGCTAAGTCAGTGGCGTCCCTATCAAATCAACTTATGATCGCTCAACTCAAAATATTATTTTGAAATCCAATTACGAATATTCTATACAATCTACACACTATCATTGATATTCAAAAACTTTTGTACCAAAAAATTATTTTTAAACCGAACATACAATAACCGACTAAGTTTATTAAACTCCAAAATAAAAATAGTTACCCCTTGTGACCTCCATTCTGATTAAAATGCATGCGTCAATGAAGAACTAAGAAAATAAGGCGTAATTAATTATCTGGTGTCATATTACAGCAATGGATTTTTTATGTCCTTATTATGTTACAATATTACAACAATAAAACATACATTGGTACTAAAATAACTTTAATGACTAAAATAGTATCTTTAGCTGTATAGACAGGTCAGTAGAATAATGTTACAACAGTAGTTGATCAAAATGTTTTTCTGAAATAAACATTGGCGGCAACGTATAAATAAACATCATGGAAATTACAATATACTATATAGAAATCAACGAGTACATTCGCCTTTTATTAATTAAATTTTGAAGAAACTGATAGAGGAAAAATAACCCGAACAAGATAATAACAAAATAAATCTGTTTGCAATAAAAACTCTTTACAATGGACCCACAAAAAGGATCAACATAACTACAGCCTTTTCTGCTTTCTGTCTCAGATCCCAGTTGTTGTCATTTAAGATTTTTATAAGGGGGGGGGGGGGGGGTAAAAAGGTGAGACTGGGAAAATGTCCAAAAATGTTAACTAACGTGTCATTTCGGGGTTAGTCAGGTCACAAAATCTAATTTTTTCTAACAGATTTTTAAAAAATTAACGGGAGAGGGGTGTAATAAAAAAGAAGCGACTAGGAATTTCTTCAAAAGTGTTAACTAACATGTCAATTTCGAGACTAGCGAGGTCACATGGTATTTTCAGGGGATTTGAGGGTTAATAAATTTAATTTTGGCTAACAGAATAAAATTGACGGCGGGGGTTAAAGATAAGCGACTGCCAATTTCTCCGAAAATGTTAACTAATGGATCATTTTCGGGGTTAGTGAGGTCTGAAAATCTAATATTATATGGACATTACTTTAAAGAGGGATAAGATGAAAAGGAAGGGAGAACAGGTGAACTAAAGAGAAAGAAATATCTTTTTTTGCAAAAAAATTAACCGACTTCACATAAGAAAAAGCACTAAAAAGTATGAAATAATATTTTTACGTATTTGTGACTGTGGTAAATGGTAAACTTAATAATGTTCAAAGTTAGGTAACTTTGTATACCGAAGTTCTAAACTTTGAAGTCGGAGCAATTTCACAGTATAAGGATCCGTAATTCATAAACAGTTAATAAGAAGTTCATATTTTAAAGTTCAGACTTCAAAGTTTAGAACTTCGGTGTACAAGTTACCTAACTTTGAACAAAATTAAGCTTACCATTAACCACAGTTAAAAAAACGTAAAAATATTACTTCATACTTTTTAGTGTTTTTTCTTTTGTGAAGTCAATTTTTTTGAAAAAAAAAATATAAATTACCAAAAAGCTAAATAATGATTTCATTTTATCTGAAGTTGGCGCATCGAGAAATATAGCTTTCAAAATATTAAAATTTAATATAAAATCCTTGCCCATAAACTTTAAATGGACAATGGTTGAGACACCCAGTACATTATCAAAGACTAAGGGATCGTATGTACAACACATAACATTAATTACATATTAATACTTGTAGCAGCTAAATGCAGTTAAATGTCGCATTTGAAATCATAGTATTAAATATGTTTTTCTTTAATGCAATAAAAATAAATTACTGTAATTACCAGTAAAAAATTATAGAGCCCTAAATGATTTGAAAATGTTGTAAGCCAAAACACAACCAATGCATTACATTTTAATACCTCGGCCCTGCGTCAAATTTAATTAAGTAAAAACACCTATTGACGCCAAGTGTAGAATGAATCCAAAGGTGAGTAAAGCAATATTTTTATCAACAATTTCCAATTAAAATCCAGCTATTTCTGTGAACCGATGATAAATAAGTAGGAAACAAGTTTATTTCTGTATTCTTGAATTACAAAATCTATAAAGTATATACATAAACACTGCTATATACATACATTTTTTAAGTAATTGAATGAATTAGGACTAAAATGATATTCGCCGTAAACAGCTGGTTGTAAATTACAGAGCTATATAGACAGTAAATAGATGCACAATATTTCCATTTAGTTAACTACTGTCTCTGCATATTTTAAATAACGAAATACTCGAGCAACGGCTGAAAACCGAGAAGAAAAATAGCAGAAACCAGTGTACACTTAACTAATTATTATTATTGTGAAAATTGGTTCCTGCAGCGCGCACAAGGCAGCAACAACTTTTTTATCTACCACCGGACCAACCGGCCATATGTTTCTAAAAAATTACTTGAAATACATTCGTTCAAGTTTTCTGGAGCACATCTGCAATTTTTTTTATTTTTGTAAAATCTAAAAACTATGCAAAATATTATCAAAATTTGCATAGAAAATTGACCGGGCGGATTTGGAGTCTTTTACACAAAGGATTTCAATGTAAATTTTATAAAAAAAAAAATTAGCATTCAAAAAGGTAACCATTAATATATCATACTCATTTGGCGTCTTCTTGTGCTTACTCGCCGGTCGTAGAAAGTAAACTTGTACAATTTTTTATTATACAATTTGTCCTGTAGCGTGTAAGCTAAAATGACCAACCCAAATTTCGACGCTCGCAAAGAACCTAGAAATATCTATTTTTAACAAAAATGAGTTAGGACAACATTCCTATAAAAAAAATTACGCTCTTTCGATTAAAACCGCAAGTTATACATTTTTTTGAAAAAATAACCCCTTTTATAAAAAAGCAATTTTGTCGTATTTTATCGGCATAAAAAATATTATCGTATAACTACAATTATTACTATTTCACTGAATAGCATTTAGGTTAAATAACACCATATTAGCAACTTTAAAAATAGTAAATATTAACACCTTATCTTTAGATACCATAGAAAACACATTAGGAGTATCAAATAGTTGCATATTTTTTATCTTCAGATACGATATTATTGACAGAAAATTGAAAATACTTACATTCTATCTTGCAAAAGTAGATTTTTGAAACCCTGGCCACATCACGAAAAGGTGAGTACACAACATCTAAAGAAGGTGGCCAAATTTCATATTTTCATTTTTAAAAACCGCTTTGATGTTACTAAAAAACCTTAAAAACTTTGAACGCGTTTCCTGAAAAATCTTAACTGCGAACGTCGACTTATTCTGTGCAACTCCCAATTCAAATGCGTTTCTCTCAAAAACGGTTGCTTCTAGCGACATTATTAAAGTACACCTTTTTTAAGTAAAAATTGTAGGGGAATGAAAATTGTCATTCAGAAATCGTGTACACTGAAGCACAAAAAAGTTCAGACGTTTCAAAATGTAATGTAATGCCGTATGTTTAACCCCCTACAAAATGAAGCAAATTTCAGAACGGGTTTGCTTTTCCCATGCCAAAAAAACCCCGTAGTATCTTTCAAAACATATCGATAAAAGAGTAAAAGAAAATTGTAACTTTAACACACATACACATATCTCTTATTATCAACTTTTGTACAAAGATAAGTTAGGTTTAATAGACCAAAATTGAGCCAGGGAAGCCACTGCTAAGGTAAGGCCCGTTCGTTACCAAGCACCCTGTATAATTAATTAATGCTCCACCTTTCCTGAAGAATTTTGTGGTGGTAACGCTGTTTAACACACCTATATATTAAAAAGATTCGTCATCAAAAAAAGAACTTAATGTGAATCCTCTTTTTACAACATTTAGTAATGACTGACCAATAGCAGTTGCCCGATTATGTCTAAATGACATCACTTGTAATAATAGCCAATAAACCATTGTTGTTTTTTTTTAAATTTTGATATAATAAAATTTTTATAGTTCCATAAAAATTTCAATATTTAATTGTGTTACCTTAATTTTCTTTAATATTAATTTACATATTACAGGACCTAATAGCTTGTAAATTAAGACACAGAAAGTGTCTCGAGCTTTTGCATTGTTCATAATTTTAACGGTTGTATAAAAAGACGTACAAACTCACGGGCCGTAAAATACTCGTAAATCCTGATGGAACGTTTCCAGAGAAAACATTGCTAGACTGCAGCCAATCGTGACTGTCCTACCTTGAGAACGGTTTCTCGGGGAACAGTCTCCAAGGGTGTCTCTAATCTTATAAATGCCACTTGCTTTAGACAAGTTTTAGTTGTAGATTGGAATGCAATATTAGTTTATTTACTGTTGTTTATGAGTGCCTATTATGCCTATTTAGGTTATCCTCAAAACTAAAACCAATTCCTAGCCTGTACATAAAAATAAAAATATATTTTAAATGCCATGTATTTTTTTCTATACACCTGTCCAACGAGAAATAAATTCCCAGACTTAAATTTTTGTCTACATCCCTGATCTTCATTTCGAATCTCTTCTTCGAGACAAAAGTCAAGTAGCGCATCACTATAATATTCTGTAGCCAGCAATTGTTATTTATTTGTTCTTTCGTTCAACACAACCGACTAGACGATTTATGCAGATTACATTCATTACAAGCTCAAAAAAGTTCATGGTGCATCTCGATTTACATTTTTGTCAATATATTTGCAATTCGTGGGCCATTATCTTTTGACAGCACATCTGCGTCACAAATTCAAGTGATTCACTGATAAAAATTTTAATTTCCACTCACCTCGAAGTGCTTTCTTCCAAAATATAACCAGCAGGACATGCTATATACACTTCAGTAACACTTGAAAACGTATAAAAAAACAGTTGCCTACCGACGCCATCTGTCTAATGACTCCAAAGGTTACCGACGGCACATCATTTTAGCAAAAAATTCCGGTTAAAATCGAACTGTTTCTAAGAATTATTACGAAAATTGCAAGCGCATAGTAAAATTTCGTATTCATTACAGAATAATTGAATGCGGCTCTCGTTTGACGCAAAAATAGAAAGTATACATACTGGTATTCATGGGTGCGAGAACGTGAGACACTGACTTTCATTGACGTCAATCGGCGTTAGCAGATTTACATGTGGAACCGAATTTCCATAATTTGTTATACGCGAATAAATAAATGAAAAATGGTCGAGGTTTGAACAAAGAAGCGCTTATGTTACACATCGCTGCCCCGCGATACTAGGAAATGGAATATTTTTTATCATTTTTAGATAATGGACTAATAATTAATACAACAGCAAAAATGTATATTTATATACATGCATATATCTGCACCCAAACAAAAAAAAATGGTAATTATAAACAGTTGTGCTACTTAACAAAAGATTCAAAAATGACGTTAACTCCAAGTTTGGTATTTTTTCACTCGAAAATGGTGGAAACAGAAATTAAGAATGTATGAAGTCTCGGGATTACTCTATTTACTTACTTTGCCGATACTTAAACTGATAATGAATTAATTATTTTACAGAAGACTTAAACGAATACACCTTATTTCAATTTAAATCTAATATTATTTTACAATTGTTACAAATTAACTGTGTACAATTTCTCTTTTACTCAATTTTAAGCTTTTCAGCAGAAACAGTAATGAAAAATATATTTAAATATGAAACCAAAATGTTTTTAATCTAAAAAATAAAATATAAAATAAAAAAAGCGTACCTTACACGGTGAATAATACTGACAATATGATATTATATTGACAAAAATATTGACCGTGTAAGGTGAATATATTGAGGGTTTGATGGATTAAACTGACGCGAATTCGAATTTCCGAATATCATGCATCAATATTAGCGAGTAGGGGGATACTGTCAGTATTACTGATGCGCTGTCAATATTGGATCAATCCTTAGTGTAACGTCAGCTGCTGTCAACAATGGAAGCAGCAAGCACGTTTTTTAACCAATCGCTTACGCTTTACTGTACGTTTTATGCCTAGACCTAAAATTATCGTAATACATGCTCTCTGTCGAGGATCCATTTTCAACAGGCACGGATAATAGTAGGTCATGTACTGAAGGAAATATTGACAATAATACTTATCGTGTAAGGTTGAAGAATATTGATACAGAGATTGAAGTGGATTGTTGAAATATTGTCAGTATTGATTGATATCAATACTATTGACCGTGTAAGGTACGCAGATTACTTTACTAGCTTATTTTGTTTTTTCTTGTGTCATTATAAATCAACAACAGGGATTTTTTTGCTACAGTAAGAGCCGTTTCACACACGACTGATGGTCAGTCCTGATTATTAGTCCTGATGAGACTGGCCATTATTTTAAATTGTCCCTTTCGTATGCAACGCGTACCATTAGTCCATCACCGATGAAAAACTTCGGGCATCGGTCGAGTCCGTGCGTCTCCGTATCGTCAGGAGTTGGTTGGAGTCATTGGTCAAACCTGGCGCTTTACGTGTATGCGTAGTGTTGTAAAATTTTGGGAAATATATTTTTTGGAAATATTTCCGGAAATACAGTGCATCCATGGATGCAGTTGGAAAGAGGAAAAAACTTTATTATCGATTTTACGAAAGAAATGTCATTCTTTATAAAAAGTTCTACTTGCCCAAAAAATGACTTTACCATTTAAAAATTTTAGATTTAATATACAGGGCGTTAATAAAATAAGAAAACATGAAAATGCTTCAAGAAAGAAGTACCATTATTTATGATTTTAGACAAAATTTTTATAAAACAGAAAATGCTTCAAGAAAGAAGTGCCATTATTTATTATTTTAGACAAAATTTTTATAAAACAAAGTTATTTATAACCTAAAACAAAGACTAAATCCAAAATTCGAAATACAAATTTTATGATTTAAATTTGGAATAATAATAGCGCTTATATGTAATCACATGGCATTTGACAAAAAATCAAGATATAGTCGATTTATTTAACGTCAATGTTACGTCAGCATCTTATTCAGACGATATTTTCAAAAATGTTCACCAAAGAAGCTATGTAGGATAAATTTAAATTTTAGAATTTTTATTTAACTTTTGTATTTAGTCTTTATTTTAGGTTATAAACAACTTTCTTCTATAAAAGTTTTGTATAAAATAATAAATAATGGTACTTCTCTCTTGCAGCACCTTCATGTTTTACTAATTTATTAACACCCTGTATATTTGATTTAACATTTTTAAATGGTAAACTAATTTTTTGGACAAGCAGAACCTTTTATAAAGAAAAATATATAAAGGTACAACACTTAGAGAGTTCATTTGGCCTCTAACATAAATTTAGCAATCTTTGCAAACGCGGCTGGTTTTTCTCTCCGGACACGTGTTTCGGCTACCTCATAGCCATCATCAGCGGAGCTGTATAACCAGAAAGAAATGAAAAGCCCTCATAGTTGAGACAGTTAAAAATGGCTTTTTTTGTAAAATCAATAATAAAGTTTTTTTCCTCTTTCCAACTCCATCCATGGACTGGTATATGGAAACATTGCAAATATAATAATAATAATAATAATAATAATAATAATAATAATAATAAATACATTTATTTGTGCCAAATAAAAATATCAAGTATAATAATATTTAAAAAAACTGTAATAGCTTAAGGAATTAAAAATGACGGAAACATACTAGTTGGCACAAATGGGTAGAGATTTTGATTAAAATTAATCATTCTTCCAATCCTACCCCACGTAAATATTAAAAAAAAATATTTAATGTATCTTTTAAAAATAAACATCAAAATCAAAATTTATAGCAAACCTAAACAAATAAACACAAATGCATACAAAAGTAGGAGAATATAGGAAAAAACAAAACAAATCAAAATAAATTGATGCAAAAATATCGAAAAACTGGTAATAACTTGTCCTTATCACACTGTCATCATTTTTTGTTAAACTTGTCTCTACTTAGCTCTTTCCAATTGGTATTATAGTCGCTGTTCTCGTGGCTATCAGATTTCTCACTTATTTCATCTATATCTTCATCTTCATCAGTTGTTCAAAATGACCACCATGAACTCCTTGGCAGTAATAATGCCGATTTTGAAACCCACTTCTTACAGTTTCGAGAATGGCAGGTGTTATTTCTTGGCAGAGTTCCACAGTCGACTTTATTACTGCTAAGAAGTTCATGGTGGTTATTTTGAACAACATTTAAAGTAATAAAAGAAATAAAGGTACCTAAATTTTTAATTTTTTTCACGATGTCTAATTTTTATAGGTTTGCCACTTAAAAATGAATTAAGATACGGACCTCGGGTTTAAGGTAAAATGTTTCTTTTTTGAAGACTTTTATTTATTTATTTATTTATTTATTTATTCATTGAACAAGTATCAACAGCACAGGTGCCAATTATAGATACAATTATAGGTACATTCCACTTAAACTATGCAGTATATAACCAGAAAAAAAGTCCAATAGAAAATCAACATTAAAACACAGATACACAGAAATACGCAATACAATAAAAACCCACTCAGACAAATACATGGTTACATAAATCATTAGTTAACTGTCTTTCAACCTATTTTCGATTAAAATTCTGAATTGGGTAAGACTAGTCGTATCCACATCAACATCAGACGCATACAGATTAAAATAGTAGCACATCTTGTAGATTGGGGAATTTTTGTACAGATTTGTTCGAGGATGAGTCAGATAAAAAACATTAGAGGCTCGCGAATTAATTCTATTGATGGCAAATGGCAGTTTACCAAGAATGTCAGGGCAGTCAATTTTACCCTTCAAAATCCTGAACAAAGTGCATAGTAATATTCTAATTCTTCTTTTTCTCAACGAAAGCCTCTCAAAGATACTTAACAGGTATTCATTGTCATACCCCTTCTGAGGATATATACCAAATTTCCTATAATACATGCACTTCGAAAACCTTCTTTGCACTCTCTCAACAAGTGATACCCACACATCATATTGGGGGGGGGGGGGGGGGCATATTACGCTACCATATTCCAATACTGGCAACACAAGGCTATCAAAAAGATGCCAGCTAACATCTATGCCGAAACTCTTGGTATTTCTTACAATAAAACCTGCTATTTTTTGTGCACTATCGATTTTAGATATTATATGGTTAGAAAAAGATAATGTTGGGTCAAAGATTACACCAAGATCCTTATGGTGATTCACACGCTGTAAATTGACCCCGTTTAGAGAATAGTCATAGCCAATAATATTGCGATTTAATGTGAAAGACATACACGCACATTTACCTACATTTAACTTAAAGCTGTTTGCCTTACACCAATCCGCCACAGTGGAAAAATCACTCTGTAAGGTCTCACAATCCTCAACAGAATTTACCTGGTAGAAGCATTTAAAATCATCCGCAAACAACAATCCCAGAGTATTACTTGCATTACCGGATATTCCATTTATAGCTGCCAAAAACAAAAGAGGACCCAAGTTGCATCCCTGCGGAACCCCCGACGTACTATTAAAAATAACTGACTTACAACCCTTAACCTCGACATACTGAGTCCTACAACTTAAGTAGGATTTAATCAGACTTTGAAGATACCCTGTAACCCCCAAATAAGACAAGGAACGCAATACCACACAATGCCTTATTCTGTCAAATGCCTTCTCCATATCAGTGTATATTACATCCACCTGAGATTTGTTGTTGATAGCATCATGAACATATTGACAGAAACAGGCTAGGTTAGTAAATGTGGACCTTTTAGGTAAAAAGCCATGCTGACATGACGAGAGGCAACCAGAGATTTCATCATATAGCCGTTCGAATATAATGACTTCAAAGATCTTTGAAACCGCGCTTACTATGCTTATAGGGCGATAGTTATTAATTTCATGTCTTGCTGCAGCCTTGTAAATTGGAATTATTTTACCAACTTTCCACTTCTCAGGATAGACCAAGGTCCTCAGTATCAAATTAAACAGATATTCCAACGGTTTAGACAAGTACTCGCTACCACCTTTCCAGATATAAGCCGGGATCCCATCAGGGCCAACCGCCCTATTTGCCTTAATTTTTTTTAATAGCCATTATTTCTTGGGCGGAAACCAACCTGTTGCAAAAGAATGACATAGGCTCAGTTGCTGTACAGTCCATATCCTCATCATTGACATAAACTGACTTAAAGAAATCTGCAAACCCATCAGCTATATTCTGTGAACCTGAATAAGTTCTGTCACCAGAAGACATTTCATCCAATATGTCAGGAGAATCTTTTAGCGTTCTCAGAAAGGACCAAAAGAGTTTAGGGTTCGATTTTAAGCTTAATTGGATATCCTGCTGATATTTAGAATGAGCAACCTTAATTTTATACTTAATGACGCTTCTAAGAGAAGAATACCTCTGTCTCCAGTAATGAGATTTAAGTTTCTTCGATTTAAGGAAACAATAATATTTTTGTTTAAGAAGTTTAATTATTTCTTTATTGAACCAGACCGGGTATTTTTTATCTATTTGAGTAGACTTTGACACACATTTCTCAAACAGAATGACAAGATTATCATAAAAATATTCCAATGCCGAATTGACGTCAGTAAAGCCTTCCATATGGCTCCAGTCTTGATCCTTGAAAAGTCTGTACATTAGCAAGAAATCAGCTTTTTTAAAATTTAGTTTGGTTGTTGATACAAATTTGCAGTGTTCCACACGTTCTTTAGTTTTCAGGCTGAAGCTCAGACACGGATGGTGTTTGTCAATCGGAACCAAGGCATCATCCGTTTCGTCGACTTGTACATCATCAATGGAAGAAACCACGAGATCAAGAATAACAGTGTTATCATTTCTAATTCGATTTGACTGGACTAGATTATTAAATGACATGAAAGATTTAAGAGTATTCAAAGCATCATTACAGGAAAGATGATTCACATAACTAGGAATATTGAAGTCACCCATTATGACGTATTTAAAAGAGACGATTAAAAAGAGATACCACACGGCATAGGGTTGCATTTAAAATTTTTGACCTGAACTCCCCAGCGTCACTCCTTAAGGGGGTTTAAAAAGTTTAATTATATAAAAAAGTAGATTTATTACCCACTAAGATACACCTAAAATTTGGTGTATATATCTTTACTAACAGAAAAGACATTTTTGCCCAAACTAAGACTTTTCGGATACCCTGTATACTGGCTGTTACATATTTTAGGCTGCTCCCACTATGTAATGTTTGTTTTAATTTAAAGTACCCCTAAGTGAATATATTTATGATCTGTTTACTACCCATTTTGCCCATTTCCAATGTTTCCAATATTTCCGTTATCCCTTCGAAAATTTCCAAAAGTTACATTTCCATGGAAATATTTTCATTTACAACACTATGCATGCGTTTTGTCAGTTGCGATTTTGATGCGTTGTTGTTTTATGGCTTAGGATATTTTTTCCGTTCTTCACGATTCGTTCAATGCGGTAAATCACGCACATTTTGGACGGTTTGACACCGAAATTTTAATTAGTGCCATTTGAACAAGGATGAGTAATATGGGATACATCATCAGAGGAATACAAAACTCGTGACCTAAAAGATCCAGTTTCGGCGGAGGTTGCTGATATACTTAGATATACAAGATACTTAAAAAATTTGCTTGGGCCATCTCTTAACTTTGAATATAGGGTGACAAATAATGCACCTTTTATGGGCCGTGCTAGACATAACGGATGTACTCAAATATGCCTGCACTTTTCCTTTCTTCGCTATAATAATCTTTTTCTACAACCGAGCGAAAAGTACAAATTTGCGCTTTCAAAAGAAAGCGCAAAGTTGGACATTTTCGAGGAAGAAGCGTTTGTTTTACTTTGTCGCTCGCCGAGCGACAAAGTTACTTTGTCGCTCGCTTAGTTACCATGGACACCTTAATAATAATAAAGAAACGTCCAGCGTATCTGCGACTTTTGACACAAAATATAAACTGTCAAATTTGATATCAATAATTATTAATTACATTACAAAATATTTTTATAAAAATACCGGTTGTAGAAAAAATCATGTGTGTAATTCGAGCGCAAAGTGACATTGCCGCTCTCGCGAGATAGCCGCGCTCCGCTACGCGTCGCGCGTCTAACTTCTCGCTCAGAGCGGCAATATATCACTTTGCGCTCTTAATACACAAATAGCTGTTTCACGCACAACGCGACAATAACGAGGTCTCTGTGCTTTGCAAATACATTTTTAAAACTGATGAATCGCATCCATGTGGAAACAAAATCGACTGATGATCAGTCATTTTTTTTTCGACCGATCATCAGTCGTGTGTGAAACGGTTCTAAAACTTACTGATATTGCTGCGAATGTGACTTTTAAAGTTAGTGGTCTAACAAATTTAAAATAGCAGTAAAATTTTTAGAAAATAACATGCAAGACCGAATTAGGTATTATTAACTGCTTATAGTTACGAACATTCCATAAAAAATCCCAAATACCTAAGATGGCTATGAATTTGTTAAAGGAAGACAACTGGTGAATAGCAGGCCACGGAGGTGACAAAACGGCTAATTTCAGTCCTTTTAATAAATATCTAATATTAAATCTACTGGTTTCAGGACCATGTAACGATAAGGACTATATTATTTACGTTGTGATTTTTTTTTAAATAATGTGAAATGATATCCTTTTTTTAAATATAAACCTATTTATTTTTTACCCTCATAAAATTGTTTATTCAACTTCGTGTCTAATGGTGAACTACATGTCAATTAATTTGTTTAAAACAGAAGACAAAATAAAAAAATATTATACCGGTATCCCGTAATTGAGTTTTTAAAATCGTCACATCGAACGGATAAGCCATAAAAATTACGCCTGTCAAATACTTGTGACATAAAATTTACCTTTTTACTTGTATTTTTAAAGCATTGAAAACGATCTAGTCATAGCAAATACCAAGTTTAAATTTAATATAAGAATATATATAAATATACAAGAGTAGTAGAAAACAGAAATGAAAAGTCCATCCATAATAGATTTCTTCTTGATTAATAGGCACAAGTGAAAAAAGTAAACGATGTAAAGTTACAAGATCAGCTGAGAATGATAGCGATCACTACCTGGTAATAATAAAACTAAAAAGAAATGAAAAACGAAAAGTAGACAAAAGAAGAAACAGAGTAAATGAGAAGATAAGGAGTTATAAATTAAAAGAAATAATAATTTGACACAAATATAAAGAAATATTGGATAAAAAGCTTAACGAAAAAAAAAACAAAAGAACTAGAAGAAAAATGGGAATACTTCAAAAACAGTGTTCTTGAAGCTGCTAAAGAAACTTGCGGACTAACGAAAATAAGAAAAAGACGGAATGGTGGGCCGAAGACAAAGAAAATTATAAAAGATAAAAAAGACAAATGGAAAAAATACTTGACTACAAAAACTAATGAAAACTACAAAATATACAGAGAAAAACGAAAAGTAAAAGAAAAAAGTAAAAACGCAAAAGGGGAAAAATTTGGTCATAAGATGACAGAAAATTATAGAGAAAACCAAAAATTGTTATATGAGGCATTAAAACAAATGAGATAGAAGGAATATAATATGATGAATATAAAGGACCAGGAAGGAAGTATAATAACGGAAGAGGATACGATAATCGAGAGATAGAGATTTACATATTATACTGAAACAGATGGTGAAGAATTAATAACAGAAATAAATGAGACACATAAACTAAAAGAAATAGAAGGAAAAGAAGAAAAAGGAGCGATAAAAATGTCGAAGGAAGGAAAAGCACCAGGCTATAACACCGGAGATGATAAAATATATGGGGAAAGAAAGTTTAAAACAGCTAACAGAATTGATAAATGACATACGCAGCTTTTTTAATTTTGCCGCATTTTGCAAAAGCCAGTTATTGTCATAACAGTACCCGTATTGTGATAAATCATTTACTGGACTAGTAACTAATATTACTTACATGCTAGGCAGGAGACTGTCATGAAGCCAAATTCACAGGATAGTTGGTTATAAACTTACCTAAAACAAAAAAGAACCCACTGTATATTTACCACAATAATAATAAGTAATTACTTGATTAATTAAGTTTCTTTTAAGTAAAGCCCAACCTTGATAAATCAGTATTTGATTTCCATAAATTGAAATTAAAATAATACAACTTTTAACATAACAAACACTATTTAAATTTTATAGATATAGTCGGTAAAAAGTTAGAATTTTGAAAAACAGTTACATATTTTGTCTAATCGGTGTAAGTCCAAAATGAAAGCATATTATGTTTTCATTTTCAATTAATTAAATAAATAATATAACCTGTCTATATTTCTAACATACATTTCTACATAACATTTCTGGGATAAAAAAATCTTTTTAGTGAATAATATTTTACAATTAACACAAACCGGTCCTGTAGCATAAGAACCGATGCATGGACGGATAGTCGAGTTAACAATACGTTACCTAACAGAAAGGTAGGCGTGAATTTTTCACGACCTTACAAAAATAATATTTTTAAATAGTATTAGTAATAATACTAATAATACATTTTAATTATGAATTAAGAACAAGAAGGAGAAGAAATAGGATAAATAAGGGTAAGGCAAAATAGCATGAAATAACCAGTAGGTACTGAGATAAACAAGATAAGGTACCTACCCACAGATCTACAGATATAAGAGAAAAAACTGAAATATTTAAAATGTATTTAGATACGCTGTATTAATGCGACGATTTTTTGACAAAAGCTTTGGCAAATTTAGAATATGACGAAGAGGGGAATGGAGATAATATCCTTAGGAACGAATTTGATTAGGTAAGCGCTAAATACTTCAGGACATATATGGCTGGAACTTGAAAAAAAAGTTATAAAGCTGGGACTAGTGGCATTTGATAGCATTGGGGGCCCCATTTAACAGACTAAAAGTGCCTAAAAGTAAATATGCCCGCTTGTCTGAACACAGAAATTTCTGGTCGGCAAACTTGAATTTTAGAACTTTAAAAAAAGCCTAATATCTCGGAAACTATTAGAAAGAGGCAAAAAATAAAGAACTCATTTTTAAAGACAATAAAAAATGCTTTTTAATGATACCTATTTTTATTAACCTATCTGTATCACCAACGAAGTTATATGACTTTGAAATGTAGGAACAAATCAAATAATGTCTCTATTACTAATTACCATACATGACATACAAATACATATATTAACATTAGAATATTATATATAACATTATATATAACATTAGAAGATTATGGACGTATGATGAGTATCATATTTATTTGCCCATGCCTAATAAAGCGGAAAAATATTTCAAAACGATATCATTATGTCTTCATCTTCCAGCTCGATATTTTGACATGCATTTATTTCAGTTGAGTGCGCGCCAAACCCTGCCCACCCTTATCGCCGCCACTGTGACCATAGAATTTTTTTTGTACGCTCAAGCATGAAGTAAATTAATTAAAAATATTTTAAAAAATATATAAATAATTATATAGTTGTTTAAGTAGATGAAATAGTTGCTGGGTTTTATCGTTGAATGAAAACTGCTGTCATTAGAAGTTTGTCATAGATTTTTAGTTTCATTTAAACTTTTTTGTAAGATATGAATCAAGACAGTGACGATTCTGATTTGAAAAATGCTTGGAATGTAGGATGTTCCGCGATTATTTCCAAGTTATGAAGACGATTAACCAGGAATGGTGACCCATATAAATTCCGAAACGATAGGATCAAAGAAGAAAAGGGTGCTAATATCTATAAAAACAGACGAGAATGGATAGATTAGGATAAAAAAAATGTTAGATGATCAACTAAGATGGAATAGAAAAATGTGGTGGCAATATTCGCCCAAGTTTTTCTTTTATTAAAACCTAAACATGTACCTACTTAATAGTAATAAGTAATAAGAAAGAAAGATTACAACGCTGAGTCGCACCAAAAATTTAATAAAGAATTATATAAACTAATTGGACACTAAACTTGACAGTGACATGACTTACGTTAAATTTATCTGATTAAAAGTTTTGAGCAACACGTTGTAAGGATGAGAAAATCAACTTTTATTGCTCTTGTGGACTACACTGGAAAATATATAGTGAAGTGTTTTATATTTAGGTGTTTAATTTAAGGATCAATTTATACAATTTCTATAGACCACACGGCAGTAATTAGGATAACTCAGAGCAGATCTGAAACCGAAAAATTATTTTGCACTATTACATCGCACTGGAAGTATTAAAAAATGTATAGTTGGGACGATTTATAATCGAACATGATAGCTGACACTATATGATTTACTTGCACCTCGATCCAGTGTTGGATAAGCAAGAAAGAAATATAAAATATCATCTGCCATTTGTAGATTTTCTACTTTTTCTTGCTGTATCAATTATAAAAATCAAATTTAAATAATGAAAAAATTAAATGCAGAACCTAAGAAATATCCAGCTATTTTGGTTTTAAACCTTGAATAACATGATCACAACATTTCTGGCTCAGCTTTACGAATCTGTTGTCCTACGAAAAACTGATATTGAAACTTCAGAAATTTGTTATGCTGCCAGAATATTCCGCAACGATTTTTATTACTTTACTAATCTATAAACTATTTTCATTAAAATTCACATATTTCACAGAAATGTAACAATAAATCATTGTTCCGCTCTACTTATGGAACATTTTATGTTGCATTGAACAATTACAGGATTTCGGCACTGTAGGTTGTTTTATGTCATGTTTTACGTACAACGGAATGGTTAATGCATTCTTTTCATAATGAAATGCGTATAATATCATGTAAAAGCAATAAAAAAATCAGTTGCAATAAGAAAATTTGCAATTTTTATAAAATTAATGAATTGTTTTTCTTTCAATTATTGAAAGGGAAAATATAATTAATTTGATCTACAGTACAAAAAGCTTGTTCAATTTTTTATAAGCTCAAATTTTCAGCTTCAGAACACTGCGTTTTAGCATAAACATATTTTTAATACGCTGTAGCATTGATAACCCATTACCCATTGCTTATAGGTGAGCGCACTTGTTAGAAGTTCCCATCGACATGTTTCAGGTGCACATTACAAAATGCTCACCTGATGAGGAACGTCATTTAAAGTTTAACATTTAGGAAGTCACTCCGCTGCCGGCGCCGGTTCCCAAAATATTGATGCATGGATACCGGCGCCGGCACCCGAGTATAAAATTTCTCGAGTGCCGGCAGTTCTAACCTAAAATAAAAATAGTTACGCCTTTTAAATGATATGTAACCATTGTGTTGTTTTAATTTAGCGTAAAAACTATAAAACATGAAAATAGGTGATAGGTGATTAATTTTCTATATGAAAATTTCAATTGCGTTTTGATGGACTAAAAGAAAGCCACAAAAAATTAGTTTTGGTTGCGTAATAGCAGAACAATTGACAATCAAAGACAACAAAATCCTAATATTGTGGTGGATATTAGTCCGGCTCTGAAATACTATTTCTGCGGTTAACCTGTAAGGTGGAAGACCATTGAAGACAAAAAATGAAAAGTCAACAAGGAAGTATTCCACGTATAAGCAAGGCTGCCAGGCTAGCATTTTCTTAAAAGTAAGTGATCATAAACAATTTCTATGCATCATGGAGCCTGAACAAAATCACGATCATACTCATCCAAAGCTTATTTCAATTTTCTAGCAAAACAAAGACTAAATTTGCCAGAAAATGTCAAACTTTACTACTCAAGAAGCCTTGAAGGCTGCGGCAAATAAAAAAATCATTTTAGATAACTTAATTAGAGAAACAGTTTGTAAAATGACATTGAAGGACCTCACTAATCTTGGAAATCGTAGCAAGATTGAGGCAAAGAACTTTGAAGAATGCATGCATATTTTAAGAAATTTATACCATTGCATTGTATTGATATTGAGATTTTAGTTGATTAAAATGGACTTTCCAAGAGTTTATTTTTCCAAGATGACGGAAACAAAAAATAAATGGAATGTTTTCCAAAGATTATTTTTGTTGATGGTACTATCCTTTATAGTCTCTGATGGTACTTGTTGCCTGGTAAATCTAAGGTTTGCGACTTACATAATAATGGTAGAAGATGGAAGCCGCCTGAGTGAGATTGTAGCTATTTGCTTGTTGGCGAAGGAGGATGAAGATTATTATATTATTCGCAGAATAATAATTGTTATATTTTTGAAGCAAGATTTAAGTTTCGTTAAAGTTTACACTATGATAAATAACTGTTTTTTGATTGAATTAAGGTATTTTGACATTCATTTTCTAATGTTGCCGGCACCCAGCTCGGCTGCCGGCGCCGGCATCCATGTTGGCTGCCGGCGCCGGCAGCGGAGTCACTTCCTAACATTTAATACATAAACGTTGCCTTTGTTTTACTGTCGTATTGACTAAATGTTATTCTTAACTTGTTAAAACACACAAAATAATACCCCATGTAATTGATCGTTTTATCAATCGTAAAAAATCGTAAAGTTATTTTTTTGGTTTTTAAATCAAAAAATGAAAATACAGCCAAGTATCTTGGGATGACTTTGGATGTTAAACTGCGTTGGAAAGAACATGTAAAGGAGAAAAATGTGTGTAAATGTTATTAGCATGAAATATAGACTGCACTCTTGGCTTATGCGGAGAAATTCTCAGCTGTCAATACATAACAAAATCCTCATCTATAACCAAATTATCAAACCCGTCTGGCTTTACAGCATCCAGCTTTGGGGTTGCACCAAGGACAATTTTATTAAGGTTATTCAGACTTTCCAAAACAAGGTGCCGCGTAACATGGTAAATGAGCTTTGGTACGTACGAAGCAAACCCGATGGATATCCCCATCGGGATCTTGATATTCCTCACGTCAAAGAAGAAATCAAGAGGTTCGCTGGCAAGCATGAAGCCAGATTACATCATTTACATCAGTATGTCAACGTGGACGCCATCTATCTACTGAACAACCAGAACTTGCTACGAAGGTTGAAGAGAACAAAGAGAACCAAGCCTTATGAACTACAGTCTATTTGTTTGGACGATAGACCGAATATAAACAGATGCACGCTGCCTACAAGTGATCGGTTCAAACGGTGACATTGAACAGGGCCGCATTGAGAATGAGAAGGAAAACTTTAAACTGCAAAACTGTTTATAATTAAATAAAAACTTAAATAATTGCCAACCTTGACAACCGAACAAACAAAAAGCGATTAAAAATCAACGCAAAAAATTAAAACTACAAAACAAGTCAAAACTCGAAAGAAAGTCGAATAGCCTTTTTCACTAGACAGCCTAATTACAATCCTGCGAAATACCGCCGATAGCTTTCTGACACGCCTCTTTCAATTTAATGTCCGGTCGGCCAATACGAATAGGAAGCTGGTGGAGGCTCGACGAGATCGTCAGACTATGACGTGTAGGGTTAATATTTACATCGGTCTATCGTCCAAACAAATAGACTTTAAGTAGTATAGTGTGTAGTGCGTGTGCGTGTGTATTAAAAGTAGAGTGAAAGTGCGATTAGTAATTTACCCGTTGGAAGTAAGCTTAGGACATCATTCATAATCAGTATTAAGATTTAATATGTACCAGAGAAAAATTAATGGTTGATTAAGATTGATTTTAATATCGTTGACTGATACTTACGCCTCTTAAATAGTTTAAATGCGTATAGTCTGCAATTAAAAACATTTTTTGTGACAAAATAGAGAAAAACACACAATCCATAAATCACAAAACTGGTAAAATAAACATATGTGTTAAAATTTTCGCCCTAATTTATATTTTAATTGAATCTCCAATTATTGATTTTTACATCAAATGGTACATTTCAATACATGGAAGGTTTACTCAGTATTAATAGCAGAATTTCGATCAGTTTTTAATATAAAATGATTAAAATACGACTCCGACTAATAGAAAATGGCTGTATATTGTTTGAATGGTTCTTTCAGACTTGTACAGGGATATCCATATAAAAGTGAACAGGCATTATAACTTTTTTATTTTTAAAGATGGGGAAAATGTTAAATATGAAAGTTTTGGGGATTTTTATGGATCATGGGATATATCTTATCAGCAAAACAATTAATTGAGCATCGAATATTTTAAAACATCGATTTTCTCGCATATTTTAAATTGTACGGTATGATTTTTATCATATTTTTGTATTCTAGAAGTTCTAGACATATTTTGTATAATATACCCTATGCGGTTTTTCAATCGTTTTTGAAATATTTCAAATTAAAAATTATTTCGCACAAATATACTTTAAACGTAACTATCCAGGTTACGAACGAAATACCTGTTTAAATTTTCTTCGTAGGTAAGTCCAAGTTAATGTCAAGGTTGACAATAATACTTTAGTCATGTGAATTTATAATTTAATTTTTATGCAAAATGAGTTACTCTATTAAACAATAAATGTTCATTTTTATTAGTTATTAATATTTGAAAGCAATAACCAGTGATTATAAACAACAACATATGAATTATAACATAAACAGATAAATGTTAACATCGGCGAATAAATATCAAAAGAAATTTTCAACGTGTCCGCCATTTAATTCTTCGCACTTTTCATACATTCTTCTCTGCCTCTAAAGTGTGTTTATAATACTTTCAGCATCATTTTTTTTTTCAGATTTCTTAATTCATTTCTCGCCTTCTTTTGAATTTCTTCAATATTTTCATTATGAAAATTGCTGAATATGACATTTTTCAAATGACCCCAAAGAAATGTATCTAAAGGTATGAGGGCTGAGCTATTTGCAGGCCAATGTAACGTTCCATATCTACCGATCCATTCGTTATACTCATTTAAAAAATTGCGAACCTCAATTATATTTTGGGGAGGTGCTCTGTCCTGTTGCCATATAATAGGTACGTCGGCGTTCTTCAAGTAGCAATTCGTCGAGAATATCTTGAATTTCATTTTCTAACAAATTAAGATAGCGCTGGCCAGTTAATCCTCTGCAAAAAAACAGTGGTCCTAGAATTTTATTTTGTAATATCCCACACCAAACATTGATTGAATTACGCCCCTGAAAAGCAATATCTTCGACGGTAAAGAGATTTTCACCCGACCAAACATGAACATTTCGTCTATTAAACATTTCCGCACTTGAGAAAGTTGCTTCGTCTATCCAAACGAAAGTATGAAATAAATTAGGATGTTGCCGCATTCTTTCGTTAATATTTGTGACAAAAGTATATCTCCTTTATTTTTGATCGGCACTAAGCTTTTGAACTGGCATAATTTTATATGGTCTATACTTAAAATACTTTAACGTTCTTTGAACTGTTCCATAAGTCAACATTTTATCTCTTCTTCCATATCTGAGATACCGCACATAATCGGGAATTAATTTTTTTTGGATTCCCTTGAAAATTCCCTTGAAATCGCTAGGTCGTTGTCTTCATTTCTTTCTCTTCTTCTTTTTCTATTGCCCAGAATTCCTCTTTCTTCTAGTCTTTTAATTGTTTTTATTATGGTATTTAAAGATGGAGTTCTTTGTCGCTATTCAATACTTTCTTCATATTGTCTTTGAGCTGCTCTAACATTTTTGCTATTTTTTAAATTTAGTTTTAACCGCTTGCATCTCTGGAATAATATGATAGAATATCTCATTTTGCATAAAAATAAAATTAAAAAATCCATCGGCGTAAGCTCAGGAGATCTGGGTGGCCATTCTATTTCACCCCTTCTGTCAATCTACCAATTCGGAGAAGTAGTATTTAAAAATATCTTTATGTTTATGCCAAAATGTGCAGGTCTTGCTGAAACGAAGTCGACTGAATATTGGGACCTTTTCTCATGGATTTATTATAATAAGGATTCGATATCTGTATACTGTGAGCGTATCGAACGTGAAGCCTTATATTTTGTTGTTTGTTATTCTCTTGGGGGAGCAGTTTACGAACTACGAACATAGACAAGACTACGAATTACTACGTAATTGAATCAAGAATGGTAGTAGAAAGAGATAAAATAGCATTGGAGTGTTGGAGCTCAGAAGTGTTGCTGTCTGTTATGGTTGTTTAGGAACACGGCTGAACCTCGGTCTGAATACTCGGTTACACGTACGTCTTTGTCTAATGAACTAGAAAAGAAAAAGTGCGACGTATAGATTTATATAGATTTATAAATGACTCGGAGCGACTTTAAATAAACACCTTTAGAAATAACATAACCTATAAATAATAAAACCTTTTTAACTTAAATTTATTATTATTTAGCAGAAAAATAAAATATTTTAGGGCTTTTATTACTTTTAGTAAATCTTGTGATGCTTCTAACGTATTTTTTGTACAAAAATACAAGGTAAAATAAGATGTGGCCAATGTTTACAAATTGTGTTTACAGTGTCGTTTAGAATGGTTTGTTTTGGCTTCAAAGAATGTGAACTCATCCCGTATCCAGTCCTAATAAATCCATGCCTTTTCTACTATAACTTTGGGTAATATTTGGTTTTCTAATATCAGCAAATATTGCTCTTAATTTAAACTTCCATCGATTAAAAACGGACCTATTATTTGGTTGACACCTGCCCAAACGCTGAGTTTCTCACGGTATTGAGTATATACTTCGCCCATCCAATGAGGATTCTGATCAGCCTAATATCGACAATTATGTCGATTAACTGTGCGGTTGAGTATAAAGGTCAATTCGTCATAAAAAATTATGTTATTAAAGAAATTACGATTTCCTTCCCATTTTTGCATCATGATTGCGGAAAATTCCATCAGGCGATCATAATCATCTTCAAAGAGTTCTTGGACCAATGTAATTTTACAGTGCTTAAAACCGTTATCATTAAGACTATTTTTGAGATACGACACCGACATTTGACTGGGTGCCTAAAGATAAATTTGGATCTTCTACAAAATCCTGCAATACATCTAAACTTTTATCTTCATCGATAGCCCTTTTCGGCCTTTCTGAGCGTTGATGATCTCTGCAAGTTCCCGTTTGATGAAATCTCTGAATTGTCCTGATCACTGTAGATTTCGAAATAGGAGGGCGGTCTGGAAATGTATCATTAAAAAAATTTCGCGGTTTAATATAAAATCGTTCGCGATCTGCGAATCCTCTAATCGTAAGCAGCGTAATCCGCTCTTCAAAAAATACTCTCACAAGAATGTTGCAAAGGTAAACGGTAAAATAATTAGGAAGTAATAATACCTCAAGTTATAATTTGGTGTGTTAATAAAAATGACGAAATATCTTTTAAATTGATGGATTTAGGTAAAAAATATATTATGTAAGAAGGTTCGCGTAGAATTAGAAAATTAATCAAAAACTAATAATAATCTAAAAAAAAAGGTGCATTGCTCTGTACTGACTTTGTGAAGCACCCTTTATACTTAAAACTATAGCTATTTTTTTTTAATATAGACCAAAAGAGAACTATAAATTTTGATCGAAACATTTTTTGATCAGAGGCGAAGTTTTCGAAATATTGGTGGGGGCTGGGAGTTTTTGAAAAAATTGTCAAAAAGGTCATTGAAGAAGCAGGCGCCTCTAGAAATGCCTGGCCCTCCGCAGGGGGCGTGGGGGCTCTGAATCGAATATATCAGTATCAGTTTGATTTTAGAAAAAAGTTAATTACATATTGACAAATGAACTACTTAGAACTTGAACTTATAGGAATACCCATCTCTGAAATAATAATAGTAGTCATCAAATAATTACCAAGTGCAATTTTTTTAGTCGTAGATCAAATATATCATTAATTACTCGGGATGACCAAGTACCAGTTTTCTTATAATTATTAATTAGTCATAATTTCATAAAGCGGTCATACGTTGGTAATTTTACTAACGTTACTAGTGGTTTTTAGGGACAAAAATTCCCAGTAACGTGTCTATGTTATTTGGGTTAACGATTATTATTAATTTCCTTTATTTTTTTTTCCTAAAAAGTGTATGTATCATTGATGCTGTTGCTTTTTTCTCCTTCTTTAATTTCTATTGATCTTTGCGCAGGTAAATTCGTTGATAATAAATTGGTACAATAGTGAAAAGGTCACAAGAAGCTTATAATCATTATTTGTCACCATCTGAGTGACTGCCGTCGGTATTTGTAATAAGGCGAGTTTTTAAATTATTGATGGAATACATTAATTAATTTATTTGCATTATGTCATTGACGTCATGGGTTAAGTCCATGGATTTCAGATGAGTAAGGTTTTAAGAACGGACAGATGTTACATAAAATATTACTTTCTAAAAGTGGATTATTTGCACTTTTTTCAGTTATAAATTATACTTAAAATTGAAAAATTTACCATTCAGATTCACAAAAATGGTTTAAGATTTAGTACTGTTTTAAATTAGGATCTTCTAGTTGATCAGTTAGGTGTTGACAGGTCTTTATCCTATCATTGGGAATAAGTCAGCATTAAAAACTTATGAGTTATTATAATCTTCCAGCAATTTGCTTGGTTTCCAAATGATTTTCATTTTGGTACGTGTTGCTAAAATCAATTTAGTTCTATTATTATTGTAAAAAGTACGTTCTAAAATTGCTCTTTTCTCTACGAATTTGCAAAAAAAACTGAAACAAATTCATAGTATTTAATTGTCTTATTCAAAGACTTGTCGGTTTAAAACTTTTGGTTGTCAAATTAGTGATGTAAAAAACAGTTTTTTATCATGTGAAATAACATGAAAAAACATGTATTTTTAATGAAAAAAAACATTCTATGTTTTTTTTTCAAGAAGTCATCAATCATCATGTAAAAACGCGCCAGATAGCGATGCAGGGCACCTATTTGGGACTCAAATTAAGGAAGATAGCTGCAATCGACTGATTTTTAACGGGAGACGCGAAGGGCATACTAGACGACAAAATTGACGACGATGCTAAATAACACGATAATAAAGACAAAGACGAAACGAAAATATTCCCCGTTATAGCAGTCAGCAAATCGCCTGAAGAGGACGCCACGTTCTTAATTTGAGTCGCCAATCCTGTTAGCCGACTCGCGATTGGAGATCCTTCAGAGTGCTTTGTACAATCATAAGGTTTGTTCTTTTGTGCTGCACCACACTACACTAACCTGTACATTTTTTATATGTGGAAGAAGCCCATAAACAAAAAGTCGGTGCAGTCAGATTAGTGCAGTTTCGTGCAACACAAAAGAACAGACCGCTAGTGTGCAAAGCCAACAGGTGATCTGCTTTAAGTTTTTTTTTATTACTGTTAATAATATATGGTATTTACAAACGAATCAGGAAGTTTTTAGACAGTACGTAATTCGTTTTCTATTTTTCTTTAAATTTAGATTTTTTTTTGACTTCAGTAGGATAGGAAATACTATACTACATGATAATTTTTTCAAACTAGTTTGTTGGGATCGCCCAAAATTTAAAAAAAATCATTATTAGTTATTGTTTCTATTTTCAGTCATATTATTACTATTAATAAACTTAGGCATTTTAGCTGTTCTTGTGTTCCTGTTCATAAAGAGGTGGTTTTAGTTAGTTTTTTTTAAATATATGTTTACTAATTGACAAATATTGACGTATTTATTGCATATTATTTATTTTATCGTTAAAAATGTAATCACATATGGATTTTTAATTATTTTCAACGTAGTATTTTCATGTGCCAACCTCGCATGACGATTGACGAGATGCGCGCCATGAAAAAGATGGTTTACGCTTCTCATATCCACCACACATAAAAAACTGCTATGCTATTTTCAATAACAGTATTATTTTTGACCACTATCACATAAGTTATATTAAAGTTAATATTGTCTCAACTAAACATTATTAAATAATCTAAAAAGATATTACTTTAAATATAGACTTATTAGAGTTCAAAACTATTCCTACTTCTCTGAAAACTATATTACCTTTTTTTCGATGACCAAAATACTATTGGAAAGCAATAAATTTCTATTATTTCTCAAAGTGTAGAATTGTTAGAACTAAAAAGTTAAACTATTTGATGAGAATGTTTAAATATAATTGGGCGCAAAATGCTATTTGTAGTTGGTGTAATTCAAATTATAATATATTTTATTAAACGAATAAGAACTACAGTTTAAATAAAAAACCTAAAAATTAAGTGAATAATCCTTATATCGTTTTAATTAAAATAAACACTCCTTTAAAACATAAGGTATTCGAGAAATAATAAAAAATATTAATTCAATGGGTTCTATTGTTGGCTGAAATATTAATTCCATTGCTCGCGGACACTCTTGGGAGAGGTTAGAATTGTGCTGTTGGTATTTGTTGCTTGAATAGTCGTTTAAGCTTGCAGCCTGTTTGTTTATTGCGTTATAGGTACGCCAAAAATAATAGATCTTTTGCAATTCTGGGGACTGGAGCAACTCATTTCAGTATTTTATGGTAAGTAAAACAAATCTAAAAAGTTTTGCAATAATAAGTGTGTTTTTTATTTGTAAATCTCTCTTGTTAGTCTATTATAATATAACACTGTTACTCAGCTGTTAAGTATTGTTAAAAAACTGTTAACATTAAAATATGATCGCAAGCTTATTGTGCATTTCTATTTTTTAGACACGGTTTCCACCAAATCTACCTATAAATTTTGGAGATTCCAATGCAGTGGTAAGCGTCCAATTTGTTCCATCTTGCATCCTGTACCCCAAAGAAAATATAATACTCTATCCATACAAGCCAGAAGTTTCGCAAAGCAGTGAGTGAAATAAGTATACAAAGCTTACTGTGTTCACGTCAAAAACTGGTGTTAATAAAATGTTCTTTTATATTTTAATTTTTACAGAATGTCTAAACAATGTATGTATGTTTAATAATCCTAAGTAATTAAAAATTATTTTAAAATAATAAAACGTCTTTTATTTGTTTTAAATATTAGTACAATTGATGTAATATAAATAATTCATTATAATAAATAAGAGTGTATTTTTCTTCAAAACACACATAATTGAATTTAAACAAAAATGTTTTTTTTTCATTAGACATTACATTAAATTAATTACTGTTGCAATTGAAACAATAATAAGTATTTCGATTAAATACAATGTATATTCTTATTCTTACAAATAAACTTTTACTGAAACCAATGATATATTTTTTATTGAATTTAGAATAGGGTATTACTTGCATTAAATAACTGTTATATTTAAACGACCCATTAAAAACAAATGAAACCTTATATTTCAAGCAATCTTACAACCTATTGGTTAACAATGATAAAACAATCAGTGAAACAAACAGAATTTGTATCATGCAATATGAAATAGAGTGTGTCCATGAGTGAATTGGTATCCAATTCAATATATGATGGTGTTTTTCTGTGAAGGACGCATCTTGAAAGTGAGATTCTATATGACACGCTACTGGTTTTACAGTTTTCGTAGATCTTCATGGCTTCTCTTGCGTACCCTTGATTTTAAGTTTAAACAAAAACAACTTTAAGCGGTAAATAAGTCTTTTATTACCAAGAAGCAACCTTTAACTAAAGTATTTAATTTTTTCTAATTATCATCACTTCGCCAGCAGGCCAACAAACAAGGACAGAACAAAAATTATTCTGGCAAGCTGGTTAATAGTGCAAAATACCTATCCGCAAATTTGACTAATAACAAGCTTAAAAAATATGTCTATACGAATATTAATTGCTCATTACATGAAAAAATTCTGCAAAAACCCATTTTTGATATGGATGTTATAACAATTTTTTCAGTCGTGACACAGGTGAATTTTTTCCTGTGGTTTGGAAAAGTATCTTTATAAAACATTATCATCGTAAATGTATGACACATGAATATTCATTACTTTGGTAGTTATTTTTGGTATTTTATCACTTGGCTTTTAAAAAAAATATTATGAAAAAAAAACGAAAAACGTAACGAAAATTTTAAAACCAAAAAAATCGTTCTTTTTTTTATTTTTACAACATATTTTTTAAAAACTGAGTGGCTAAATTCCCAAAATAACACCCTCTTTCTTCTTCACGTTAATTACCTGCTCTCGTCGTTTTGACGCACCGTTTTCGCGATAAAAATTAATTTATTTCTTACAATAATAACAAAACATGGCTTCTCTTCGGAATACTTGAGGTGTGAAAATATTACACACCCTGTATCTCGAAACAGAAGCGTTTGGGGATCCAAGTTTATATAAACTTATTTTTAGATGTAGAATCTGTCCTTAAAATTTCTTAACATCTTTTTGTAACACCCTGTATATGTAAGTGCGCCCCACGTTTTTAAATTTAATTACCTATTCAGAGACCAAATGTTTTATAGCTGTACAAGTTAAGACAAAACCCAGGTATGCATGTGTGCGGAGTAAATGGAGGCGCAGTTTGTTAGTTGCTGTTGTCTGTTAACTTGTACAGCTATAAAAGGAATATAATTATTTTTAACTTGTTAGTGCGCTACTCAAAAAGCGTGTTTTTTAGTTTTTAAACCATAATTTATTTTAAGCTCTGGCCAAAATTAAACTGTCGACCTTGTTGCGATTTCTCTGGAGCTAAAAAGAGCTTCGAAACGGAACTCTAATTTTTCAAATCACGCGCCTACGGGGGAACGATCCCCCCTCATCTCCCAATGGATACGCTCCTGAATACCATGGGGACATGTTAAATAAATAAATGAACTATTTCAGAACACCTATTTTCGTCTAGGATGTTTTTGCACACATGGACATAGTTCTGTCACAATTTATTTTGTGGTTCTGCCGTTACTGTCCATCAGGTACTCGTCAAAACAAACGATTTCTCTTTATTTTATAACAAAAATATTTATTTAAACACATCCATAATTTAAGTATATTACAGTGGATTCTAGACACTAATTTAGGCACTTAGGGAAATCTCAAAAATCAATTTTTTAACAGACGAACGCTATTCTTGAATGTTTATACATTAAAGTTTTGTTGGCGATTTTATACACTCCTGAAAATAGAAAACTTAAAAAATATGTACATTCATTCTGCTGTAATTAATTTTTATGCTAATTAATTATGTAAATTAAAAAAAAACTGGTCATTAATTAACCTTTTAGCTACTATTTATATAATGCGCATAACACCATAAAGAAATAAAATAAATTATAGAATTTTTACGTATTTTGTCAAGAATTTACATTATAATTTCTCTATGTGTAAATTGTGGTCTATGAGCACCAAAACCAGGCAGGCAAAACCCCGGGAATTTTTTTTTTAAATTTCGATTTCAAAAACGACATCGCCAGTGTCTTTCTCTTATTAGAATACAATTAACGAAAAAGTTTTCTGTAATAGGGCAGTGGGTCATTATAATTTATAATGTCACCAGACTTTCTTTATAGTGAAAATATGTAAAATTAATGTTCCATTAAACTTTTGTTACAAATACATTACATGTTTTATTTTCTTCCTTCTTTAATATTTTTGGAATTAGTGGGTCTGATTGTTGTAGTACCCTTTCAAAATTATCGATTACCCTTTTTTAAAATTCGTTTCTTAAGAGCTTTCTTTAATTCCAGTAAGGAAGATCAGGTTCCGTATTACCACTAGAGTAGAGTGGGGCTAAAGGACGCACATAAGATTATAAATAAATGTATAAGCAACATATATTTACAAAACCAAACTTTTCTTTTTTACCCAATAAGGAAACCATTTAGGTATAAAACTAAAACGTTTTTCTTAAAAAAAAACATAATTTCCAAAATACTAAACAAATACAAATTGGAATTTTTACCCCACTGGTGGGATAAAATTCCCGCATATAAATTTATTATATACAACAGTCACAACTAAATTGTCCCGCATTTTCATACGGTGCATTCCTCATGCCATCATTTTAAACATTTTCGGCATGGGATCCAGTTTTCAGGTGGAGCAACCAGGACATTGAATGCGGGGCCTGCTTCTTTTTCTTGCAAGCTTATTGTTTTTGGCAAGGACTGGTTATTCTAGCTTCTTGTCGTGCTCCTTAAGTTGTTCTTTAAAGGGCGTGCTTGATAATATTTCTAATTTTTGGCCATCTCTTTAGCGCCCCACAAAAGAAATGAGACATTTGCCCCACATGACAAACGAATTTTTAAATTCACCGCCACTACTAATGAACCACTCTGCATACAAACAAATTATGTAGTACATAACCTAACACAAGCTAGGTTCTGCGACTAAATTGTTTTTAAAAAATGTTAGCAAATAAATCCACAGTAGCTAAGTAGTAAGTATCAATAAGAGGCGAAATCGGCAGCGACCACTACCTATTAAAGACGAAGATAAGAACAAAACAAAAATAAAGGGAAGACAAAAAGAAATAAGATAAAAAGCAATAAACTCAAAGAAGCGACACAAAGAACAAAATACCAAGAAAACCTAGAAGTTCAAGACGAAGAAGAAACAAATATAGAAGAGTACTGGGAAAAATTCAAAGAGGCAATACAAATGGCGGCAGTATCAAAAACAGGGAACAAAAATATAAAGAGAACGGAATGGTGGTCAACAGAGGTACAAAAAATCATTAAAGAGAAGAAAAAACTATGGAAAAAATACCACAGCACACAAACTTTAGAAGATTATGAAAAACTAGGGATAAAAGAAAAAAGTCAGACACAGTAAAGGAAGCAAAACAAGAAGAGTGGAGAAAATTCGGACAAAAAATTAATGAAAACGTCAAAAAAAATGGTTTATTGTTACTGTTAAAACAACGAAGACAGAAAAAAGTATACAGTATGAGAAGTATGAAAGACAAGGATGTAAACATAATAATAAAAGATACAATAATGTAGAGATGGAAGGAACATTTTAAAGAAATAACAGACACATAGAACTCAGCAGGAGAGACAAAAGAGGAAAGAGTAGAAGGAAGAACAAAAATAGCCACAATCACGGAAAAAGTTGACGAAGCCATAAAAAAGTTAAAAATAGGGAAAGCCAAGGAATAGACGAAATTACACCTGAAATGTTAAAATACTACGAAGAGGCAAGAATAAAGGTTTTTACAAAATTGTTAAAAAGGCAATAAGAGAGAAGAAAGTACTTAAGGAACGGAATAACGGGATTATCCTACCACTACATAAGAAAGGCGATCTAAGGAGATGTTCAAATTACCGAAGAATTACGCTAATGAGCCTACCAGTGAAAGTGCTGCTGGTCAGAATAATGGAAACAAGAATAAAAGAACAACTACAAAACACGTTGGAAGAAACACAATATGGTTTCAGAAAAGGAAGGAGCACACAGGACCCAATATTCATATTAAAACCAATTTGAGAAAAATGCATAAGCAAAAATAAACATAAAAAAATGCAATATTTATTGACTTGATAAAAGCTTTTGATAGAATAAGACGAAAGGATGTATGGGAAAGTTTATATAGAAGAGGAATCGACAGTGAAACGATAGAAGTAATAAAAGCCATGTTTGAGACGACAAAAAATGTGGTCAGAACAAACATTGAAGTCGACAGATTTTGAAACAATGGACGGCCTGAAACAGAGATACGTGCTGAGCCCTCTGTTATTCGTAATAGTGGTAGACGAGGCAATAAAGAAAGCAAGACAAAAGATGAAACCTATGACGTTGGGATACTGGAAGATAAAGAAAAGCAGATATATCGGAACTGCTGTTCGCGGACGGTGGTACAATTTTTTACATATTTACAATATTACATTTTTATATATTATCCAATTTTGTTGTTTTCAAAAAAAAAACTTACAGCATAATATAGATAACGAAGAACTAAAAAAAGTAATATGAATATAAATAAGTACTCCAAAAAAATCGATGATTACTGGACAAAACTGAATCAAACCCAAGCAAACAAAAGACATGACATTAGAATAAACGATCATAGAACAGGTTGAAGAATTCAAGTATCTTGGAACTGTAATAAAAGGAAATGGTAAACAAGGAAAAGAAATATATAATAGAAAAGCAGAAATATGAAGACTGTATAATGGACTAGGAACAACATTCTTTGGAAGAAAAGAAGTAACTAAGGACGTAAAGGTCAGGTAGATGTTGTCAAAAATGTAATAAGCCCGTCATTACTATAATGGCAGTAAAACATGGACTCTCATAAATAATAGAGAAAGAGCACGATAAACACAACAAAAATGCGATTTTTGAAAAGAATAGAGGAAAAAACTGCTAGAATTAGAAACGAACAGACAACTAGGATGGCTTAGGCACATTCACGGAATGCCAGATGAAAGTCTTACAAAAAAGGTATACGAAGCAAGAACCCAAGGAGTCAGTCGAAAAGAAAGACCTCGAAGAACATGGCAAGACGGAGTGAGGAAAGTGGTGCAGGACACTGGATAGGATCCAATGGAATGAGTCAAAAACTTAGCATAAGAGAGGAAGAAATGGAAAAAGACTAATAAACTCAACGTCACAGCTTTACACCACCATGGTAGAAAGATTTAGGCATAAGTAAGTAAGAATGAACGAAAAAGTTTAAAATAATAAAATATAACAAAATTGTTATAGAGACAAAATTTGTCTCGACAATATAGTCTTCATCCTGGGATTGACCCTGACAGCTGACACTATAGACATGTTGCGGGCAAAGTACGCAAGTAAGCAGTGTCAGCATTGCACCGGAAAGTCAGCAGTACTGTGTAAAATTGGTAATTTTTTTTTAAATCATTAACAAGAAGTAAGAATGCAATATCACCAAAATCAAAATATAGTCACGGAGCCCACTAGGTGCACTTTAATTCTCTTTTTGTATAAAAATACCGTTTTTGCAATGAAAAAAAGGTATATTAATTTTCGAATTGCGTAGCATATTTCTTGTCACCCGGTAGATGCCAGGATTATTTATATATTCTCTCTCGGTGAAGTTTATCTTGCGGTTACAACAGCAAAGAAGAGCCCACGATAGCACGTTAAAATACCATGGTATTGACGTCAATGGTGACCTCCGGATAACTCTTCACAATCCACTAGAGGGGTAAAATTATCGATAATTTCTATTAATATGCAATCGATACTAGATACAAGTGGTAAAATGTAATCAATACAAATGAATAAACATGGGTTCGATGATCAAAAAATGGATAAATAGCTTCAGGGCTTAGGACAAATTACATGTTATTTGATCGTATGGGTTTTAGGCCAGGTGTAAAGTATTTTGCGAAGGAAAACATTTTATTTTATAAAATGGTTCCTAAAAAATATCCAAAAATCACTTTTAGTCATTTTCTCCCTTTAATAGGTATCGACTTTACGTCAAAAATAATTTTATACAGAAGTAAAGATGATTAAATTCTTAACAAAAAGGAAGTATAAATGTTTTTCTAAATATTGATAATTTAAAAATTTAAACAAAGTTGATTTACCACTTCTTTAGTGCTCTTACCTAAAATTAGTACATTGTGGACTTGTAATACAAATCTAATAAAAAAACAACATTTTAAAGTACGAAGTACGCAATATATTGCGTACTATAAATCCACTTATAACCAATCATAAACCTTGCACACCGAGGGTTTCGGTTAATAACTTTCAAAATTATCTTGTAATGATTTCTAGCAGAATAATAATAAAATTATTTATTTTCCTAACTTTCTAAAGCGAATTATTAGCAGCTGCACTAAATTTTTATTATCACAATAAAAATAATATAAGTAGTATTATTGGAACGCTTGGTGAGCGAGCTACAACTTGGACTTGATGGGATTTGCTTGTATAGTCATTAAAATACAACAAATAATACTTTTTTGAATGAAATGTGTAGGTAAAATTAATAAAAATGCAAATTAGGGTAAAATCATCAGAGTAGAGGTTACCGAGCTTTATTCAGCTACTGGCGACTCAAATTAAGGAAGTCAACTGCAATCAGGTGATTTTTAACGAGAAAGAAGGGCTCACTGGACAAAATTGACAAAGATGCCAAATAACACGATAATGAAGACAAAGACGAAACGAAATCATTCCCCTTTATAGTAGTCAGCAAACTGGCTGAAGAGGACGCCACGTTCCTAATTTGAGTCGCCAATAGACAGCCATTTTTCCGAGACATACAAATCTGACGTAAAAGGACGTAAAAGACCTTAATTTTGCTCACAACTAATTATGACATAGGGGTGTTAATTCCAGAATCCCGAAATCCCGGGGTCCCGAGATCCCGGAGTATAAGAGTATGAACCGGAATCGAAAATATCAGGATCGACTAGTATTTTCGGGATTAATCTAGAAATGTTCTTTAGCGACACAGGCATAGACAGTAATATAGATGACACTGAAGGTATGGATATTGGATAAGATGGAAGTTTTAAACAAAAGAGACATTTTGGAAGTAATCATTACCAATAATCATGACCTCTATGTATTGGTGTCTAGAGTTACACAAATAGTTCGAAAATTTAGAAAAGCGCCAACTAAAAATGATATACAACAAAAGTATATGAAAATGATCATGGACAAGAGCTAAAAGTTATATTGCAAAACGCGATGGAGCAGCTTACTTGACATGCTCGAGCGTTTTACACTATTAGAGAATTTCATAAAAAAAGATTTTATTGATCTAAACAATTATGGATTCAGAAAGTGAGATTCTCAAAGGCGTTCTAAAAGTTCTCCAACCAATAAAAATAAAATTACAGTTGAAGACCTATGCTGTCGCGAAATGGATTTGTGTAAAGCAGATGCGGCATTTTCGGCATTAAAATTCTGCTGAAGAAATTATTAATAATTAAAACACCACTCACAATCAGTACGGAGCTACAAGAGTCATTGAGAACAAGGATCAAGCAACGAAGAACCATTTATTCTGACATTCTCTGTTATATCAAAAATCCCGACATTCTAAACTCTGAACAAGATGACTGCTTCAAAACATCAAATATTTCCATTCATTTAATCTAAATTGGAAACACTCTTAGTCAGGCTAGATACAGACAACGAAAGTGAAACAGAAATCAGCCACGAACATGATATTCCCATTGCAGAAATTCTGAGAGCAGAAGAGAATGAACCATTCAACGTCAAACTGCAAAAAGCATTACTAAAATGTTCAGGGACATTACAAAAGCAAACCAGTAATAAGACCCGGATGTCCGCAATCCTTACTCAAAATATTGATTTATTTGCAAATGATGGCAGTAGCGGACGTAATCTTCAAAAAGCCTTTGAAATCCTACTAACCATTCAGCCCATAAGCATAGAACCGGAAAGATGTTTCTCATCCGCAGACGTTTTCTGCAACAGAATACGTTCTAGCACGAAACTTTGGCTTTTGACGCCTAATAATTTGGCGCTATTTTTTTTTAAATAAGTATAAATTTATACATTATATTGTTTGTATTTAGAGTGGTTTAGATGCTTTTTGGTTCATTTGTATGTCTAAACTAATAAAATAAAAAATTTTAATATTTGAATCCCTTTCAATTTTTTTCGGGAGTAATCCCGGCATCCCGGGATTAGAAAAGAACAGCTCAAAAATCCCGGGAATAAGAAAATCAGTCGGGATTGACACCCCTACTTAGACATCTAAAAAGAAGACTGATTATTGGCACGTTTACCCCCGCGTGGAGAGGGGCGGCTGGCCTTGTTCTTGGGGGAAAACTAAGGAATACATTCATCGGATACAATTTCTTCCAGGATTTTTTTCTGGAATTAATTCTTTTCGATTCCTTGTTTCACAGACAGCTTTATATATAAAAAAAAGTATACTTAATAATAAACAGCAATCTTATCTTCGTAAATAAGAAACACGACAGGTTATTTTTCCAATTGGTACTTACTAGTACTTTTTGAACTTCATGATGGTACTAGTACCATTATGAACGTTTTTATGGTACTAAAATACAGTCTCATAACGTTGTTATTATGAGACGCCAGCAGATAAAAGAAATTTAAGCTTTTTAGCAATTGGTATGGCTAATAAAGCAACATGTTTGTGCCGCTAAGATCATGTTTATCTTTTTACATCAAAGAAGGTCGATACTTTTGTCTAAAAAAAAATCGATAGTTACATCGATTACTAACTAGCAAACCGGATGGCCTAGCCGATGCTCCAATTCGTAAGACCTTCGTTTTTTCTCTATCTCTCTTTTTAAATTAAGATCTTCTAGTTGATCACTTATGTTTCGACAAGTTTTTGTTCTGTCATTGGTAAAAAGTCGTCATTAAAAACTTATGAATTATTCTGATATATAGCGATTTGATCGGTTTCCAAATGATTTTCATCTTGGAACGAGTTGCTAGAATGAATTTAGCTCTATTATTGTCGCAAGTTCTTAGGTACTCAAATTGCCCTTTTATAGATTTGCGAAAAAGCTCAGAATCAAATTCATGGTATAAAACTTAGTTGTATTATTCTAACACTTGTCAGTTTAAAACTTTTGGTTGTCAAAAAAGACCGGAATAGCTTTGGAGAATCTGACCGTAAAATTTTTCTGTTTGGACAATGCGTCTGCCATTTTGTTTATTTTTAGATTTTAAATAGCCTGTTTCACTCGCAGGACTGAGACGAATCTTTCGACACGTCATTTACAGCGTTTTTTCCTGTTGAAACTGTTTTAAAACGTTTCATCGTCCTTTTGAAACATGGAAAGTTAATTGCTCAAACTTACGTCAACTGCGTCAAAAAGACGTAGCGTTTTAAAATAGTTTCCACACGAAAAAACGTCTTTAATAATAAGTCTTTAAATTTTTCGGCTTGGATAAAATGGATTCCTGCGGCCGCCGTTTTATTAATTCTTCAATTTTATATAGCCTATGTCACCCGTGGGACTAAAACGTAACTTTTGACACCTTAAAATTGGTTGAACCGTTCGGACAACAGAAGGGCACAAATAAAACATTAGGCAAATGGCACCTCAAATTAAAAGGCTTTTAAAGCAGAATAAGACATTATTTTGTCACTCCAATAGGGCACCTGTTTAGTGCTTTAAAAGCCTAGTTTTCTGTTGAATAAAGTACCCATGTATTTATTTTAAAAATCTAAAATATCATAATGATAAAGTACACATAACTTTAGGCGTAACAAAATTGATTTTTAAGTTCCTTTCGTTCAAAATAAAATAAGAACTTCAAAAATATGCCCCCATGTTTTGCTGATTTTTCGAAGGGTCATACCAGAGACTATAAAGAATATAGAAAAATTCTCGAATACACCGAAATGGAACAGAAAGCGGGTCTCCCTTGAAATATTTGGGTGGATTTACTGGTTTAACCAAATTCCTACGCCATAAACCAGTAAACTCCCAAAATGTCTCAAGGGAGATCCGCTTTTTGGTTCATTTTTATTACACGCCAGTGTTCGTCTATGTATTATTTAGTCTATGGTCATGCCCATTAACGAGTACTTTTGTATGAGGTCGTATGTATTTTCCACTAGGATCCATGCATAAACATTTTATATTACAAAACATTGTACGCTAATAAATTTGACTTATTATTTTATAGAAAAGACCTCCTGGTGACATCTGATGGCCGAATGCATAACCAATCGTTGGAGAACAAATAAAAAGTACGCTCATTCAAAAACAATTAGTACTGCTAGTACGCGGCAAAATGTAAGTGACGATCCCAGAGATGGCGCCAGCAATATTAAGATACGATAAAATCCTAGCAAGAAGACTAGGGTGCTGCGGAACATTTTTTTCCAATACAGAAAAATATATAATAATATATAAACTAAAAGTTGTCTGAGATATAATACAGGACGAGTAATGAATATAACAATATGGGCTGCTCTTATAATTTATAAAAAAAATGGCAAATACAAATATAGTTCTGTACGGGATTCGTAATTGTTACAAATATAAAGTACTCATCCAGCCTTAAGTGGTTTCCTGTTCTTTGGGAAATCCCAAAAATATACAGGGTGATTCACGGTGGATGGTACGTTAGACTTATCTGGCGAAGAAGTCAACGAATCATTGTGAAAATTTGATCGTTTACATAAACGAACATGCTCCACCTGTCTAAAATATTTTTGACAATGCAGTGTTGCCGCTTCTACTAAAAAGTAGTAGCAACTTTCATATTTTAAATATTTTAAATGTATATTATTTAATTTTCAAAACCCCTATTAATTTTTTAACAACTTTCTTTAAGATTGTTTTCTACTTATCTCTTACCGTTTCTGCAATAATAATTAATTTCCAATTTTTTTTTGCGGAAAACGTTACCTTAAAAAAATACTGATATTTTTGAACTCTGAAATATTAAGACCCTGATATTTCGTGGAAAGTTAAATAATACCGGGGGCATTTTAGCCTATGCCCAAATCTTAGCTGCAGTGTACAGGGTGGTCTAAAAATACAGTTATTTTGACTACTTGAAAAAGTAATAATAAGTATATTTTTCTAAATGTAACACCCTGTATATTATTACTGATTTGAAAAGCTACATTTTCATTTTTGTCTGTCGTACCTATACGTAACTAGTCAAGTTTCTGACATAAGCTATTATTTGTAAAATGTCTTCGACAATTTAATTTCCATTCGGATATAAGTAAGTATGCAATGTCTAAATGCTTGGGTAACTCGAAGTAGCAACTCTTCTTTTGAATCTACTGGTGATTTGTAAATTTTTGTCTTAAACATGCCAATCAAGTACAAATTCAATGGACTGGGATCCGGTGATCTTGGAGGCCAATTCCAAGATTCCAAACGTCTTATCCAACGATCGCCGAAAATCCAATCAATTACTACTGTAAGTTCTCTTGTACAATGTGCAGGAGCTCCATCGAGTTGATACAACAGCTTCGATAATCTATCTGAGGTTCATTGGCGGTAAATCTGGGTACATTTAACATTTCATTAAACTTTATACATGTTCTGGTTGGGTTTAACGGTATTTACGTATTTACCACTTGTTTCAGTAATACCTCATAAAATATCAAAACGATAACGAAAGTGACATGACTTTTATATCAAACAATAGTCTGTCATAGCATACTAAAATCTAAATGGAAATTAAATTGTCGAGGAAATTTTACAAATAATCGCCTATAAGTCAGAAATTTGACTAGTTAGGTATAAGTACGAGAGACAAAAATTAAGAGCAACTTTATGTAGCGTTTCAAATAAATAATAATATACCGGGTGTTATGTTTAAAAAAATATTCTTATGGTCACTTTTTCAAGTAACCAAAATAACTGTATTTTTAAACCACGCTGTATAGTGCAACTAAGATTTGGGCATAAGGTAAATAAAAAGCCCCCCGGGTATTATTTAACTCTTCACCAAATTTCAGGGTCTGAATACTTCAGAGTTCAAAAATATGAGCATTTTTTTAAGGTAACATTTTCCGTCAAAAAAATTGGAAATTATTTATTATTTCAGAAACGGTAAGAGATAAGTATAAAATAATGTTAAAGTAAGTTGTTAAGAAATTAATAGGGGGTTTGAAAATGAAATAATATACAGGGTGTCCCATTTAAAATATCAAAGTTGCTACTACTTATTAGTAGAAGCGGCAACGCTGCATTATCAAAAACTATTTTAGACAGGTAGAGCATGTTCGTTTATACAGACGACCAAATTTTTCGAACGATTCGTTGACTGGTTCGCCAGATACGTCTGACGTGCCATCCACCGTGAATCACCCTGTATAGTGTCGGAGAGAATTATCGTAAAATGGGGTGAATAGGGTCACGGGGGTGAATAGGGTCAAAGTGTGTTCGTTACCGTAATCCAGTTTAAAAATAAAATGCGCGAATGGTGCCGATTTTCGAACATGGCTTTTACATGTTGACACTTGCCAACACCGGACGTGATAGTTATGTGTGCTGTTAAACAACCTGTAGCGGCGTGTTAGCCACGATAATATTCGTAATATTTAGCGGCAAAAAAGTTATCCCGTAAACGTGTCCCGTCTTTTTGTTAAAATTAACGGACAAAAATTTTTGTGTTTGTGTAACTTAAAGGTAAGTGTCCCAGCAACAAAGTTATATAATTAGTGTTTTATTATGTGACCTGGTGTTTGTGTTAAACCGAATTTGTTTTGTTTTTGGCGAAAATTTGATATAGATTATTGGCCATTAGTAGAGGGATATGATGCTCCCCGAGTCTCCGCATGCGCAGTAGGGTCGACCTTGAACGCCCAGGTGTGCTATTGTTATTTGGCCTTGATATGCGCAGGTGTTATTCCAAGGTCAAGGTCAAGAACTTGGCCTTGAACGCGAGCAGATGTTTCTTTGTTTGGTGATGACCAGGTGTACGATGCTTATTTCAAGGTTACATTTGCGGTGCATATTTTCAATGAATGCGAGTAGCTGTTTCTTTGTTTGGTGATGACCAGGTGTACGACGCTTATTTCAAGGTTACATTTGCTTGGCCTTGAACGCGAGCAGATGTTTCTTTGTTTGGTGATGACCAGGTGGACGACGCTTATTTCAAGGTTACATTTGTTTTGTATTTTTCGAGGTCGTCGGATGTATTCCTCCCACCATAAATAAATACTTGACCTTGGATTACTTCCTAATAAATATGGCTCATTTCGAAAATAGCTTTCATTGTCACTCATACATCGTATGCGTTAACTGTTGCTTTGGCATATAAAGTATTGTGTTTGTGGTGTGTTCTACAAGTGTTTATTCAAGGTACTTGACAGTAATTGTTTTTATTGTATTTTAAATCATGAGCATTTCAAAGCAGACCATAGCCGAAATTAATAATATGATAAACCAAGATATTCAATTTCTGGAACGTAGAAAATTCTCTACATTAACGGTGGGCAAAATTTATATGATAAAAAAAATTAATTCTTTGACTTCACGTTTTGGAAAAGCCATTATCGTCACATTGTTTGATCCAACACATCAAGCAACATTTGAAACATTTTTACCATCACGCGTAGCTGAAATTCTGACAGAGGATACTATTGAAATGATGAATAACTCCGGTGATCAGTACACCTTAACTTATTTGGGGCAAAGCTCACATGTATTCTCTGGAGGTAATACTAGAGCGTTGTTAAATTTTGGTTGTTTGTAATATATTGTTGATTAGGCTATTTTAATGTTGATTTAAAATGTAATAAAATAGTTCTTGTTAAGTATATATCGAAAAACACACAGTCACACACAATCACATATCCATTATTTTCTATTTAAGATGTGTGACTGCCCTACTGTCATTGAAAATCGAGATATGTACATTAATTGGTTATCATGTAAATTAAGAGAGCTGGCTGAAGAAATAGTACACTTTGCAAATTATGGTAAATCCGATGTGGGTTTTAGTGAAAGTCAGTATAGGAAGTATATGAAAGACGCCGTAAATTTCACGGCTGGAGCACATACTTGCGAGAAATACCTATATGGAACCATTGATCTGGACGAATTTTGCGCTGGAATGATAAATGAAGAATTGGGAAGCTACCTATTCGAAGTGCCCCATTTACCCGATGAATTAGCTACAAAATATGGTTTGGCTCCCGCAGATGATACCACTATTCTTGATGACCTTGGAAATAAAGCAGTCACCAATGAAGTTGATAGTAAAGCATTGGCTACTGTTAGCGATGACGAAATGGAGTGTGTTCAAGAAGATGAAGAAAATCTTTAATTCATTGTATAATATAATAACATGAGATGTTAAATAAATGATTATGTACCTAAATTATTGTTTAATTTTTTATAAATAGGCAACCTTCACAAAAATCACATCAGTTTAAGCTAAAAATGGGTCGTGTTAACAACACAATTGATAAATTTGGGCGCCAAAAATTTAATGACCAAAATCACATTGTTCTTGTTGGACAACCAGGAGTTGGATTTAGATTGACCGATGATGGTCAATATGATATACAAGGGAAATCTTTAACTAATGTAGCACCACCAAAGAATCCTGGGGATGCCGCTAATCAGGAATATGTTCTTGAACAAAGGCGTGAAATTATTAAAAAACTTAGTGAATTAGTGAATAATGATGTTTTGGAATATGTTAGAAAAGAACTTAATGAAATGAATAAAAAGCTTGCTGAAGAGGCGAATGAAGATTTTTTGCAATCTGTTACAAAAAGACTTAAGGAAATCGATTCAAAATTGTTGAATCAAGAAAAAGCTATTCAGCGTATACGTATTACGCGCATGTAGATAAAGAAACAAGTCTATTCTGTGTATGGTGACCTCGATTTTACATGGGATATGAGAGTGGAGGGGTTTGAAGGTCACCTAACAGATACAAATAGAGGCACAAAACTTTCTTGTTTCAGTCTGCATTTCAGTACTTACAGAATACTACATAGTAATTTATTTTCTCAAAATGCAGTCACCAAAAAGTGAACGTCAAATTGCAGTTGTTCGCCCATTCTCTGTAAACGGTCGTCAGATGTGTGCCAATTGCGAAAATTGGGAATTTATTAGTGGAATAATGGGTTTCTGTGAATGGTGTCAAAATGAGTACCATAAGAAACATGGGATGAAATCACCGCAACAAATATCTCGTGAAAATTCTAGTGAATCTCTGCAAAGTCTCGCTGTCTCAGTGGGAGGTTCATCAGAACATAATAATCACGATACGCCGGAATTCAGTCAAGAAGGGCAGCGCTGGACTTCTTCAAGCAATTTTGAAGATCTCGAAATAATTAACGAATCACCGCAAAGTCCTGTTTTCTTAGAAGGAGGAGGAGGAGGAGTAGGGGGAGGAGGTTCATCAGAACGTAATAATAGTGAGACCATGGAATTCGACCAAGAAGGGCAGCGCTGGTAATTCCGAAAAATAGAGACAATTTAGATATAGTGTAAAAGTTTCTTATGATAGTCATGTAATTTTAAATTTATGTGAAAAAGTGCGTTTTTCTAATGATAGTGTGTATGTATTATTTAAATCTTAATAAAAATCTTTTTGTACTAAATATGTTTATTATTCACCATACATTTGAATTAACAAATCGCTCTTGATATATATTATTTCTGTGGTTCCGTTCTAAAATCCTCGCTAGCATTACATCCATTTTTCCAATTCTCCTTTGAAAACGATATCTATCAAGTATTAGTTGCTGAAAATTACTTTGTCTGGCTTGTCTATATGCAAAACACCAAACAGACATACGGTGGATAATATTTCTTTCTTCGTCAAATCTTACTTGCTTCATGGTGTATTGTAAAATGAATTTTTATTAGTTATGTCATTTATATATAGGCTGAACATAAAGAGAGTGAATTAGTTTTACTTTAAAATGGGTCGTGTTAACAACACAATTGATAAATTTGGTCGACAGAAAACTCCTGTTTGTAACAACTTATCGCGAGGGTTGCCCGGAATCGGATTTAAACTTACTTCAGATGGACATTTTGATATAGAGGGAAAATTATTAAGGAATGTTGCCCAACCGATAAATGATAATGATGCTGCTACCAAAGAATATGTCCTTACGGAAGTTCATCAACTTGGTTCGCAGATAAATACCATACTTAGTAATGTGCTAGTACCGGTTTTTCAAAAAATGTTTGAAGATGATGAGACCAAAATTACGTACCTTAAGGAAAAAATGTATCAAATTCACTCACATGCTGCACGGTATACTACAACGAAGATAAAGGATCCAAAAAAACCAAAATGGAAACCAACCTAGATAAAGTTCTATTTAAAAACATAATTATACTGTTAAATTGAAAATAAAACGAATAATTATGAAAAGCAATATTTATTTTTATTATTTATAATGCATACATACGTAACGTAAAACCTATTTGATAATATTTATACAATATCTGATTTGTCTATCCAAGAATTAAATTGATTTGGAAAACCTAACCATTTTACAAACAATTGATCGTTTTGATTGTTCTTGCGTTTTCTAAGAATTTTCTCAACTAAATAAACACCAGGGCTAGCTGTCTTTTGCAGTTCTGCTTCGTAAAAACATCCTTTAATAGGTTGACCTTCCAATGATTGCAGCAAGTAGGTGGGTGGATTTGTAATATTAACTTTTGCTATTTCAAACAGTTCCGTGGACCAGGAAGGCGTATATCCTTTGTCAAATACACCTTTGTACTTGCTAATGCGAACAACGTCACCCAAATGAAATTTTTTTTTCTTCGGAGCAATTTTCAAATAGTCATATGCTTTAATAGGGGTATCCTCTTTTACACTGTTAGGCTTCATTCCAATGGTGCGGTGTTTAGTGTTATTATAGGTCTTCGTTATAGCTGGTAATATTTGTAACCATCTGTAAGAACCTCTAGCCGAGAATTGTTTATATAACTTATTTTTCAAAGTTCTTATAACACGCTCAACAATTGCCGCTTTTTTCGTGCTATATGTGGAATAATGGTTTATATTATATTTTTTCATGAGGGCTTGAAAGGTGCTATTATAAAATTCCTTTCCTTGATCACTCTGTAAATTGTTTGGTGCATATGATGCTTCTTCAATGATGCTTTTCATGGCATTCGTAACTTCAACACCGGTCTTATTCTTAACTGCTTTGGTGTACACGAATTTGGAGTAACAGTTTATACATACAACAATGTAACGGTAACCATCATTGTCAGTAGCATATTGCTGCATTTCCGCCAAATCAATTTGCCACAAATCTCGATATCCTTTTATGACTGTACGTCTTCTAACAAAATTTTTCCTTGCTGTCCTATGTAATTCATTTACGACTTTAATTTTTTCTCGGCTAGGATCCATATTATAAGGTTCCACGTCTTATCAGACACTGAGGATGGCAACTACGTGCAAAACTTAATATATTATTCCTTCTTCTCGAAGCTCTTCCATAATTGACATAATCTCATTATCATGTCCGGTATGTCCAGCTACTTTTGACCCCCACAATAATCGTAATCTATCCACTAACTCCTTAGGTTTATTCCAATAAACATATTCAGATGATTTCGACGATAGGCGCTTTTTTGCTGGTAGTTGGATTTTGTTGTCGCCTTTTTTTCTTCCTACACCACCACCACCCAGTTTGGTTCCCATAATTAGCGGTTTTATGATTCGTAAATATTTTCTCCATCGGGTTTCCCTTAAACCACGTTTCTTGTCATAACCGTCGTAGGCCGCATCCGTCAATTTCAAAATGGTTTGGTATTTTCGAAGTACATCTAGACTAATTTCGTCTTCATTATCTAAGCATGCTGGATTTTTTAGAAAAATCAAATCGTAAAGCTCAGCCGTTCCATCGAATTCAGCAATGTTTGTTTTGTTCTTGTATAACACCATCTTTCCGTTTGTTAGAAAACGAACCACCAAGTTGCCAATATATTTTGTTGATTTATTGTCTTTTTTACCAAAGCGTACACCATACACGGTATCATAACGGGACGGTTCGAATTTTAATCCATTTAAATAATCTTGAATAGTTTTTGCGGCTGAACTGCTACCACTTGATGTGTGTGGTGATGTGTAAGATGATGTTATCGTTGATGGGGAAGGGGTTTCGAACAGTGACTCACGATTTCCACGTTTTGGTGTAGGAATTTGTGTTTTTTGCGAAATCGGTGTAGATGTTTCAAAATCCGCTTCTGTTGGATGTTCTTCAAACATTTTCGCCATTCCCACCGAGCTGCTGCTGCTACTCCGACTTTGTGGTTTAGTCGTAGTACTTGATTTTTTAGTTGCGTACTGTTGCTGCTGCTGCTTTACGGCTTTAGATATAGATTCTAGTGGTTTAGAAACTGGTTCATAAAACTTTTCCAAATCATGTTCATTCTGCACTTTAGCTGCTTTAATTTGTTTAAATTTTTTTCTAACCGCATTTGTAGTTTCCAGTAGCTTTCGTTTTAATTCGATTTCTTCATTCATGATGCTTTCAAAGCACCGTTCAACGATGAAATGATTATCCAAGTTATTATTATAGGAATATATAACTATCGAATCCCTTGCGGTATCTGCCCGAATTTACATCACTGTCCTTGTCAATAACTAAAAAACCATATTTATTATCCCAACATTTAGCACACATCTCTTGAAATTGTGTAAACGTCAGGTCGGGTGAAACGTGATCGGAAAATATATGTTTCATATTCATCTCATCTTGTTTAAACATAATAATGAAGTTGGCATTATCCCGGACGAGCTGCTTAGGAACACGAGAATACGTTTGCGCCAAGTAAAAGGCATCCACATTTTTGTGACGTCCCATGCTAAAATACGATCTTATAACGTCCTGTTTCTCACACATAACGTCATCAAAAATAAATATTGAATTAGGTTTAGCATCTGACGGTTCCACAATGTTATTTGCGTCGCTAAAAGCGTAGTAGCCAAGACCTTTGATTGGTGATAAAATTTTCTTTAAATATTCATATTTCGGTTGATAGAGCGACTTTGAGTAGATATAAACATTTTCGAAACGCAGTCCCGAGGGGTGAGTAAGCAGCGAAATCATAACATTTGTTTTTCCACAGTTTGAAGGTCCTATTAATAATCCACGAATAGATGACGGTAGCAAAGGACCATGTCTTTTAAATAATTTTTGTTCTAGTCCAGATCCGACCTTTACATCGAGATTATCGACGGGAAGTTTTTGTTTAAGATTGACGACACGCATCTTAACAAAATCTATATTTTATACTGAACTTTCACGTAAACTATCATTCAGATGTCGCTCGTCAGACGAAGTAGACGGTCTCGTTTATCAAGTAAGACTGGAAGCGGTATTGTTAATTCAGTAATTAATAGGCTACCGTTTGAGTTACACATTCCCGGCTATCAGTATTGCGGGCCCGGGACGAAAGTAGTAAAACGTGTGGCAAGAGGAGATCAAGGAATTAATTCTTTGGATGTCGCATGCAAAAAACACGATTTAGCCTATTTGCGTAATAGTGAAAATTTAAGTGCTCGCCACCAAGCAGATCAGGAACTCGAGCAAAGCGCGTGGAAAAGAGTAAAATCTAAAGACTCTAGCGCTGGTGAAAAAGCTGCAGCTTGGTTGGTAACCAACATTATGAAAGCGAAACAACGTTTTGGTATGGGTGTATCATCATCATCAAAATCGAGAAAAGCATCCACTAGAGGTAAACGTCGCTTCCAGCGCCGCCGCCGCCACACTAAAGGTAAATGCGTTGGTAAACATAAGCGACTACACAAAGTAGCTTTTGGATCATCTATTAGACGACCCGTTCGATCAGAATTGTTAAAAGCTGGTGGGAAAAAACTTGTCGAGAAAAATATCATGAAAGCATCGAAAATAGCTGCAGTAGCTGCACGTAAATCCCTAAGAATAGCCGGTGGCAAACGAAAAATTCGCACGCCTAGAATCATTCCAATTCCGAAGACTGGGGGGATATTACCGTTAATACCAATATTTGCAGGACTATCGGCCTTAGGTTCATTAGCAGGTGGTGCAGCAGGCATCGTGCGTGCCGTAAAAGCAGTAAAAAAGTCGACTGCAGAAAAAATAGGTACCGGCTTACATCTAAGTTCAAGAGGAAATGGATTATACTTGAAACCATATCGCACAGGTTTGGGATTATATATAAACAACGGCAAAAATAAGAAATCAAAAAACTAATAGAATCCCTACCTCAAAGACCACTATCCAATATTGATATAGAAAAGTACGCCTTAAAAATGAAAATACCACACTTTCGAGGCGTATATATGAGAGATTCATTACCTGTACGCGGTCCCAAACGTTATGAGGCCGCCATTATAAATTTGGATAGTATGTCGGGTGTAGGGACTCATTGGGTAGCATATAGAAAAAGCAATTCTGATGTAACATACTACGATAGTTTCGGTGATTTACCCCCACCTATGGAATTGGTACGATATCTGCAGATGGGTTCCGAAGCGACGAAGAAAATTTACTATACATACGACCGTCAACAAGAATTCGGAACAGTCTGGTGTGGACATTTGTGTTTGAAGTTTCTTTTACAATCGTAAAAAGTATGTCTTTGACACCCCAAATGGAACGTGACAACTACACCAAAATGTTGCTATCACTTAAAGCATATCGTGAAGTCGGAGGATTACAAAAAATGACTGCCGAACAGTTAGAAAATACGCCCAAAGAAGTGTTGATCGCATTAGCTCCAAATGAAATAGCACTAGTTTGGGATAGGTTACCTAATCACCTAAAAAGTGACGTCGATATATTGAAATATCAATACTGTTTCGAACATTATAATAGCAATAATTCAGATTCGGACGAGGGCGATGGACCGATACCAAAAAAAATATTTTGTTGTTATTGCAAAATTAACGATGTGAATATAAAGGCAGAAAACAGTTTAAAAACGTCCAAAGGAATAAAGCAACGCTTCAGCTTAAATCCATTTAACTGTTGCAAACAGCAATAAAATAGCTACACAAATAGTTTCGTGGTCAGTCATGTCTTACACATTCACTCTAACAGGACATACAAGTGTCTTAAGTGCGGATTTTTACCCACCCATCGAGTTAAATACAACAGACAAATATGGAGTTGCACTGCTGGGATTTTACACATATAATTCGATTTTTAATATCGACGAAAGCAATAATTCATTCAGCCATTTGAAAACAGCGATACCAAAGTATGTAAGGATTCCACCAGGAGCTTACGAAATTAATGAAATAGCAAAAGCCATGTACACCGCTTTAAAAGAGTCATGCAATGAAGTTGGTACCGATTTATTTTCATTAACAGCCAATAATAATACGTTAAAATGTGAGCTAAAGTCAAAATATAGCATCGATTTTCGAGGTAGCAATAGTATCGGCAAAGTGCTCGGATTTGGCTCTGTGCTGCTGCAAGGTGGACAACGACACGAATCAAGTACCATCGTGGACATAATGAAAGTGCGCATCGTACGTGTGGATTGTAATATAATTTCCGGAGCATACCTGAATTCTCTGGAAAGTCATACGTTATTTGAATTTGATATTGACGTCGAACCCGGTTACAAAATCTCTAAAGAACCGCAAAATAATATTTATATGCCGATAATGCCGGATGGTCGTCAGTTTATCGACAACATTACTCTACGCATCTTGGACGATAGCGGTGATTTGATCGATTTTCGAGGTGAGAAAATAATAGTTAAACTAGAGTTGAAAAAAATCGTATAATGGGTTTTTGCTTTAACCGTCAACTGCATAAGCTGTCAACAATTCAAGATTCAGTTAAACGACATAAAAGTAAGCAGACAACACAGTCAAGGTTCATTCGCAAGTCAGACGGACGATCGAAAACACATCCGCACAGCAATCGCCAGCTCTCCGCGAAAGATTGCAAATTTCTACAATCGATCGGTTTGAAAGTGAGAAAAATTAGAAAATGATGGCCGCTAGCAGTGACAAAATCGAAGTTTTTACCGAACCCATTTTTGATAACTCCATTATTAGTTTTCAAGAACACACATATAAACCTTACGGTTCTCCAACATTCCGCAATTCCGATGAAATTCGTATACCTGTACACTTTCAAGATATCATTTTGGATATATCGGATAGTTACATTTACATCGAAGGAACATTTAAACCCAAAGATGTTAGTAAAAAATGTTATCTATCAAATAATGCCATCGCCTTTCTATTCGACGAATGTCGTTATGAAATGGGAGGGGAGCAAGTTGCCGTCGTTCGGAAACCCGGAATTACCACAACGATGAAAACTATGGTGTCATTGGGTGCCGCACAAAATAGAGCTCTCATGGCATGCGGATGGGGTCTAGACGAAGCAAATCAAGGGATACTAGATTCCACAAGTAACATGTTCTCCGGCAAGCTTCCTCTAAAATATCTCATGGGTTTCGCAGAGGATTATTCAAAGGGTATTTTTAACGTCAAGCAAGAGTTGATTTTAATTATCGCCCGCACTTTCAACAATTGCTATATCGGCGAAGTAGATGCAGACATTTCAATTGAAAAAATTGAATGGAAAATTCGTCACATTATTCCAGACGATCGACAGAAGTTAAAGATATTATCACGCATGAATAAAGGTGGCAGTAACGCAAACGTTCCAATGGCTTACCGTAAATGGGATCTTTACGAGCTACCTTCTTTGAGAGAAACATCGTCAGACGTTTGGGCCTTAAGAACTAGCACGAGTCTCGAAAAACCGAGATATTTGATTATCGGTTTTCAACCAACTAGCTCGTCCGACAACAGAGCAAAAGATAGCACACAATTTACAACGGCCGATATAAGTGATATTAGGCTCTATCTGAACTCTGCCGTATTTCCGTACGAAAGATGGAATTTAGATTTTTCAAAGAAACTGTATGCCGCAGCCTATTATAATTATGAGAATTTTCAAGCTAGCTACTACCAGCGAGAACTGAGCGATCCTATGATGAGTTTTGCCGACTATCTGAAAAATCCGTTATTCGTAATCGATTGCAGTCACCAACCAGAAGCCGTGAGGACGTCCACAGTGGACGTGAAATTGGAGTTTGAAACACGCAAAAGTAAATTTCCTAAAGACATTAAAGTGTACGCGTTAGTTATTCACGATGCATTTTTTAGCTACAATATACTTAATGGTTCTGTTACTAACAAATCAATACATTAGTTTGAAGTTATGTAATTCTCCAAATTATATATTTTTACATATTTAAAATAAACTTATAAAGGACATATTTGCGTTTTATTTTTACTATTGCCTTATTTTAATAGTTGAAATGTGGGGCTTTGGTAAATAAGGTTATGAGGCGAAAAATAGAGAGAAATTTAGGAGAGGGGTGGGGAAAAGAAAGTATATAAGACGGGATTTAGAAAATTAAATTCACTCGAAGCCACAATGTCGTCAAGCTCGGATAATGGTTATTCTAGTGACGACGAGCAGGCAGTCGCACCAAATGTGCAACATAGGCTCGTACGCAGACCGCGTAGGCTTAGACCTAGGTATTGCATCATGCAATCCTACGTCTCATGGGGGTCTAGAGATTTGTGTATGAACTGCTACACGAGAGGATTTGGAGCTGCGATTATGGATGTTCATTTCGTCACAACCCATTTTACAGTGGGTTCGCGAGGTGATCAAAGGCGGAACCACTCGAGGTGTGCTTTGTGTAGGGAGAGACTGTTTACCGTCGTTCATCAGCAGTCTTGCCTTATTTGCAATAGAATGTAAATTCTATTACAAATAAAGCTCCTCATACGACAACCCTGCCTGTCCCCTGACAAAATCAGTCCTTTTCAGGACTACAGAATATTTGATCGTAGTTTGTAGTTAAACACTATGTTTCCTAAGGAAGATATTTCTCGAAGGAAAAATTGTGTTAGTTTGGGTGAGAGATGCATTATGTGTTTAAATCATACATAGATGGCGAGAGAAAGAGCATTTGCAAGATTTAGCTTGTAGTTTTTATGTATTATAAGAACGCATATGCCTCTAGTTATTCAAAGTGACATAACTTTCTATCAAGAAACATATTTTAAACAATAAATTCACTCTGGGTTGATACGCTCAAAAAGATACATCTGAATTTGTGTCGTTTCACATAGAACGTTGGCAAACCTGCTCTTAAGTATGACAAAAACAGACGTATCCTTTCAGTGTAACAAAATATTTCTAACAAGAAATCTATTCTATAGGAAATATTTTGTTACTCTGAAAGGATATGTTACAACTGTTTAGCCCCACTCTCACCCCCACTCTCACCCCCCACCATCCTAAATGCTTTTAAAAGCGGGAGCAGCCATCACAATTTTCATTTCTCAACCAGCCATGAAGTGGGACAGGCTGATGTTAAGGACGACAAGGGAGTCCAAAATAAGCGAGTTTTGGGAGGCTTGGCGTTTAAAAAACGCGAATAAGCCAACGGCTATCGTACAGCCGATCCCAAGACCGCAACCACCACCGGAGCCGGCTCCAACAGAGCCCGTGGAAGTGGTGGAAGGACCACAGATGCTGCTGGGTCCTGAAGAAAGGGCGGCTCTGTTAGAAGAGCTCACGGAGCGTCGCCGGAGCCGTCGCAGCACTCGGCTGGAGGTGCGAAGACGGCGAGCTGCACCGCGATCGGTGCAGATCGCGAGAGGGGAACAACCACTCTAGGTTTCCCTCTCCAACCCACCGTGAAAACGGCCCTTTTCAGGGCCACAAAAGATTTGATCGTAGTTTAGATATTCTTAGTCACTTTGTGTTTGACACTGAATCGGTGAAAAATGCAAAGATGACCAAGGATGTTGGCATTTTTGCATAACTCTTTTCGATAATTTACCTAGAAGTGTCTAAAACTTATTTTAAGTTAAAGGTCCAAGATCCGTTAAAATTGTTATTTTTCTAACTTAAAAATTGTATCCATTTAGTTATTTCCGAGACGTATATTTTTGGAACTAAAAATCGATATTTGTCGACCCACTAAGATTTTTATTTTTGTATATTTTTAACAAAAAAAGCAACCACATTAACCCTTATATAACAAAAATATTTTTATTTCGGATCAAAGCAATGACAACAAGCACATAACTTGTGGGTTTGCTCAGGTTTGCTTGGGTTTGTTTAGCCAATACAAATAATAAGAATTTTGTTATTAATATTATTATTATTTGATAGTTCAAGGACATTTCAGAACATTTGACATAAAACTTTTTATGATCAAAATGATCAGACTAATCAAAATTTCAAGAATTATGGGGTTTGATTGGGTTTGCTCATGAATAACGGGAGAAGTGTAGCTCAGATCGAAAAAAGTTATAGGAAAATATTTTAGAGTAAACTTTTTGTGATTGGAAATGACTTTTCAATATTTAATTTGGAAAAATTGAAAAAGACATTTTTCAGATTTCTAATTAATTCAAAGGGGTAGTATAGGGAAGCTGTGGGGAATAGGGCGAAGGCATGAGGGATGGGTGGCATAATCGTTTTTAAATAAGACCCGAGTGATTTGAGTCATTAAAAGTAATAAGAGGTCGGTCAAAAAAAGACCTAGGGAGTAGGTATGTATTTTAGGGAAAACAGGGAACTATGAAAAGATAGTCAGGTCCAAACTAATGTGAATTGTACAACTTGACTGTTATTCCGGGGTTCGGGGGCGAGGCCCCCAAACCCCCAACGGGGTCCAGGGGCGGTAGCCCCTGGCGGGGGTTTGGGGGCGGAGCCCCCGATCTGGGGGGGGCCCGGGGGGGCACGAAGTGGCCACCCCGGGATTTTTCGAGGTTTTTGGGGGTCTTTGGGGGTCTTTGGTGCAATTTTAGACCTTCCAAAACTGAATTTTATATATTTCTTTTTCTTATATCTTTGCACGTAAAACACCCTTCAGCGTTTAAGTTTGTCATCTCCTAAGGGTTCTATCATATCTTGGTAGTCGTCATAGAATCGCACCATCATCCCCTCCTGTATTTTTAGCAAGGGTGGGGGAAGCTGAGGTCTTTAAAAGCAGCTCGAGTCGACTGCTTACTTCATTACATTCGCTCATCTCAACATGGCATCATCAGATGATGATGGATACTTAAGCGATGATACTCCTAGGAATTTGGATAATTGGGCACTTAGACAGAGGAAAGTTTTCCCCGTCCGATCCCGCCGGGTGTGCAAGATCTTAAACCTGGTGAAGGTGGGTGATGACGGCTGGTGTATTGGCTGCTATGCCGACTTGGAAAACAAGTCGGCTGGTGACCAATTCTTCAGTGGTCATGTAACCCAAGATTTCGGTAGTCGCGCGCACATACCGAACTGTAAAGGTTGTGGAGTAGCTCTTGGTACTCTACAACATAAGAGTGCGTGCCTTATTTGTAATCGAGCCTGATTACAAATAAGATTTTATCCCTTGAAAAACGGTCCTTTTCAGGGCCACAGAATGTTTCATCGTAGTTTTAGTTACCTAATGCCATAGTACATGTGGTGTTAGGTAGAAAATTATATAAGTCCAGTCGGATCGACTATAATTTTCCTTGCAAAATCCGTCCTTTTCAGGATGACAGGATATTTTGATCTTACTTGTATTTATCTAATGCCACGGCATCTGTACAGGATATTTTGATCTTACTTGTATTTATCTAATGCCACGGCATCTGTGACATTAGATAGAAATTACGTAAGTCCAGACGGATCGAGCATAAGTTTCTTTGTCGGTCACATTTCCACAACACAATTACACCATTTTTGAGAACTAAAAGCAGTTTTCGACAGTGAAGTCCGCCAGTATCATTTTTGGATGGAGGGCATTTGTATAATAAACTCTAGTTTGTTGGCGGTGGAAAGGTGGGGATGGAGTGGTGGAGGGGGTAGATTATCTCTATTTAAACGGTTACGAGCGGGTCACAGAATCACTTCATTTTTAAATCTTAAAGTACGAAGATATAACTATGGATTTCGAAAGACCATTGAGTCGCGGTTCATCGGTTTTTAGCGATGATACCGTTGACATGAATGATGTCGATATGGATGACCTACTCTTGGACATCGAACGACTTCTAGACATCGAGGCAGAAGATATGTTTAATGCCTGGGAAGATGAGCGGGCGGTCGAAGAAGCAGATGTGGGTCTGGAATTGCCAAACATGGATTGGCAAAATGGGGAGTTGTCGGCTGAAGACATGGAGCCAGACTCCAGCACTGATTGGGTGCCACCACCGCCGCCGGAAGGTCATGACGGTCCGGCCGATTCATCCACTTGGTGGATCACGGACCATCAGGATGATGATGGTCCAGCTGATTCCACCAACTGATCCCGGAACCATGCCCTCCCCGACCTACCCCGACAAAATCAGCCCTTTTCAGGGCTACAAAATATTTGATCGTAGTTTGTAGTTGATTCATGTCACATCCCAAGTAACATGATATTTCTCAAGAATTAATTTCTTTTGGAAAATATTGTGTTACTCTATAAAGACATGTACGTTCTTACCATACGTTAGAACTAGCTAAATTTCTAGTAAGTTCTCGTGAAAATGCCGAGAGTTTGGTCTATTATCTTACTTGCAGTAAAATTCACATTTTATTACAAATAAGATGCATGTTCTCAGGCATTGTAACGGGTAGCCTCTCTTCACAGACATAACACTTTATCGCATACTTAAGTTGTGTGCATCTAATGATTACACACCTAAAGTTACGGCCCTACATTTTTTCGTCTATTCTTTTTTCTATTTTGCATTTTTATTTTATTTTGTGTAACTTTCGCATACTTATTTTAGAAATAAAAAATATTGTTTCATTTAACTTTTTATTATCATATATACAAAAACATTTTATTTTACTTATATATACAACACTATTACAAAAATAACTTAACTCTATATTTACAATAAAATTCTAAAATTAATTATATGGAAAATTGTCCAATAACTTAAGTCTTTTTCTACACACTTCCCCTTCACTTTTACACTGTTCAATTTTCGCCTGCAGTTCCTTAATCTGTCTCTCGTATTGCGCCACATCACTATCGTTCTTTTTTAGTTCATCAACTAGTTTTTGCCTCGCACTAAAAGCCACGGAGAAGGCACACTTCTGGCTTGGAGAAAACTCTTCCATCCAGTCCGGTATCGGCACTTCTGCAGAAGAAGCAGCAGCAGGTTGACGGGGTTGACTAACCGCCTCGAATAGCCGCTTGCACCGCTTCTTTAATGGTTTGCGGCACATTCCACGCCCAACTATTGGCGATATCGGCGCACTCGCGATCGGCGATTTTTCGTCAGCGTCGGCCACCAACACAATCGGAGGCATGGACTTCGGCGGCTCGGGCGTTGTCGAGTTTGGGCCTTCATTAATGATGACGACCGGTGACAGAGGCTTCGGTGGTTGTGACGTCTCCAAAAAATCGGGGTATTGAACTGGCACTGTTGGTCGCTTGAACACGAATTTCTTCTTCTTCTTCTGTTCACCCTCCATAGCTGCATAAAATTGACTTTTATTGTTGCCGGCTGTCTTTGGCAATTTCAGCAGCTTTTCCAACTTCGTAGTGGGTTGCCGCCTCGCCTTCTTTACCACCACATCACTTATGATATTGATGCGCCCGCCGTCCTTCTCCGTCCAGTTGTTGACGTAATCAACCGCCGAAGATACTTTTTTTTCACCCACATTCTCTTCTTCCACAAACGCAGTGTTTAGCACGTCGTCATTGTGCCACTCGTCAAACACACCCGGGGTCAGCAGGTCAATAACGTCCTGCCCCATCAACTCTGCTTGGATACTTCCATCCAAGTTAAACGCATTTAACAACGACTCACTACCGGAATTCATTTTTCTAACTAACTCACTGCACTTAACTGACGAATGTATTTACTTGGCGAACTGTTCTAGCGAACTATGAAATGCTCTGCCTAGCAAACCAAATTTATACTTATCACCCCACCATAAACTCCCCCACCCTATCTGACGGTTGATGCTTTAGAGGCCAAACAAGTTAATTCAACTTACAAGGTTGCGTTCTACGGCTAAACAGCGATTCAAGGACATATTTTCAAGGTAATCGTGTGTCCTTACTTCTGTTATTGTTTGTGCTCTCAAGGTTATATGACCCAGACAACCCATATTTATAGACACTCTCTTTCCTTCGATGCCTATTATCAGAAACTATAATGTTGCCCGCAGATCAAGATAACAGTCGTCCAGCTGAGACTTTTTCGGGAGCACAAATAATAATTTCTGCTGTTTGCTATAATTGTAAAAGAGAAGTATATATTTGGACTGACCACATGCAATCTTACAGTTATATTGAATTGTTGAGAGTAAGGATTGTTAAGTGTCATTACTGTGGAACGCTGATGTGTCGACGAGGGCCGATTAGCAGATCTGATATGTTGAGAAGACAATGGATGCTTCGAGAAGTTTACAAGCCAGACATTAATTAATTTTTATTTTTGTAACTTTATTACTATATTGTAAAATAAAACAACATATTATTGAAACAATTATCTATGTATTTTCCTATCCTGCGTTATAAAATTTCAACTATTGCTATTACTATAGTGGTTAATAAAACTACGTGACATTGGAGTTAATATTTTTTTATTTTTCTAAAACATAGACTTTCCAACATTTTTCTAATTATAACTAATATTTTCGGGTAAAAAACTTTGCATAGCTTGTATTAACATATTTAGGTTATCTTCAGGGTTTGTTTCGTAAAACTTTATGTCTGGGTGTCCCCAAGGTAGAGTTTTTGTTGTTGATGGTATAATATAACGTTTATCGTCGTGGTGACATAAAGCAACTTTATTAATTATTTCGGTATAAACGTCGTGTTTATAACTTCGAAAGGTTTTCATTTTTCGAAATATCTGACCACCACGTTCTACGATATTCCGATAATCTTCCAGGTGAAGCTGTTTTTCAATTACACGTTTTTTTATACCTTTCGCTTTTTTAATTTCGCTACTGATTGAGTTTATGTAATAAGCTTTGGCTCCGGTACCATAAAAACTTATTATTGGATCACCTGGAAATTCATCCTTCATTCTACCTACTACTGACTGGCTTTTTTTTATGTTAAAAATATTTCCTTCGGTATAATTGGATGTATCGAATTTATCCGGATTTTCTGCAATTATACGATAAAAATTTTCGGTGTAAACTTTTAATATTAACGAATCTGTGTCTGTATACAGTAAAGAAGCATTTTTGCCAAATTTTGCTTTAATGAATGAGTAGAAAAAATCATAAATTACTGTTTTCGACATGTCCAGTATGGAAAATCCGATATAAATTGGTTTATTATAAGTTACCTTTAATCGATCCATATGAATGGCAACGAATTCTTTATTAAAAACCGTTGAACTTTTAAAATAAGGACGAGAAATTAATGCTCGTGCCCCAATTTTATTCCTGTCATTTTCCCATCGGGTGACTAGTTTTATATCATTACGATTCTCCACATTTTCCATGGTCTTGCCGAAAACAGCATTAATGATTAATTTAAAAGTGTCTTTACCAAACTTTGTTGTTGCCCTATTGCGCAAATCTGTATTTAAGTCGATATATGTCTTTAACCAGGGGGATTGATTAAATTTTAAAATTCTGTGTGTTTGCATTACCATTAGGCCGTTATTGATTGCTTGTTTTAATGTTCGGTAATGAATGATGTATTTCTTTTTATCGTTTAAATTCGGAATTAACTTTGAAAATTTTGCCGATTCCGTGGGTGGTACAATATTTTCAACTAAAAAGGGTAAGTCGGAATGATCATCATATAGCGTATCCGGATAATGAACGTCAACTTCCAAAACGTATCCTTCTGGACCATTATCGTCCACATCCATAATATTTAAATTTAAAATTTCATGCTCTGATAACCATCTAAAGCCGCCAAATGGTAATGCTTGCGACATACTATGACCGTACAGATTTGTTGCATCAAGATAAACAATGAAAGATGATGGCTCGTTAGGATCGTAGTTTGGTACATATATGTTGTTGGCAGCGTGCATCCTTTCTGAACACTGACTTATACCGCCTCGAATACCTTTTTTGAAAAAATGAACCGTGTCGATATCGGTCAATAGCTCTAACTCTACCTTAGAAATACGCAACATACAATCAAACGAATAACTTGGAAGGGTATGGTACTGTGCTGGATCCAGTTTATACGTTTGTAAACAAGTATCGCGAAACTGTTCAAAAACATCGGTTAATAATAAAACATCAGATTTCAAATATAAATCCGAATAGTCCCCCAAATTCTTACAATTAAATGTGTCCCACACCTTTTTAGCTCTATCATAATCTTCATCGCTAATGTGCTCCTCTGACAAACTATCATAAAACTGATTTTTTGTGGGTAAAGTTGGATGGTTCATTTTGTCTATTGAATCGACAAAACTATAGGGAAAAACACCTTTTTTACGCATTAAATTAAACTGCTCATTATCAGAAAAATATTTTCCTGTTTCCCTGAAACTACCCACAGCTAATCCATTACCCAAATTTTCCAGTGATGTTGATAGAAATTTAAAACTATCGATGAACCGCAATTTCAAATATTTTTTCTTTATTGTCCCACTTTTATTATCGACATAATCGTGAACGTAAATACTTTTCGTAAACGAAATATACTTTTCCTTGCTTTGAGCTAAAACATCGATCTTGTCTCCGTGACGACACAACTCTTTAATAAACATGTGGCAATCGTACCCGCTCAAGTTATGAAATATAATTGGAATAAAATTGGGTAACTTATAATTTAAATTGCAAATCGAATGAGCAGCACCAGGTCTTTTTTTCCCAGTTATGTGACAGTGGTCCTTTACTTTACAATTATTATTTTCAAAAGGTCGTTCACATATACCACATTTTGTGGCATTATTGAACTCCGCTATTTGGTCAGCCGTTAAAGTTTCCATTGCTTTTATATCTCTTAAGTATGTATTGTAAAGAGATCTTAAATCACTTTCAAGTCGAGAAACGAAAACCTGGGCTGCGTCGTTTCCCCGGTAGAGCTCAAATTTTGAAATCGAATCGTCAAAGGAGCACTTAATTAAATACGCAAAAGAATACGGTTCATGTTTGATGCTTTTGACTAAGTAAGAATTTGTGGGATTCGGTTCCACTGTATCCAGTGGTTTAAGCACCGATTCAAAATCCGCGTAAACGACAAACGGTACACGCATTTGCTTTTCTATGTTGTCAAATTTTAATATATTTTCACTTACACTCCTTCCAAATTTATCTATTTTTAAATTTAGTGATGGTGTTAATGAATATTTGTGGTTACAGTCATTTTTTTGGTGTGATATCAAAGATGATGGTGAACTAAAATATATCAAACAACCATCACAAAAATACATTTTATCTCTACGTGATGTAATTTGACTGGAACATAATTTCGATAAGTCTTTTATCCAACAATAATGACTTTTAGAACAACGCGTATCACAAATATGTTCATCATCATCTTTAATACTACAATCCTTTGTTATTAACAACAAGTTGACATGTCTGTTAAGTTTTCTACCCGAATACCTTAATGGACCGACAACTTCGTACTTTAACATATTATTTTCGAAATTTTTTTGCAAACCATAAACGTTAACTGAAATATTATTCATTTCTTCAAATTTTGATATATCACGCAACTTTACTGGAAAGTCTATACCTGTAAAATTCAGCACTCTTGAATAGTGTGGATAAGATTGAATCTGTGATGCCATTCTAGTGGTGGGGCACAAAGCAGACACGATTGACCACGCAAAACAACACTCATCTTGATTAAACACATTGATGATGGCTTTTTTCAATTCGATGAATCGGGGTAACTTTATATATGAAGATCCACCAAAAGGTTTATACTCGTTGACATTTACTTCCAGGTATAGAATTTTTTCCAGAGCCCAACCTACGAAAACAAAAAAGAATGACATAAGTATTTATTTTATTTTTAGTCGTTAATTTATAACATACCTGAATCTTTTTCCTGAAACTCAGTCGATTGAGTCTTCATGGCTTCCACTAATGATTGATATATTTCTTCCAAATCGCTTCCTGAAGTGACAATTTCATTGCGTGTATTAAATGACTTGTCACTGTACATATTATCTTGTGTTGGTAAAAGATACCGACCAACAACCACCATATTAACTTTCAAAGCACAACGCACTCTTACTAGGTCACTTACTACCTCTAACACTCTTGCTTTAATTTCATCAAAAAATAATGAATAGTCAGTATGTTCATTATCACTTGATATACGGTATGTGGCAATCCTATTTCTAAAAGCACTGGACACTAGCTCAACACCAGCTGATATTGGTGAACATGCATTACTTTTATGGTGTATTGTTCTTTGATGACCTGCCATTCGATTTGCTGGTATGGTTATATTGCAGCAAGTGCAAGTACGCACCTCGGATGTTGATGCCCCATCGTCAACTTTTCGCTGTTTTCCACCATGCATATTTTCAAATCGTGCTACGCACGATTCTCGTTTATGTCGTAACATATTATAACTCCGAGTAAATGATTTACCACAATTTTCACACACGTACGCCATGACTTTCAAATTAACTTGCTTGAACCGTTTTACTCAACACAATGTTCTATACTAAAATTTAACCCCCCCTACCCTCATATATACCGATCCACATTTAGACCCAACCCACTCGACCGTCATACCAAAACATGTTACACCCCAGTAATAACTCAAGGTAAACTAACATCATAAATGTAACCTTGAAATAAGCGTCGTCCACCTGGTCATCACCAAACAAAGAAACATCTGCTCGCGTTCAAGGCCAAGCAAATGTAACCTTGAAATAAGCGTCGTACACCTGGTCATCACCAAACAAAGAAACAGCTACTCGCATTCATTGAAAATATGCACCGCAAATGTAACCTTGAAATAAGCATCGTACACCTGGTCATCACCAAACAAAGAAACATCTGCTCGCGTTCAAGGCCAAGTTCTTGACCTTGACCTTGGAATAACACCTGCGCATATCAAGGCCAAATAACAATAGCACACCTGGGCGTTCAAGGTCGACCCTACTGCGCATGCGGAGACTCGGGGAGCATCATATCCCTCTACTGCCATTACTGTATTGTAACACACTTGATTCGTAATATAGGTACGTTTAGAAACCAATGTGTACTTTATTTACCTATTTAACCTATTTTTTACAATAATATTTTTGGTTTTTTTAGCAAACAAGATAAACCCAAACAGCCAGATTATCCAATGCTAGTCCGGTCTAATTTGACAATCAAAAGTTTTAAACTCACAAGTGTAAGAATAAGACAACTCAGTTTTATTCTAGGAACTTATTTCTGAGCTTTTTCGCAAATTTATCAGGAAAAGGACAATTTTAGTACGTACTTTCCACACTAATAGAACTAAATTCATTACAGCAACTCGTTCCAAGATGAAAATCATGTGGCAACCAAGTAAATCGCCGAAATATTACAATAATTCATAAGTTTTGAATGACAAGGACAGGACAAAAACCTGTCAAAACATAACTGATCAACTATAAGATCTTAATTTAAACCAGTACTAAATCTTAAACTTTCTTAGTGAATCTGGACGAAATATCTTATGTAAAGTTTAATATGTAACTTTTGTTACCTATGTTTGCAAACAAAGCCAAAAAGTATCTGTTTCAAACAGTTTAGCTGACCCTTTTTATCCCAGTAGCGGTTTACTCGTATTTTAGAGTAATTTTTAAGGCGTGACCCTATTGACCCCGACTTTGGGGTGAATAGGGTCAGGGCATAAACTGACTCCTACTGAATTTCTTAAAACTTATATGGTAGTTCTATTGTACAAGTAGGGACTCATACTAGTAACCTATGTCCAAATTTTTCCGGACAACGGTTTCAAAGTTATCGAGGTGTAAAGTTGAAAATTGACCCTATTCACCCCATTTTACGGTATGTAACTATCTTAATTTTTCAAAATTTTGCGGAATCAAAATCACCGATTTGAAATAAGGATTTAAATTTTAGAATGGCTATGAATTACCTATTATCGCCTACATACAGAAAAACAATGTTGCTGTTACACAGTGTGGTTTAAAAAGTTTGCAATAAAAGGAAAAACTTTTTATTAGCGACTCTATCGAAAAGTATTACAAAAAATTGGTGCATACCTTAGAACTAAATTTTCCGTAACAGAATCGTGAAAGTTAAAATAGCATACAGGGGAGAAACAAAAATTTGAAAATCGGTCAAGTGTAGAGTAACCTTATATTTAAAAATACGACAAATTGTTAAGAAAAGTTGTTCAGAATTAAAAGTTGTATTGGCGAATTTTTTTAAATCATATTTCAAGATTCCTGAAGTTTCGTAAAAATTAAAAAAAATAAGTTCACCCTTGGAAAAAATTGCAAATATGTGCACTTTTCTCACCCAAGCAAGCAGGGGCGAATTTAGAATTTCGTCTAGAGGGGGCGCAACGTCACCTTGAGATACACAAAAGTATATACCAAAAAGATCGGGCAAGTTCGCGTGCGACAGTATTTTTTTATTGTTTGGGTTTCTCAGAAATGTACACTATTTCATAATGGACGAAATATCTAAACCTGTTCTTGCAAAAACAGAACGGTTTGTCATCTTAACTTATCAAAATTCTAGTATTTTTTTATTTATACCTTCTGTCCATTTCGGCTGGTAGGTATATGAAAATTTTTCTTAGCTTTTAAAGCACGTTTTTTCGAAAATATATTTTTGAATAGAGTTATTCGAAAACTAGGGATGTTTTCAAAACTTTTTTTTTTCAGAAACCAACTTAAAAATTTTTTTAACCACTTTTCGAAATTACATTTTTTAAAGAAACACCTTTTTGGAAAGTACATGTTTTCAATTATTGTTTCGAAAAAGACTTCCAATATTCACATTAAAAAAAAACACTTTTTGAAAGTAATTTACTACAGAGTAACACAGGAGACACAAGGATATGTAAACCTGACCGAACACACAAACTGTTCGTTTAGGTTAGTTCAGGATATTTTTGTCATATTTTCATTTTCATTTTTTTAAACCAGTAGAGTTCATAATTAAAATTTAGAAAAACTATGTTTTCTAAAAAATATATTTTCGGAAAATGTATTTTTGAAAGATTCTTTTTTTTTAATATTTTCGAGAAAGTTTTATAGATCCATTTCCGAAAAATCATCTTTCAAAGAAGCGGTTTTTCAAAAAAATTTACTTATTTTAACATCAAAAAAGATTGAAAAAAAAACAGAGCAGTTGGTCATCTTAGCTTCCACGCGACAGGACAAACTGTTTGATTAATATGAAAGTGTAAATATTGTAGCAATTTTTTATTATGCCTTCTGCTCATTTGGGCGGATATACGAGTACTTACGGAAGTACTTTTTTAGTAAGTAAATATTAATTTAAGTATTTTTCCAAACCCAATTTTGAAATTTTTTTTTAAACACTTCAAAAATACATTTATTCAGAGAACGTCTTTTTCGAAAATAAATTTTTTCGGACATTAATTTTTCAAGCAACGGCTTTCTGAAAAAGTAATTTACGAGACAGTAACATATCAAACCTAAGGAAAGCTGATCAAACCCAAAAAGGGCGCATTTAGATTTGTTCAGGATCTTATTTCGTCTTTTTTCAGTTTCAAGCTATTAGAGTTTATAATTTAATTTTCTAAATACTGTGTTCGAAAAAATATATTTTCGGAAAATGTACCTATTTTTTTTTAAATTATATTTTGAATACATTTTTGAAAAAATGTACTTTCGAAATAAGTGTTTTCGAGAAAATATTTCATAAATCCGCTTTTAAAAAAGGATCTTGGAAAAGCTGTCAGGACATTTTTGAAAATATTCGTTAATCCGTTTTCGAAAAAAATTATTTTCCAAAGAACTATTTGGTTATTTGTTTCCATTAGAAGTCAAAACGATCCGGCGCAAATTTTGAGAAAATCGCAGCGAGATATAAAAAAGGCTTGCATTTTTATATAACATATTATTATTGATCTATACTCATATTTTTGCAGTATAATTTATTTGAAAGACCTTAGTTAGATGGCAAATCTTTGTTTTTGTTTATAATATTTTGTAGAATATGTAGGAATGGTTATATTCTGTAATCTGACCCCCAGAAATAAGCTTTTGGAAAATTATTGCATATAAAGGTAGGTAAGTAGTTTTTACCTAAATACCCCAAACAAGTATGCTCGACAAATTTCAACAACCAAGTTAATATCATATTACTTTAATCATTACTAATCCCTAAGATTTTTTTTCTATGAAGACGATTGAAATTTTCTAAATTTATAACGGTAAGATTCTCCAACGTTTTATATCGGTCCAATTTGACAACCAAAAGTTTTAAACTGACAAGTGTAAGAATAAGACAACTAGTTTTATACTATGAATTAGTTTTCTCTCAAATTTATAAAAACAAGAGAATAATGGAACTAAATTCATTCTAGCACCACGTATCCGAGATGAAAATCATTTGGAAATCAAGGAGTGCGCTGAAATATTAGAATAACTCATAAGTTTTTAATGCTGACTTATTACCAATGACAGTATAAAGACCTGTCAAAACCCAACTGATCAACTACAAGATCCTAATTTAAAACAGTACTAAATCTTAAACCTTTTTTGTGAATCTGAACGTTAAATTTTTCAGTTTTAATTATGATTTATAACTGAAAAAAGTTTAAATAATCCACTTTTAGAAAGTAATATTTTGTGTAACATCTGTCCGTTCTTAAAACCTTACTCATCTGAAACCCATGGACTTAACCTATGACGTCAATGACATAATGCGAATAAATTAATTTTTTAAGTGTTTTTAATGAACAATGACAAGACAAAACCTAACTGATCAACTAGAAGATCTTAATTTAATCTTAAACCTTTTTAGTAAATCTGAGTGTTAAGCAGTAGTACCGAATTAAGCAACTTTAAAATAATCTGAGAACTCAAGGGCGATCTCTTATGGTTTCTTTTTGTTATCCTAATGATGAGGCTCGAATTTGGAACACGCCCCCAATTTAACGATCCCTTAAAGAAAAATGATACCCAGAGGTTATCCCTAACCATTTAAATGTATTTTTCATGCAGATGGTTGAATTTTGACATTACCTTTGATTTTTCATGGTCCCCTTTGTATTTTGATCTTTTTCTAGAGCGCTCTCTGAATAAAATCTGGAAAAAATATATATCAATTGTTTTTTTTTCTTTTTCTTAGGTTAGGTAGGTATAAAATTTGAAAATGTATAAAAAATATGTATGTAGGTATATGTAACATCCGCATCTAACACATAAGGAAAAACATAAAAATCTTTTATCTACTGTCCTAAAGTAAACTTCGCTACTCCCAATAACAGTTTGGGAGGTGGGGCTATAATCAGAAAGCACTATGTTTGAAGGAGGGGGGGGGGAGGAAAAAAATTACAACTAGGCAAGCACTTTCCAGAGTTTATATAATGTCGACTGTTTTTGCAAATTCCCCTGGAGACAAAGCTGCCGGCGTTTTTTTTTTTGTAAATGAAACCTTTTTTACTTTTGCCGGATAGGTCGGCGTAGGTTATACGTAACCCCGGCTCCACACATTCGTGTTTGTTTGTATACGAATATTCGGCATTCGGAACATTTTCCTTTCTGCATGTAGTTAGTTATATGCGCAAAGGAAATTAAAATATCTTAAAAGCCGAACATTCGCATATGAACTTGAATGTGTGGAGCCAGGGTAAGAATACCCGTTTGGCTAAATTCATTGTATATTTCTGGTTAAAGACTATTATTATTATTTTAATTCTTAAAAACCGTCCACCTTTTTGCGACTTTTCCCAAAATTCAACGGTCGTCGTTCTTTTTTGGTACAGGATCCGAAGAACCCACTCAAGCGCATACGGGGGCACCCCTCCCCCCCCCCCCCCACTCCACCATGAATACGCCTATGGCTATATTTACTTAAACAGAAAGGGGGGACGCACGTCTCATGCCATATACAAAATCTGAGGTCACGGAATTTAACTGTTTCAAGATGGCGACTAATAATTGTAAATGGAAGAGTCTTAGGGCCTTCCCTTTCCAGGCTTTTAAATAATATTCACATCAAAAAATGTAGGGATACATGATAATAAAATATCATTCATCTCCTATAAACCAAAATGGCAGGTTTGTTTTTATTAATTAATTAATAAAGGGGTCATAAGGGGGTTGAAAGTTGTATAAAGAAAAAATATTAGTTGGTCCTATTAACTTGAAACTGATGAAACTTCATAGAAGTACTCCAAAAGAAATGATAAAACACGTGTTTTACAGTTTTTAATAAATCAACCCCTAAGGGGGTAAAATGGGGGTTCAAAGTTGGTAATGGAGTAAAATTGTTACACCGCGGACGAAGTCGCGGGCGCAGGTAGTCATATATAAAACTCAAGCAAAAAAGGAAACATTTGAGGTTAGGTGACTATAACGACAAATTAGATTAAAATCCCGACAGACTTTACTCTCATGTTGGCAGCATGAAAGCTTGTTATTTGAAAATTGCACTTACATTGTGTTACACGTGTGGACGCATAATATGCAACCATTCACGTCAACTTGTTTACGTCCACTGACGCCTATTTGAACATCTCCTAAGAAATAAATCAATCACCTTACAGTCTAGATTCGACCCCAAGCGACTATTGTTTTTGCAATTCGAAGGAAGACTGAGTAGCAAGGAAGTTTGATAACCATGAAAACATGAAAGCTGTCGTTAACTAACATTTTGAGAATAACAAAAAAGGGAATATGATTTTAACGGTATTAAGTGAAAAACGTACATTAAAAATAAAACACATTTTGATGTAAATAAGTTTTATTATAAAAGACACTGTATACATAAAACTATATAAAACACAATAACAATTAATTCTATTTTATAATTCTAAAGGTGGCTTGGTAACTTAACCTATTAAGATTCAGAATTATTGTTGTAAGTTTGTTCATGTTAGGCACTGTAATCTATACACTGTATGTGTTGTACCCCGAGGCAAAAGTGTATCTATTTAGTAAAACATATGATTTTTTCTAGCACCTCCGCAAAAACTTCCAAATAATAAAAAAGAAGAAAAATAGTGTCTTCCAATACCTAATTATAGTCAACATATTTTTATTAAAAAAGGCTTAGTTAGGCGATATTATATTTTTTAATAAATACAACAAATAAGCTCATTTTAAATGCCCACTAAAGCTAAAATCTACTCTTTTTCATAAAATAAAGCCGGTTAACACAAAACAAATTGGTAAAATCAAGTTTTCCTTTCAAACTATTAAAGAGGATTTTCATGTTGGGCTTAAATTACTTAGGCCACATCACTTTAACACAATCTGAAAAAAACATGGAAGTGGGAAGACCTTTGGGTTAAACTTAGTCGAGGCACACCGTGATAAATAAACATCAAACATTTGTTAAGTCCGCTTGACGCCTGTTTCAATTTATTCACCGTTTTTAATAAATTTTTATTAAAAATGGAAGATTTTGATGCAAACGTTTTGTTAATTTACTTGTTAAAAAATACATAATATAAATTTAAATTAAATAATCTACGTTTCCTTCCTAGGGAGAAAAAATAACTTTACCTCCCTAGGAATAAAAAATAACTTTTCCTCCCTGGGGAGGAAAAGTGACCCTGTCGAACCTAAAATTAGGAAGGAAAAGTAACTTTTCAAGGAGGGTGTTAGAAAAAAGTATTTTCCCAACATTAATGTCACACAGGGTGTCCGAAAAGTCTAGTAAGGGCAAATATATTCGCTATTAATAAAGATAGGGACAACACCTGAGGGATGACGCTAGCAAGTTGAGATCAAAAATTTTAAAAGCAACCCTATGCCGTGTGGTACCTCATTTTAAAGGTATTCAAAAAAGAAACATTGCCGCAAACCCAAGGTCCGTATCTTAATTCGTTTTTATGTACATGGCGAGCCTTTAAAAATTAAAAACCGTGAAAAAAAACTAAAAACCTTTATTTCTCTTATTACTTTAAGTTGTTTAAAAGACCACTTCTCGGCAGTAATAAAGTCGATTTTGGAACTCACTTCTCACATTTTCGAGAAAGGCAGGCAGGTTTACTTCTTGGCAGAGTTCCAAAACTGACTTTATTACTGCCAAGAAGTTCATGGTTGCCATTTTAAACAACTTTTAAAGAGAAATACATGTACTTTTTTCACGATTTTTAATTTTTATAGATTTGCTATTTAAAAACGAATAAAGATACGGACCTCGGGTTTGCTGTACAATGTTTCTTTTTTGAAGACATTTAAAAGGAGGTACCACACGGCATAGGGTTTTGATCTCAATTCCCTAACGTGAGAAAGTATCTTCCAGAACTGAAAAGTGATCGAATATACAATTTGACAAAATAACCTTCTGGTCGTATCAACCAGAGCCATTAATCCAAAAACAAACAAACAACAAACAACCTTCTGGCCATTCATATGTACCTTTGAATTTTTTAAAAAGTGTTTTGAAATTCATATTTTATAAATAACATATTACCAGTCTGGTTAAAATATTACCATGAAGTTATTTTGTCAAATTTCATATTCGATTGCTTTTCAGTTCTGGACGACTCTTTCTTATGTTATTGTACCTTGCAATTAAAATAAAGATGGGTTTCCTTCTATGGCATTTATCGTTTTTACTTTTTTGACAACCCGTATATGCTTGGTCAAAATTTTTGATTTATGTGGTATTTTTTCAACATGCTGAACTTTTTATGAAGAATAACTTTTTTTTCGTAAAGAAAATAAAAAAATTTCCCATTTGTAAAGATGGCTCGAGGCTGATTTTTAGACAGTTAACTCAGATTTTGTTTTTTAAGGTATTTTAGAAATTTCTATACATAATGGGCCAGTAGATATAGAGGTAATCTAAATACCATGTAAAGTGTAAATAAAAAATTAAAATATCATGACGAGAGCGTTTGGCACTGGAAGACGATATAAAATGCCGCACCCTACATTTTATTCTGTCATAAATCCGACACCCAAACCACCATTTAAAGTAACTTATATAAGAAACTAACTAATATAAAACCACAATCACTGCTAGATCAAGAGTGACGTCTTTAGCGTAGTATTGGAATCACTGGTAATTTTTTATTGGATGCTGTGGAATCCCTTATTAAATCCATGGCGATATGCCTGGTGTTGCTTCATATTTACCTTGTTTTCAATACCCATTGCTTTCCTTACGATTCAGTTGTTCCACAATATTATGTAATGTCCAATTCCTTGTCTCGTGCTGTCCGTCTGTCCTATGCCACTTATTAATTTCTTTAGGTTCATCGTCAAACGTATCTTCAGGTTTACTATAAGAACTCAAAAGAGTATCGCAAGCAATGCCATCAATGTAATATTCTTTGTCAAAATTTCTTCCCGGTGCAATTTTTACATGTTTCTCTTGAAACTCCTTTAAGTATTTCTTCCAACTAATACAATAAAATTGGTTATCATTAAAATCGATCGTTAAATCTTTATTTGGGAAAGTGTACAGTAAGTCATTTACATGTAAAGTTATTAAGTAATTGTCAGAGAGATTAAGATTCTTCACAGTCGGCAGCACAGTACTGTTTTGTCTCGGCAGCACAGTAGTGAGTATAGCCACACCATTCCCTGACAGATCGAGTTTTTCTAAAACCTTATTTTCCTTAAATATAGCAGTATATACAATAGCTATGTGATTATGGTCCAGATACAATTCTTTAAGATGCAAAAGCTTAATAAAATACCATCTGATCCTCTTCATACTGTTATGCGACAACATCAACTTCTCCAATGCCGGAATATCGTCAAGTACAGATTCATCTAGCTCTCTGATCTTGTTATATGAAATATCCAATACCTCAATTCTTTTTACGTTAGAGAACACACCCTTGTACAAGTAAGTCAAGTTATTTCCACTGATATTTAATGTTCTTAAGTTTTCAAGACCCAAAAATGTATCTTTAGTTAAATTTGATATTTTGTTGTTACTAAGATCTAAATAGTGCAGACAGATTAAGTTTGAAAATGCTCCATCATCGATTTGTTCTATACTTTTATTACTAAGGTCAAGTGCTATAATATTTTCTGAAGAATAGGTGACAAAAGAATTTTGTCGTAGTTGCTCAATGACAGGAATAGTAAAACTAACGTTATTTCCATCGTAATTTTCTGCACTTGGGTTAAAACTTAATTTATTAGCTTGGTAGTGCACCAACGACTGAAAAGTCCTAGATTTACGGTGATTCTCTAATGTACAATTTGGAGATTCATTAGCTTCAACTATGGCCAGGTACGATACAAATATTATCACAAAAGATTTCCAACACATCTGAAACAAAAAACACTGTTTACTAAATTGCTACAAGTTGTGTCTAAATTAAATCTAAACGTCTGATAAGAAAAAATTATGGGTGTCCCAGTAGGTACTTCGGAATTTAAATTTGGCGCCATTTTTCAACAACTTAACATAGAAATTTTGCCGGTATCATCTAGAGACCAGGCAATTTAATTATGGATCGTTTTATATATATATATATATATATATATATATATATATATATATATATATATATATATATATATATATATATATATACAGTGACCGCCAGAAAGTGCGCAGCATATGGGAAAAATTTGTATCTTTGAATTTAACAAATTTATTTTATTTCGAAAAAGTTCAAACCAAAATAATACCCAACAAATCGGGTGAAAGTCTTATGGTATACGAGGAAGAGTCAAAAATTCGAAATTGCGTAAAGTAAAGTACCCACTTTTTTACTTTAGAATTTTTTTTTATTAAGACATGTTTCAAAACTTTCAAAGTTATATCCAAATATCAATTTTCGCGTAGGTATTTTGGACAAAAAATAGGATTTAATCGTTTTTTGTGAATTACCCTGTATAAAAAGTAGATCGCAATGATACAGTACGCAAATTATATCTTCTGTAGACTTTATTAGAGATAACCGTAAATGTTATGTCAGTGTAGTCAGTTTCAAAAATAGTATGGCCATTAAAAATAAAAATAAAAATTAAAAATATTAAATATTTTTGCTGCACACCGTATTTTATTTTTTGGGGAATCAAAAAAAATTCACCTAACTGAAATTTTGTGATACACTTTAACTTAAACCATCTTCCAAACGGTATATTTACTACTAAAACTACAAAGTTTTTTCTTTATTTAGGTTTTAACCGTGGTCTGAATGAATCTGAAAAACCTAAAATATTTTTAATGAAATTCGGGTTTAAAGCTCGATTCATATGTATTTTAAATAAAAAATATATGTTTCAAATTTTGTTTAGATTTAAAGATTACAACATTAAATTTTTTGTTGCAAATAAAGTACGTTCATAAAATATTTTGGGTTTTTCCGTTTCTTCTTGAGGACCACGATTAAAACCTAAATAAAGAAAAAACTTTGTAGTTTTAGGAATAAATATACGGTTTGGTTGGGTTTGCTTGGGTGGTGGTTTGGAAGATAGATTAAGTTAAAGTGTATCACAAAATTTTAGTTAGATGAAATTCTTTTGATTCCCCAAAAAACAAAAAACGGTGTGCAGCAAAAATATTTAAAAGTTTTATGTTTTTATTGCTAATGGCTATAATATTTTTGAAACCGACTACTCTAATATAAAATTTACGGTTATATGTTATATCTAATAAAGTCTACAGAAAATATGATTTGCGTACTGTATCATTGCGATCTACTTTTTATACAGAGTAATTAAAAAAAACCGATTAAATCCTATTTTTGTCCAAAGTAAGCGAAAACTGATATTTGGGTATAACTTTGAAATTCAAACAACATTTCTTAATAAAAAAAATTTCTAAAGTGAAAAATGGGGGTACTTTACTCTTAACGCAATTTTGAATTTTTGCCTCTTCCTCGTACACCATAAGACTTTCACCGGATTTGTTGGGTATTATTTTGGTTTGAAGGTATGCAGAACTTTTTCAAAATAAAATAAATTTGTTAAATTCAAAAATAAAAAATTTTCCCATTCTGCGCACTTTCTGGCGGTCACTATATATATATATATATATATATATATATATATATATATATATATATATATATATATATATATATATATATATATACACATATATATATATATATATATATGAAGAAATATTGCTCCGGGAGTACATCCGTTCGTTTGTTAAATTCCTGTTGGAATCTGGCAGACGTTTCGCCAAGGTCTCACTTGGCATTATCAATGCTTACTCGTTGCTGTCAAGTCGTAAACTCATCAGTTTACGACTTGACAGCAACGAGTAAGCATTGATAATGCCAAGTGAGACCTTGGCGAAACGTCTGCCAGATTCCAACAGGAATTTAACAAACGAACGGATGTACTCCCGGATCAATATTTCTTCACATTTCTCCATCCGTGAAAGTCTACGTTCAAACATATATATATATATATATATATATATATATATATATATATATATATATATATATATATTATATAATATATATATATATATATATATATATATATATATATATATATATATATATATATATATATATATATATATATATATATATATATATATATATATATATATAATGGCTATAATATTTTTGAAACCGACTACTCTAATATAAAATTTACGGTTATAATGTTATATCTAATAAAGTCTACAGAAAATATGATTTGCGTACTGTATCATTGCGATCTACTTTTTATACAGAGTAATTAAAAAAAACCGATTAAATCCTATTTTTGTCCAAAGTAAGCGAAAACTGATATTTGGCTATAACTTTGAAATTCAAAAATAAAAAATTTTCCCATTCTGCGCACTTTCTGGCGGTCACTATATATATATATATATATATATATATATATATATATATATATATATATATATATATATATATATATATATATATATATATATACAGTGACCGGCAAAAAGTTCGCAACATATGGGAAAATAGTTGACGAGATATCAAAAAAAGTTATTTGAAAAAATTGCTTAGAATTAAATTCTAGGTCCTTATGTAAAATTTTAAGATTTTATTTAAAAAAATTGGAAAACTCAATTTTTTTTAAATATTTTTTTATCGATTTACAAATTTCCAGTTTTTTTCGTTTAGATAGCTTGGCTAATGTAAAGCCCATGTATCTGGATGAAAATAAACGAATGTAGTAGTTTTTTCTACAATTGACAGGACAAAATTAAAAAAAACAGGGTTTCGCCGGACGCTAGCTGTTGCAATGATTTGTATCTAGCAGCAGTGTCAAAATTTTAGAGACATTTCAATGAGATTACATTGAGAAAACCTTAATCGTCTTAAATATATCTGAAGTTCGACTTTTTGTAAAGTTAAGGGGAGTAAAATAGATAATAAACAAAAAATTACCTGTTTAATTAATCGAAATTTCATAAACGAAAACCAATGTAAGAAAAACTTAAAAGTAGTCAAATTCTGTACTAACAACATAAAAAATCATTGTTTTTCCTTGGGTGCACAAAATTTAAAACTCAGTATGACCACCATTTCTCTCCATACATACTATTGTTCTCGAGCGCAACTCTCGATTAACATTTCGGAGCATTTTACGATTTATTTGCAATACACAATTTCTAATGACATTCTCTAAATTTTGTATATTCCTAAAGGGTCGATGTTTGTACACAGAGTTCTTTAGGTATCCCCACATAAAGAAATCTAACGGAGTCAGATCTGGTGATCTCGCAGGCCACGGATTTTCAGAAAACCGTCCTATCCACTGGTTTCCAAATTCTTGATCCAGCCATCTCTTCACCTCATTTGTGGAATGAATGCTAGCTCCGTCTTGTTGAAAGTATAAATTTCTTCTTTCGGCTAATGACAAATTGTCTAAAAAGTCAGATATCTCAGTTTGTAGAAATTCTAAATATCGTTCTGAATTTAAATTGTCTCTAAAGAAAAAAGGTCCCACTATTCTGAGGTTGAAAATTCCGCACCACACATTAACCTTAAAACTATATTGGTCTTTACTCTGAATTACAAAGTCTGGGTTTTCGGTGGCCCACCATCTACAGTTTTGTGAACTGACGGTTCCGTTAGAGGTAAATGTAGCTTCATCCGAGAAAAGAACGTTCTTTGGGAAATTAAAATCTTCCTCAATCATACCCTGGAACCAGGCACAAAAATCGAAGCGGGCGTCATAATCCCTATCTTTTAATACTTGTACAAATTTAGGTTTGTACGGATGAAATTTGTTTCTTTTTAATATCCTCCGCACAGATCTTTCGTGAATGTTAGTGATCTCCGATATTTGACTAATTGCTAATTGGGGTGTTTCTGTGATCGACAAACACACATCCAGAGAACCTTCGTCACCTGTTACCGGTTTTTCATGGGAAACTTTATACTGATTTTCTACCGATCCCGTTTCTTTAAATTTATTGACTAGACGAGATACTGTGGAATAATGGAGGGATTTATCGGGGTGCCTCTCATTAAAAATTGCTGCTGTTTCTCTATGGCTTTTGTAATTATCTCCAGAAATTAAAATAATTTCTATCTTTTCCTGAAGAAGTAGTGTGGGTGCCATTTTAAGGAATAAAATATTAATAAACTTATGTAAAATATCAAACTTAGTAAGATGCGAGACATAAACCAATGACATAGGTTGAAATCAAACAAATTATAATTTGTTTGACATTTTTCTGTTGTTTTTAACCTACTAGATTATTTGGTTGTTTTAATTTCAGAGCCTGCTTTGGTAGTTTTAAGTACAACTAAATAGACCTGGTTGTTAAATTTATGTGCGAAAAATCTTAATAAAATCTTGATACAGTGTGACAGGTCATTTTTGTCACCGAATTAGATTTGTTCTAATAATTAGTTTATTCACGAACGCCTGTTTTCTTAGTTATTTACCTTGATTCAGAAGATCTATTTTCGTTCTTCCGCTATGTGTCCCCCTTCCCTTGCTGTCCAGGCTACCCCCTGGGGGTGTTGATTGCCCTTTTATCTGGTCCAAATCGGCTTAACCTGAGCTTGTCCATCTGTTGTAGTCTGCTTTAAAATCTTTCTTTCTGGCCTGGGCCTGAATTTTCGCCTTGCCTAAGGCCTTCCTGTGTGTACAGACAGTCGCCTTTAGTCTATTTATGATAACATATTTTTAGAGAATAAATTTTAAAAGACTACCTACATTTTGAATGAGATTTAATCCCGGTGTTTTCCACTGCCTTCACTGTCCTGGATTTCTGAATCTACCGTTCCCTATTAATTAAAGTCCGAGATTTCCTTCTCTTTTCCTTTCCAAGATCTTTTTTTTGAATTTTGTAAACATTTAATTGAGTTGTGAATGGGGTGTGTGGGTTTTCGTCGGACGGAACTTTAAGGCGTGTAGAGATGGTGCTTCGGGGTGGGAACCGACTGACCTGTTCGCATACACGCACAGCCCCAAAGCGCTTTTGGGAGCCGTCGATTTATGGACACGGCTGGTGCAGTAGCATTTTCGAGTGTGGGAAGGTTGGAATTTAGTAGCACTACGTCATCGTCTTCCTTTCTGTAGTTTCGACATTCGGGGTTTCAGCTGTTAGTATTTGGATGCATCGTACTGAAATAGTGCGTCTCGATCAGTGCCGGCGTAGGTATAACTTTCTGTATTTCCGTAACTTTATTGTTTCACGCAAGAGGCCTCTGTATGATTTCAGTACCCTTGTTTGGTGGCGCGGCGACGATTGGAGTTCTAAGTTTCGGTGTTTTTTTTGCGTTTGTTACTCAGTATGGGGTTTAAGACTTGTGCAATTCTGCCTTCGTGGTCATTTGAGGGAGCAGCTTCTAACCCATGCTTGAAATTGGTTTGGATTTCGTAGTTCTTGCCGGTATGCCGTGGCGCCATCTTTAGACTATCAATTACTGTCATTCCGGTCAGTGTAGTTGCTTTCGCCCCCGATCATCTTCCGAGTTCTGTGGGACCTTTTTGGCGCTGGCGCAAAAGCTAATGTAAGAACCATTTTGTCATGTGTCTGTGGTGGGAGGAAGTGTCATATGATGCTTCCGACACGAGGCATAGGCGGGTCACTTCCACTCTATCCTTCGAAGCAATTGTTCCATGGTCCCTATCTGAAAATTTCAATTTGGAAATTCTAGTTTTTTTTTTTTGGATTAAAAAGTCAGGGACCGCGTTTAAATTCTTGAAGAATTTGTTTCTGCAAGACGCAGGATATTTTTGGGCGACTTCGATGATAGGTGAGTGCTTTTTTATATAGATGGTTTTTTTGCTAGTCTGCCACGTGCATGGTAAAATTTTTCAATGACTAAGGATTCCTTTCTTTATTTCTATCAAGCCACGAACATCGGCAACAGTTTGGAGGTCCAAACCCTGTGGTAACCTTGCTGTGTGGTGCCCTTTTGCTGCCTGTGGAAGTTGGAATTCGAACCCTCGTTGTTAGGAGGTGAGTTAGACCTTGAAGTTTTTTTTTGCTCCGTGTTTCTCAGGTACTTATCAATCGCCAATTTAAGCCCATAAAATTATAATTTAAAATTTTAACGAACCATAATTATCGTTCTGCTTTACGGTACTATGTTTTAAGTAAGACTCTAGTTTTCTCGGGTGGTTCTTATTGCTACACCATATTTTGAGTTATAGTAGTCAAGCCTTCAATTTCTTAAATATTAATATCACTTTAACTAATTTGCAATTAACCTTTTGAGTCTTGATTGTTGGCTGTAAAGCTTGCTCGTACAATCTATAAGTTATGTTAAGGGCTCTTTATACCAGCTTACGGGCCTGGGTTTATTTGAATTAAAATAGTCGGTCACCTGCGTAGAATGTAGATTGTTTTTATCAAGTTTCTTTTATCGGCTTTATGCTGTCGCAAATCATTTGCAGTGGGTTGCTATCTGTAGCGCTAAGTTTCAAACCGTAATTTATGTAGATATAAAGGAGTTGGTGGTACTGGTACTGTGTCAGTATGGTTGGTTATCGTAAACGCCAAGTTGAAAATTAAGCTTTATAGTAAGTGTTTTTTTTTTATACTAATTTCTTTGTTATTATTAAGGTTCGGTCGCCAGGTTGTCAAGAATACCACCAAATCCTTTATTTTCCTGTTTTTTTTTTTATAAGCTAAGACGTGTACGGGCTTGAGGTATTACGGGTTTTATTTCTAGGAAGCTGGAAAATTTAAATTTATTTTTGCGTTTGTTTATAACGGGGGGGTTATGTAATAATATTTTTGTTTTCAGAGGTTCATTAACCTATTATTTTATTTTAAATTTGCCATTTGGCAAATATTTTGGTGTGCTTAGAAACTTATGCTCGTACACGTTTTACAACCTTTCTATTATATCGTATTGTTTGCTTCTGGGAACGTAAGGTAGTTACGTAGATGCTTTGTATATATATATATGCTTATACTTTTGGTATCTCGTATTATTCGCTTGTGATTTAAGCTTTGTGTCTTTATTTATTTATTAATTTATTCATTTACGGTCATAAACACAAAAGTTACACACTAATTAAATTTAAATTTGTGATAGAGGTACATTAGCGGTATATTTTGCTTTTAATTTAATATTTGTGCTTTTATAAATGTACATAAACGGTGTGTATTTTCATTGTTTATATTCGAACGGTTTCTCCCTATACAGGGTGCTTTCTCTTAATTTAAATGATTAAAATTTTTGGGAAGTCAATTATTATTCTTGTGTTATCTTACATTGATCCACTTTATTTACATGAGTAGTGTTAACGCTTAGCTTTTGAGTCAAGCTACTATAGGGGTTTGAGGTTTTCATTAATTTACCTTTTTTGGCTCTTTTACTTTGAATATTACTTAAATGTTTTAAGTCAAGCTAACTGGGGTTTCATTTTTAGTTATTTTTACTGTCTTCGCTCAAGCCTTTTGCTTTGTTTATAGCTGTAATCTTGCGTGAACTTGTAATTTAGTTATCAATTATTTTTGCTTTTGTTGTACTTTTGTTATTTTTATTGGTAATGTAAGATAACATAATATAGTGTTAAACTGGTCATTTAGTGAACACTTAGTTTTTGTAAATATTAACGTTTATCCGTAAAGTAAATGAACTTTAAAATTTAGTTATCGATGCCCTTTAGGTAATAATAATTTATTTTGTTTATTGACATAACCTTTTTGTTTAATATTATCCTAAGCTTGCTTAAATTTTGCAAGTGGGTTTTAATCCTTGCTTTCTCTTTTTACTAACCTTTTTTTTTGATATTAACGTAGCTTCTTATTTTTAAATATTTTTCTACTTACCTAAATTTTGCATTTGATTTCAAGCCACCGTCTTTCTCTTTTATTATTGACACTTTATTTAATATTCTTAAATTTTGCGGTTTAATTCCAGTAAATTGTTTCTCTCCAAATATTAACTTTTTTATTAACGTAACTTCAAATATATTTTTTTTATTGATTACATTTGAATTACTGGAATTACTGGGAATTGTTTTATTCCTAGGGTCCTTGGTAGGGGCCACGAACCTCCCTACTTCCTCCGTAGGGGCTGAAAACCATCCCTATTAATTTTTGGCGGGCGCTAAGGAGCCACCCTATGAATTTACCTGTACCTGGGGACAGACCTCAGGAAGTTTTATTTTGGTTTAATTTAATTTATTTATTTTTGCGAGGGCAAAATCGCCCAACCTTATTTGTCACCACTTGTAACCTTTTTTTTTTAATCAGTGTACAAATAAATGTATATAGGGTAAACTTATTAAGTTGTTTTTATCCAGCTCGCTGCGCCCTCTGTTTAATTTTTAATTATGAATAGCGGGATTGTTGTGTGAGAAGCAGGTCCCTAGACCAACTAGGCGACTTCCAGTTTGTGTCGGTGTAAAAAACTGGTGGCGTCCAATAGAACCTACCCAGCCTAACTGAGCTGAGGGCTAATTTGCAACGCGCTCTACTACACCTGCTTCCCTCAGGACACCCTGTTGTTCCTGTGTTTTTCTCTAGAGTAGCTTTAAGAGTGATTTTAATGTTTTCAAGTTAAGCGGTAAGTACTTGGTCAATGATACTCATCATAGTATCTTTGACGGTTTTTAATCAAACACTTTTTATTGAACAAAGTGCGTCGCAACAGTCATTTCATTAGATTCAAACCATTGCAACAGCGATTGTCCGGCGAACACCTATTTTTTCGATTTTGTCCTGTCAATTGTAGAATTGTAGATCTGACTCCGTTAGATTTTTTTATGTGGGGATACCTAAAGAACCCTGTGTACAAACATCGACCCTTTAGGAATATACAAAATTTAGAGAATGTCATTATAAATTGTGTATTGCAAATAAATCGTAAAATGCTCCGAAATGTTAATCGAGAGTTGCGCTCGAGAACAACAGTATGTATGGAGAGAAATGGTGGTCATACTGAGTTTTAAATTTTGTGCACCCAAGGAAAAACAATGATTTTTTGTGTTGTTAGTACAGAATTTGACTACTTTTAAGTTTTTCTTACATTGGTTTTCGTTTATAAAATTTCGATTAAATAAACAGGTAATTTTTTGTTTATTATCTATTTTAATCCCCTTAACTTTACAAAAAGTCGAACTTCAGATATATTTAAGACGATTAAGGTTTTCTCAATGTAATCTCATTGAAATGTCTCTAAAATTTTGACACTGCTGCTAGATACAAATCATTGCAACAGCTAGCGTCCGGCGAAACCCTGTTTTTTTAAATTTTGTCCTGTCAATTGTAGAAAAAACTACTACATTCGTTTATTTTCATCCAGATACATGGGCTTTACATTAGCCAAGCTGTCTAAACGAAAAAAACCGGAAATTTGTAAATCGATAAAAAAATATTTAAAAAAAATTGAGTTTTCCAATTTTTTTAAATAAAATCTTAAAATTTTGCACAAGGACCTAGAATTTAATTCTAAGCAATTTTTTCAAATAATTTTTTTTGATATCTCGTCAACTAACCTCACTTTTTGTAAATTAACAATTTTTTTTTTAATTTGACGCTATACCAGTGGTCACGTGACGTATGTCAAAATCGATTTTTAGGTTATCGGACATGCAGAACCGATCCCCTGGGAAAGTTTTTCCGATACTCTCCTAATAAAAATTTTTCCCATATGTTGCGAACTTTTTGCCGGTCACTGTATATATATATATATATATATATATATATATATATATATATATATATATATACAGCGTGTCTTCGGAAGTTCTTACCATACGGAAAAAATTTTTATTATTGATTTTACGAAAAAAAGTGCCTCTTTATAAAAAGTTCTGCATCGTAAGAAAATAGCATTTCCATTCAAATATTTGATCTAGTACAAACAGGGTGGCTCAAAAATGTAAAAGTCCTAATACACGTGAAGCTAAAAAGACATAAAATCGTTATTTAAAGGTAAACTGTCACTGAAAATGTGCTAGAAGTAACTTTTTTATGTTACTAAATTAGGTTTGGAACATACAGGAGGTCCCAAAAATAAAATTAATTTTTGTTTATCGCCTTTACAAAAAAGTATATCTTCATAAAAAGTTCTACATTGTGAAAAAAGAGAATGGTTATTCAAAAATTTTATATAGGACATACAGGTGGCAAAATAATTTAAATTTAAATTGTGACTTTCAGCTGTTTAAGCCACCCTGTATTGTTTTACATCAAGTTTATAAATAACCATGCTCTTTTGTACAAGGTAGAACTTTTTATGAAGATATACTTTTTTGTAAAGTTGATAATAATTTTATTTTTGGGACTCCTGTATGTTCCAAACCTAATTCCCTAACACACAAAAAGTTAACTCTAGTACATTTACAGTGGCAGTTTACCATTAAATAACGATTTTGTGTCTGTTGACCTTCACATGGATTGGAGCTTTTATATTTTTGAGCCACCCTGTATGTCCAAGATCAAATTTTGGAATGACGATGCTATTTTCTCATGATGCAGAACTTTTTATATAGAGGCACTTTTTTTAGTAAAACCAAACCAATAATAAAAATTTTTACCATATGGTAAGAACTTCCGAAGACACGCTGTATATATATATATATATATATATATATATATATATATATATATATATATATATATATATATATATATATATATATATATGGAACGTGTTAGAATTGTTCAAACTTACGACGAAAATTACCTTTCTTATGTGAAAAGAATTCGTAAACTTTAATTTTTGGGCGTAATCATGTGCCAAATGACAACGCAATTCGCAATCTTATTCGAAAATTTGAGGTTTTCGGATCGGTTGTTGATTTAAAAGGGCCAGTGCGTCCACGTAGTGCTTGATCCAATGAAAATATCGCTAGAGGACATGACCATGTTGCCGAAAATTCCAGAACCTAAGTTCGCCGTCGAGTTAAACATAACGAAAAGCTCTCTGCATCGAATTTTGACCAAAGATCTGGCCTTGCACGCATATACCTAAAATTCAACTAACCTAAGAGTTAAAACCCCCAGACCACAAGTATCAGCGTGCGTTAGCTAATTTTAAATTAGTTAAATTAGATGTTAGAAACAATGCAGAATTTTGCAATAAAATTATCTTTTCCAACGAAACTCATTTCCACCTCCGAGGTTATGTCGACACAGGGCCGGAACCAGGGCCAGGCGACCCAGGCGACGGCCTGGGGCGCCAACATTTAGGAGCGCCAAAACTCAAAAATAAAGTATAATTTTTGTTTTTGCAAAAATTAAATAAATTGCACAAAATAAAGAAGATTGGCACTTTTGTTAATAATGTTCGAAAATAAACAAAAAAAAAAAATATATATATATATATATATATATATATATATATATATATATATATATATATACATATATATATATATATATATATATATATATATATATATATATATATATATATATATATATATATATATATATATATATATATATATATATTTCTATATTGTTTGATGGTATAGGTACATAATTATAGCTGTACAAACGTAGGTAATTCCAGGGTTGGAATTACCAAGCGACGGACGACGTCGACGACAGACCGGCAGGCGACAGAGCGGCTATTGTCAGTTTCGCAGTAGCAAGCACTGGTATCACGGCGGGCTGCTTATCGGATACATTCGCGTTTAGCATGGCCACGGCGATGCCGATATCTCGTCGCTCTTTGCCTTTTGGGTACCTACAAAGTTCAAAGATTTTTATATTGCTTTCCTGACCTAGCGTACAATGGAAAGGAAATAAAATGTTCGGTTTGTGACACTTGCGTCGAGGGTTGGAGTTCCTTTAGTTGCAGACAACATATTCAGAGTAGAAAAATGTGTTAAACCGGCAGCTGCAGATGCCTTATTGGGGCTTTATATATGATCTAACATTTGTATTAAGCTGTGGCAATATTCCTTCCTACGTACGTCAAAACGAACATTTGCGATCTTTTTGGAGAAAATATGTGCGTAAGTGGCCCCTACCGACCCAGTGGCAATTACGGTACGCTTGGAACAAATGGAAACTGCCATAAGGTCCGCGTTACGTAACAAAAAACATTGAAGAACATTTTTGATGAAATAGATTAAGAGCCAGCGACCGCTAGACTTACGTTATCAAGCCTAAGATTTTTTCTTGTTCCCATTATGTCGCACACTTTCTGCCTGTCACTGTATATAATGTGCCTTGCAGCATGGAAATTTGGATTTTAAAATCTTCTTCAATGTTACTTTTGTAGCGGAAGTAGGATTTTGCAGAAACTGAAAAAGCGAAAGGGATCCAGGCAGGCTTTAGATGTGGAGTAATGGAGAAGTTCGATCATGTTTTGTTTATGTAAAAAAGTTTTAAAAAAATTTTGAGATTGTTGAATTACTTAGAGAGCGTACCGTTTCCGAGAAATCTGGAATTTTATCTAAGCGGTCATGATCCCGACGTAAACATTATACACGAGGATGAGATTAAAAGTTTTCAGCCTGATCCAGAGATGGTGCAATTTACCGTAATATTAGTTTAGTATACTTTTAAAGTGCCAATAGGGTGCATTAAAGAGCTTGTATTTTACAATCGTTAAATTTTATGAAGTTTTAGATTCTGTAAAAAATGATGGCAAAAATCGAGATCTGTGCTGCAATCAATTACTTCCATATTAAAGGTTTATCTCCTACACAGATAAAATCTGAGCTTGATGTTACTTAAGGTGAGTCAGCTCCGAGAGTCAAAATTTGGATTGCGGACTTTAAAAGTGGCCATAAGAGCGCAAAAGATGCTGGCAGGCCAAAAATGACAACTTCTGAAGAAATTGTGACAAAAGTTCAAAAAGACGGTTTGAACGATCGTCAGCTGAAGTTGGGTGAGATAGCTGAGTCTGTGGGCACATAGAAAGAACGGACGCGGCATATCTTATGTAAAGTTTTATAGGTATGAAAAAGTTATCCGCGCGATGGGTGTAGCGATTGCTGGCACCAGAGCAAAAAGTCATCTGTATGATTGTCCCAGAGAAGTGTTTAACGCTGTTTAGGCAAAATTCAACTGGCTTTTGATAGATCCACAACTACACACCAAAGACTAAAAAACAACAATCAAAAAAGTGGACAGCGACGCATAATCCCACTCCGAAGAAGGCAAAGAAAATTCCATCTGCGGAAAAGTTATGGTGGCCGTTTTTAGAATGCCAAAGGCATTATTCTCATACATACCTTGAAAAGGGAAAAGAAATAAATTCAGAGTAATACGCGTGCTTAATTAATCAACTAAACCAAAATATTCGCGAGAAATGTCCCGGTTTAGCCACGAAGAAAACTCTGATCCACCAAGACTTCTTGCTATAAATCAGTAACTGTTATAGCATCAGTTAGGCTTTCAACTAGTTCTTGGTTCATGCGCCTTATTCGCCAGATTTGGCCCCATCGGATTTCAATTTGTTGCCGAACTTGAAATTATTTCTAGCTGGCATAAAATTCAGGAGTGATTGCTGAACGATTCTATAAAGGCCTTCAACATCGCTAAAATAAATGTATTGAGCTACACCAAGACGAATACAGAAAAATAAAAACTTTTTTTTTAACCAATACATTGATGTTTTCTTTGTTAGGCCGGAAACTTTTTATCCCATCCTCGTAATAACTAGTAATAACTTTGAATAATATAATGAATGACGTAAGTTCATTTTTTCAAAATACGCCCTCCTCTTTAAGTACCTACCTAATCTGTAGCCTATTACTTTAGCGGTCATTGTGAAATATTTCCAAGAACGTATTTGTAAAAAGCGTGCTTAACAATTCGTTCCTGGATATCGTTGCCATGTGGATGTTGTTTATTAATGTTGATTGATAAAGTGTGGTTTAGGTTAACCTAACTGAAAAAGTCTTATCTAAAAATGTGATAGAACGCCGCACAGTGATCAATTTGTTTTCTTTAGGAGGACAAAACTATTATTCGCTTCATTGTAGCATTACGTGAATTATTAGCCTTTTGTAAACTTTTTCTGAGGTAATATTTATTATTATTATTATAAAAAATATTAAAAAAAAGAATTAAAAGGAAGCCAAGATGTATCACTAGTTTTAAAGGTCAGCTACAACGCAGAGTACAATTGGCTGTGAAACTTTCTGTAAAACGTAAGCGCTAGTCTGTTTCTGTACAAGCTATTGAAATTTAGTTATAACGTAACTTTGGGGCAGTGTCTAGGTACCAGAATGTGTCTAATTTATAACTGAAAGCACAAACCTATAACACAGAACTATAATAGTAACCTGCTACACACACAAGACTGGCTAGGCTATCGGCAGAACAGTCCACGACTAATTAAGCACCTTACGGTAATATTAGCAATTATGACCTTGATCGCATCAAATATGTCGAGTCTAGCCAAGTTACGTTTGTTATTTATTAATTACTGCTTCATTAGCTTACACCGTACGCTATTATCAGCTCCCTGTAAAAAGAGTGTTTTTGAATTTTGTCGTCGTAAATATATAAAACTGCACAGTGCGCCGTTGCGTTCTGTATTTTGTGCTTATTTTCCTTTCAATAAACCTCGCCCCTGTCATACTCTGGTGCTTTTCTAGGTACCTAGTCAACTATACTCTTGCTAGCTAGGCTTCTATTTGGTCCCCTTTTTCTAACCCCTGCGTAACAACACAGCGCCGTTTTAACTTGTGTAAGCGCACTGTGGGTTCTCTTTTTGTATGGCGCTTTCGTAGGGAACAATTTATTATCATACTAATTACCAGGAACGACTTATAGGCCTGTATATTTTATAAATTCAACACGCTAACCGCTGTAACTATTCGAACTTATCGAGAAGTTTAAATGTTCTGAGAAAAAAATGTCCCGAGAAAAAAGGGCTCAGCATTTTGAAAGTGTACCATGTGATGATCGTTGAAAACCCTAGCCCAAGATTAGATTTTCGTAATAATTTCGTTTTTCCAAACCTTATCAAATATACCTAAAATGTTTCCTTGTACGTGGTTATAAGTAGTCCAAAAGACAATCTATAGAGAGAGCCCAATTTTTAAAAACTTTCATAATGTGGGAATTATAGCTAAAAATAAAACCTGTAATACTTTTATCACATTTTTAGCGATAACTCCAACATGATGAATTTGATGGGTTCTTTACGCAGTTTTCCTTTTGTAATACGTATAACTAGATACAAGAAAAAATGGGAACTTTTTGCAAATTTCCGGATGTTTTATAAAATTTTTGGATCTTTCTATGGTGCAGGATAAAGCTTCCTGAAGGATCAAATAACTGCCTTAGTCCCAATTTAAATTTAAAAAAATATTAACAGCATACTAAGCATTAATATGACTACATACCTACATCGTAACCAATGCCCTTAAATATTTAAAATGTTCCAAAGTGGTATAGTGTATCTTCCAAGATTCCAACATTCTTTTTTGGAATCTAAATAATTTTATAAACCTCTTCGACAAATCATGAAGGTCATCCAAAAAAAATCACGCTGCCTATATGTTTACAGCAATTTCCACATTAATAACTAAATCGTTGAAATCAAATCCGTAAAACCCAAAAACAACGAATACCACATGGTAGTCGACTTCAAAACTGAGCACTTTTTCCGTAGTTTTAAGCACGACTTATTGAGAATAGCAAATTTAATGACAAGCACTGGGTTGCTAACCGACATTTATTTCAATTTTATTACCGTATATTTTCTCCGTTAACCAAGTCTCAAAGAACGTTAAATCTCCATTAAAACTTGGACTCTTCTATTACTAATAAGAAAAAAACACAAGGTTAAGAGCACCATTCGCATATTCTTTTGTATTTTATGTAATGCCTATTCTACAAACAATAAACAAAAATGTCTTTCCTTATGTATAATATTGAATTCACCTCAAAGCGTTGCAACGCATCCTATTATACGGATGTGAATTGCCAAATGTAAGATTTCTAACTTAAGTTTTGTGAGATTTCTGTTTTCTTTTTGTGTATGTCATGTAAATGTCTTAAGTTTATTAAGAAACTATATCTTTGATAAAATGGTGAATAAGTATAGCCGAAGGATTTTCTTATACGATGATAATTTTGTGTTTGAGTCTCCTCCTCCCTTCTGATACAATGACTTTGATTTTCATTTCGAAAAGTGGGCAACCCTACACATGCACGTGCTAAATGAAAACTTAAGTTAAAGTCATTTATAACACTAAAAATAACAAGAGTAACTTACCTTCAAATTCTTCAGGACCATTAAACCAACATGAATAGCACACAACTTCAATAATAATGCGGACTGATAAGAATGCAGTAAGCTCCAGCAGAAGTTCAGCTTTTTCTTATCACTGCAAAATAGATCGATTTTTTCCAGTTTAAATATTGTCAAATAATGACGCAAGAGATCATTTCGACGAAAATAACTTCTTGATAATTTTATATTAAGGCTGAGGTTTTTCATATTTATAGAAATATGGTCATTTGGTCATCGTTTTCAGGACGCCCTGGAAAAACTACCTAAAATTGGGCCAACACCGGGTTTGTTTTTGGTTAATAAAACACATGAGAATCCGTCCTGTGTAAAATAGCAAAAGTTTACATAAAAAAAACAATTTTTATGAGTGGTGCGTTTTTTCGAATGGTGGATAAAAACATTTGCTGGCCCCCGGAACCTTCCCTATATTCCTGTCTTCCCGCCCTGTATAATCGTGAAACTCATAAACAGGTTATGTAAGATAAAGAAAATAAGGTAAAAGAATAGCAAAATCTCGACTCGACAAACCTTACTCCTGGAAAAGGAGATAAGTAGGTAAAATTGTAGAATATCCAGCTGGGTGGATTGGCAAAAAACACTTCAGCAGCGGGCCGTTAGCCGTTAGCATTTGTATTGGTACTCGGGTACTACTCGTAGTACTCGAATTAAAGGTACGAGGGGAATTGATAAAGTAGGATCATTTAGGAAATGGAAAAGTATAGGTTTGTCGAGCATTATAATACTTTAATAGTGTTTAGTAAAATTAAGTGATAGTTTTTAAATGTATACATTTTTAAATGCAAAAGAATACAGAAAATTTGTAAGCAACAATAGGTAGGTAATATTTTAATTAAAACAAAAGAAAATAAATCGAACACAAAAATACAACAGAAAAAGTAGTGGGATGCAACAATGAGGTTCCGTAATAAGAAAAAGCAGGTATACCAATCTTTTCAATTTATATCGATCGTCTACTAAATAGCTATATTGAAACAATAGGTACGTAGCGAAAACATGACACCTGGTACTGGAACACCGGAACCGATTTTTGAGCATGCACTCCAGATCTCCACAATTTTGTGGTATACACTAGGAGTCGCATACGGGGTACCCACCGGGAGCCGTGCAACTCCCTCTAAAAAGCCAAGTAGTATAAGAAAAAGGGGGTTTAACGTCCGTAATTTACGGACGTTAAACCCCCTTTTTGTTATGCTATATTGAAATTTCCTTTATGTTAGAAGAGGAAAGACAATTCAGTGATTCGGTCTAGGCTGGCTGTGTAGACGTGCGTCAGTTTCCTGTGTTACGAAAATTTAGCCGTACTTATACTGTATAAGTACGGCTAAATTTTCGTAACACAGGAAACTGAAGCACGTCTACACTATACATATAGATGGTGTGGTGACATCAGCGCAACGTCAACAAACGCAATCAGCAGTTTGTGTAGTTTTAATAATAACATCAGATATCTACATACATTTTCAAAGCAATCGCTGTAATTTTTTTTTAGTTCATTACTGTTGTATAATTTTAATAACTCTATTACACTATGCTACTGGTCGGTTTTTAGATGAAACTAAATATGTAGGTGAAATAAAAATTAAACATTTTCGAACAATTCTCGGAAAAATTAAAAGGCAAACAAATACCACTCATAACTAGGGTTCGTAAATCAAAGTGTTAGACCATAGGTGAAGCAATTATAACTACCGCGATGTGTCGACGTGCTTTGCGGTGGAAACAGGTTACCAAATTTTCGCAAATGTCACCTGCTGACGCAGAATATTCGGAAGTTTATTTTTACTTTTCCGGACCTAAAATATGACGGGTCTCGCATGAGGTGTTTGGTGTGCAATAGCGACTTATTGTGTTAGAAATAATTACAGTGCCAAAAACATGTTACTGCAAATCGTTAATATAAAAAGGAGCCAAAAACTTTAGGCTGAATTTATACTAGATTTGATATTTAAGATTTGATATTTATGATGAGTAATTGTAACATGCCTTTTTATACAGTCCAGAACAAAACGTTTCGAAATTTTTGGGCAAAATATAAGTCCAACTGGATATTGCCATGCGCAGCAACATTGCAAAACTATTTACCACATTAATGCGAACGAATGGAAAATGCAATTCGGCGTGAAGTACACAGTCAACAATTGTGGCTGACTATCGATAACTTAAAGAAAAACTCCGTGGTCGATGTTGTAGTTCGAACATTCAATTTACGATGGCCGTAATCTCCCTATTTATAGTGGCCAGTAAAAGGCTTCAGAGCTGTACTGGCGAATCCATAAAAAATTGGTTAGTAACCACCATGCACTTTACTGAGTAAGTGTTTTTTATTACCTATTATGTAAATTATCTCTTACTCCGGCACTGACTTTACGAAACCTACTTAAATATCGAATTATTTAGTTTTTTTGCACTTTTTGACGACAATATTAAGGGGATAAATCGAAAAAGAACAAAACATAAGTTTTTAATAAAACTGGTGATAACGCTACCTTTGGCGACTGGCTTTTAGAACGTATGTAGGTGCTGCTGTAGGTGCACAGTGCGGAGATGCTATTTGTGAAAAAAAAGTTTTGATAACGGCCAATTACCTGCAAAGTAACATTTTTTACAGTGTTATTTTATTACAATTTATTTTTTTACTTTGCACGGTTTGTGTCTGTGGTTAAATACTTAAATTCACATTAATGTGAAGAAATAGGGTTGGTGCTGGGCCTGAACCTAAGTAAGTCAGCATTGATAGGATGGAAGTTAGATGAGTTCACCACGACAGATATGCGCCGATTAGAAAGAAAGCTACCGATCCAGATAGATAGCTTGGGAAGAAGACCATAAGAAGGTAATTTGTTCAGAAGTGCGGCATGTCATACTTGGTCAAAAGCCTTGGGAATATCAAGAGCAACAATCTGAGATTCGCCATGAAATTCAAGAGACTTGTTCCAGTTATGTATGACAAAGGTAAGTGGATCGCTGTGGCGAAATCCGCACTGTTTGTCATATATGTTTTTGTGTTTTTCCAGAATTTGCAAGTTGATGACTTTCTCCATAACTTTGCTGACAACAGAGAGAAGAGGGGTAGGTCTATAACGGGATGGAAGGGACTTGGAACCTTTCCTCGGGACAGGCTGCGCCCTAGCAGTCTTCCAGCTAACCGGGAAGACACCCTGCCATAGATCTGAAAAAATGGAGTTAAGATGGGTGCAAGTTCTAAAGTGCATTTTTTAGAACAATTGCTGGTATGCCATCCAGACCAGGGACTTTTTAGTGTCGAGGGATAATAGAATTTTTTTAACTTGTTTCATTGTTTATTATTATAGATTTTTAAAGTACCTACCGCCACATCCGATAATCTATAAATTAAATAAGTTGATGAATGTATCATTATAAAATTCACATTATAAAATGCCATTGTGCAAACAGCGCAGCAAATCAATCCAGAATCATGGTCGGAATGATCGTGTAATGTAGTGAGGGGAGCAACTGATGATTAATCAAAATCAAATAATGTTCGCAATATTCGCGTGTCAGTCTAAGCGGACTGTTGCGAAATTGAGTGTCTAATATCGTTCTTTAAATTTTCAACAATATGTCATACAAAAATTTTAAATCTTCAATATTTCTGCCGGTTGCACGACATCGCAATGTGACTGTTAATTTTTCTTTAGAGTTATGATCTGCCTTGTGGAGGTATTCTCTGTTTCGACAAGTATGGTTAACCATTTCTAGCAGTGGATCAGAACTTGCATCTCTTATCCAGTAACAATTTGCGTAGTCATCCTCTTTTTATTCAGTGACTTGTATTTCACGTGTTAAATTCATATGAGAGTAAATCTTTATTTGCAGCCATTGCTGAAAGTTTGATAAAAAGGCTGTCGTTAGCTACCATTTTGAGAATAAGAAGCAAGTAAATATTTTGAACGGTATTAAAGCTTTAGATAAAAGGTGTACATTAAAAATGAAGCACATTTTGTTGTAAATAAGTTTTATTATAAAATACACTCTCTATACATAAACCCATATAAAACACAGTGAGTAGCAATTCTATATTATACCTAATTCTAAAGCTGGCTTGGTAACTTAACCTATTTAGATTCAGAATTATTGTTGTAAGTTTGTTCATTTTAGGTATCGTAATCTATAAACTATGTGTTGTACCACAGAGTAACACTGTATTAAGTCAAAGAACCGAAAGTTTTTTAGTTTTTGATTGCGCGAACAGCTTTTGATGTAAGAAGAAAATCATTTTTTGACATGACTTGATACTTACATAGATAGTTACAAAAGTAGGACATAATTGACACTTTTGGACCTAATATGGTAAACAACAAATTAATAAAGGGTACATCTACCTCCTGATTAATTGAAACGAACACAAATGATGGCTACGTACTGCCACTGATAGCAAGTAAAACCGAATAAATCTTAAGACCCTGAAACTCTTAGAAGTAGAAGCTCTTGAATATATGCTATTCAGTCCTGAATATTTTCTCTTTGTACTTTAAGCAATATTATTTATATGTATTAAAAAAACACCACGGAATTGTTTTGATATTTACCTAGTTTTTAGACACAACGTCTATGAGATTACGTTATAAACAAAATTTAAAGACATTGTTGTGTTAATCAACAAACAACAGAACTTATATAACACGTAGTGTTTTCAACTCCAAGACACTCGAACTCAGAAAAACAACGGACTGATCTGGTTCATCTTCATGTTATCAGATTATTATCAAATTAACTTTATTGTTATATAGAAAAAAAATATGTTCACAGTCTGCCTTGTTCTTCTTCGAGATACCTCACCCGGCTACTTAAACATACTTAGTTCTATTTTACAAAGTTCCATCAATATTTTTTAAGATTTAAGCTTTTTTAAGGTAATGTCGATCATTTAATTTTGATCCTCTAGTGGTGTCATTAAAAGGTTGACGTCTACATAGTTGGCGTTTGTGTACATTATATGAGTTGCTCGGAAATTTTATTAAATTCTACTCCTTCACAGTCCTTATGCCAGATAAATTTTTATTTTTACAGTTGCTTTAGACTCTGTTGGCATTCTCAGATCACCTTCATGTCAAGATGAACTAGAGCCCGAGACCAGTGTGTCTTTCCTGACACATTCAATGACTCATAGGTCAGTTTCTTCGACTTTTACTTAGATAATGGATAGAGATTCGCCTGGAAACTGTTTAGACTAAAGATTCCAGTACTAACTCCTTTATCCATCTTAGACTCGTTCGTGAGTTAAACAATTATGGTCTATATATTGCGTGTTACAATGCCGTAATGTCCAAGGGTTCGGTCATAGCCCCTACTTGTAGTACTTGAAGAATTTAGAGGTAATCAGTCAATTCTGTTTACTTTACTTCTTGATTCAAAAATAATTGTGCAGGTTCCTAAGCAGTGCCTTCCTCTGTACACGCAAGTGTAAATGGATAGGTTGATTTTTAGCAAAGACTGTTTAAAAAATATTGCTAGAACCTTGTGAAACGACCGATCTAGAATGGACGAAGGTAATTAATTACTTTTTGCATGTCATGCAAAATACCAGTCAGGCAGACTTAATTTATTTTATATTGTTCTTATTAATCAGTCTCTAATACAATAGCTGTGACAAAATGGCGAGTTATATCACGGTTTCTATTCACTGACCTGGCCTACCTACATTTTTTATACTAAATGTAATGGATGCTATTGGGATTAACAAATGATAAAGAAATAAATCAAGAATAAATATATAACGGCATCAGTGGATTCTCTTAGTACTTACTACGTACCAAAATTCAATGTCCAACTATAAGAAAAAAACTTTTGGTTGTGAGAGATTAAAAATAAACTCATAACTAAAGCAGGGCAAAGTAAATGATTACCTGAAAGTTTTAATTTATATGGCTATTATTCCTGGTCTAAACCTTAAACATGTTTCTAATTAAAAAAAAACCTAATAAAAATTTTTAAAATGTAAAGCAGAGGTTCACATTAGTAATTTCCTCCAGCTGTTTTTTAACATCATTATTATTTTTTAAAACTTTCTTGGTTAAAGATTACTTACTACTTACATATTATTTCTAAAATATGTTTAGCACTTAGTTTTTAAAAACTAAAAATATAAAATTACAGTGCATAAATAGCTGGACGTTTATAATGTCATGTATAAAAATTAATTTTCCTAAGTTGAATATGGTGAATATGGTGCTTTGTAAGAAAGAAAGGGTAAAGGTAACAAATATTGGATATAACAAGAGAAGACTATAGATGTTCATATTCTTAATTCATCACAACCTGATCTGGATCAAACAGATTTCCTTTAAGAGCGCAATAATTAGTTTGTTAGGTATGTAGCACCGTTTAAAAGGTTAGTTCTTCCTAAAACTGCAACTTTTACTATAAAGAACCAAATACAACCAAAAACAAGGTTATCCAAAAATTGGCCACCATTAAAAAAAGTACCTAGTTTAGTAGAAAAGTACCCTTTATTTCTGAATAGCAAGCGGCATATCCTTCTAACACTAGAAAAAGGCAAAATAAAAGCGATTTTTACTTAATCACGTCTTTTATTTTAGCAAACCCTAGCAAACCCGAGCAAATCCGAACAAAGCCTGCGTTCAACGCGAGTTAGCGGTTGTTAGCGCTTGCAACCGCTAACTAATGAATCGACGTTGAACGGACACTTAGCACAAAAGCGACCAGCAGCGGAGTTAGCGCTAAATAAAAGCGCTCTTTTAGTTAGCGAAAATGGCGGATGGTGTTTGACAGGGTAACTTCTTTATATTTTGGTATAAATTTAAATTTGTTTACACGAATTTTTACATTTTTTTCGTTGTATTTCGTGAAACATGGATAGTAACGAGACTAATTGAGGTTATTTGCTACTTTAAAAGCATCCGTGACGAAACACGGGGCCTTGTTCAATAATATCGAAGCCATGACTTGCGCCACATTAAAATAATCTTCTTCGAAAAAATTAGCAACTAAATGTGGATCCATTTCGCGGAAAATAAATAAAAATTAAAAAAGAAACGGGTTCGTCAACGCAACGACAGTTGACGTTTGCAGTCATCTAAAACGCTGGGCTAAAACCCCGTTCATAGGGTCACTAAGCGCTAAATATTAGCGCTGTCGACCGCTAACTTGCGTTGAACGCAGGCATTGTTTAACACCATCTTTGTTTGTGTTGAAAAACATCATCAGTGCTTAACACCAAATACCTACTGGGACCTTAAAAGTACAGAGAAATTACAGTACCGGAGATAGAGCTACCGTAATTTTAATAAATTCAGTTCCCTCTCTAAGGTTCTTGTAGTATCTGGTCAATCGACCGTCTAACTGCACATTCCCATTTTCATTGGTTCAAATAAAATTCAAAGTGCGGAATATGTTAATGTAATTACCGTTACAAAATTCCTTTTACATTTGATTTATCCTCATACTATTGCATTGTTTTTGCGTCACCTGACACGTCTTTGCATATTAGTTATTATGCTTTACTTATTTGTAAAATATTCCATGGGATATTCTAATCAAATCGACACATTACAGGCCATATAACATAACTACAAAAGGAACTAGCTTGACAAGGGCGCACTACAACTTTCTTGGGGAAAATTTTATCGGGTAACTTTTTTATGATTTGTTCAGGTTCGTTGGTGTTGCTATTATTTATGTACATTATTCTCATATAGTAACGTACTGTTACATAATAATATAGAATAAACACAAACTATTAAATAATTTTGAGACTTACATCATTTGGCAATTGAGAAACGATTTTTTAGACCCATTGTACTCAGGCTTCGTTTTCTTCTTCGCACAATTTGTCATAATATATATTAGCAAAACGGCAAGTATAGAGGAAACCTAAATATCACGTAAAATAAGGTAAATATTTAAATACTAGAAATTTGAAATGTTCAACTATAAATACATCATGATGTAAATGTTGCACACTCGGAATTTTCGTCGGCACTGGAAGGCGATAGAATCTTAATTTTTCCACAAATCCAATTCCCAAAAAAGTAGTTTACAGTAACCAATATAAGAAAAGTCATACCAATCACCGCTAGACTAATAGTAACGTTTTTTACTGTACTATCGGGTACTGTCGAATACGTAGCTTCATTATCAATAATAGAAGAATAATTAAGAGTATTACAAGAAATACCATCAATATAATATTTTTGGTTAAAATTTCTTCCCGGGGCAATATTTACATGTTTTTGTTGAAACTATTTTAAGTATTCCTCCCAATTACTACAATAAAATTGGTTATTATTTAAATCGATAGTTAAATTTTCATTTGGAAAGAGATACAATAAGTCGTCTACATATAAATTTATTAAGTAGTTGTCAGAGAGATTAAGATAATTGACAAATCGAAGCACAGATGCATTGGTAACATCAAATATGACCAGAGTATTTCCTGACAGATCAAGTTTTTCTAAAGACTTATTTTCTTCAAAGTAAGCAACAGGTACCATAGCTATTGCATTATGATCCAAATATAATTCTTTTAAATGAAAAAGATTGGAGAAAAAGGAATATCGAATCCTCCTCATATGGTTATACGAAAATATCAACTTCTGCAACGTCGGAATATCGGAAAGTACAGATTTATCTAGGTCCTTGATCCTGTTTTGAGAAATATCTAATACTTCTATACTATCCAAGTTAAGGAACACGCCATCGTACAAGTAAATCAAGTTATTTCCACTGACGTTTAATGTTCGTAAGTTTCTCATACCAAAAAACGTATCTTTAGTTAAATTTGATAGCTTGTTGTTACTCAGATTTAAATAGTACAGACAGTTTAAAACTGAAAAAGCTCCTGGGTAGATCTGTTTTATGCTTTTATTACTCAGGTCAATTGGATAGCGTTATTCGAAAAGGAACCAAGAGACGTTTTAACAGTTTTGAGTAAATACGGTGTAAAGATTCCCTTTGGTTAAAAGTATTACATTGTAAATGACAAAAATGTTTAAGTCACGTTTGGTAGTATATACCTTGCTTAACTTTTTGGCAATTAGTAAAAGAAAAATTCCGTAGTTACAGCTGGAGTTTGATTTTTTTGGCGGTTGGTTCTATTTGAAAATTTACAGTAAAGAATCATGGAATTTTCCAAAGCCAAGGATAGTAATTTCTTAGCTCTGTCGCCCATTTTTGAAACTGATTCTTGCACAGGATGCGTTTATTAACGTAAAAAAATTGGTCATAAAACAGCACGACAGAACGTACGTAAAACTAGAAAAGGAACCAAGTGACATAGACTTGGTTCCTTTTCGATAAATTCGCATAGCTGTATTTCTTTGGTGTCGCTTGGTTCTCTCATCACCAGAGGACTCTGTTAACATTCTGGCACTTGAGTCTTTTTCGAATATCTAATTTAGGGTTTCAGGATTCGCTTAGCGCCAATAACTCAAATAATTACAATTTGTCGCTTGGTTCCTTTTCGAATAACGCTATCCAATTGATATAATGTTTTCTGAAGAGTAACTTATAAAAGCATTCTTTGCTAGTTGATCGATGGCAGTCGAATTAAAACTGACGTAATTTCCATTATAATTCGGTTCATTTGGGTTAAAACTTAATTTGTTAGCTTGGTACTGCACCAACGACTGAAATATCCTCGTTTTTGGGTGGTCCCCTGATGAGCAACTCATATAACATATCCCTCAGCTTGAAAAATGGTCAGGTATGATAAAAATATTGTTACAAAAGATTGCCAGCACATCTGAAACAAAAAACAACTTTATCTACTTCAATTATTTACAAGTAGTGCTTAAATTAAATTTCAACGTTTAAAAACATATTTTTAGTCTAATACGGACTTTGCAGAGGTCTCTATAGACTTAGTAACTTTAAGCATTTTAAGATTTGATATATTTTTTTCTAATTCCACGTTAGTTAATCTAATATCATTCGTGCATCTAATAGAAAATGTGCATATATAATCCAAATAAACATGTTTTTTTTATTCTTTTCATAAACTAACCATTTATGGTGGTTGTTTTTATCCATATATTTTGTTTTTTTAACCAAAAAAATTTCTGTTACAAACTTTCATAAAAATTTTGAAACTTGTAGCACGGGGCGCTATTGGTTGTGACGTCACATTACATGTAAATAAAAGTGTTATTGTGGCAGGTGTACTGTAAATTCGAGTGTTAATTTATTTCCCTGATTATTTCCCAAAGACTAGGAGCTTTCGTGGATAAGAAACAGACTCAGCAACAATGACCACAAAAAAAGTTGATTCGTTTACGATGACTGCATATTTTTCTGCAAATCCTGACTTTATTTACATCTGAAGAAATTAAAGGAGTAAAATCTTAAAGGTATTTGGTTTAAGATAATGGTATGTGCTAATAAGCTCCAAATAGGTTTTTTCTTTTTATATATCTTACGCTATACTCTGAGAGGTAAATCATAACTAGTGATGTAAGGATACGTATCCAAAAATCCGTTGGATCCGAATATTAAAAGAATCCGGATTATCCGTAACCGGCCGAGAACTTGATTCGGAATCAAAATAAATTCGCATCGGCTGGTTACTAATGCAAAGTGCAGAGAAAACGGAATCGGAATCGACTGTAAGCGAACAACACGGTCTGCGATGTGGCATATTTGATCTTATGCTTTCTCTTTCTAATGACCTTTCCTAAAAAAAGATAGCATAGTTATCGGGGTAACGGGTATCATATGGGATGAGACCCATTGGTTAAACTAGTCCCGCCTCACCCGAACCGAATTCAAACGAGAACGGCGCGACGCGGTGCCTTCCTACTCCTAACCTTCGACTTCGAATGATATGATACCGTATCGACCTACCTAAGATGAAATTGGCTTATGCGACCTACCTAGCCGTGTACCCGGATAGAAAATGTTTTAGCGTTGCATGCATACGTATATATGATCTGTAACCGCTTTCGCGCGGGTCAAGAAATAGATACGTATTCGGATAATGGATACGGATATTAGCTGATTCCGATTCCGTATGATTCGGATATCTAAAGAATACGGATATTTACAACACTAATCATAACGTCATTTGTAGTCAAACTTTTGTTAGGATTTATTATACCATAATAATAATTAAATAGCAAAATATGCTTTACATTTAATGATATTTATGTAAAATTTTTAATTAACTTGGCACTACTTTCTTCTGATTTCGGCTGTTCTTGGTACATTAAACAAGTTTCTTTGGGGCACTTGCAGTGGTATTTTTGCATATTGGAACGATACAATACTTATAGGGTACTTATTAAAAAATTTCCTTTTTAATAAAAATAATTACACGCCAATAACACTTATATAATCATAAAACGAACTCTACCCAAACAACAAATATTTTCTATTTACATCACAGATATACGATTGGGGATATCTGTGAGGTATAGGCAACTAAATATACACTCGAAGCCCGTGTTCCTTATTTTTCAACATGTATTTTTTAAAAGAGAAGACGGATTGATTATCAGAACGTAGGACGAAAGAGTGACGCGAGGTTTAGACAATATCTGAAGCCATTTACCACTGCCCAAATGACTGCTCTTTAAATTGAAACAAATTATACCGGAAAGTAAAAAAAAATGTAGTTAAATTATCCCCGTAATTTTCTTCAAAATAACATTGTTGGGTTTGTAATGAAGTAATGACTTGATTGAACAATTTATGCGATAAAAAAAATACATGCATGTTCCCTATTTTTAGTTCGTACTTTTTGAATTTTATCTGGAAAAAAATTACCAATTCATGTATTAAACCAAACATGTTATTAACGAGTAAATATAAGAAATAGCTGCTGACAATCGGTACTAACCACTAAAACAACTATAATAATCAGTATTAGGTGCAGAAATTTTTTTCTTGGTAATGGCAGCGCACGATGCAATGATTTTGTTAATCAGATCCATATCATTTAGAGGTGCTTCATAAATAACATCTTTTACGTGACCCTAAAGAAAAAATTATATGGGGTCAACTCCGGTGATTCTGCCGGCCATTCCATTGTTTTGGACCATGGGTACCTATTCACTAATAAGGATAATGAATAATTACAAAATTTACCATATTTCTTAAAATGCCGATAATTGTTGAGCTTATGAGAAAAGGTGAATTAGTTCTTTTTTCTCATAAACTAGTTAAAGTTAAAGTTCTTCTGTTCTTCTTTCTAGAACATCTTGGAATGTTAGTTCTGGTAGAGTGGTAGCATTCCAGGATTTTCTAGAAACTGGATCTCCGTACTCCGTACGTATAAGGCAAAAAGAAGGAAATTGGATTTTTTCTTTGGGGTGTTACAAAAAGATGTTAAGAAATTTTAAGGACAGATTCTACATCTAAAAATATGAAAATAAGTTTATATAAACATGGATCCTCAAACGCTTTTTTCTCGAGATACAGGGTGTTTAATATTTTCATACCTCAAGTATTTCGAAGAGTTAGGAGAAATATGCGAAGACGAATTGAAGACACCGGTGCAAAAACGAGGTAGCTCCATTTTTTTATGATTTTTAGTTTTACAGCGTAACACAGTAACAAAAGGATGCTCCAGCGTTTGGTGCAACAACGAGGTAGATTCTTTCATTTGTACCAGGGTTATATGGAATATTCCTATACCTCCTACTTTCATTCGGTGCAAAAAGGAGGCAGCTCCGGAGCTACCTCATTTTTGCACCGAGTTAGATCATATTTCTGCCGCTTCGATGCGGCACTTGTAGTATTAACACATGTTGAATTTGCAAACAATAAAGAAGTAGTGCCGTCATTATTGTGTTAGGCTGTTGGCATATTTTGAGCATTCTTTACTATCAGTTCTGGGCCGTTTTTTACTATCAGTTGAGCAAAATTAAATTCCAATAAATTTCCTCTTTCTTTTTATAAATCAGTAAAATGTCTCGCAGTAGGTCACGTGAACAGTTTGATGATTCGGACAACGATCCTGATTTTTGTCCCGACCTAGTGGTGGGCGATTTTCTCTGTTTAATTCGTGAGTCGGGCTTCCCCAGTACACCCCGGTACATGGTACTTAGGCTTCGGTCTTCGTGGGCTGTCAGAAGACAAAAGTGCTGAGATTTCTACCCTAACCGAGAATGACTGACAGTGATGAAAGAATAAAAGTAAAAAAGTTAGCAAAAAATGAGTTAGAGATGAAAGGTCGTGGAAAAAAAATGTGGCGAAAAAAACGGAAGCTGAAGGAAATTCTTATGTTGTGGTTAAAATCGAGAATAACTGTGTGAAAGAAGAAATAAAAACTGGAAAGAAGAAAAAAGAAAAAAAAGCGAGAAAGAATAGTGTTACCAGAAGAATGGGTACCCCTGGAAAAAAATACGTGTCGCAACTTTGAAGGAGTTCCGGTTATTCAAGATAAACTCTTAAGTGACCATTTTAGTGGACTTTTTAAGGAAACTGTTTTCATCCAACAAAAAACAAAGTTTGCTGTCTCTTCTTACCGTGTAATGGAATACACATAAAAAAGTTGCATACAGTAGCTCCAGTGCCATTTGTAAAGATGAATTTATTATTCAACAACCTAGAATGAATCTGACTTTACCGAATCCTGATTTACATCTTTACTCCCGGTCCTTTAGCACTAAAGCGCCACAAATACATATCTTCATGTAAACGGGCACTAAATACATATCCGCTGGTTGTATGTAGTTAGTTTTAGGGGCTGACAGATTTTATATCGCTGTCCGGTGCAAAAAGGAGGCAGCTCCTTGATATATTTTTTTAAATTATGCTTAAACTAAAATATTTAGAAAAAGTAAAACTTTAAGACATTACGCATCTTCCATCAAACTGTAACATAGCGTTTATAAAAAGTACGTTAGAGTTTGTCTTTTTAAGAAAATAAGTTTTTTCTGTCTCCTGAAAATTTTATAAAAATGGAGCTACCTCCTTTTTGCACCGGTGTCTTCAATTAGAGCCAGCATTGAAGCACGGAGAAGCCATTTCCAGTATCTACTATAATTTTAAATCAAAAAGCACACTGATTCCTGAATAAAAAATATTTTTTAAAAAATTCATTTTCATTATTTGTTTTTATTGTAAGAAATAAATTAATTTTGATCTCGAAAACGGTGCGTCAGAACAAAAAAGTTTAAGAGACACTTTTCACGCAGGATTAATTGGACTTAAAGCGAACGATATCAATTTTGCAAAAAATCAGTGGCGTGCCAATTTTTTCGCTAAAAATAAAGACTTACCAGCACGCACGCTGGAATAATTTCGTTAATTCGGGCATTTTTTTCTTAGACAAACGCTCGGACACGTAAATTTTTGATTTTAGATGTGCATTGTTTAAACTAAATTTGATGCATACAGGGTAACCCAAAAAGAAGATATCATATCACACTTAATTTTTTTAAATAGAAACTTCTTTTTTTAATTTTTCGGTCGGTTTTGCAAGAACTTGGCCTGGCGCACTATGCGCATTTTGACCTCTTGGCAAAACTAGGCACATTATTAAAAAAACCTTTAATAAGTGTATTTTGCTTGTTACGTTGACATCACTAGTTGCCTACAAAATTTGCCCCACCTGTATAAAAACTCACGGGTCGCGCCTGCATGGCAGTCGTTTTCAAAACGCATAGAGCTTTTCTAAAGTCATTAGCACGACCTATCGAGAATTTCTAAACTTGAAGACAAGCACAAGCTAATTTAAAAAATTTAAGTTGAACAAAAATAGCAAGTCTTACCTTCAAATTCTTCAGGACCACAAACCAGTATGAACAGCACACCAACCTCACTTCATTAAAAACACAGAAATACTACGAACGTAAGCTGCGGCAGAAGTTCAGCTCACTCTCACCTCAGCTCTTATCACTGTAAAACCCAAACTATTTGTCCAATTTAAATGTTTTTAACCTGCACCACAAGAGGAGGTTATCAATTCGACCTGTGAGTATGTGTGATATTTTTATGTATGATTCCGATTCTTGAACGGATTCTCCGATTTTCATTTTTTTTTATTTTTTATATGAGTACGGGGGAGGATAAAAAGGCGCGGCTGAGAATTTCTCTAATAAGTGATGTCATTTTTGGGATTATTGTCGGAACATCTAATTCGGTGGCACAGATGTTGAAAATTACGACGAGGGGTGGGGGGGGGGGGGGGGGAATAAAAGGAGCGGTGAGTAATTTCTCCAGAGATGGGTACTAATGTGTCATTGTCGGAGATGTTGAGGTAAGAAAATCTAATTTTGTCAAACAGGTGTTAAGAAAATTGACCGGGGGAGGGGGATAAAAAGGAGCATAGAAATAAAACGTGTTTTATATATGGAAAACTGCGCAATTTGTTACTGAAATTCAGTAACTTTTTAGTGATTTATATTATAATGAACTTATATTTGTTAGTCACATTCTTGAACTGTGAAGTCTTATTCAGGCGAGGATCCAGAACTTCGGTTTTTTTTGGGGGGGGGGGGATCATTCAGGGGACACTAATATATTTTTAACTTATTTTATATTTATATTTTCAAATTTAATAGTTATATTATTATGTATTATTGATGATTTGGGGGGGGGGGGGTCATAACCCCCTAGATCTGCGCTTAATCATATTTCTTTTAGTCTAAACTCTTTGGTGATTTATATTTGGTACATCATATACATATAAACGTCGAGCACAAAAGGAAACATTTGAGGTTAAGTGTCTACATATATCGATATGAGACTAAAATCCAGACAGATTTTACTCTCATGTTGGCAGCATGCAAACTTTTTATTCGAATATTGCAGCTACGTTGCGCTCAAGTGGGGAGGTATAATATGCAACCATTTACGTCAACTTCTTTATGTCCACTGACGCCAATTTGAAAGACTAAAGAGATATTGAGGGATATTGGGCTCGAAAAAATAAATCATTAGTCTAGACTGAACCCCAAGCGACTATTTTTTAGCAATTCACAGGAAGACTGGGCAGAAAGAAAGTTTAATAGCTATGAAAACATGAAGGCTCTCGTTAACTAACATTCTGAGAATAGGAAGGAAATAAATATGCTTCTAACGGTAGGTATTAAGTGAAAAAAGTACATTAAAAATAAAGCACATTTTGATGTAAATAAGTTTTATTATAAAACACACTGTATACATAAAACCATATAAAACACAGTGAGTAACAATTTTATATTATAATACTAAAGCTCAGGGGCGCGCCAAGCCGAGGGTGCAAGGAGTGCACCGCACACGGGCGGCAAATTTCAGGGGCGGCGAAAAGCCGCCTCGTTTTTTCATAATAATAATAATAATCATAAAAAAACGTTTATCATGTTTTGATATCAGTGGAAAAATCACAGTTCGTGAAATATCGCACATCACACCACTAACGAGTACCTACAATAAATTAATCACTGCTATAAAACACGGTTCTTTCCCAATCACGATTATGCCATGAAATTGGGTTCTCCCCCGGCGATTCGGTGAGTTTTTGCAGTCAAATAATAATTTTCAAATGGATTTAAAAATATGACATTTAAATACATATAAAATTTTATTGTGTTTTATTGTCGACATACATAGGGGCGGCAAATAAGATCTTGCACCCGGGCGGAAAATTTCGTTGGCGCGCCCCTGCTAAAGCTGGCTTGGTAACTTAACCTATTAAGATTCAGAATTATTGTTGTAAGTTTGTTCATATTAGGCATTGTAATCCATATACTCTATGTGTTGTACCCTGAGGCAAAAGTGTATTTAGTCTTAAAGAACCGAAAGAATTTTTTTTAGTTTTTGATTGGGCGATCAGCTTTTTGGTTTTAATATAAAAAAGTAATTTTCAAAATGACTAAGTTACACAGTGGTTCTTAGACAGTATAATAATTCTAAGGAATATTTCATTTTTACAAAAATGATATAAATACCGTAAACACAAACTAATAAAGGGTATCTTTCTCCTGATAAGTTTTTAAAATTTTTTTGATGAATCATGAATACACGAAATGGTGGCTAAGTACTGTCACTGATAACAAGTAAAACTGAATAAATCTAAAAATTTTCAGGGTCTTAAAAAATCATAAATACACAGTGGCGGCTGGTGAAATTTCGAAGTTGTATATCCGTTCCTACTTACAGGACCCGAACCAAATTTAGGGGTTCTAATAGTGAGCCCACTGGGAATATTTTGGTAAAGAAAAAAATCATTTTGTAATTTGCGAAAAAAAGTTGAATTTTTGGTGTGCCCCTCCTAAGAAAAAAATGAAGACGTCTAGGTATTTTATTTATTATTTTTTCTTAACAAATTTTACATCATTTTGTCGACAGTTTTTAAATTTTGAGAGAAAAAAATGTGTTAGTAGAAAGATATAATCATTTGAATTTTTTTAAGCCCAAAATAAAATTTTAAAAAAATTCAAATGACTATAACTTTCTACTAACACATTTTTTTCTCTCAAAATTTAAAAACTGTGGACAAAATGATGTAAAATTTCTTTAAAAAAATAATAAATAAAATACCTAGACGTGTTCATTTTTTTCTTAGGAGGGGCACACCAAAAATTCAACTTTTTTTCGCAAATTACAAAATGTTTTTTTTCTTTACCAAAACATTCCTAGTAGGCTCACTATTAAAACCCCTAAATTTGGTACGGGTCCTGTAAGCAGGAACAGAGATATACAACTTCGAAATTTCACCAGCCGCCACTGTAAATACATATTCGTCAGTCCTCTAATTATTTTCTCTTAATAAGCATAATATATTACTTATGTGCAGTGATGGGCAAATATCGAGTACATTGAAATTTGGGTAAATACCCAAGGTATGTGCCAGTAGGTAATACATTTCTTGTAATTTTATGGTATTTTAACAATTCCTGTAGTTCGATTCGGTCGATTAAAAACTAAAAATACCGTACAAAAATTCAGCTTTAAATAAACCATGAACAGAAAAAATAGTTAATAAATAAAAATAAAAATGACAAATTAACAAAAATAAAAACTAATTCTAAAAAATCTATAATAAATATATAATATATACTTGTTAACCAAATTAACATTTTTATTAAAATTTCTGTCGGCTTGTCGCTGTAACAGCGGCGCTGTTTCGTAAAGAAATAGTAATAATAAATAATACTAATAATAAATATCGGAAATAAACCAGGTATATATATATATATATATATATATATATATATATATATATATATATATATATATATATATATATAGAAACATGGAAGATTTCTTGGCCTATAGGTAATATAATAAATGTAAATGCGAAGATTTACTTCTTCGCTAGTGCAGCGAAAAGGCCGTGAATGAAAAATAAAAATAATGAGGACTACCTTTGATTCTGGTCTGGGTGACCCAACCCAACCAGAAATCGATAGTAGGAGGTCACCCAGACCAGAATCAAAGATAGTCCTCATTATTATTATTTTTCATTCACGGCCTTTTCGCTGCACTAGCGAAGAAGTAAATCTTCGCATTTACATTTATATATATATATATATATATATATATATATATATATATATATATATATATATATATATATATATATATATATAGGGTACAAACTCTTGAATATACTATAACAGGAAAATAACTAATTCTCTTTTGACAATTATATATTCAACTGATAATACAAAAAATAATCATTAATCACTAATATTTAAAATAAATAAAGGTAATATGGTGTAGGTACAACGTATTAATTGATTTCTAAACACAAACCAGGTGTGTATCAAATATTCCTTAATTGCCTCCCATCGCATCGGTACATACCCGACTATGTCGGTATATACCCGGTATATACCCAAATTTTATTTACCTACCCGTTGGGTATTTACCCACCGCCCATCACTGCTTATGTATATGTATTAAAAATATCGAGGAATTGTTTTGACATTTACCTAATTTTTTGTCAGAGTTGCTTTTCCGAGCTCAAATGTTCGTAAAAGTACCTTTACACAAGGTCTATAAGGCTTGTTTGTAACAAACAAAATTATAGATTTATTGTTGTACTAGTCAACAAACATAACTTAGATAACACGTTATCTAGTTTTTTCAGTTTTAAGGCACTCGAACGGAGAATAGAAAAAACAATGTTCATAATTTGCCTTGTGCTTCTGTAGGAGATATAAGTAGGTATGGAAGACGCGTGCCCACGAAGCGTTTACCTTACAAGTCTCTGGCCACTTCAACATTGTAATTCGTTCTATTTTAGAAGGTTCTATCAATATTTTTTTAAATATTTAAGCTTTCCTAACATAATGTCGATCGTTTTTTTTAATTTTTTAATATCGATTGTTCATTTTTAATATAATCTCTAGTGGTGCCATAAAAAGGTTCAAGTCTACAGAATGGCGTTTGCATACTAGACGAGTTGGTCTGGAACTTTATTACGTTCCACTCCTTCACAGTCCTAATACCAGAAAAACTTTAATTTTTTGTCGTTACCTTAGACTTGTTGGCATTCTCAGATCACCTTCACGTCAACATGAAGGTAGAGCCAGAGGTTAGCGTGTCTCAGACACATTAAACACTCGCAGATCAACTGATTCTATTTTTGCTCAGATAATGGATGAAGATTCGAAACTTCTAGGACTAAAGATTCCATCACTTACTCCTTTATCCATTTATATTGTGCGTTCTACAATGCCGTATTGTCCAAGGGTTCGGTCATAGCTCCTACTTGTATTACTTGAAGAATTTAGAGGTGACCAGTTCTTTAGTTTTTGTATCAAGAATAATTGTGCAGGCTCCTACGCAGTGGATTCCTCTGTACACGTAATTGTAAAGGATATGTTGATTTTTAGCAAAGATTGTTTAAAAAATATTGCTAGAACCTTGTGAAACGACCGCTATAGCATGGATGAAGGTAATGTAATTACTTTCTGCATGTCACGCAAAATATCAGTCAGGCAGACATAATTTGTTTTATGTTATTCTTGTTAATCAGTCTCTAATACACTAGCTGTGACAAAATGGCAAGTTCAAGTTATATCACGGTTTCTATTCACTGGCCTGGCCTACTTATATTTTTATAATACATATAATGCATATTATTGTGATTAACAAATAATGATAAATAAATAAATCAAGAATAAATATAAAATGGCATCAGTAGATTCTATCTTAGACTAACATAAACTACAAAAATGTAATGATATAGGTACGAAAAAAACTTCTGGCTGTGAGAGATCAAAAATAAACTCGTAACTAAAGCGGGGCAAAGTAACCTGAAAGTTCTATGGCAATTATTCCTGGTCTAGACCCTAAACATCTTTCTAACTGAAAAAAGAAATCCTAATATAAAATTTTTAGTATGTAAGCAGAGGCTTACATTAGTAATTTCATAGCTTGTATCATAATTACTGCCTCAACCGCCAGCAGTTTTTAACATCATTATTATTTCGTAAAACTTTCTTAGTTAAAGATTATTTCTGTCACAGTTCATTGCTTTCTGTACTTACACATTATTTCTAAAAAATGCTTAGCACGTGGTTTTTAAAAACTAAAAATATAAAATGACAACGAATAAATAATTGGACGGCAGTGCCGTAACTAGACTCAATTTGATTGAAGGCAAGCCAGGAAGTTTGGCACTCCTATAACAAGACCTAATTAGCTTTTATAGACTCTATAGTTTTACTATTGGGCCCCCTTTGCCACTGGCGTCCCTAGGCAAGGGCCCGCTCTGCCTACACCTAGCTACGGCACTGTTGGACGGTTATATTGTCATGTATAAGAATTAAGTTGCTTAAGATGTATATGGCGCTTTATAAGAAAGGAAGGATAAGGTTAACAAATATTGGGTATTACAAGAGAAACCCCTAGACATTAATATTCTAATAATTAGGTAAGTAGTACCGTTTAAAATGTCAGTTCTTCCTAAAACTGCAACTTTTACTATAAAGAACCAAATACAAATGGGAATTATTTCATGACCGGTAATTTCTTTCCTCTTTTAAAAAAATTCAACATTTTTTCGGTGAAAACAAGATTATCTAAAATTTGCCACCATTTTAAAAAGAATACCTAGTTTATTAGAAAAGTATTCCTTATTTCTGAATAGCACACAGCATATCCTTCTACCACTAGAAAAACACAAAATAAAAGCGATCTTTTACTTAATCACGTATTTTATTTTAGCAAACCCTAGCAAAACCGAACCAAGTTTTACATAATATTTTTATCTTTATTGAAAAAAAGTTGAAAAACACGATCAGAGTGCGACACCAAATACCGGAACCTTAAAGTCCAGAAAAATTACGGTACCGGAAATAGAGCTACGGTAATTTAAATAAATTCGGTTCCTTCTCTAAGGTTCTTGTTTCGCTGGTACGAATATATATATATATATATATATATATATATATATATATATATATATATATATATATATATATATATATATATATACATATATATATATATATATATATATATATATATATATATATATATATATATATATATATATATATATATATATATATATATATATATAGATATATGGCTCGGCAACAAGTGGCGACTCAAATTAAAAGAACGTGGCGTCCTCTTCAGGCGATTTGCTAACTACTATAACACGATGCTATAACGGGTAATGTTTTCGTTTCGTCCTTGTTGTCATTATCGCATTATTTGGCATCTTTGTCAATTTTGTCGTCAAGAAATGGACAGCCCTTCTTCCCCGTTAAAAATCAGCTGATTGCAGCTGGCTTCATCTTTGTCAATTTTGTCGTCAAGAAATGGACAGCCCTTCTTCCCCGTTAAAAATCAGCTGATTGCAGCTGGCTTCCTTAATTTTTCCTTATTTTTCTGTGGTTTTTTAATAGTGCTGATAGTAAAAAATACCGTGGATTCTTTTCAGCATTGTATGTAATTAGTTAGTGAAATGTTTTGGTTTTCATTAATGGCTGCTACACCTACGGTTTTGTTAGTATGTAGGTATTGCTTAAGTGTGACAAGTTTAATGTAAAAATCTTTTTATAATAAGGGAAGTGAATTTTACAGAGATTTTACTTTAGAAGTAACAAAAACATTAGTTTTCAGTTTTTATTGGTGCGGGTAGTAACCTAATACCGTAAAATCTTTTAAATTTTGTGTTTGATGCGTTATCGGAACTTTTTTAGTGTTAGTCAGGCGTTGGTTCCTTGTATTAAATTGTTAAATTGCTTTTTGGTATATTTTCAAAAGTGTATTTTAAAGCGATTTTACTACAAAGGCAATAATTTACTAATAATAACATTATTTCTTATGCTAACTTGTTAGGTACATAAAAAATTATTGATAGAATTGGCAACTGTATTGGTCTGCATCATGTGTTTCTAGCCAGTGGCGACTACCGCTGGTTAGAGAAAATTTAAGGGGCGATTACCAGCTTATTATCGCGAAGCGCCATTTATGATTATTTTTCCCAAATCTGAATTCAAATCAGGATTTACCGGTTTCAATATACGTAGTGAATTTCATAACACCCTGTATATATTTATATGACCCGCATTACGACCCCATGCAGGGAAATCCAATGCGGCAAGGCGACCGGAGTGCGGTCGGGGCTGGTGTTAGCCCTTGGTAACCCTAGCGAAGTGAAGATGAGGGAGGAAGGACCCTTTCCGCGAAGCTTACAGGGTCAGCGAGAGATTTTTGCTTAAATAGCTTGAAGAGGGCTGGTGGTAATTTCGTAATTTTAAAATTTTTATGTACAGCTTGCTTTATGTAATGCTGCTGGAAATATCCACTGAAAAAACCAGCTTAAAGTTAGGTACGATAACTAAGCGATATCTACCGGCCTGACTACACATCCCCATTTTTATCTGTTCAAATAAAATTCACAGTACAGAATATGTTAAAGTAATTACTGTTAAAAAATCCTTTTACATTTGATTTACCCTCATACAATGGGATTGTTTCTTGTCATCTGATCCCATGCATCTTAGATATTATGCTTTACTTATTTGTAAAATATTCCATGTAATATTCTAATCAAATCGACACCTTACAGGCCAAATAACATAACCACAAAAAGAACTAGCTTTATAAGGGCTCGTTCACACTTTTCTCTACTTAGGGTTTATTCAGGTTTGTTGGTGTTGCTATCATTAATGTATATTATTCTCATCTAGTAACATATTGTTACTACAATAAACAAAAACTATTTAATAATTTTGAGTTACGTCATTTGGCCATTGGGCCGATTTTTTTATACCCATTGTACTCAGGCGTCGTTTTCTCTTTGGCACACTTTGTCAAAATGTCTATTAGCAAAACAGCAAGTATAGAGGTAACCTAAATATCACGTAGAATAAGGTACACATTTAAATACTAGAAATTTGAAATGTTCAACTATAAATACATCATGATGGGGGTGTTAATGTTACATACTCGGAATTTTCGTCGGCACTGGTAGGCGATAGAAAATGCCGCACCCTCCATCTTAATTTTGCCATAAATCCAATACCCAAAACGTAGTTCAAAGTAACTAATATAAGGAAAACCACGCCAATCACCGCTAGACCAATAGCAACGCCTTTTACTGTACTATCGGGTACACCGGTACCTTTTGCACCAAACGTATCTTCAGCTTCATTATCAATAAAAGAAGAATTATATTGTACACAACCAATACTACCAATGTAATATTTTTGGCTAAAATTTCTTTCCGGGGCAACATTTACATGTTTTTCTTGAAACTCCTTTAAGTATTCCGCCCCCCAATTACTACAATAAAATGGGTTATTATTTAAATCGATAGTTAAATTTTCATTTGGAAAGAGATACAATAAGTCGTCTACAGATAAATTTGTTAAGTAGTTGTCAGAGAGATTAAGATACTTGACAAATTGAAGCACAGATGCATTGGTAACACTAAATAAGACCAGACTATTTCCTGACAGATCAAGTTTTTCTAAAGGATTATTTTCTGCAAAGTAAGCAACAGGTGCCATAGCTATTTCATTATGATCCAAATATAATTCTTTTAAATGTAAAAGCTTGGAGAAAAAGGAATATACCATCCTTTTCATATGGTTATACGAAAATATCAACTTCTGCAACGTCGGAATATCGGAAAGTACAGATTTATCTAGGTCCTTGATCCTGTTCTGAGAAATATCTAATACTTCTATCCTCTTCAAGTTAAAGAACACACCATCGTACAAGTAAGTCAAGCTATTTCCACTGAGATTTAATGTTCGTAAATTTTGAATACCCAAAAACGTATTGTTAGTTAAATTTGATATCTTGTTGTTACTCAGATTTAAATAGTGTAAACAGTTTAAATTTAAAAAGGCTCCTGGGTAGATTTCTTTTATGCTTTTATTACTCAGGTCAATTGATATAATATTTTCTGAAGAGAAAGTTATAAAAGCATTCTTTGCTAGTTGATCGATGGCAGTCAAATTAAAACTAACGTAATTTCCATTATAATTTGGTTCATTTGGGTTAAAACTTAATTTGTTAGCTTCGTACTGCACCAATGACTGAAATATCCTCGTTTTTGGGTGGTCTCCTGATGTGCAATTTAGAGATCCATCAGCTTGAATAAAGGTTAGATATGACAGAAATATTGTCACAAAAGATTGCCAGCACATCTGAAACAAAAGAAAATAACTTTACTTCAATTTTTACAAGTAGTGCTTATATTAAATCTAAAAGTTTAAAAACACAGTTTTTATCTTGTGTTACGGACTTTGCAAAGGTCTCTGTAGACTGTAGGCATTTTAGTACTGAATATTTATTTTAGTTTAGTCGTTTACCAGTTTTATTCAAATGTATCACTGTAAAGTACTTCCCTTTTAAGCAGAAACTTGACTTTTCTAAGAGCGATAAAAATGATGCAAAAATAAGTCAAGCTTTAAAAGATTTATAATATGAGTTCTATAAAAAAATTGAAAGCAGTTTTCGTTGTAGCTATAGTATGCTAACTACTTTTGATATTTCCAAATTTTAGTCGAAATATTTGTAAAGATTACTTAGATATGGAATTTTGAAGAACCGTGGTCCTAGTCGAAGAAAAAACAAAGTTTGGTGTGACTTAAAAAAAAGCCTAAATATGCCTAAGGTGTCACATACATTAGAGGATTACACAACTCATACATTAGGAATATATAAAGATCTCATCCCACTTCCTCCAATTATTGAAAAAAAAGTTATTTTTCTTTAGTAATGTCGCACATGCAGGAATACAAAGTTGCTTTTTAATGCCGCTTTAGATATTGTAAAACAGGCAACACTACAGACAACGGCAATACTGCTAGAACTTTTTTTCGACATTGCGGTAAAAACTTAAATGTTGATACTTTTCGAGAATATTTGACAGATATTGCAAAGCTGTATGTGTCATTATATAGTTGGTACTACATGCCATCAAGTGTTTATATGTTATTAATACATGAGGCAGGAATTTGCGAGAACTTTTCTTAGATTTCTATTGGACAATCTGAAGAGGCATCAGAAGTAGGGTTGCCAGACGTCTTCATTTTATCGGGACAGTCCCAATTTCAAACGGTACGTACCGCGTCCCCCCACTTCAAATTGGGACGCGATTTGGTCCGATTTTTAAAATTTTATTTTTTGAAATAAAATAATTTAAATTATTTAATCACAAATTTCTGTCATTTATTAAGATACTAGTGCAAAAGATAGCGTCCCGATTTTTTGCTTCAAGTCCCGATTTCTAAGCAGATGTTAAGCGCTGGTACCCAATTTTGAAGATGTTGGATCTGACAACCCTAAACAGAAGCTAGAAATAAAGAGTTTTGTAAATTCCGAGAACATAACGCGCGAAAGCGAGAACGGACCGACAATATTGAGGACATACTGAACAACTTGTTAATTTCTCCAGATCGCCTTATTTCCTCTATTTGACTGAAATATACTGCGAAAAAAAATTATCTGGTCTCAGAAACCGAAACACTTTTTGAAGAAACTAACGTTATGTAAGAAGATTCTGATAGATCAGTCTACAGCTCAATTTGTGGAAATTAGGCTAATTAAAGTAGGTATGTTTTTATAATTAGTATTTAAGTCTATTAAACTAATTATATTTTTTGAGCGACCGGTACCTTGTAAGGCACTACATGGGTCTAAATTTAGTACAATAACATAATATGTTTTATATGTTACAATTTTTGCAAAACAGCGAAGTAAGGTACCAATGTCCACGATTTTTCGATTTCGTTACACTGTGCGTCGGTTCAGCCGGATGCTCCCACAGACTACGGTTCAGAAGGACAACCGACGAAGCGTCGTGTCAAAACTCAAGTCCGGACAGAAATTTGAAACGACGATGAAACACGAAGGTTTGCTACTACAGACTTCGGTTTTGACACGGCGATTTTTATCGCGGTGATGAAAACCGACGAAAAAGAACGAAGTCTGTGGGGAGCTTACCGTGAAAATGAAAATAAAAAAAAAAACAAAAATTCTTTTTAGACTATTAATTTAATAAAAAATAAATAATACAAATTATTTCTATCGATGAATGTGGGGTGCGTTATACATATTTAGCCTCATTTTTAAGGTGCAACGGTGTGGTTTGCCTAAATCAAAGATCACGGCCTGCAACATTCATACACCTGAAACAAAAACAACAGTGACAGTAATGCTTAGTGTTTTTTTTCCGGCTAGAAATAAATTCTCGTCCATCTTAAAAATAAGGCTAGAAGTGTATGTATAGGTATGTTGTAAGATTTCATTTATATTACAGGATTTTCGGAAAGATCTACTATCGAATTTTATCTCTAAAACCGGGCTATTTTGACAATTATACCTAAGGGTTGAAATTAACAAAACAACGATGGTAAAGTTGTTTCACTGCATAAAATTGCACTGTAACCCAAATGTCATATGTCAAAAATGACATTCTACACTACAATAATCGGCGTAGTATAAATTAACATAGTTCAATTTAGATTTGGGGACATCATCTTTGAAAAATGGCGTGTCAGGGCCAAGCGTGTGAAAAAATGTATTATTTTCATCCGGAACTGTCTTTTCACAGCAAATCGGTGAACTACAGACGGCTCAAAAAGTCATAGCGACGGCGCGCGAAGTCGGATGTTTAGCGTTCTCTCTCCCCTCTTTCTTTATCCTACACACCCTAAATGTATGGAACAAAAAAGGCCAGCTATAGATGAATGCTGACGTCTCTTGCTGAAGGTCAACGATAATGACTAAATTTTTAATGTTAGGCTGATAAACCACCGATAAGAAACTTAAACTTTCATTTTAAAACCATTTGTTTAGATAACCAATTAGGTAAAACGATATACTAACATGAACATGCAATCACCCACAGCAAATAATACAATTGCAACGGTTTTTTAAATTTTAAATGTAGTTAATAAAACTCAACGACAGCGAGGCCGCAGAAACTTACTATAACATGTACATATGTATATAAATATTTATAATCCCACAATCACCTGATAGCAGCATAATCTCTTCCGAGAATTCCTACAATTAGCAAACAAAATAAATGAAATTAACAGCGTGTGTAATCTCGGAAACAATACCAAAACAAATTTTTAAACATGCGGAATGATTTGTCTGATTTTTTTTATGTATACATTTCAGATATCGACAGAAGGTTCTGTAACGAACACATGTCTAAAAATGTCGTAATTTAAAAACAAATAAAAATTAGTAGAAACAAAAAAGTATTACAAAAAGCAAGTTGAAATAAATAATTCCCAGAAAAAATGGCGCCGGCGATGACCGTTTATCAAACTGGCACGGCCGGCAGTCAAAGTATTAAAAATGTTTGCAGAAGTCTTAGCACGTGTGCATGACTGATAAAAAATTAACGATACTAGCTTAATCACATGAAATATAATAAGTTATTAATAAGCATACAACAAATACTACTTTCAAGATTTCTCATTAAAAAAATTTCAAAAGCTAACGTTCTTAAAAATGTTTTAATGAACCTTTATAATTATCAAGCGCAAGCGTGACAAATCCACTGAAGCTAATCCTTCTTAGATCAGGGCCGGACCCAGGGCCAGACGACCCAGGCGGCCGCCTGGGGCGCCAATGTTTGGGGCGCAAAAACCACTTAAAAATAAAGTATCTAAAAAATTAGAAATGCCATGTAAAGGGCGGCATGGCGCAAAATTATTAGGTATTAAAATTAAAGATCTAGTATATATAGCAAGAAACTTCAGGTTTTTTAAAAAGTCCTATAAGAAGAATAGACAAGTTGCTGGACATCTTTGTCTTTTTTCACCCTAATATAAAAATGAGCCAGACTTAAAACAATGCATTAAATGCAATTGCAAAGTATCGCCGGCAGCATAATAAGAAGGAAGTGACTCCGCATCCGGCGCCGCCCAAAAAGGTTGATGCGTGGATACTGGCGCCGGCACCCGGGTACAAAATTTCTCGGGTGCCGGCGCCGGTTCCGATACGGCCAAAACGGAATGCCGGCAGCTCTAACCTAAAATAATTATAGTTACGTATTTTAAATGATATGTAAACATTGTGTTGTTTTAATTTTGCGTAAAAACTATAAAATATGAGTGTGTGATAAATTTTCTTCATATGAAAATTTTAATTGTGTTTTGGTGGAATACAAGAAAGCTACAAACAATGAGTTTTGGTTGCGTGATAGCAGAACAAATGACAATCAAAGACAACGAAATCCTAATAGTGTGGTGGATATTAATCCGGCTCTGAAATACTATTATCTGCGGTTAGCCTGTGTTAAAGGTGGAAGATCATTCAAGACAAAAAAGTCAACAAGGAAGTGTTCCACGTGTAAGAAAGGCTGCTAGGCTAGCATTTTCTTGAAAGTAAGTGAGCGTAAACAATTTCTATGCATCCTGGGGATTGAACAAAATCACAATCATACTTCATCCAAAGCTTATTTCAATTTTCTAGCAAAACAGAGACACAGAGTTACAGATCCATATGATCTGCTAGATATTTCTACCTCAAAAAGGGGCAATATGTCCATAGAAGACAAGAATTCCAATCAAGCCGATATCAGATAAATTGAACACTGTTATTGAATTTATTATTATTATATGGGTTAATTTTTCTTATTTCTACCGTTAAATTCGCAGAATAATAACAATTGTTATATTTTTGTAGGAAGATTTAACTTTCGTTAAAGTTTACACTATAATAAATTATTATTATTTGATTGAATTAAGGTATTTTGATTCTCATCTTATTTTGACACTAATTTTCTAATGCTGCCGGCTCCCAGCTCGGCTGCCGGCATCGATGACGGCTGCCGGCGCCGGCAGCGGAGTCACTTCCCCGGCAACCAGATCGGCTGCCGGCGCCGGCAGCGGCGTCACTTCCTAATAAGAATCATAGTGATTACATACTAGGACAAAAATTTACCTCAGTGTTTAATATTTTTGAGGGTAAGTACCTGTATTTGTTAGAAGGGTTACTTATTGTTTTTTTTTTATTAAATTTACACTAAAATCTTTTTAAAATTTTCCGTAAATAAAGTAAATGGGTACTATATACGTACACCAAATTACACAAACCATTTTTGTAAAAATTAAATAAATTGCACAAAATCAAGAAGATTGACACTTTTGTTTATAATGTTCGAAATTAAACAAAAAAAAAATTCTATATTTTTTCATAAATATGACTCCGTTTGTATAGGTAAATAAGTACATATACAGGGTGTTATGCAAATGGTTACATATATTGGAATGGGTGACTCCTGGGGTAGTCTACAGACATACCCAATACTTTTTTTTCTTAAATCGAACATTTGAAAAATTTTCAAAAATACCCTAAAACCCGTCCATGTTCGACACACCTGCTGAGCGAACACATGGCTCAACATAACGCTTGACAGAAAATTGCGCGCGAAAATCTAAAAATAATTGAATTTGTTGTAATGTTGGCAGACCTATAAATCTTTAAAGATAATTTATTTTCTGTTTTTCCTAAGCTAAGAGAAAAAAAAATAGTAAAAGGCCACTGCGAAATCACTCCTTTTTGCCAGCAGCCTTAGTTTTAACCAATATTTGCTGAACATAATTTAAATATCAATAAGTAAAACTAATAAATAAGTTTCAAAAAATTATATGTATCTAGTAGAGAATAGGTATGTATGTTGAAAATGTCTTCCATTATTTGCTTCCAAGGAAGGATGCGTCCGCAGCGTATTGTCCAGAACCAGTTGAAGGATATTCTCCATATCTTTTTTAATGCTCGTTTTTTTTACAAATCAATCATTGACATGATCATTTAAGACAATTTTAAAATTAGGATCCGACAAAATTTGCTCTCTCTGGTTTCCAAATATCAGCAATTCAGTTTTTGAATGATTAAGCACCAAGCCATGCGCAAGAGACGCATCAGGAATAATCTTTGGATCACTGTTAATCTTCTCCATGGCAGGATACAAATCAGGCATATAAAAAGAAAAATATATTTGCGTGTCGTCCGCGTATTGATGAGATAAACATGATTTTATGTATTGTCCAGAACCAGTTGAAGGATATTCTCCATATCATTTTAATGCTCGTTTTTTTACAAATCAATCAATGACATGATCATTTAAAACAATTTAAAAATTAGGATCCGATAAAATTTTCTCTCTCTGGCGTCCAAATATCAGCAATTCAGTTTTTGAATGATTAAGCACCAAGCCATGCGCAAGAGACGCATCAGGAATAATCTTTGGATCACTGTTAATCTTCTCCATGGCAGGATACAAATCAGGCATATAAAAAGAAAAATATATTTGCGTGTCGTCCGCGTATTGATGAGATAAACATGATTTTATGTATTGTCCAGAACCAGTTGAAGGATATTCTCCATATCATTTTAATGCTCGTTTTTTTACAAATCAATCAATGACATGATCATTTAAAACAATTTAAAAATTAGGATCCGATAAAATTTTCTCTCTCTGGCGTCCAAATATCAGCAATTCAGTTTTTGAATGATTAAGCACCAAGCCATGCGCAAGAGACGCATCAGGAATAATCTTTGGATCACTGTTAATCTTCTCCATGGCAGGATACAAATCAGGCATATAAAAAGAAAAATATATTTGCGTGTCGTCCGCGTATTGATGAGATAAACATGATTTTATGTATTGTCCAGAACCAGTTGAAGGATATTCTCCATATCTTTTTAATGCTCGTTTTTTTACAAATCAATCAATGACATGATCATTTAAAACAATTTAAAAATTAGGATCCGATAAAATTTTCTCTCTCTGGCGTCCAAATATCAGCAATTCAGTTTTTCAATGATTAAGCACCAAGCCATGCGCAAGAGACGCATCAGGAATAATCTTTGGATCACTGTTAATCTTCTCCATAGCAGGATACAAATCAGGCATATAAAAAGAAAAATATATTTGCGTGTCGTCCGCGTATTGATGAGATAAACATGATTTTTTGAAATAGGACAAATCTGCAGTATAGATTAAGAATAGCAAGGGTCCCAATATGCTGCCCTGTGGCACGCCCCGATGAAGGACGACAGCATCAGAGCAAACACACTATTAATGAATATAGCCTGTGATCTACCACACAAATAATCTTTTAAAAAATTTAAAGAGTTTTCACCAAAACCAAAATATTTTAATTTTGTACATAGAATATGATGGTTTAAATTGTCAAATGCCTTACTATAATCTAATAAGATAAGGCACGTATTCATTTTTGTATCCAGTGTCCTAAATACGTCATCAGTAACTTTCAGGAGACTGGCAATACTTAGTATTGCCAGTCCCAATGATAGTATTGAATACTATCTGGGATATCCGAATCACGTGGAATAACATTCAACCAGTGCAAGAATTTCCAGAATGCTTTCTTTTCAGCGCGAAGACGCGTATTAACGAAATTACGCATCTCCTTATATTCTAACCAGGAGGCCTCCCTTTTAGTTTGCCTATATCTAAGATGTGCTCTCCCTTTAAGCTTAATCATCAATTTGATGTTGTCAGTTAGCCAGGGAGCGGGGCGCTTCTTTATTCTTACGGTTTTAAACGGAGCATGGGCATCATATAATTGTAGTATGCTATTATTTAAGAAGCTCACCGCGTCGTCAATATCAACAAAATTAAAAACATTGTCCAAGTTTATAAGCCTAAGATCCACAAAAAAGTCATTCAAGTCAACAGTAGAAAAATCACGATACGTTTTAAATAAGGTGGGTTGTCGTTCCTTTTTAATTTTTAACATTTCTACCGTCCGGTAGGTTTATCCAGTGAAACAACTTTACCAGAAGCAGCCCACATACCAGAAAAAATAAATAGCAAGAAAGCCTTACCTTTCAATTCTTCAGGACCATCGAGCCAGCATAAACCTCACTTTTCAATAGCAATACAAACTGATACGAATGCAATGCCGCAGCAACAGTTCAACTTCTTCTTATCACTGTAAATAACAAACTATTATTTTCAGTTTAAATGTTTTTAAATAATGATATAAGAGATCATTGCGGTAAAAATAACTCGTGAATTAATTTAATTTGTTGTAGTTTTAAGAATACATGACCTCTCACTGATGTAAATTAGGTCGAGTTTTTCAGAAGCTAAATAGCAAAGTTGGTACGGAACTGAAGACATAGGCGTTGAAATTCAATGTATGTAGTTATATTTGGGGATGGGAGTTATTAATATTTATCGATACAACGACAACTGCCGATAAATATCAAAATATGGACCATAAGTACTGATATAACCATACATTTACAACCTACTAGCCTGTAAGTTAAACATTAATTAAGACAAAATTTGATGTAACTGACAGTTTTGTAGGTATCGGATATTGATGGTAAACGATATATCGAATAAACTATCAATATATCGATAATTATTGACCCACTGACAACAAAGCATTATCGATAGCTGGCTAATTACCACTTTTCGATATACATCAAGACGTCCATGTTTATATCGTCCATTCCTATATAAAGATGTTCCCTCCAATCATTAGGGTGGGTCAATTAAGAAATTCAAAGATTGTTTATTATTAGATTTTAAACTACTGTTACATCAGATGACGTACCTATAAATCTAATAAGCTGATCATGACGAAAATTACATCAGAAAACCATCAGCGGATACCTATACTACACCAAATAAAATTAATTTTTTTTTCATCTTAGATGGTTAACAGTCTGAAACTGACCCACTTAGGCTGTATTTTTTTACATTTAAATCGAATAATCTTCAAAAATTGCTTATCCGGTAAACAGATGGATGCGGTTAGCCTTTATTTCGCAAAACTGTTTTAAAAGAACTGTTAGTATTTGGTAAAACTTAATAAAATTAGTTTTTTTAAGCATAACGTCCTTGCAGTGATCATAAAATGTCTTGTGACCTTATAATGTAGAGAACAGATGCACTACATCTGTTTTGGACAAAATTTAAATAGCATGTTTTCATTTAATAAGTTCTTCTCATAAAAATCCGATTATTTCAACATTTACATTTGGCAACCCCGTATAAAGATTGTACAAGATGTTGGACATGTGAAAAATGATATAGTAACACTTGTCATCTCATCTGTCTGTTCATCAGTATCTTTATTTCTCATATTCGCATGAATTTCTTCGATGCTGGTGTATGACGATAGAATGATTTATATAAAAACAGTTTTATCTGTTATTCGATACATAATCTAAACTCGTGCACACTGACTGGAAAAAAAGGTTTAAGGCCGCATTCTCCACGTGGCGTCCACGTTGATCAACCCAATTTCATTTTGACGTGGTTTTTCGGCTTTAAAATTTTTAACAATAACTTAGAAGTATATTAAGTATAGATTCATATCCTGAAAGCAATTTCCAGTCAATTGTTTAACGTTTTAACGTGTATAATGATTTCATTCAGAAGATAAATATGTTAAAAGATCTATGGTGACATTTTTTCTGTCACTAGGACCCCAATATTCTTTTTAAATACTATTTTCCTAAAATGAAATCATAAAATATCTTAAAACTTTTATTAATATGCTAAAAAATACCTATACTATAGAATATGAATCTACGGTTAATAGTGTCACAATAATCACACAAAAGAAAAATAAAGCAAAAAAATTGTACTAAAATGAAATTAAGTTGGCCAATATGGATGCCACGTGGAAAATGCCGCCTTAAAAGAAAACTAACGGATTGATTTGTTCATTTTATAAGAATAAATCTATTTTTAATGGGAAACCACACATTTTCACTATGCTCATTATTACTAGTATTTTTTCCAGTATAAATTCGTGTTTTGATTCTACATAGATGTTTCTTAATATTTAAGAAAAGAATAATAACTGCTTTTGTCTGTCTCTGCCCTGGACCACTCCTCCAGTGGACTTTTTTTCCTGTTTCCACTATCTGAAGTCTTATTATAGGTGACCTCTAATAATGCCGCAAAAGGACCTTAGTCCTTTTGCGGCACTTTCTTTCGCAAATTGGTCAGCAGTCTCATTGCTTTCCGAACCTTCATATCCTGGCACCCTATTGTTATTCTCTTATCAATTAGCCTCTGCTCTCGCCTCTGCTACAGCAAGCAGGAAAAAAGTATACCTCCCGGTATAATTACTGAATGATGAAGGGTTTGCTCAGTTCGATATTCAACTGAATAATCTCATATTTTATTTGTTGATTTCCTACTTTCTCTCGTGGTGCAAAGTTTATTAGCAAGAATAAACCAACAACAAACAGAGATAAAAGTAACCTTATTTATAAAGGTTAGAAAAAAATATTGCAATTAAAAAAAAAGATATTTTTGACATGATTGTGTTAAATAAAATAATTCAATTTAATATTAATATGAACAAAAGTATTAATTAAATAAACAATGTAACCGTACAACTTAAACATTTTGTTTACACATTTTCAGTGATCCGGGGATTGTAAGGGTAAAGTGCAAAATAATAAATATAAATTTCACAAGTCATCGTAATAAACAGGGCAGGATTTAATATATATATATATATATATATATATATATATATATATATATATATATATATATATATATATATATATATATATATATATATATATATATATATATATATATATATATACAGGGTGATTCAAAAGTAAGCGGCATCCTTTCTGGGGCGTAATCCCTGCATAAAAATAAGGCAAAAAGTTCCTATTAATATGGGTCCGAAAATGCTTCCCAAGGGAGCTACGCCCCTTTGAATAGGACACCTTAAAGACGATTTTTTCTCTATAGCTTTAAAACCATTTACAATTACATTTTGAAAATTGGTGTACGGTATAAACATTTGATGGTAAATAAGATTCTAAATTCAAAATTTTAAAATTTTATTCAGGGGCGTCACATGCGGGGGAGGGTGAGGGTAAAACATCCCTTTTTCTTTTACTCTTTAGGTTATTATGCTTTTGTTTGGAAATTATAAAATTCTAGAGTTTTTTACGTAAAAAAGGTACTCTTAGTTCAATTCGATAGAGCGTACCATTTACGAGAAAATCGACTTTGAAAATTTTCTGATTTGCATATGTTTATTGATGAAAATTAATCTGCATTACCATAGAAAAAAAACACACTTTTTTACTAACATTTTATTTAACAATTTAGAGAAAATGTTCAAAATTATTACCATTAGCGTCACGACAAGCTAAATTAGGCACTGAACTTCGTTTTGAATGCGTATCTAGTAATTTTATTATGAATAAACGTACTACCAGAAAGTTTTCAAAGTCGATTTTCTCGTAAATGGTACGCTCTATCGAATTGAACTAAGAGGACCTTTTTTACGTAAAAAACTCTAGAATTTTATAATTTCCAAACAAAATCACAATATCCTAAAGAGTAAAAGAAAAAGGGATGTTTTTACCCTCACCCTTCCCCGCATGTGACGCCCCTGAATAAGATTTTAAAATTTTGAATTTAGGATCTTATTTACCATCAAATGTTTATACCGTACACCAATTTTCAAAATTTAATTGTAAAGGGTTTTAAAGTTACAGAGAAAAAATCGTCTTTAAGGTGTCCTATTCAAAGGGGCGTAGCTCCCTTAGGAAGCATTTTCGGGCCCATATTAATAGGAACTTTTTGCCTTATTTTTATGCAAGGATTACGCCCCCGAAAGGATGTCGCTTACTTTTGAATCACCCTGTATACATACTTTTTACATACTTTTTATTTGTAGTCAAATTTAACGTTTCGGTCTTTTTCCTTTCGACCTTCTTCAGAAATATTTATTGCTTGAAAGAAAATCCTTTGCAGGTTTCTCCAAACATTTTACTAAAATGGTACAAATATGTGGACATACATAGCTATTTGGATCTGTGCTATTAGGATACTACTTGGCAGTAACAAAGTCGATTTTGGAACTCACTGCTCACATTTTCGAGAATGGCAGGTGTTATACTTCTTGGCGGTTTCAAAATCGACTGACTGTATTGCAGCCAAAAAGTTCATGGTGGTTATTGTGAACAACTTTTAAAGTAATAAGAGAAATAAAGGTATTTAAATATTTTTTTCGTGATTTTTAATTTTTATAGGGTTGCCATTTAAAAACGAACTAAGATAAGGTTAGGTTAGGATAATGTTTTTTTTTTGAAAAATGAGGTACCACACGGGTTGCATTTAAAAATTTTGACTTCAAATCAATAGCGGCACCCTTCAAGGGGGTTGAAAAAGTTAAATTACATAGGAAAGTAGATTCATTAACCAATAAGATACACAAATTTGGTGTCTCTATCTGCACCGATAGCAAAGATATTTGCCCATACTAAAACTTTTCGGACACCCTGTATATCTCAGTACGCACAGGCTCGTTTGGGTTTTTGGCTAAGGATCTTCTTCTGTCGCTTTCTTATAGAAAACTATATTTTGAGCAAACTCAAACAAGATCTTAAGATCTTTTTCTTTAAAAATATGGAAAAACACAACCCAACCTGAGGAATTTACATGGACAATCACTTTACTGGCCAGTCATTAACGGTAATGATCGACTTGATGGGGTATTATCGACAATAGTCAGCCAATACTGTATTTGACCGGATGATCGTCATTGTCCGTAACGTAGATTATAGTATTACTTGGGTTTTGTTAGAAAATAATATATATAATTATTTAAAAAAAAAGGAAATTAAAGGTTACCTTCACGCGAAATTAAGACAATTTCTTTATTAAAATGTCCAATCAAGTTCTATTTAAGAGAAAAAAATGATAATGGAATTCACTGTAGCCTTGCAACAAAAAATGTTACAAACAACTCCTAAATAAATTAATATTTAATTTTAAAAATCTCACTTTTAAATGGCCTATGACGCAAATGCCTTCAAATAACTATGTACCATGTAATTCTTTTATCGAAGTCAGCTTGTTTTTTAACGCAAGTATGATTTAGTGCTCTGTTGTTAACCCATAATTAAATTCGTCGTCTATTGCTGGAATTTCTTATTTTCGAGATTTCTTCGGATTCTTTCCTAAAGTTGTGACGTTCTATGTTTTTCACTAACACTGGTATCACAGTATTAATCGCAGGTACGACTATACCTATATTGTCCGCTCGACTGTATGTTGATCAGTTTAAAAAGTCAACAAAGTGTATTTCGTACTCACGGTTTAAATTAGGTCTGTGTTAAACAGACACGGCATGTCCATAAGGTCATTAGGTCAATGACCCACCTAATAATTTATTTTCAATGATCCACCTAATAACTGATTTTTTAAAACCAAAAAATAATTATCATTTCTTTCAAAAAAGTTCCATGCGAAAACTCCTTAAAAAAGAATCGAACCAAGCTGGCTCAGGGCTTGGCCGTATTTTAAATTGACTTCGTAGATTTATGTGGAAATAGAAAACTGTATAAAAGCATTTAAACTAAGATAGAAGCAAACATATAATACGTACTTTATAGGAAGTTAAAAAATAAGGAATATGCACATTTTTTTTTTATTGCTTAAATCGTTTAAGAAAGTCATTACAACCCCAAAACTGCTATTTTGAGGAAAATTACTGCGTTAATTTAGCTAAAAAAAATTTTTACTTTTCGGTATAATTTATTACAATTTCAAAAGGAGCCATTTGCCCAGCAAAAAAGTTACGTCACGAAACTTAAGTGGCAATCTACATTGAACGTGTTGGCGACTCAAATTAAAGTAACGACTTAAAAGGGGATACGGCAACACCGCCATGTCGATGCCTTCTGCTCCCCGCTCCCCTACCGGCCACTTCTGTAACTGTAAGTTGACGTTTTGTCTTTATTTATTTAAGAACTTTTTAGACATTTTAGAATTAAATAATAGGTAATTATTAGTTTAGACAATTGTAGCTAAATAATTGTATTTGGAAATATTTTGGTATGAATCTGGACTATTACAACATTTTTAAAGTGAAGTTTTATAACCTGATTACCTCAAGGACTGTCTTTATTCATCCAAGGTTATGTTGTGTTATTAAGCTGTGGTAATGTTTTTATAAGCGTAAAAAGATCGTATGTTGGATATAATAAAAGTTAAATAAAACTTAAGAAAGTGTAAGTTCACATCGCTGCTTAAGAAAAGAGGCTGTAAAAATTCCGTGGTCTAATTAGATGAAACCCTATGAGAAGCTGAAGACACAAACATTTCATTTGATGCAGGTAGGTACATCTACACTTTTATTTTTAGCCATTTAAAAACTTTTAAATAACTTTTTCTCGTTTTGAAAGGCAACGTTGAGTTCAAAGTATTAAATGTTCTGTGTTTTATACACACATTACTTATTATAATTTAATAGGTATAAAATAATGTTAGGCAAACTTACAGTAGAATGATATTGCTATTGTTCATTTTTGGATGACATGGATGAAAGTATTGTTGTTATTATAATTATAGAGAATCCGATTTCTGCATTTTTTTAAGTTTCTGTTATGCAGGTACTTAGCCGATAGTACCTAGATACCTACTTTATAAACTGCTTTAATAATGTAAAAATGTCCCTACATAGGGGTTATTGATATTGGAGTTAGCTTATCAAGCTAACAATAATAACTAATAGGATATTGTAAAATTTGGGTAGTACGTGATATTTATTATTAAATAATTATATTTTTCTTTAATAAACTAAATTCATGTAGGTTTTTCTCGTGGCTATTTCGAATTTTTAAGGCTCCTAGTTTTACATGTAGAAACGTTTTGTAATATTTTCAAATTGTTTTGTATATTTTAGGTAATTATGCCAGGCATACAAGATTAAAAGGGTTCCTCCCGGAATTTTTGTAATCTCAGCATGACCATAGCAGAACTTAAACAGAAGTAAGTACCAAATTTGATTATGAAAAGTAACTACATGGTAAATGTTAGGATGTGCTCAAGTTAATATGGGTTTTCCTCAAGCCTCGTGCACTCACAAAGTTGCACAGGAAAGAAAGAAATTTTTTGCAGCACATTTGCAACTCCTTTTTCACAAAATCATATTTGATCATGTCTGGTGTTTCACTCCCAATATAGCCAAGATGCTAAATTTATTAAAAATTAATGGAGTTTTCTATGAAGAGATCTAGAGTTCTTTTTACTTTCTATTAATAGTTCCGTTAAAATAAAAGTAAAAACAATATTTTAAAAATGGGGTGCTAACTTCAAGCAGCCCCCCATTATTGCAAAAACAAAAGTATGGCCACAGTCAGTGATGTGAAATGACGGTCATTTATCATCCGTAACAAATGACCATCATGTGACGGTCATATAGGTCATTTATAAAAAATACCCTTAATTTACATTAGTAATAAAACTAAAAGTTTAAGAATACTTTGTAGTTAAAAAAGAATATTCTTACAAAATTTAAAAAAGAAAAGCATGTCCTTAAGTTTCATCATGTTCTTCTACGTCATGTGCAAATTCGTCAGTTATTTCGTTTTTGTCTCATTTTAGAATTAAACCAGGAATATTCTAAAACGCGACAGAGCACGCGTGATGTCTTCATTTCTTTGTACAAGCCTAAGGTTTGTGCTTTTGTGATGCACCAAACTGCACTAACCTGCACATTTTTTATTCGTGGAAGAAGCCCATAAGCAAAAAGTCAGTGCAGATTAGTGCAGTTTCGTGCAACACACAAGAACAAACCGCTAGTGTGCAATGTCAACAGGTGATCTGCTTTAAGCTTTTTTTATTATTGTTAATAATATATCCTATTTATAAACGAATCAAAAAGTTTTTAGATAGTACGTAATTCGTTTTCTATTTTTCTTTAAATTTAGATTTTTTTGACTTCAGTAGGATACATGATAATTTTTGCAACCTAGTTTATTAGGATAGCCGAAAAAAAAACTTTTTCATTATTAGTTATTGTTTCTATTTTTAGTAATATTATTAGTATTACCAAACTTGGGCGTTTTAGCTGTTCTTGTGTTCCTGTTGATAAATAGGTGGTTTTAGTTCGTTGTTTTTTAAACATGTTTACTTATTGACAAATTTATTGCATATTATTTACTTTATCGTTACAAATGTAATCACATATGGATTTCTAATTATTTTCCTCTAAAACCTTGCATATTTGTCAGTTTGTGAAAAAAAAACGCCATTTTGAAGAAAAAAAACAAGCTTTATGTTTTTTTTTTCACAAAAAACACGGTTTTTAAAAAAAACATTGCCGTTTTATTTCATTTACATCACTATTTCTATGACGCTCGTGGCTTTTTCTTGCTTAATTTTTACTCTTACGTCGAAGCATGAAATTTAAGAGGTTAAATGACCTGATGGTCATTTATTAATGTGATGTGACGGTCATGACGTCATGACCGCACAAAATGACAGACTCACATCACTGGCCAGAGTGCTTAATAGTTCTAAAGGAGGTCCACAGTTCTTGATGGTTTTCGAGGTCAGAACTCTTACAAAAAAAAAATATTACGTTTTGTGCTCTTTGGAAAGTAAAATATTCAACAACAAAATATCATTATCTTGATGCAGAACGGTAGAACTATGGAAACACTAACGGGAACTCATGAGTTGTAAACCAGAACTATTGTTAAAAAATATTTCGTGGGGGCCAACTTCACACTTTTTTAACACTCAAAAATGTAAGTTGTAAACAAAAAAATATCATTCTGATTCTGCAGAACTGTAGAACTATAGCAGCATTAACGGGAACTCATGAGTTTAAAGCAGAACTCTTGTTAAAAAGTATTTCATGGGGGGGGGGGGTCAACTTCACACTTTTTAAAAAAGGGTTTACAACTTAAATTTTTGACTTAAAAAAGTGTAAGGTTGGTCCCCCGTGAAGTTAGCACCCCATTTTTAAAATATTATTTTTACGGAACTATTAATAAAAAGTAAAATATTCTGTTAAAAAGTAAATAATTTTAGGATAGCGGTTTTTTTTCTGGGAGTGTATAAATATATATATATATATATATATATATATATATATATATATATATATATATATATATATATATATATAATTGCTAGAAACTAGCGCGGATCGATACATAAAAAAAAAGAGGAGAATTATTGTGGGCATGTCCGCTGAATGAACAGAATGAAAAGTTAGAATGGTAACCCGTACGACACGTGTTTCTGCTCATTGGCTTCATCAGGCCCACGTATGTGACCGTGCCTCTCAACATAAGTCGAGACGCACAACGTCACAGAAACACGTGTCGTACGGGTTACCATTCTAACTTTTCATTCTGTTCATTCAGCGGACATGCCCACAATAATTCTCCTCTTTTTTTTTCTGTATCGATCCGCGCTAGTTTCTAGCAATTTTTTTTCTTCTCTTGGGCTTATAGGATACCACGGCAGTTGGCTATAGTTGCCTCCGTCGGCGACGCTAATTGTTGCCCCCAAAAAAGGGGTCTTTTGGCTGAAGCCACAAATGGGTGTACTGGCTCCTGTTTGTGGTCCTTGTTAAAAAAAAATTTTCTCTTTTCTTAAGGTTACACCCGTAACTGCGTATGTGACGTTGTGCGTCTCGACTTATGTTGAGAGGCACGGTCACATACGTGGGCCTGATGAAGCCAATGAGCAGAAACACGTGTCGTACCTGTTACCATTCTAACTTTTCATTCTGTTCATTCAGCGGACATGCCCACAATAATTCTCCTCTTTATATATATATATATATATATATATATATATATATATATATATATATATATATATATATATATATATATATATATATATAGTTTATGGTTTGATTTGTTTCTTGGATCCTTAATAAAAAAATAAAATATATATATATATATATATATATATATATATATATATATATATATATATATATATATGTTTTGTTTTGTAATTATTTACAGATTTGAAGAGTGCCTAGGACCAGAGGAGCTAACACCCACAGATTCGTAGTTCCTGAAACTGAAGACTGACAAATGTACAAAAGTGCCAGATGAAAGTGCCATGCCATGTATTCTTTAAAGCCCCCCAAACTTTTTTTTAACAAGATTAACTCACCTTACTAACTTTGTTTTTTTATAATCCCTTTTATTTCTTGTTCTCATATTCTCTCATTTTCTCTAATGTATGGTTCTTGCATATTCTTAGACATGCTGTTTTTATAAAAAACCAAATACTGAAATTCCATCAAATCATTTATTTTTGTAAATGCATTGTACAGCTGTTCAACAATATAAAAATATTTTGCGATAAAATAAAGTTTTTATTCTACTTTATAAGATTAGTATAAATATGAAGCAGAAGCTAGCGGCTAGCGGCCGCAGCGCTAGCCGCAGCGATATTAAACGTACACAGTTTTTATGTTTCCCAAATAAGACCTAACCTAGAGTACTGCTTCCACATTTAGAAAGCTTCGACATGAAAGAACTAGACTCTGTCATTTCCCCGTTGACTATTCCTAATAAAACAACCCTGTGTTACCTATGCAGCCCTTTACAGTCTAGCTACAAAAACCTATGACATCCCACTTCTCTCACTCATTCACACTTAGGGTCTCCAGATTATAGAACAAGTTGCCCGCAGATGTTTCCCTTTCCCTCCAATCCTTAAATCCTGTGTCGATAGGTTACATTTTCCTTCTCTTCAGACGCCCACGATTCGTTAGTAGAATACTTAGGCCTGTGTGAAGAGTCCAGTGTGACTCTTAGAATGGCTTCAAGTCAAACAGCATACAGGACAGGCCAAAAAAATAAAAATCGTTCAGGAGTAAAGTATCCTTATTTCGAAAAACGTTATTAAGAAAAGGTGTTTAAAATTAAAAGATATTTCCAATGCCTTCTATATATTTTTTTTTAATTTTAAATTATCCCCTTATGATTTTTTTATATTTAGCTAGAATAAACTCAAACTCAAAAAAACCTTTATTGTCCAAGACTTGTGTAACATTTTCAAATTAACCACACTTAAATCATTTCTGCATAACTTTCATCAAGTTGAAGAAAATTTGTGAAATTTACATATATTTATATTTCTACTCAAGAAAATATTTTTTTTTTGAATAGAAGGTTATGACTTCGTATTTGGACATATTTTTTAATTCTAAACAACTTTTCTTAATAACGTTTTTCTGTGTTTTCGCAATAGGGATACTTTACTCTTGAACGATTTTTATATTTTTTAAACCCCTTAAATAGTCTACACAACCTGCCCTAGGATATATTATACAAAGTATTATAGGAAAGGTGATGGTGTTTGCGCTTATTTTTCAAGAATATGTGTAGTTTAAAATGATACAAAAATATCTGGGATCATCAAGAGCTTAATGTGCAAAATAAAATTTATATAGCTTAAAATTAGCACCTCTAGACCAATTTCCCATATTTTAATACAGAATTACTCCATTCCTTAGAGTATAATGTCAATGAAAGCAGCTATGCGTAAAAAAAGAAATTATTCCATTATTTCTAAAAATGGCTATACTAAGGTGGTCATATGGCTTTACATTATAAATAATTGTCACAAGAAAAACTGTCGTAGTTACAGAAAAATAAATTAAATTTGTTACATTTTCTATGGTTTATTATCAATAGGCACTTTTTTTTACATATCACTGGTTACAAATACAAATACTTATTAATGATAGTGCATACAAAAGTACTTTCACACGTCAAGACTTTATGCTACAACTAAATAATGAGATAATGTTAAAATTTCTTAAATAGCTCATTAAAATATTAAAATTACAAATAAACATTTAAGTATAAAGTACAAACGGAAATGCTTAACGAAGCAAGACTAACATATTAGAACATATTTCAGAAAATTTTGAAGAATTTAAACAACCCAAATATCAGTCTTATGCTCCTCTTACACTTAGACGAGATCTGAAAAATCACCCTCCAAGAAATTCTCGATGCTATAAAAGGCTTTGTTCCTTAAATATTCTTACTTACATTGTAAAATAAGTTGCAAAGAAGAAATTATTCCTAGTGTAACACTCCTCAAAAATATTCTATTTATGACTACATCCTACATACACTGTGTCCAACATGTTAATACGTAAATATATCATTGACCATTCTAATTTCATTAATTTGATGGCTCTTTTTCTTCACAGCTTGGATATGAACTGCTAAAAACCTGAGTGAACTCTGTAGCTATGAAAACTTGTGGGTGTTAATGTGCTGGATAAACCCGTCATGGATAACAGTGCCTAAAAATTAAAAAAAAAAAATGATTCTCTTTGTTAATGTCGGTAATTAATTTGAAAATATAAAACAGTGCTTAGAAGTGGTTAGAAAATAGGTAGTTTGCACACTTTTGTAATTCCACTCAATTTGAAGCCTACAGAAAGGCTTTTGATAAATTTACAATCATTATGCAACGTTCTTAGCTCTGGTTTTAAAGATTATTATTCTGTAAAATACTGTTTTTACTTATTAAATACATACTCGTGTGAAACTTGAACATTTCTCTATTAATTTTTAACAATCAAATTTAGTAAAAAATATTGGCATAAATTTATCACAGTGACACTTCACTGAATATTTCTTTAGCTATTTTTTTCAACCCAACAGGATATTTCATTGAAGTTATAGAAAAATAATTGGTTACAAGAACTGGCATTTAACCCCTTATAGGTTCCATTACTAAGGCTACGGAGACAGTTCAGTCATATATTGTCCCAATACATAAATTATTGTGAAAAAGCTACATACTTAGCAAACAAGTAATGCCCCTATTTTGCAAAAATAAAACAAAGTTGTATATTTGGCATGAACTATACTTACAAATACGTACTTCGGCTTAACAGGAACCGCCGTTTCAGGATTCCTATTCCAGATTTTCTTCAGGTAAAATCTATGCTCTGACTACTGGTCTATATCTTCACATTTTATTTTAAGTGACTGAATGAATAACGGCTTCCCCTATTAGGATATCTAAAAAGTAATGTAATATTTGTTGTACAACTAAATACATTGTGGCAAATCCGAAAAAGTGCAATAGCTATCCCTCCAAAAGGTAAAACCAACACTACCAACAGCTTTTTAAAAATTTTTAATCATGGTGAAAACTATGTTTGGTATTTAGCCAGCTTCCCTTGTGCAAGAAACGCCAAACTTACCTTGAAATGATGGTCCTCCACCTTTTGTGTCGCATTTGGGACAAAGTATACATTTAATAATCATTAAATAACAGAAACACATATCGAACACGATATGTGAAGGTTTTAAAACACTTGAAAAGTGCAAAAACGCATTGAACTAAAGAAACACACGTGTGTTTGTTTACTTCAACTAAAAAACGGCGAAAGCAAATGACATGAATGACATGTGTCTAGCGAAACCACAGAACAAAAGTTTGTTAGGCGAGACTATTCGATTTATAACCCACGAATTACGTTGGCATCAGGTGATAACTTATCTTTCTCTAGGAGTTGCAAATAAAAAAGGATAACCGGTTTCCGTTGGTCTTGGAGTTCACTTGATTACCGGCTTTGGGTTTATCGTTCCGTGGAGGACCAGTAAACAATACAAGTACACAACAAATATTGTTCACTAGCATTCTCCGTCCCTGGTCTGGACGTTTATTTTGTCTGTGTTACTTGTCTTGATATTAATTAAATCAAGAATGGCAGTGCAGAGATAAAATAGCATTGGAGTGACATAAAGTGATCCTGGTGATCCAATTCTTGTCAATCGAACACGCATCTGGATCATAAAATTGTTCAAGTGAGCCCTTCTTCTTTACCATTTGAAATCAGCTGTTTGCAGCGGTGGCAACGTTGGTTTTTCAGTGTGTCGGCCCCTTTATTTGGTGAGCTCTTGTCCTTAAGTTTGTTTACATTGTTTATCTTTGATTATATTCGTATTTTGTTAGTAATCCTTTTTATTAAACAGTAGGAAATATTAAAAAACCACCCTACAGATATTATATTGTCCCAGTATAAAAAAAATTCCATAGCGAATGGCTTCGAAAACTTCATTTTGTCGTGTCCAAAAGAGCCGGTGTTAGAAGAAACTAGGTAGTGGAAAATTAATCAAAAATTTTACATAAAGCGGTATCTATAAAGGTCAGTATCGCCAAATTCAAGTAATCATAATGTTGCTGTACATTTATTTTTATAGTATAATAAACAATAAGTGTTTTTAACTAAATTGTAAAGGCAAATCCACCAGCACTAACTTCCAGCCAATTTTCCGATTTTCTTTGCACAAATGCCGTTTTGGTCATTTATAACCAGTCTGTTTAATAAAATAAAAGGTTTTCTATCGACTAAATATCCTAGTCTTTGGGAAAAACTCAAGAAAATGGATTTACACTGAAATTTACATTACACTAGCCGTGACTAGCCATTATAAAACGTTGACGTCATAAAAAAAGTGACGTCACAAACAAAAGAAGTCCGTTTTACGAGATGTTGGATTTTGCAGGAAAATTTGCAAAATAAAACCTTTTTTTTTGTTAATAAAGCCCAAAAAAAATGGAAAACAGCAACTGTCATGAACATTTAATATATGTAGAGAATACAAAAAAAATATTTCAGAATTTTTTGGATTACATGCATATTCCCTATTGTCGACGGCGCACCAATAATATCGCTTTCGGCGCGCGTGTGAAAATCGACGCCGCGGGTTCTCAGGTTGTCCCGTATCACTATGGAAATACACTCGAACCGCTCTGTGAAATATACTATTGCAAAACATTTATGTTAGACAAAGAAAAACTAATTACCTAATATGCGCATTGTATTTGCATAAACGTTTGTTTACATTTCATTGAGTCCCGTCAGCACTCTTTCTTAGTTGAAGAGGTGTTCGGTTTTATTTATTTTGTTGTGTAATGTGCTTTTGGATATTAGGGTAAATGTGGGAGAGATGCCGCGTGGGGATAGATTCCACAGGTCACGTGGTACGCGTGTTGGTACCTTCAAGACTTTGGCAACAGCGACATCGGAAGTCAGCTGGTTAATAAGCGTCGTGTATGCGGTCGGTGGATTTTCCTTTCCCTTTTGAGTTCATAATTTATCAAAACAAAATTTTCTGGGATTTCTTTAACAAAACTGGGAGGAATTTTTGTTTTTATTCAACAAAAGTGGGCAATTTTGTATTAACAATTATTGTAACAATTTCTGAGTTTTTATTTGTAATTTACAAATTGTAAGGGAAACAATTTTGATACGTTTGAACGTTTGCTTTGCACATTCCTACAGAATATAAATTTTACCCATACGCACATAGCGGATGGCTCCAAAAAAGTTTTTATTTTGATTTTATTTCACACGTGAGGTAAATGATATTATAAAATATAACATTTAATATAAAAAATAAATGAGTGAAATTTAATTCAAGGTTTTCTCTTTTTATGTTTGGGGTTGTGAAATCTTATAATTGGAAGTTTCGAAGCGGGATAGAGTCTAAGTGCCAGGTTTTCGGCCTCACCGACCCCTTTGAGCCGACGGCCCACCAAGATTTTCTCGCTCGCTCGCCTGTTCCAACCCGGGCCTGTCCATGGCTTATGGGACACCCTGTGTATTAATGAAATACATAGATGTTTTTACTCCTTTAATTTATGCAGATGTATGTAAAGTCAGGATTTGTAAAGAAATAAGCAGTCATTATAAATGCATCAACTGTTGGCAACAAAAAAAAATAGGTGTGTCAGTCGGCAAATTATCCGATTGTCCTTGTGGTCATTGTTGTACAGTCTTTTTAGTCAAATGTAAAGCTTCTTGTTCACGAAATCTCCCAATTTTCAGGAAATATCAGGAAAATAAATTAACACCCGAATTTACAGTATACCAGCCATTATAGCCCTTTTATTTACATATCATGTAACGTCACAACTAGTAGGAGGATCACGTCTCGCAAGTTCAGAATTTTCTACGAACATGTGTAATAGAAACCCTTTTTATTTTCTAATAAAAACCAAAATAAACCAGCCCAACTTAACAACCAATTACAATACAATACAATTTTGCAATGAATTTAGTTGCCGTGGAATATGTCACTTGCTCTTTACATCTGACATTTTCTAGTAAGTCTCTGTCGTTCAAGTCTGTCGGTTATGAATTATTTATTTTATTTTATTTTTACAATTTTGTTAAAAATGGTGAATTATCCAAATGCAGAAATGGCGGAAATGCATTACATGCATGCCCTCGCCGACGGTAATGAAGAGCAAGCCGGACGTATTTATCACCAGAGATATCCCAATCGTGCTTTGCCAGATAGTCGAACCTTTTCTAATATTCATCGTCATCTTGTTGAAACTGGTAGTGTCCGAAGAGGTACATCTGAAGGTAGACCTCTAAATGTGAGAACACCTGAAATTGAGGAAACGGTGCTGCACGAAGTCGAAGAACATCCTGAAACGAGTTCGAGGAATATTGCTAGAAACTTGAATATCTGCCATCAAATTGTTCGGAGAATCTTAGTGGATTTTTTGGTATATCCGTAGTAATCCGTACCATATTTTAAGAGTACAGGCATTACTTCCCAGAGATTTTCCAAGGCGGGTGACATTATGTTAGTGGTATCTTCATAATATTGCACAAAATCCGCAATTTGAAACACGCATTCTGTTCATGGACAAAGCTAATTTTTCAAGAAATGCCATTTGGAATTTCCACAACAATCATTTGTGGGCGGAAGAAAATCCCTATGCCGTAACCGAAACCCATTTCCAACACCAATTTTCGGGTAACATATGGGAATTATTGGTAACCACTTTAGTGGCCCATTCTTCGAAACGGGACGACTTGACGGACAATCTTACCTCAATTTCCTTCAAGAATATCTGCCTCTGCTGCTTGAGGATGTTCCGATAGCAATAAGAAACCGTATGTGGTACATGCACGATGGTGCACCAGCACATTTCAGTGTAATGATTCGCAATTATTTACGAACTGTTTATCCAAATCGTTGGGATTGGCAGCGGTGGGCCTCAAGAATGGCCACCAAGCCCCCCCGACCTCAACAGCTTAGATTTCTTTTTGTGGGACCATCTTAAGATGCTAGTGTACACGTCCCATTAACACTATAGAGGAATTAAGAGAAAGAATAGTTGCAGCATGTGACAGAATAAAAAATACTCCGGGGATATTTCAACGAATGCGCAATTCCATGAGGAGGGCGGCAGCATGCATATTAAGTGAAGGGGGCCATTTTCAACAATTTTTGTAATAATCGTTACATGTTAGTTGTAATGTTATGTTAATGTGTATGTTGTCAGTTGTTGTTCATTACACGCAGATGCCAACCCGTAATGTGTTTAATTTTTCCTATTAAATTAATAATAATTTTGCAAGGCGCATCGCAGGAAAACAACTCGAGAGAGTTCTTATGTTTCAAATGGGACGGTGAATTCAAAATAATTTTTATTTGGGAAAAACCATTGGCGTATCATTTTTTTCTTCAAAAATATCGAAGTCGGTGTCCGTACGCCCGCCACCGTTAAAGCTGAAAATTATTTTTGTATTGAAAAATATGCACCTTTATTAACTGTCGCTACGTACTAAATATCACTGAAATATCTCAAGCGGTTTCGAAAATATTAATTAATTTCCATTTTTTTCTAAAACTTTAACATTTTTGGACCATAGTTTATAAAGTAAACTATCATTAATTTTTCATTCACACCCTTAAATATTCGCATATCATTAAGGAACACCCTGTATACACACTACACACATTTATATCTAATCTTAAGATTTACCTAAAATGCTATAGATAAATGTATTAATTATCGAAGTTATTAATATAAAATGACTTTAATTACATTTAGAAGGTAATAATCAATAAAAAGCTATTCAGTTTCTAAAATTAGGAGGGTGATAGAATTTTGTGGCTATGTAACTTGGGGGTATGGGATCAAAGACTGCGTTACGGATCGTTACAAGGAGGGAGGTTAAATTACTCAAAATTAGCGTTACGTAATAATTTATGAATGGCCCACAATGACAGGACCAACTTAACTGATCAACTAAATCTTAATTTAAACAAGTACTAAATCTGAAATATTTTTAGTGAATCTGAACGTAAAGGTTTTTATTTGGCTAAATTAGGAGTGTACGAATAATTTTGCTGTCCACTGTATATAAAAAATTATTGCAAACAAGTAGGTATCGCGAAAAGTATATTGTGTTTCATGAATTTTTAATTGAAGTCAATATATTTCTGAAGGGACCATCTGAAAGGTGTTTATAGGCGTTAATGGAATCTTTATCTAATTTAAGTTTACAATTAAGGAATTTTACCGTCTGTCACCTTTAAACGAGTCAATGTAACCAGTTGGGGTTAAATCAATCAGAATAATCACAAGACAATTTATAAAAAAAAATCACATCTTTTCTATTTTAAAATTCCGGAACGGATAAATGATCGTTAAAGAAGGCTGGCCGATAAATTATTATAATTAAAAATCTATTTTTGGACCTCAATGACGTAAATGAACAGTTTTTTACCTCTGCTTTATGGAAGCCAAGTTCAAATTGATATTTTTGTTGTTTAATGCGGGAATTTAAAAAATGTATGCATGCTATTTTTCCACCAGAAGGAAGCAAAATAATAACTTTTTTAGTTAATTGTGGCCTGGCCACGGTCTGTTATGCCGGCTTATACTTGAGCCGCTCTTAGACTGTGACTATTGCACTGTCTGAAACACAAATGACCATTCACAAGTCTATTAAGCCGGCTTCACTTGAGCAGCTTAGACTATGACCTACTGCACCACCGATTTCGAATCAATTATAGATACCATTATTTTTATTTTAGAGCAATCAGGGATTCCCAAGTTATTAATACCCGCAAAACGATATGGCACACCGGTTACTTTTTGAGAACAGCTGTTCCCAGACCTTCCGTTATGTAGAATATTTGCAGATTGATAGACTCTATTAAAATAATGCAATTAATGAGGGCTAATATTTATCTACAATCATAAATACCACAAGCATGTGACTAAGAATTAATAAAATATACCAGTATACCATCATTTTTCGTGATAATACATTTTTAGTAATTTATTTCCATTGCACGGTGACGAAATTTAGAGTGAAAGTGGCAACGTCGCTTCACGTGGCATCGTCCGGTTCATTGAGAAATCCGAAGGCGTAATTTTGTGTTTGGACTTTTCAGGCGGATCGGAATGTCCAGTGAGAACATAAAGTATGGAACACTATTAATTATTATTTTTTACATATTTTAAATTTTCTTGTTATTATACAGGGTGGCTCAAAAAAGTAGGACGTACGTCAACTTAATTTTTTAAAATGGAACACCCTATATATTTTTACATTTTCGGATTTTACGTAGAATTCTAAACATTTTTTATATAGCATGTGATATAATACCTATATTGGATAGTTTTGGAATTATATAGGATTAAAATTAATTTGTAGTCTTATTTTCTACGGTGAAGCAGCAAAAAAATAATGATAAATATAGGTAATTAAATATCGCAAAATCTTTTTCAAGATGACAAAATTTATAAATGTCTAAAATTTATCTAAATGTATTGCAAGATTTGATAGTTTTTTTATTATACAGGGTCGCTCAATAAATGAACATTGAGAAACTCTTCAACAATTTCAACGATTACACAGCCCCACAAAAAAAAGTTTTTGATCCGGATTACTGACCATGGTATTCTTATGTATTTTTCGACGCTGAGTGCAAAATCCGAGGTCAAAAAGTTCGTGTACCCCTTAAATTTTCGTGCATTTTTACGTATCTTGCAAAATTTGGTCCATTTGTTCTCTTCTAAACCCCATCCGCGGACATACTGTATAGTAAACGTACTATAAATCAAAAAAGACTCAAAACACTTCATTTAATTAATAATTCCCTGTAGGTAACACATTTCTGAACTATATGCCTCTCGCCCTTTTTAAAAATAAATTGGATCACGTCCTTGATGTGACAACAGTCAAGAGTTTAAAACCTTGATTTCTTTAATGAATTATGGGTCTTTTTTATGTATCTACGCGGGAAAGGCTTTAGTGTTTTATGGAAAACAACTGAGCAATAACAACGTTTAAAAAACAAAGTAATAGGCCATCACTCTTAAATTTTTATACTACATTTTTCGATTGCATAATGCTGCTTATCTTTGTTGAAAATTAAAAAATTAAGTTTATGACTAAAAATAAACATCGTTTTCAAAACAGACTGTCTCCACTTTATTATCAATTAATTAAGATATCACCTGACAAATATGCTAAATACATATATGCTTAATATGCACTTATTTTACAAGCAGAATTCGGTATAGGAGGTCCGTACATTACCATAACAAAAGCGTATATCAAAACTAAGTCCAGTTTTAATATGACCACTGAATAATTAAATATTCTTTTCGTGCGTCATTCGAGTAATTCATTTTAAAAGGGTTAAACAACCTTAGAGTCAGTGTCGACTCGTGGAGTGCTAGGCCACTTTGATTTTACTGCTATTACACCGTCTTGTTAAAGTGGCACCGGCGCACAATGTTCGATTAGGATAATCTAGCTGGACAAAAATGTAAATTGTGATAATAATAAAAAAAGATACAGGTAGTTTATATCAGTAGTGGTATTCCCAATAGGTAATAAAATATAAATTTTAGTTATTACCATTAAGTACTTTTCTTTTTATAAGCGGTTAAACTTCAGGTAACTACATGCTTGGCTTTTGTTTATGTAAGAAGTGTTTAGTTTAAATTCTATGAGATTGTGGAAAAAATTGTTTTCTTTATATTATCGATAACTAAGTGTAAGTACTTCTTATCCTTTATATGATATTTAACAAATATCGTTTCCTATATATAACATTATATTTTAAAATTCAGCAATTTTTTTTATACATTTCAAAAGTTGTGTAAGCCTGGAAAAAAATATACCAAAAATATTACGAAGTGACGAGTTTTTTCAATTTTACAGGGGAGCGTTTTAAATTCTTTTTATCAATTTTCGATTTAGTACTAATAAAGAGCTATTTAAGTTAGAGTACTACTTTTTTGGTTGTAGATGGAAATGTAGGTTAACTATCAAAGTTTGTAAAATGTGGGTCATTTTTATTTAAAATATTTCCAAATTTTTAAAAAGAAGGGAGATAAGCTAGTTCGTGTGATTGAAAAAAAATTAAGTAAATAAAAAATGAGATACCCTCGTCATCAATTTTGATATAAAGCCGGCGCCGTATATGCGGCTTTCGGCGAAAGGCGGGCGGTACCTAATCGGCGTTCGTCGCTCGCCATTCCCGTTTCATGTCGGTAAATTGGTCGGTAAAAGCCACTCGACGAAAGCCGAATATCGCCTTTCGCCAAAAGCCGCATGTATGGCGCCGGCTGAACTTGAGAACAGGCAGGAATTGTGTTACAAAACTTTGTGATGTTGATTGTAGGAGCAACACTTTTCATGTATAAAAATCGAATTATTCCAATTTTCGATATTTCTGAGTTACGTCACGCAGCAACTGTGCCGGCCTCTGGTGACGAATCAGGTGGGGGCGTGGCAGTGAAGGCAAATTTAAAACGTCAAGAACTTTAGATTTTTATTATCGTTCGCCATTTTGTCCACAACCAAAATAAAAATACGGGTATCATATCTAGTTAAATTGATGTTCAGTAACAACAAGTTATTTATTTATAACATTATTAAGTATAACACTAAATTACTTCACTACTTTCAAAAACGCCGCCATAACGTGACTAATCAGAAAGCGTGTGATTAGGAATCGTTAGTCGTTCGTCTTCGTCAAAGTTCGAAAACAATCTGTTTTAGGCATCTACGCACACATTACTTTGTATTTAACAAAATGTTTCCTTTTTTGAAAAAATTGTTGCTGTAATCAAAAGAATATTGGTTTACTTTTATAATACTGTGTAGTTGTGCTCAGTTACTTACCAGAGTACTCTGGTGCAACCACCGGACTGGATATGTTAGTAAATTATGAGAGGCTCGGCGGCCACTGAGATGAATGTTTGCGTTCTGTTTTTTAATCTATTTCAAAGGAAGCAAGTTTAAGCTAGTAGGAATAATGCTCATCTCATTAATAAGGTAACAGGTAAGTCATAATTATTTGTGTTAATGGTATAACAGAGCCTGTTTCGTTCTGCTTACAATGTCAACCTAATTTCACGAGTGCCTGGTCCATATTTTCCTATATTAAGAAAAAGTGCTATTAAATTGAAAGACACAAAAAATCGAAAAATCTGAAAAATCGAATTGAAAGACACATTTTTAGTAAAATACGTTTTGGAATTAATAAATACTTTGGGATATTTTCGGGTTTCACGAACATTGCTAAAAAATGAGATGTCAAGGTAATATTTAAGTTGGGCTACGCCGCGGCTGGATCGTTTGTTTCCCCTTTAACCCGTGACGTCATACCTTGTAGAAGTGTCGGATATAGGGGGATGGTTTAGAGTTTTTTTTTAAATACCGCGATTTGAGGGAAAAATATTGGGTATGTCTGTCGACTACCCCAGGAGTCACCTTTTCCAATAAACCATTTCCATAACACCCTGTATATTCTCTCGAAGGTACTTTTTCGAAAATATAATTTATCCAAAATGCATTAGAGAATGACGTAGTTATATATGGTTGTTGGGGAAACCCAACTGTTTGTTTAATCTCTACAACTCTATTTTTTTATTTCAGTGAATATTAATAACCAGATAGTCATAAAATTCCTTTTAAAATAAATAAGCTCAAAACTTGTCTCGTTGTAAATTTAATGTGCATAAAAGTATGCAGTCATCGGCAAAACACAAAGGTTCTTCCAGCTAAAATAACAAAATAAAATCCCTCTTTTAATTTAGTTCTTTGAAATACCGGCACGTTGTCGGCACAACTTCAAAGGTTAGTTTTATTCAAAGATTTTTTATCTCTTAGTTTTATTACGATGACTTTCTACCGGTACAGTTTCTGGGAAATGTAAAGACGGCCGGCAACCCTAGCAACAAGCATCAACCCTTTGGCGTTTCTTGGCCGTACTGCGTAACTAGTGCGGCCTCCTCCCCATACTTAGTGGTCAAAAAGGGATTCACGTTATCGCAAGAGCGGCGTCGATTGGTCTAGTACGGACACACCTATTTCCGAGAGAGTGGTCCATTTCATTTTAAATTAGCGCCCGGCGAAAAAACCTTGACTTCTTCAAGTACGAACACAGAGTTAGGCTGTCGCATCCCTCGATGCGGCAGAGCAGCGAAAGTTTTGAAGACCAAAGGTCTAGCAAAACTAAAAGATATTTTTCTTTCTTTCAGGCAGAGTCCTGTAAATCTTATTAAGTAACACAAATTAGGTGTACTAGTGTGAAAAAAGTTCCAGTGTTTCTATAAGGCATGACCCCGCAAAAAGTGGTAAGGTCTTGTAGACCGAAAGTCTAGCAGACTAAAAGTGATATTTATTTCTCTACGGTCCTGTAAATCTTGTTAAGTGACACAAATTAGGTGTACTAGTGTGGGACAAGTCCCAGTGTTTCTCTTATGCATATTCTTTCTAAAAGTAATAACATCCCGTAAAACCAGAAAATGACAAATTATGTTAAGTACTAGTGTTGTGTTGTGTGTGTACAACACAACACACACAAAATAAAATCACCATTTGGAAGTAATAAATGTGCAATTTGTTTAGTGAAATCACAGTCTTTATTTTACAAAGTCACGGCTGCAGGAGACCGTGCATTTGGATGACAGCGAACCAGCTAAACTATGGAAATAAATTACAGTAAGTGTAAGTGGGGTTCAAACTAGAGCCCTCTCTTTACAATGGTCTACCGATTGGCCTCTAAAAAAAACTAGAATAGCGACTAGGTGTCAAAAATGGCTCACGCATGCATGGAGTACTTAATTTTTATTGAGTTGGTTACTAAAATTTGCGTTGGCAGCCGCCGCTAACTTCTTGGAAGTTGATGGGCGCTAATTTTGAAAACAAAAGGATAAAATATGAATGTTAATATTTTGTAATGAAAAATAACTCCAAACTTTTGGCTACTTAAGGTTATTGTTTTAGAGCTATTTTGCAATCCAATTACTTAATATATTGATGGGTTGGATCATGGCATAATTTTGAGTAAGATGCGGAAGAAGGGCTTTGATACAGGCCCGAGTCTGTTTTTGAATCATATTTAGCTAATCGCGCGCAGTTTGTTGAAGCTGGATATAGATCTAAACAGTTTATTGCTACAAGCGGAGCACCCCAAGGCAGCAACCTGGCACCACTTATTTTTTTACTCTTCATAAACGATATAATAACAGATATTACCAGCAATAAATTATTGTTCGCGGACGACTTCAAAATTTTTCGAGAGGTTGGTGTCGGGCCTCTCAGACTGCGTTGAACTCCAAAACAACCAAAATTTGATATGTAAATGGTGTAAACAAAACAAATTACCCCTTAACATTGCCAAATGTAAACAAGCTACATATTCACTAAAATCAAACGATATTGACTTCACATACAAACTAAATGATGTTTCTTTGGAGAGGTGCGAGAGTGTAAGAGACTTGGGCGTATGCATGGATAGAAAAATGTGGTTTTCTCAACACATACAAGAAACTGCTCAATCAGCATTAAAAATATTAGGATTTATTATTACTAGCACCTCATTCCATGACGTTGGTTGCTTCAAGACCCTTTATGCTTCCTTGGTAAAATCAAAACTTGATGATGCCTCTTTTATATGGTCTTCGACCTATAATACTCACATCGACAAACCGCAGTACGTTCAGAGGAGGTTTCCGAAGTTCCTAGGATTTAAAGTTGATGGCCACTACCCGTTTTGGTATGAGCTCTCTGAAAAATCATCGAGCATACTTTTCAATTTTATTTCTATATAAAATACTAAATAACTCTGGTTGGGTTGGATTGCTCTGAATTACTTCAACAAATTAACTTATACGTTCCACGATACCATTTCAGACAACACGGTGCTTTCTACTTAAGTGCGCCAAACACTAACACTGAAAAAAAGCTCCCCTATACCAAGTATGTAAAAACTATAATAGCAGGTGATGGTGCAGATATTTTTGGTGACACCTTTACTATATTTTAAAAAAAGTAACACACCTTTCTCTCACCGCGAATAATAATTAGTAAACAGATTGATTACTCTAAATTTTTTTACTGTTGTAATATTGAATACTCTATATATAGATTGTTTATATTTTGTATTTTAAGGTCCAGTTGTACATACAAATTAATCAAGAATAGGGAATATGCATATAACCCAAATAAATCTGAAATATATTTTTTTATATTCTCTACAAATTAAATGTTTATGACGGTTGCTGTTATCCATTTATTTTGGTCTTTATTAACAAAAAAAAAGGATTTAAAACTGCAATTTTCGCGCGAATTTCGAAACTTGTAAAACGTGATCCTGTGAGCTGTGTCGTCAAAACTGAACTTATGACTCATCATGAGTACATGGCGAATTCCAGTTTGTAGAGTCATCTAAAACTCAATAAAAATGGCATTTAATGCGTAACTCATCCAATGAAATATCGCTACACTTAAAGTAGAAGGTTCCTAAAATCTTATTCAAGCCGAAGTCTGCCCAGGAACCTTTCAATTTTGCAACAAAAATTCTCATTTCTGCGAAATTTTGACATAATATCATCTTAATAATTTCGAGTAAATAAACTGCAAACTGCAATTCTTTATTTTCTTGGCAATCTTCGAAAATTCAAAAATTTTCAAATTTTAGATGTCTCCGATGCAACTAAACCTATTTATTTATAACTTTACCGAAAAAACAAGCGATTTAAATTAGTGGGAGGTATTCCTAGATAATTAGCGGATACAATAAACCCAAAAAGAATCACTAAATAGGGTAAATAGTGTGGAATAATGTCGGTTAAAAATAGGATTTGTCGGAAAAAAGCACAAAAATCCCAATTTTATCCCTTAAATACGCTCCTGGATGACCCATTCGGTATTCGTTTTACAGTGTGATTATCCCTTTATAAGATAGTGTTGACAAATTGGAAAAAAATAGATAGGAAAAAATACAGAGTGATTCAAATGTACCGATGTCGAGGGCAAAAAAGTAAAATCGAAATTTAATCGGCGATTGCTCCCTTCCTATAGAGAATGAAGAAACTAAAAAATATGGATAACACATACTTTGACGAGCTCTTCCCGATGACGTATATGGGATTTTAATTTGAACCATTTTGACCCCACAAAAAATTAAAAACCGTGAAATATTTGGGTCAAAAACCTAAATTTCCAGTTTTTTCCAAATATTTCCATTTTGCAGCGATTTTAGGTTAAGGTAAATGAATTCCAAAAAAATATTTGAGATTTTAAAGTTTCACTTATGAGTCCGTTTTTGGATCTGACGTTTTGTTTTCGAGTTATTAGATATCAAAGAGGGGTCTGGAAATTGCATTTTTCGACCTAAAAAAATTCAAAAGAATTACTTGCCATTTTCTGATCCTCACCAGTTTCAGTGGACTTCTGAAGCTCCGGGTCCCCTACAATCTCCGAAAACTTACGACGATTTAATTCACATTTGCGACCTGTACCCGATTTCAACGGAAATCGCGGAAATTTCGACTTTGACGTTTAATAGCTCCGAAACGAAACATCCTGTATAACCGAATTTTTTATCGAAGCTAGGTGAACTATTCCTCTATCAACCCAAACAATTCGATTTCTCTCCCTCTGACCGTTTCGGAGAAAATCAAACCTGTTCGACTTTAAGTTAAGCTTTACGTTAACATGTAGATTTTTGCTGATCTCCTGACGTCACTTTTCACTAAGGACAAATGGCTGCTTTTTAAATTGTAATCAATTATACCGAAAAGTAAACATTTTTTGTAGCTAAATTATCCTAGTAATTTTCTTCAAAATATTTTTTTTGGGTTTGTAATGACTGCGTTAAACGATTTATGCAATAAAAAAAAGATGTGCATATTCCTTATTAAACTAATTAGACATTTGTAATGTGACAGCACAAACGTTACTGTCATTGCCAAAGACAACTCCAGACGTCAATTAAATTTGTTACTTGATTGAAAGTTTTGTGCTAGTAGTGTTATATAATTAAGTAATATTTTCCATGTTCTTGACTTTTACATTAAATAACCTTGTTATTGGGCAGGATCTGCCTGCAAGGTAATGAATAAATAAATAAATATAAACACGCACCCACAAGGTAATTAACTCGGTAATACTGTTTGTTGTTGACGTATTTCCCGTAAGAAAGCTGCGAAAGTGCCAACATCTAAACTTGAAACCCCCAAATAGCCGTCAGTTGCATATGTGTGCCACTTTATTAACAACGGGTCTTGTGGGAAGTAAGTAGGTAATCTATTTCATTTTAGAAAGCTCTGGGTCTACCATGTTATTTTAAACAAGAAAACAAAATCCATATCCGATTAGGTCAGAAATATAATATATGAGTATTTTATACCATTTTAATCTATTCAAAAAATTAGCTGAGTTAAGATCCGCCTACAAATTTTGTTTGAAAAGGCTGAAAAATTAAAATGACATAAACTTCGATGGAATTGTAAATTCTTGTATAAAAACCTGTTTACTTGCGTCAAAAAGGCAAAAAAATTGTTTATCTTCGTCATTGGTCTCTTAAATAGAAAACGATGTATGAATAAACTGATAATTTTTCTCTAAACTGTTTTGCGACGAATCTGGCTGACTGCGTTCAAACTGGTCGTTTTATGCAAACCTGTAACGAAACCGACGTCACGTCAAGGCAATTTGATTAGCTTAATCGTTTTCCAAAATAAGCCTTCTGTGTTACAAAGTAATGTTATTCACTTTTATATTAATACCATTGGCGTTCAGATTTCACAATACCAGCCAATAAGAACACATTTTCGACAATCCACTGTAATAATTTCCTTCAAAAACACTTCTTTGAGAGGAACCAGAGGCTTTGTATAAGAGAGAGATTAAAACGGATGAAAAGTGATTAGTTGATTAATTAGAATAATAGTTAAGTAGTAATTATTATAATAGTTCATGGAAAGCCGGATTATTAATTAAAAATGACGTTCATAATATACTTCTTAAAATTATCAAATGGTGTGTGAATATACAATAAATGGTACTAAAAATTGTGCTCCTAGTTTTTATGTTCGACCTCGGAAAATTTTTCAAAAAACATTTTGGGCCTGTCAGTCATAAACAATCAAAAAATCCTATTTTTACCTAGGTCCTCTAAAAAAACTTTAAATTTGTTGCCTAATCTTTTATTATTATAGGCGAGTTTTAAAATTATTGATGGAAAACATGAATTAATCTATTCGCATTAAGTCATTGACGTCATCGGTTAAGTCGATGGATTTAAGGTGAGCAAGATTTTAAGACGGATGGATACGATGTTGAGTAAAATATTATTTATAAAGATTGTCCCAATAGGTACTTCGCGATTTACTTTTTACTGAATATCACCATTTCGAGAAATGACGCGACCAGGAAAACGTGTCCGTAACAAATCCAAAGTTTCTCTCGCCGTGTGATACGTGGAGAACACTGAAAGAACATATTGTTAAGGTGCATATTATTATGGAAATAAGCTTCGTCGGACAAGATAATTTTACTGCAAAATTCTGCATTATTTCTAACTTCTAAGATAACATTAGCTAACGCACGGCAATGTCCCTTGGTCTGGGGGATTTAAATTTTGAGTTAGTTGAACTTTATACGCGTGCAAAGCCAGACCTTTGGTCAAAATTCGATGCACAGAGCTTTTCGTTAAGCGGGGTTTCCACACGCAAAGATTACTGGTGCCAGTTTACTGGCCCTGCAAACAATGGCGCCACTAGTCGTTTCCAAATGTTTACCTAATTTTGTAATGGCGTAGTTATTAAAAAAGGCGTCAATGTAAATGTGATGAATTTAAGAACGTTAAAATTAATTTCAGCAAACTTTCATCAGTAATTTAAAAACGGATTTAAAAATTCTCGCACCGTTAAAAAGCTGATATGCACATAACCATAGGCTACATTTTATCCAAGGAAGATTATATAGGGTTCCCATGGAAAACTGGGCTTATAAAAGCAGGCACGCTATAGCGCGTCAATCATTTATTTGATCGACATAAAGCACCAGTGCAGAGCAAGGTAAAGCTGACGAGTAATATGTAGTCTTGCAAGAAATATGTAAATAGTAGACGTTCAAGTGTCTAGTTTATATGTACCATCGAACAAAGCCGGACGGTTTGCTAGTAGGATTATAAAAATCAGAAGAAAATATGTGATCACAATAAAAACAAATCTAAGTAATTTAATATTTACTTACCTACGTACCAGAAGAACTAGTGAAATCATCAACAGTAGTATCTTTAAAACGGGCTTCAAACAATCTGACCCTGTCGGACTACGCGGTTAGATCAGACTCATACCACTTCTGATCCGCGTCGGGCTGAACAAGTAAAGTCGTATAGGTATAAATTCTCTACAGTAGAAAATAAATTTTCAACGTGTTCCTAAAGTCACAAACACAAAATATTATTTATCCGCATCACGAATTTTTGAAATAGAAAAATTTCATTAAAAAGATGATATGATTTATAAAATAAATATCAGTGTAGTAATTATTATTAAAACATCCTTGAGACAAAAATCAAATACATGTCAATAGGGTGTTACAAATTCAATGGTCACCATTGGGATCTCGTAAACAGTGAGAGATATAGCAAAGATTAAATTGGGACAAAGTTGCATAATTTAGTGAGAATGAGAAATTTGAAAAATTCCCAGTACCTCCGAAGCTATTCGTAAAAAAAAACGAAAATGGAATTTTGTTTTTTTTTCCGACTTCATTTAGTGTAATTTAAAATAAATGTTACAATTGCATTGGCACTTTTTCTCGTCTATAAGATCACGTTTCGTCTTTGGAACACCGCCATCAAGTATTGATTTTTAAATACGGACTTGTATCCTTTATTGCAGTTCGGTAATCTCAATAATATCAGTTTAATTAGATTTCAACGTTTCGAACTAAATAAAATATATCTTCATTAGTTTTAATGTATTTTATACAGGATGCCCGGAAAGTCTATTAGTATGGACAAATATCTTTGCTATTAGTAAAGATAGAGACACCAAATTTTAGGTGTATATTGGTGAATAAATCTACTTTTTTATATAATTTAACTTTTTAAACCCCCTTGAGGGGTGACGCCAGGGGGTTGAGGTCAAAAATTTTAAATGCAACCCTCTGTCATAAAGCCGATTTTGGAACACACTACTCACATTTTCGAGAAGGGCAGGAGTTACTTCTTGGCAGAGGTCCAAAATCGGCTTTATTACTGTCAAGAAGTTGATATGGTGGTCAATTTTTAGAGTAATAAGAGAAATAAAGGTACAGTCGAGTTTAATAATGTGTTGCTCAGTGATTCTAAAGTGTTGTAAATCAAGCTTGTTGAAATACCTCATTAAAATTTTCACTGGCATTGACTTTTAATCAAAATCATAATAGTAAAATGCCTGAAATGAATTTAATCCAAAGAGGACAAATTATTGCTTATATATGAGATGGGTTAGAGATGTAGCTCATATAATGCATAAAAGCAAAAATACAGTACTAAAAATAAAACATAGATGGGATAGAGATGGGACATTAGAAAAAAAAGGTAGCGGGAATAGTGATGTAATGATACGTAACCAAAAATCCGTTGGATACGAATATTAAAAGAATCCGTATTTTCCGTAACCGGCCGAGAACTTGAATACGGATTCGGAATCGAAATAAATTCGCATCGGGTGCTTACTAATGCAAAGTGCAAAGAGAAAACAGAATCGGGATCGAGTGTAAGCGAACAACACGGTCTGCGATTTGGCATATTTGATCTTATGCTTTCTCTCTCTAGTGACATTTCCTAAAAAAAGATAGCATAGTTATCGGGGTAACAGATATCATATGGGATGAGACCCATTGGTTAAACTTGGCCCGCCTCACCTGAACCGAATTCAAGCGAGAACGAACGACGGTCCCTTTCTATCCCTAACCTTCGACTTCGAATCAAATGATACCGCATCCACCTACCTAGCAGTACCCGTATAGAAAATGTTTTAGTGTTGCGTACGTATACATGATTTGTAACCGCTTTCGCGCGGGTCAAGAAATGGATACGTATTCGGATAATGATAATATAGAGACAATGTTATGGCCTTCAAAGAGTCCCGACCTTAATGTTATTAAAAATGTGTGCGAACTAATAACAAAAAAATGTATGATGTAATCTTTCGACCCGAAAATAGAGATACCCTCGCGAATGAGGTAGAAAGGATCTGGGACAAACTGAGCGATAATCCGGAATTAACGAGAAGTTTTTATTCATCAATAATTCATCGACTTAATGAAGTTTTAGAAAAAGATGGGGCTATGACTAGATATTAGGAGACTCCCGTATAAAAAATATTTTGCTTTTTTAATTTATTTTTATTACAAATAGTATGTAATGTCATTAATAATAATAACGTAAAATAAATACATTTGTATTTGAAATATTTGTCATTCTTTTGTAAGTTTATCTTATTTAACTCACTAAGTTCAACTAAAATTCTCCAATTTTAACCATTAGACATTCTTGTACAACACTTTATTCAACTTCTGAACATGATAGGCAGGTTTACACAGCACAACTGTTGTACAATACTTCATTGAACACAGCTGTACTTAGTTTTTTTTAACGGTTTTCATTTTTGTAGGCTTACCAGTTAAAAACGAATTAATATACGGACGGGTTTGCGGTAAAATGTTTCTTTTTTGAAGACCTTTAACCAATAAGATACACCTAAAATCTGGTTTCTCTTTCTTTACTAACAACAAAGATATTTGCCCATACTAAGACTTTTCGGATACTCTGTGTGTAAGATTAAGAGGGGTAGGTATTCTTTTAATCCACATGTCTAAAAACATATATTATCGTTCAATTAGAACAAAACAATAAAAATATACAAACAAATAATAATAAAAATAATATGGACAAATATAAATAGTTCAATAACAATATAAAAAAAAAGATTGTCAAGTACTCGTATTTTAAAATCGGTTTTGCTTTCTCTGTAGAATCCAATGTAGTCGTCTCCCCTGGTAAGTTATGAAGATCTCAATTAATAAGAAAGTTTAATTTTTAAAGATAAAATACATAAAAATTACTGAAGATATTTTTATGTTCGAAAAACGTTAAAATCTGATTAAAGTAGTATCACTTTAAGATGTAGTCCGTCATGAAGATTCTGTAAAGAAACAATAAAAGATATAGGTTGTACCTAATGATGGTGATCCAAAGAAGAAACGTCAGACTTAAGATCACGATCTTGTAGAGGAGGAAACGTGGCAGTGCAATTGTAAAATGAATTTTACATTATTTTTTCAAATAAAGTTAGAAAACAATAAAAACAAAAATGCCGATTTTAGTTTTTTGTCGCTTGTCCTCGGAAGTACGCAGAATTTTAAAAATTTCTCGATGGCGTATTATTCGATACTAAATTGTGCAACTTTGTCTCAATTTAACCTTTGCTGTATCTCTCACCATTTACGAGATCCCAATAGTGAACATCGAATTTGTGACACCCTGTATAATGCCATTCATATTCACTAAGTGCTCCTATTGCCTATATAAACAAAAAGTTTTCTTTTATTTTATTGTCCTCCCGACCCATGCAAACGTTTTCTTGGCGGACTTAATGTACTGTTGTCCCACCATTTCACACATTAAAGTAAAATACCATTCGTTAGACCTGATTTGGTAACATTATTTCACAGTTTTTGTATTTGTAAAGAAGATTCTTGAAATAAACAGTAGGTACGCTACGCCAATGATAAACCAAAAACTTATATGTACGACTCAAAGTGACAATTCTACAAAATAATAATAAAAATAGTAATAATCCAACACCAATAAAGCAATTCAACCTTAATATGGCATATAATTGAGTTGTTTATTATTGTACACATAAACTATTAGCAAAAAATAATTGCTAAAGCTAACGTCAAAAAGAATGAATTAAATTTTAACATCGCGCTAATTTTAAACACATATCCACTACGATTTTGTGATAAATAATTGAGCATTTTTCACTAGTCAACAGGGCTTAATATTACACCAAGGCTATAGAAAAACAAGTCATAGGTAGCCCAAATTTGATCTACAGCGTGTCCAGAAACAGATGGGAAACTCTTTTATTTTTGACTTTACGGAAAAAAGTTATTATAGATATTAAAGTTCTGTTTGTTGAAAAAATAACACTCAAATCAAAAATTTGACCCAGCATTTACGGGGTGTCAAAAAAACTAAAAACGACAAATGCCGTAGAAGGAAAACTATCTTTAATTGTAATTGCAAAGTACAAGAACGTAAGAAAATGTGTCCAGAACTGAAAAGTGATCAAATATGAAATTTGACAAAATAACTTTACGGGTATTCATGTACATTTGAATTTGGTTTCAACATGAGGTAGGATGACCCTTTTTTTGCATGAAAAATATTATTTTCAGATGAGGCCACGTTCACCTCAAATAAAGTGCTGTGTTCCCAAACTGTAGGTTGAACTTTTCATGATAAATAAAATAATATAAAAGATCAAAAAATTGCTCGACAAATAAATGAATATTTTAATTATACATTAGTCAACTAAATATCCAATTAAAATTAAAAATAGGTTTATTAGCCCTTTTTGAATGCATTCAAAACTGACTAAACATTTTCTGTCACATATGTTTTTCAAATAAAAATGTGTTGAAAACTTTGAAAATACCCCTCGAATTATAATTATAGTCGTAAACACAAGAGCATTGGCTCGAGTTCTTGGAAGGTACTTTTTATGAAATATTGTTATTTAATTTTATACAAACAGCGCAATATCTATGGAACTATTAGGTTTGGTAGTGTTACATAAACTTAGCTTATAATTTTAAGCATAATCAGAAATTAAAGCAAAAATCAAACTGACCAGCAATATTACCGCACCACTAGAAATTTGAAACAATTTTGATGTTATATTTCTTCTAAACCTATTGTCTGATTTGAAAGATTTTTTTGCGTATTATAGGCTCATTCTTTAGGAATCCTACTGTATTCATAATTTTTGTTAGAAAGTTAATTGTTATTGTATACCGGATCTAACAAGCATATTGTGTTTTTTTCCCAAAATTCGCAACTCCCTGTGGAATATTCTAGCATTCATAAAATATTGCATTTAAAACCTAATTTGAACCTCCTGTTTTCTTAACATTTTGTTTTTGGTTCACTTAGTTATAAATAAAATAAATAATCTCTTTATTTTATACTCGGTGAAGTCCCGATTTATACTGCTCCACTCAACCGAGTATATACAAAATAAATAGTTAACAAACAGATTTACATAGAAATACATATAGCAAAAAAAAACATTAAATTTCATAATAAAAATTAAGAACAATTCATAATAGCCGTACAGAAACAATAACTTGAATTCACAAAAGACAGAATAGTGATATCAATATAGTTGATTAATATAAATGTATCTAATTACATTGTTGAAGGAAAAGAATCTTATATTCTATAAACTATATACTCTTTTAAATGTACATATTGACTGAATATGTCTATTTATAGTTATATACATTAACGGCCGCATATGAGAACGATCGTTGAAACAGAGCGGTCTTATCCTTGGGTATCTGAAGAAGGTGGGTGTTTCTGGTCTCTACATCATGCACCGTAGAGCGAAATTTAATTTTTTCTCTTATATACGGGGGAGCGCTCGTTGTAAGAACACCATTCACAAAAATGGCAAATGCAATTTTCTTCTGTTGCACTGCACATGCTGAGCCACCCCAACTCAGCCAATCTACACGAAACATGATCTCTCCGTCTTAACAAAAAAAAATCAATCTAATACAAGAAGAATTTTGAATCATTTGCATACGTGCAGTTGCTACTTATAACCAACTCTGTTAAAATGACAAAGCAGTGTGTCTAAAATGTCACATGTTAACCAAGTATAGTTTAAGGTCATTTTTTATTTGCAGAATTATTGGAATATACAAAAGAAAAACAAACAGACAGTCGTGGAGTGAAGAGTCAACTGGAATAGCTATGAAGGCAGTAGAGCGGGGCGGGGTTGGGTGGCTGGCTGATGCAAAACAGTATAATGTGTCATATAAGCAACATTAAGAAGACATGAACAAAGAAGAAGAGAGGATAAAGGGTGTACAGGGAGGATTTTCCACAACTTTTCCAATAAAAATGGAAAATGAACTTAGACCCTATTAAATCATGCGAAAATATGACGTTATAAGTAGCTAGAGTTGTCTATTCAGTATTCCCCTACTTCGATACTGATTTCCTAGTCATAAATGATCTTTGAACAATAAATTTCACCTGTTCTGAAACGCAAATCCCTGTCAATATTTAGACCCAGACTCTTCACCGTTTGCACCGAATCAACAACTCCGTTTATACTGATGACAGTGATGACCCCCAGATCTACATCACCATCTCCACCACCAAGGGAAGTCCCAAAACCTACTGAAATAAATTTATTGGGATTTAATTTTAAACCATGTTTAGCCGAGTAACTGTAAATTTTATCAAGTGATGTATTTAAATTCCGATCAGTGTCTCCGACTCCCTCTCTGGCATAACTGACATAGATCTGGGTATCATCAGCATACTGATGGATCGAGCAATCACTGGCAAGCTTGTGCAGATCCATAGTGTACAATACAAAAAGCAAATATCCCAACATTGACCCCAATATTGGTCCCAACTCCTCTCCTTACCGGTCTTGGGCTGGACCTACTCTGGTCCAAAGTGACATAATGGTATCGATCATTAAGGTAACTGCGAAACAGTTGAACCAATTCCCCCGAACAACCACAGTAATGTAGCTTAGAACAAAGCAACTCGTGCCCTATAGTGTCAAATGCCTTACTGCAGTCACGCAGTACAAGTGTTGTTGCTTCCCCCCGATCTGCCGCAAGTAGAATATCATTCAAAATTTTTAATAATGCAGTAGTCGTGCTATGCGCGCTGCGAAATCCTGATTGACATATTGGGAAAAGCTTATTTTCTATCATAAAAAAGACCAAACGCGATTAAATAATTCTTTCAAAGATCTCAGACAACACCGGCAGCAGACTCACGGGGCGCAAATCATTCAGTTGTTCCGGGTTAGATACTTTGGGCAGTGGAACAACCATGGCAGTCTTCCAACCAGTGGGAAATTGTCCCATATTTCTACAAGAATTAAATACATGGGTGATATAAGGAATAATGTAAGGGCAACAAATTTTCAACATCTGCCAGCTCACTCCATCTGCTGCATTTGACAAGCAATAGCCTTCGCCACACCACTCTCAAGTATAATCTCCAATGTACACAAATCAATATCTGCCACTCTATTTTTCTGCTAGAACTGAACTGTCTCAGGATCAGTCTCACTACCCAAAGCCTAAAAGGAACTCAAAAAATGGTCATTAATTACCTCTGGGTCGCTTAAGGCACCTGGTATGGTAGTGGATTTATGAGAATAAATGTTTAAACTTCTCAGGGCATTCCAAAATTCCCTAGCATTATAAGGTCTATGAACATAGTCCACATATGCACGTTTAGCATTTGTCATTGAGGCAGTAACATTATGTTTTATACTAAAGGAAGTAGGGACTTTTATAACTCAGCATGTTTTCATCAGAACATCATAAAAAGTTACTTTTTAACAACATTATTAAACTAACAATAAATAATTAACAATTACAACACAAATTACATAAAAAATTAAAATAGACATCAGTAGCCTGTGTTTCTGCCTCTAATAACCGTTGCACATCGGTGGGGCATCCTAGAAATTAAATTTGCTATTTTTCGACGAGTATCATTCCAACCTTTCAAGACAGAAACTATCGTTTCTGTCTTGAAAGGTTGCAGAAGGAGGCTAACGCAGTCTTAATTTTCCGCCAATAGTGTCATAGAAATGTTCGATCGGGTTAAGATCTGGACTGTGAGGTGGCCAATTCAGAGTCTGGACATTTACCTCGTGTAAATATTCAGTTACAATGCGCGCTGCATAAGGTTTTGCATTTTCGTTATTAGCATTATGGTTTGGGGAAGAATTTGCTTTTTGAAATTTGGAGTGATACTGATCAAAACCAAATAGCAAATGTAATTTCGAGTATGCCTCCCCGATGTGCAGCGGTTATAAGAAGTAGAGGCCAAAACACGCCCCTACTGTATATTTAAATTTTTTATGTAATTTGTGTTGTAATCGTCGATTATTGTTAGTTTAATAATGCTTTAAAAAGTTACTTCTTATGATATTATGATACTCCTTATATATTCCTTTATTATTAAACATAACTAAGGGAACCAAAAAACAAAATGTTAGAAAAACACTAGGCCCAAGTTAGGTTTTAAATGCAATATTTTATGAATGCTAAAACAATCCACAGGGTGTTGCGAATTTTGGGAAGAAAACACGATGTGTTTGTTACACCCGGTACTCCATGACAATTAACTTTCTAACAAAAATTACGACTACAGTAATATTCATAAAGAATAAGCCTATAATACGAAAAAAAATCTTTTAGATCGGACACAGAAGAAATATAACATCAAAATTGTTGCAAATTTCTAGTGATGCGTTAATATTGCTGGTCAGTCTGTTTTTTGTTTTAATTTCTGATTATGCTATGTACACTATTCTTTACCCGAAATATGTACCTAAATTTTGGTACTTAACAAAAAGGGCTTGTTGATAACAACGGAAACGGCAACTTTCTTAGCAATTTCAGAAATTTAGAAGTACTCTCTCTCTAGTAACCATATCTTCCTAAACCTTCGGATCTTAAGCTTATTAATAATAGAAAAATTAATACGCACATGGATGAGAATGAACAAATATATTACAACACACCAGAAAATGTTTTAAAAAACTTACCGACGATCCAAAGCAATCAAGCATGGGAGAACTTCCACTTCTTGCTTCAACTTCTGTTTCTGGATTCCCACTTTTCTCTTCCTAAAATCAAAAATAATTATTATTGTTTTTCTTACACCCCCCGCATACTTTTATTAGTATAATGCAATGCAACAACCTGTCAGACTGGAAGTGATCATACGTAATTGGAAAATTACAAATAATACTAAATTATAAAACGGTAGGTACCTATATAATATTTTGTTCTAGTACCACCTACCAGTTCATGTATGTATATTCAAACTTTTTCCGCAACAAAAGTATCTTTATATTCGAACCCAAAATAAAATTGAACCTTAGTACAACCTAGACTAGACTATTCATAGCTGTCTCGATTACTGTCTACCTATTAATACAACTAGAAATAAGTAACTAATGCATCTCAAGACCTACTGACCTTAACAATAAAACCAAAATTAAGTTAATAATTCTGTAATTGTTTATCAGGTAATGTTTATTTTGAACTATGTAAATTGAGACATATAAAATCAATACCAATTAAGTTATTTTATTCAGTGGCAGCTCGTAGAATTTTTCTTTAAATGCAAACTTTGACTCAAAAATTCTACTTTAGGTAAAGCAAGTGACTGAAAGAGGTTATAAAAAATTCAAAAAGTAATACATATAAGATTATTTCCTATTAACTATATAACACAATGGTGTTTATTTAAACCTATTTTTTGGAAAGCAACAGACTTGGCCTGATAAGATAATTAACCTACATATACCAGGGCGTATTGATAAGTACTTAGTCTACCACATAATACACCAGAATTCTTCAAAACAAAATTTGATTTAATCAACATCTCCTTTAAGACTTACACATTTAGAAGAACGTTTATAAGGTAATTATACGCCCTTTAAAAAAAATTTGTCTTGGTCAACCCAACCCAAACCCAATCATAGTTGTATCCACAGCAACCATATTCACTTTGTCTACTAGAAACTTTCCAGGCTAACTATACATCAATTGATTGATTTAATACCTGATCGATCAGTGATCACTATCCAGTTTAATGTGCCATATTTTTGTATCTATAGTAAACAATATAATGTATTATAGATTAATTATGTTTTTAGTTATTTAGGCTATTACCTGCCATATTATTGAAAGTAGAGACACATACTAGTGATGTAAGGATACGTATCCAAAAATTCGTTGGATCCGAATATTAAAAGAATCCGGATTATCCGTAACCGGCCGAGGACTTGAATACGGATTCGGAATCAAAATAAATTCGCATCGGGTGGTTACTAGTAGGAGATGGGGCAGGTTGGCGTGGGAAAATTTTAAAGGACCCCCCACGATGCCGCCTTTGATAAATGCCGCCTTTGATAGATGCCGCCTTTGATTAAAATGCCCGCCTTTGATAGATGCCGCCTTTGATTAAAAAAAGCCGCCTTTGATAGATGCCGCCTTTGATAAATGCCGCCTGGACCCCCCAAGATCCCGCCTTTGACAAATGCCGCCTGGACCCCCAGGTGTTTATTACCGACGCGTGCCTTCAGGTATGATTAATTGATTACTTCCGGGTAATTGTGATTAGTCGCGGGTGGTCCCTCCATGGGGACGAATATTTTTTATTAAGATGTTAATTGCTGTCTCCGACAAAAAAGGGCACGTGCTCGATAAACCATTTATAATGGGTAGGTTTGCGGTTTGGTATGACAAAAGGGATTGTGTAAAGATTTATGACCAGGCATACATAAACAGCCACCTGAACTATCGATGGTCGGGGGTAGTTAAACAGGTGTTAAAAAGGTCTTGAGTGGTTCAATTGTAAATTTATGAGTCGGTTGTTACTTTAGACATAAATAGTTTTTTGTTATATAGAACGGGCGTTTTTAATTAATTAAGAGAAAAACAGGTGCCTGTCCCCAAATAATCTTTAAAAATATTGATGTACCCATTAAGACCTTCTTTTAGTGTATAAAAGTAGATACGCTGAGCTAGAAAGATCTTCAGGTGAATTGATTTTACAACGTTGGGTTGCTCACGCGTAGCAGTTTCGTTCCCGTTGCGTTGCTCACGCGTTGTAGTTCCGTCCCGTTCAGATTGAATTACGTATCATTTTTCACCCTATCTTGATAAAAAAAAAAGTACGGGGCATTTTATAGTAATACAGTATGCATCAGTCTGACATAGAGCTGTGTATATATATTTTAATATTGTTTCTATATATATATATATATATATATATATATATATATATATAGTGCCAGGCGTCTAATAAACTAATTTATCTACTTTTTCTTATTATTGCAGCAATATTGAACAAAAGATTGCAAACCTGCAGATTGGTCGAAACACAAAAAAAATACAAATACTATGGTTATCTATTCAAATAATAGTACTTCTAGGTAGGTGTGAAAATTTCTTTAAATTTCTTCGGGAAATACCAAGTAGATGTTATTTGACCGAAATATTTTAAATTTTTAATACTTAGTACAGTACTATGGTAGGTATTTTAGTTGAATATTACCTATCAAACTATATTAGTATTTAAGATAAACTTAAGATAAATTTACGATTTTGATATTTTTGCTGATATTTATAAGATATTTTTGTTTTATGTGAAATTTTATATCAACTTACGTTTCTTATGCAGAATTTATGTAAACTTTATGAAGACTTAGGAAACCCTTAGGATGACTTTAGGTTAACTTTACGTAAAATCTTATGGACTTCAGATAATTTAGAACTTTTCTAGTCATTTTTATTTAAATGTCGCATACTTTAAACAAAATAAAAAATAGACGAAGTTTTAATATTATTTTATTAAAAAATATATATTTGAGTGTGCAATTTTAAATCTTAACTCATACATAAATTAATACTAAATTAAACTGAAAAACAGCGTGGGATTAAGGTAGAGCTTAATAGCAAAACATTTGAAGCCTATCACATTAGCAAAAAGGTAAGAAAAGAGAGCGTTACTTACATATTTGTTCTAAATCCACGTTTTAACCGGTTATTTATTACTACTAATAATAAAGGTAAAAATTAAGAGCTTCCGGTCGGTTATGTTTAATAAATGTTAAACACAAAAGAAGTTTTGCGTAAAACAATTAGTAGACATAATCTTAACGAGGCTGCCAGAATCGTGAACTGAGCTCTTAAGCGCACCCCATTTTCGGTTTTTTATGGGTAAAAACGAAATTTTAAAGCAAAAACCAGTAAAACAAAATATTCAGTAAATTCTTTTTTATTACACCAAATAAATATATATTTTTGTGACTGGAGAATACATATTTTATTCAATTCTTGTTGCTTTTTTGTATCCGTAAGGTACAGAGCTTCCATCTGGTAAAAATTTTCTTTTTGTAGAATTTGGTCTATACAGTTTAACCTCGGTTCGTGTGGTTACTTCATGTTCCTTTGTTCTTCGAATATTCTTCGATATAATTGGTATTGGCGCTGACTCTTTAAGAACCATATCTTTAATGGTGTTGAAATTAACAAGCTGCGATGCTGCATAGTTTAGGGAAATACCCTTAACTTTACAAATGACTTCCTCTTTTTGCTTTTTAGTGGAATATACACTAAAAGAGTAATTTTTTGGACCGCCAGAGACAAAGGATGTGATGTAGGAATTAGATCCGTAACATTCTAATTCATCAGTCATATCTCCAATAAACTTGCCTGTTGGTAAATCAAGTTCGTCGCCTCTTGAGAGATATATTACAGAGTCTGTATCGTAATACAAAACTCTATTACCAAGAAGTTCAAGATATGAATATAACTTAAGACGGGCCTGTGCTGTGACGTAAGCGGCAATCGCTACATTAACAGCAGGAAGAGGATCAAAAGTTTCTTCTGTGTATTCATAATTTACTACCAATGTCTTTTCGTTAATAGCAAGGACAGCGTTTAAATAAATAGCTGGATTACTAAACATAGCAAAGAATTCCGAAGGTTGGTTTACAATTTTAGTCTTTGGTTGATTTTCTCGTTGACCAAATTTTCCCCAGAAGCTGTTTAAAACTAATTTAGCCTGAGATCTTAAACCGGGATTTCCGACGATATTATTATAGTCTAATTTAACATCCTCCCTTTCAAAAAATTCTTTAACATATTTTGCCTTTTGTTCTTCTGTTTGACATTCAGCAGGCCACCCACTTGCTTCTTGTTTAATTTTAATAAATTTATTCATCATGGCTGTGAATAAACCCTCCTGTCCAGAATGTTTGTTAAAACTTTGAACTTGATATTTCCAGACTTCATAAACTTCCAAAATTTTGTAACCCTTTTCTACCGACTTCACCACTTCATCAATAACCCATGTACCATTAAGAGCACGGTCTTCATCATCACTGTGGTTACATTCATTGTTATTATCCATACTTTCACCACACTTGCGACAAAGTACAAACATTAATTTGTTGTTCAGTTTTTGGGGAAGCACAGGATGAAAAAGATCCTTCGGCGGTAGTATTTTACACTTTATCAAACCATCGGTTTTTAATAAATCCAAAGTCTTACACTCTTCTCCAATAATTATTTCAGGATGACCAATAGGAAACTTTCCATATTTGCATACAAAAGGATAGAGGGAGCAAACGTCAGCGTACTTTATTTGTTCTCCGTCTTTAGCTTCATAATATTTCCAAGTGTTACCCGTTCTTCCACCGTAAAAACCATCTCGAGGATTTAGAGGAGTGGTAGTTAGCAAAGGATGACTGCTGGTGTAATATTGGATTTTGGGATTTTCTTGCATTTCAGTTTTAAAGTCGCATTCCCATTTCTCAATTACTTCATAATCGAAACTTCTAAGTTTTTCAATTTTTGCTTGAGTGGCTTCATAACGTAAATTTAAAGTACTTGAAGGATCATCATGAAGAGGGTCGTTTCTTCCAAACTTGTAACACCTAGGACACCCATGAAAATAACAACCATTGAATTCAAAAATTTCTTTTGTGGCTTCGCAAAATCCGTCAACTTTAATCCCATATAAAACCATTTCTGGCCCTTTACCAGCATGCAAAATATTTATTTGTTTTTGTTTTTCAGTCCAAAGTAGCCCTTTAATACCAATCTTGCTTTGATTGTCCCTCCACCTGTAGCCATTTTTAGGTATGATCCCGATAGTGCTTGGTTTTAGGAAATTCCTTCTAAATACTTTATTACAGGCTGATGCGATAGTGGAGGCCTCCATGAATGGACAGACATTCGTAGTGGACATGAGCTGCTCCCTAAATTTTAAACAAGCCTGAGTAAGAATTTCAACATCTGAAACACAGTAGTCAACCAGATCCCTCTGCATTTCAAATTGGTCGTTTTTATGTTCTTGGTACCACTGAATAAACGTTTTTCGGTCATTCTCTTTCATTGTATCAGGGCTGTAATATCCTATTGGAGGTAAAGTTCCAACGTAATTTTCATGGGCCTTGATATTAAAGAGATGCGGGAAATAGCCTTTTTTAAATTTATCTCCTAAACCAAAAGCTTCAGGTAATTTGCTAAGTGCCATAGGGAAGTAGTTTAGGCTGTCAATAAACCTGACATTTCCCACCTGCATCAGGATTATTTTTGATCCTCTCATTATTAGTTCAGGAGTTAAATCAGTTTCTGTCAATATATGATTCAATATAAATTGGTGATCAAAAGCTTGACCGTTATGGGCAATGACCACTAATTCTCTGAATTTCTTTCTGATTGTCAAAAGATGATTAACAAATGTCTTAATTACGTCTTCCTTTATTATTTTTGTTCGAAAACCACATTTTTGGCAAAAATATAAATTTATCTCGTTAATACACATATCACAACATTGTTTAAAAACACAAAGGTTAGGCTGGTGGAGAAGAGAACCATTTTCTAAAACTTCTTCTTGTCGGGTTTCCAAATCATAAAAAACAAATAACATATCCTTTGTTTTAGGTTTTCCAGTATCTTTCTGTATGTAACCCAAATGATTTTCAGGGACATGGGTATTGCAATTTTTACAAAAGATCTCCCCACACATATGTTTCCTCTTACCCTTTACTGTCTTGAAGCAGCTTGCACAAGTTTTAACTTCTTTACAAACCGTGCTTTTTTCCCATGATGCATCTTTCAAGTGATTCTCGTAGCATATTTGTCCTCGGAAATATCGAAGACAAGAATCACACTTTATCTTAATTTGACCATATGCACACTTTGGAGATTGTTGACATCCAGGACATGTTCTTCCACATCTATGATCGTTTTTGTTATTAAATGGAACATGACATTCCTGGCAATAATAACTACACGCAAAGGCAGCAGTCAACGAGGTAATTACATTAAAATGTCCTTCGTAAAGTAATAAATTAAGCCGTTTGTTGCTCTCGCTGGATCCTTCAAAAATTACATCTCTTCCTTTTGATCCATAACTATAGACTACAACTTTATATTCTTTTAAAAATCCCTGGAATTTTTGCAATTCAGGAATGCCTGCTCCCTCTTGACCTATATCAACGTTGGCATCACTCATCAGCTGAAGAGCCTGTGTTTTCTGTACCTTTCCAATATCTGCTCTTATTTTACTAAATTGCAGATCTTTGTTAATATTAGCCATGGCAATAACCAAGGCACGAGGCAAACATAAATTGTCTTTATTATTAACAGTTATAATTCCTTTTCTCATTCTACATTCCTCTTCAAAGGCGTTATATTTGCTTCCCCTCCCTTGGCCAGTTGGCAAACGAACACTTGTTACACTAAGACAGAATGATTCGGTGTTTAGACCAGTTGAGTTAGATTGATAAATGTTGCTGATGACATCCCACACATCTTCGTAATTTATTTCGTCTGCAGGTCTAAAGCGGATCCAGCCTTCACCACGAGCAAAGTCTTTACTACAGAAACTAAAACCCACATGATCTGATGGTTCCAGATTCTCTGTTGCTTTCGTAATGACTTGATTGATGGCTTCTTTTATCCATCCGACAGGTTCAGCTCCTTCAGGCACAGGCTTCAGCTTAAATTCAAGATTACGCCCCGTAATGCCGTATTTGCGTACCTTCTTAAGAGCTTCTTTAATAATGATAAACTTTTCCATTTTTTTTTGCTTAGCACGTCTTAACTCTTTGACAAACCAGATAGAAATGATCGGGCGTGTGTTCTGTACTTCTATTAGTAACCGCGGTGAACAAAGCACAGCCGATTGAAATTAAGAATAGAAGTATGATCAGGAAATTATAATAAGTATTTTAATAAGAATTGGGCTTGTTCAACCAATCAGATTTGAGTTGTTACTTACCAACTTATTTCGACAAAATTCTGAAAATAAAAATGTTACATTTATGTCAATGTCTTAAATAGGCCTTAAAGATATTTTACTAATTTATATTAACTAGATGACAGCAAGAACAAAAATCAAAATTAAAATATTTTCGCTATTATTTTCATTATCTTTTTTAAATGTAATTTTTACTCATCACACGGCAGTAATAACAAATTCTGAAACCAAAAATCTTTATGTCAACACTTTAATAGTATTTTTTATTAATTTATGCTCATCGTATGATGGTAATAAAACGATATGAAAACTTTTAACACTAAAATCAGAGGGGTGCTCGCAAGCAGAATTTTAACCAAAAAGTAATCATATCTTAGTTAAAAATACATGCACTAATTTGTGGGTATTGTGTCTTATGATATGTGGTGTATCCCTTTTTTTTTTGTTTAATCTATCCTATTTTATTTGTGATATTCCATGTCCTAATTCATTATTAGAATTTGTGTACATTATAAAGATAGGGTTTTTTCATAAGTAGAACCGCATACATATGAAGACCACAGGGGAAAAAACAATCTAAGTCCAAAATTTTTTAAAAATTTCTATTTTTCACCATTTTGATACCTTTACCCTGGTACTTTAATATGCCATATAATCCTGATCGGAATACCATTCTTAATCCACTAAAATCAGCGATAAAAATTTGATATACTCTGGAATAACTATCTAAGTCCGCTCGCATTCAATAAAGAACTATCCACTTGCCAAACTAAAATGTTTGGAATTCGTTTAGCATTTTAGTGAGCAATTAGTCATCCTAAGGGAATCATTGTTCGGTGTTTGTTTTATTTTTATTTATTTTTAAAACCTATGTATAAAAAAAACGTTTCCATTTCCAACAAGGCCAATAAAAGAGCTAATAATAAGTCATAAACCTCCACGAACTTTAAAAACGCGAGAGTTACAATGGAGCTTTGTCAACATTTGGTTTTCGAGCTAAAAAAAAAAAGTCCTGTCATAGGAAAGCTGAACACCAGTCAAATAAACAAAGTTTGTGAATTTACTTATTTGCCTTGTGCTTCTAACAATGCCCATGTGGATAATATAGATATGATAAGCGATAGCCGTCAAACTAGATCCTTCTTAGTAACGATAAAGCGATTTCTTTTTTTTTAGCACAAGTAAATACCGTTAACAATGTCCATAATGCCCATGTATTTAATGCAAATATGGTAAGCGATAACGATAAAAAATTCAAGCCTGTTAGTAATGTCGAATTTTTATTATAACCGCGTTAATAACCTACCTACTGCGGATTGGTCGTTTTTCGGTACATCGAAGCGAAGATTTTTTACATATGTTTTTTAACAGTGCTTATTTTTTAAATCTAATATTGGATAAATATTGCCTATGCTTATGACTTCCAATAAAAAATATCATATTTTTCTTGCCTCCTGTGTAAGTCTTGAAACTTTCAAATTCGTATAGTTTTCAAATTCGTATAGTATACGAAACGTGACTTAGATCACTCTTCCCCTGTAGTCTTCATATTATATTAGCTATAAAGCAGTAAATAAAATAAACTTTTAAGATACTACATACAGTATGCCCATGGATGGAGTTGGAAAGAAAAAAAATGTATTAATGATTCACGAAAAAGTCGTTCTTTTGAGATTATCGACAAAAGAAGGATTACCCATTTAATGTGACCTTTATTTAGAAACTTCTTTACAGAAAGTCGGTGATAAAATATTTGTAGTGGTTTTTTCTATCTATTTAATTTAAGCTCAAATTGATATCACAAATACTGTGTCTACTAAATTTATGTGATATGTTTTTTCGTTGTAACACTAAAATAGTTGTAAAATTCTAAACAGAAGTTTTCACTCAAACTACGTCCTCAATACTTATTAATCCAAATAAAGCAACAATTAATAATTGGATACTTTCAACAGATTATCCCGGAAATTTGTATTTATGCATATCTGAGAGATAGGTATACCTGTACTAGAGGACACCTGAAAATATTACTTTCGCGCACATTTTCCTTTTTATTAACAAATATCAAAGTCTGGATTTTTTTAATATTACGAGAAATGCAAAATAATCAAAATGTGTTTTATGACATGTAAAAGATATCAATATTTATAAAAATACCTGCTTTTACAACCCATAACCCTACGAATATGACAAAATTATTTTGGTGAACGTAACTGTCATTGTAAATTATTTAATAATGCATTTATGAAAATCGACATGCGTTAATTCGAGAAACATAAAAATTTAATATTTACTAGCAATACTTGATTCAACATTTTTACATATTGATTTATATAGAAGAAAAATATATATATACAATGGGATTCACTAAGAAGTTTTAACGCAAAACTGGTATAATTTGTCAATTAGGGTTTTATATTGACGGGGTCAGACTAAGACAAGTGAGTTTTGTGCCATAAATAATTTTTTTGTCTTTTTTTTCTTAAATTTAAAAATAAACAAGAATTTACTACAAAAGTATATCTAACAAAGGAGCAAATGGCGAAAATATTAAAATAAAACATTCTTTTTACATGTCACGTTATAATAATGACATGACTTAAATTTGTCAAAATTTAACAGGGAAAAATTAAATACCGTACGAAATCTTAAACACCTTTAGTGAATTAGGCAGTTAAAGTCTACCTAGATCTGTAACGATACCAATTTCTCCTCTCCGAAACATCCAACGAATAAATTTTATTACGACATTTTGCGGCCGCGCGTAAGAAATTGCCATTACAAATAATTTAATACATTTAAGAAAATCTGTATATCTGTTAGTTTGAGAGATCTGAAATGACTAGAAAAAGAAAGTATAAGTAAGCATATACGTATAATGATTAGTAAAGTTAGAGTTTTTTATGCATTTAGGGTACGACAACAACTGTTTCAGTTAAAATGAAAATAATTTAAATAAAAATTGTTGCAATCACGAATTATATTGTAGGATAATTCAGGGATATGTGGTATAGATTTATGAAAAGCTCCAGAGAATACATGTGAGCTTTGCCCCAAATAAGTTATGGTGTACTGATCACCGGAGTTATTAATCATTTCAATAGTATCCTCTGTCAGAATTTCAGCTACGCGTGATGGTAAAAACATTTCAAATGTTGCTTTATGTGTTGGATCAAACAATGTGACGACAATAGCTTTTCCAAAACGTGCAGTCAAAGAATACATTTTTTATCATATAAATTTTGCCCACCGTTAATGTAGAGGATTTTCTACGTTCCAGAAATTGAATATCTTGGTTTATCATATTGTTAATTTCGGCTAACGTCTGCTTTGAAATGCTCATGATTTAAAATGCAATAAAAACAATTACTGTCAAGTACCTTGAATAAACACTTGTAGAACACACCACAAACACAATACTCTATATGTCAAAGCAACTGCTTTGAAATGCTCATGATTTAAAATGCAATAAAAACAATTACTGTCAAGTACCTTGAATATGTAGAACACACCACAAACACAATACTCTATATGTCAAAGCAACAGTTAACGCATACGATGTATGTGTGACTATGAAAGCTATTTTCGAAATAAGCCATATTTATTAGGAAGTATTCCAAGGTCAAATATTTATTTAGGGTGGGAGGAATACATCCGGCGACCTCGAAAATACACCACAAATGTAACCTTGAAATAAGCGTCGTCCACCTGGTCATCACCAAACAAAGAAACATCTGCTCGCGTTCAAGGCCAAATAACAATAGCACAGCTGGGCGTTCAAGGTCGACCTTACTGTGCAGGTGTTATTCCAAGGTCAACGCCCAGCTGTGCTATTGTTATTTGGCCTTGAACGCGAGCAGATGTTTCTTTGTTTGGTGATGACCAGGTGGACGACGCTTATTTCAAGGTTACATTTGTGGTGTATTTTCGAGGTCGCCGGATGTATTCCTCCCACCCTAAATAAATATTTGACCTTGGAATACTTCCTAATAAATATGGCTTATTTCGAAAATAGCTTTCGTAGTCACACATACATCGTATGCGTTAACTGTTGCTTTGACATATAGAGTATTGTGTTTGTGGTGTGTTCTACATATTCAAGGTACTTGACAGTAATTGTTTTTATTGCATTTTAAATCATGAGCATTTCAAAGCAGTTGCTTTGACATATAGAGTATTGTGTTTGTGGTGTGTTCTACAAGTGTTTATTCAAGGTACTTGACAGTAATTGTTTTTATTGCATTTTAAATCATGAGCATTTCAAAGCAGACGTTAGCCGAAATTAACAATATGATAAACCAAGATATTCAATTTCTGGAACGTAGAAAATCCTCTACATTAACGGTGGGCAAAATTTATATGATAAAAAATGTATTCTTTGACTGCACGTTTTGGAAAAGCTATTGTCGTCACATTGTTTGATCCAACACATAAAGCAACATTTGAAATGTTTTTACCATCACGCGTAGCTGAAATTCTGACAGAGGATACTATTGAAATGATTAATAACTCCGGTGATCAGTACACCATAACTTATTTGGGGCAAAGCTCACATGTATTCTCTGGAGCTTTTCATAAATCTATACCACATATCCCTGAATTATCCTACAATATAATTCGTGATTGCAACAATTTTTATTTAAATTATTTTCATTTTAACTGAAACAGTTGTTGTCGTACCCTAAATGCATAAAAAACTCTAACTTTACTAATCATTATACGTATATGCTTACTTATACTTTCTTTTTCTAGTCATTTCAGATCTCTCAAACTAACAGATATACAGATTTTCTTAAATGTATTAAATTATTTGTAATGGCAATTTCTTACGCGCGGCCGCAAAATGTCGTAATAAAATTTATTCGTTGGATGTTTCGGAGAGGAGAAATTGGTATCGTTACAGATCTAGGTAGACTTTAACTGCCTAATTCACTAAAGGTGTTTAAGATTTCGTACGGTATTTAATTTTTCCCTGTTAAATTTTGACAAATTTAAGTCATGTCATTATTATAACGTGACATGTAAAAAGAATGTTTTATTTTAATATTTTCGCCATTTGCTCCTTTGTTAGATATACTTTTGTAGTAAATTCTTGTTTATTTTTAAATTTAAGAAAAAAAAGACAAAAAAATTATTTATGGCACAAAACTCACTTGTCTTAGTCTGACCCCGTCAATATAAAACCCTAATTGACAAATTATACCAGTTTTGCGTTAAAACTTCTTAGTGAATCCCATTGTAAATATATATTTTTCTTCTATATAAATCAATATGTAAAAATGTTGAATCAAGTATTGCTAGTAAATATTAAATTTTTATGTTTCTCGAATTAACGCATGTCGATTTTCATAAATGCATTATTAAATAATTTACAATGACAGTTACGTTCACCAAAATAATTTTGTCATATTCGTAGGGTTATGGGTTGTAAAAGCAGGTATTTTTATAAATATTGATATCTTTTACATGTCATAAAACACATTTTGATTATTTTGCATTTCTCGTAATATTAAAAAAATCCAGACTTTGATATTTGTTAATAAAAAGGAAAATGTGCGCGAAAGTAATATTTTCAGGTGTCCTCTAGTACAGGTATACCTATCTCTCAGATATGCATAAATACAAATTTCCGGGATAATCTGTTGAAAGTATCCAATTATTAATTGTTGCTTTATTTGGATTAATAAGTATTGAGGACGTAGTTTGAGTGAAAACTTCTGTTTAGAATTTTACAACTATTTTAGTGTTACAACGAAAAAACATATCACATAAATTTAGTAGACACAGTATTTGTGATATCAATTTGAGCTTAAATTAAATAGATAGAAAAAACCACTACAAATATTTTATCACCGACTTTCTGTAAAGAAGTTTCTAAATAAAGGTCACATTAAATGGGTAATCCTTCTTTTGTCGATAATCTCAAAAGAACGACTTTTTCGTGAATCATTAATACATTTTTTTTCTTTCCAACTCCATCCATGGGCATACTGTATGTAGTATCTTAAAAGTTTATTTTATTTACTGCTTTACAGCTAATATAATATGAAGACTACAGGGGAAGAGTGATCTAAGTCACGTTTCGTATACTATACGAATTTGAAAACTATACGAATTTGAAAGTTTCAAGACTTACACAGGAGGCAAGAAAAATATGATATTTTTTATTGGAAGTCATAAGCATAGGCAATATTTATCCAATATTAGATTTAAAAAATAAGCACTGTTAAAAAACATATGTAAAAAATCTTCGCTTCGATGTACCGAAAAACGACCAATCCGCAGTAGGTAGGTTATTAACGCGGTTATAATAAAAATTCGACATTACTAACAGGCTTGAATTTTTTATCGTTATCGCTTACCATATTTGCATTAAATACATGGGCATTATGGACATTGTTAACGGTATTTACTCGTGCTAAAAAAAAAAGAAATCGCTTTATCGTTACTAAGAAGGATCTAGTTTGACGGCTATCGCTTATCATATCTATATTATCCACATGGGCATTGTTAGAAGCACAAGGCAAATAAGTAAATTCACAAACTTTGTTTATTTGACTGGTGTTCAGCTTTCCTATGACAGGACTTTTTTTTTTTAGCTCGAAAACCAAATGTTGACAAAGCTCCATTGTAACTCTCGCGTTTTTAAAGTTCGTGGAGGTTTATGACTTATTATTAGCTCTTTTATTGGCCTTGTTGGAAATGGAAACGTTTTTTTTATACATAGGTTTTAAAAATAAATAAAAATAAAACAAACACCGAACAATGATTCCCTTAGGATGACTAATTGCTCACTAAAATGCTAAACGAATTCCAAACATTTTAGTTTGGCAAGTGGATAGTTCTTTATTGAATGCGAGCGGACTTAGATAGTTATTCCAGAGTATATCAAATTTTTATCGCTGATTTTAGTGGATTAAGAATGGTATTCCGATCAGGATTATATGGCATATTAAAGTACCAGGGTAAAGGTATCAAAATGGTGAAAAATAGAAATTTTTAAAAAATTTTGGACTTAGATTGTTTTTTCCCCTGTGGTCTTCATATGTATGCGGTTCTACTTATGAAAAAACCCTATCTTTATAATGTACACAAATTCTAATAATGAATTAGGACATGGAATATCACAAATAAAATAGGATAGATTAAACAAAAAAAAAAGGGATACACCACATATCATAAGACACAATACCCACAAATTAGTGCATGTATTTTTAACTAAGATATGATTACTTTTTGGTTAAAATTCTGCTTGCGAGCACCCCTCTGATTTTAGTGTTAAAAGTTTTCATATCGTTTTATTACCATCATACGATGAGCATAAATTAATAAAAAATACTATTAAAGTGTTGACATAAAGATTTTTGGTTTCAGAATTTGTTATTACTGCCGTGTGATGAGTAAAAATTACATTTAAAAAAGATAATGAAAATAATAGCGAAAATATTTTAATTTTGATTTTTGTTCTTGCTGTCATCTAGTTAATATAAATTAGTAAAATATCTTTAAGGCCTATTTAAGACATTGACATAAATGTAACATTTTTATTTTCAGAATTTTGTCGAAATAAGTTGGTAAGTAACAACTCAAATCTGATTGGTTGAACAAGCCCAATTCTTATTAAAATACTTATTATAATTTCCTGATCATACTTCTATTCTTAATTTCAATCGGCTGTGCTTTGTTCACCGCGGTTACTAATAGAAGTACAGAACACACGCCCGATCATTTCTATCTGGTTTGTCAAAGAGTTAAGACGTGCTAAGCAAAAAAAAATATAAAAGTTTATCATTATTAAAGAAGCTCTTAAGAAGGTACGCAAATACGGCATTACGGGGCGTAATCTTGAATTTAAGCTGAAGCCTGTGCCTGAAGGAGCTGAACCTGTCGGATGGATAAAAGAAGCCACCAATCAAGTCATTACGAAAGCAACAGAGAATCTGGAACCATCAGATCATGTGGGTTTTAGTTTCTGTAGTAAAGACTTTGCTCGTGGTGAAGGCTGGATCCGCTTTAGACCTGCAGACGAAATAAACTACGAAGATGTGTGGGATGTCATCAGCAACATTTATCAATCTAACTCAACTGGTCTAAACACCGAATCATTCTGTCTTAGTGTAACAAGTGTTCGTTTGCCAACTGGCCAAGGGAGGGGAAGCAAATATAACGCCTTTGAAGAGGAATGTAGAATGAGAAAAGGAATTATAACTGTTAATAATAAAGACAATTTATGTTTGCCTCGTGCCTTGGTTATTGCCATGGCTAATATTAACAAAGATCTGCAATTTAGTAAAATAAGAGCAGATATTGGAAAGGTACAGAAAACACAGGCTCTTCAGCTGATGAGTGATGCCAACGTTGATATAGGTCAAGAGGGAGCAGGCATTCCTGAATTGCAAAAATTCCAGGGATTTTTAAAAGAATATAAAGTTGTAGTCTATAGTTATGGATCAAAAGGAAGAGATGTAATTTTTGAAGGATCCAGCGAGAGCAACAAACGGCTTAATTTATTACTTTACGAAGGACATTTTAATGTAATTACCTCGTTGACTGCTGCCTTTGCGTGTAGTTATTATTGCCAGGAATGTCATGTTCCATTTAATAACAAAAACGATCATAGATGTGGAAGAACATGTCCTGGATGTCAACAATCTCCAAAGTGTGCATATGGTCAAATTAAGATAAAGTGTGATTCTTGTCTTCGATATTTCCGAGGACAAATATGCTACGAGAATCACTTGAAAGATGCATCATGGGAAAAAAGCACGGTTTGTAAAGAAGTTAAAACTTGTGCAAGCTGCTTCAAGACAGTAAAGGGTAAGAGGAAACATATGTGTGGGGAGATCTTTTGTAAAAATTGCAATACCCATGTCCCTGAAAATCATTTGTGTTACATACAGAAAGATACTGGAAAACCTAAAACAAAGGATATGTTATTTGTTTTTTATGATTTGGAAACCCGACAAGAAGAAGTTTTAGAAAATGGTTCTCTTCTCCACCAGCCTAACCTTTGTGTTTTTAAACAATGTTGTGATATGTGTATTAACGAGATAAATTTATATTTTTGCCAAAAATGTGGTTTTCGAACAAAAATAATAAAGGAAGACGTAATTAAGACATTTGTTAATCATCTTTTGACAATCAGAAAGAAATTCAGAGAATTAGTGGTCATTGCCCATAACGGTCAAGCTTTTGATCACCAATTTATATTGAATCATATATTGACAGAAACTGATTTAACTCCTGAACTAATAATGAGAGGATCAAAAATAATCCTGATGCAGGTGGGAAATGTCAGGTTTATTGACAGCCTAAACTACTTCCCTATGGCACTTAGCAAATTACCTGAAGCTTTTGGTTTAGGAGATAAATTTAAAAAAGGCTATTTCCCGCATCTCTTTAATATCAAGGCCCATGAAAATTACGTTGGAACTTTACCTCCAATAGGATATTACAGCCCTGATACAATGAAAGAGAATGACCGAAAAACGTTTATTCAGTGGTACCAAGAACATAAAAACGACCAATTTGAAATGCAGAGGGATCTGGTTGACTACTGTGTTTCAGATGTTGAAATTCTTACTCAGGCTTGTTTAAAATTTAGGGAGCAGCTCATGTCCACTACGAATGTCTGTCCATTCATGGAGGCCTCCACTATCGCATCAGCCTGTAATAAAGTATTTAGAAGGAATTTCCTAAAACCAAGCACTATCGGGATCATACCTAAAAATGGCTACAGGTGGAGGGACAATCAAAGCAAGATTGGTATTAAAGGGCTACTTTGGACTGAAAAACAAAAACAAATAAATATTTTGCATGCTGGTAAAGGGCCAGAAATGGTTTTATATGGGATTAAAGTTGACGGATTTTGCGAAGCCACAAAAGAAATTTTTGAATTCAATGGTTGTTATTTTCATGGGTGTCCTAGGTGTTACAAGTTTGGAAGAAACGACCCTCTTCATGATGATCCTTCAAGTACTTTAAATTTACGTTATGAAGCCACTCAAGCAAAAATTGAAAAACTTAGAAGTTTCGATTATGAAGTAATTGAGAAATGGGAATGCGACTTTAAAACTGAAATGCAAGAAAATCCCAAAATCCAATATTACACCAGCAGTCATCCTTTGCTAACTACCACTCCTCTAAATCCTCGAGATGGTTTTTACGGTGGAAGAACGGGTAACACTTGGAAATATTATGAAGCTAAAGACGGAGAACAAATAAAGTACGCTGACGTTTGCTCCCTCTATCCTTTTGTATGCAAATATGGAAAGTTTCCTATTGGTCATCCTGAAATAATTATTGGAGAAGAGTGTAAGACTTTGGATTTATTAAAAACCGATGGTTTGATAAAGTGTAAAATACTACCGCCGAAGGATCTTTTTCATCCTGTGCTTCCCCAAAAACTGAACAACAAATTAATGTTTGTACTTTGTCGCAAGTGTGGTGAAAGTATGGATAATAACAATGAATGTAACCACAGTGATGATGAAGACCGTGCTCTTAATGGTACATGGGTTATTGATGAAGTGGTGAAGTCGGTAGAAAAGGGTTACAAAATTTTGGAAGTTTATGAAGTCTGGAAATATCAAGTTCAAAGTTTTAACAAACATTCTGGACAGGAGGGTTTATTCACAGCCATGATGAATAAATTTATTAAAATTAAACAAGAAGCAAGTGGGTGGCCTGCTGAATGTCAAACAGAAGAACAAAAGGCAAAATATGTTAAAGAATTTTTTGAAAGGGAGGATGTTAAATTAGACTATAATAATATCGTCGGAAATCCCGGTTTAAGATCTCAGGCTAAATTAGTTTTAAACAGCTTCTGGGGAAAATTTGGTCAACGAGAAAATCAACCAAAGACTAAAATTGTAAACCAACCTTCGGAATTCTTTGCTATGTTTAGTAATCCAGCTATTTATTTAAACGCTGTCCTTGCTATTAACGAAAAGACATTGGTAGTAAATTATGAATACACAGAAGAAACTTTTGATCCTCTTCCTGCTGTTAATGTAGCGATTGCCGCTTACGTCACAGCACAGGCCCGTCTTAAGTTATATTCATATCTTGAACTTCTTGGTAATAGAGTTTTGTATTACGATACAGACTCTGTAATATATCTCTCAAGAGGCGACGAACTTGATTTACCAACAGGCAAGTTTATTGGAGATATGACTGATGAATTAGAATGTTACGGATCTAATTCCTACATCACATCCTTTGTCTCTGGCGGTCCAAAAAATTACTCTTTTAGTGTATATTCCACTAAAAAGCAAAAAGAGGAAGTCATTTGTAAAGTTAAGGGTATTTCCCTAAACTATGCAGCATCGCAGCTTGTTAATTTCAACACCATTAAAGATATGGTTCTTAAAGAGTCAGCGCCAATACCAATTATATCGAAGAATATTCGAAGAACAAAGGAACATGAAGTAACCACACGAACCGAGGTTAAACTGTATAGACCAAATTCTACAAAAAGAAAATTTTTACCAGATGGAAGCTCTGTACCTTACGGATACAAAAAAGCAACAAGAATTGAATAAAATATGTATTCTCCAGTCACAAAAATATATATTTATTTGGTGTAATAAAAAAGAATTTACTGAATATTTTGTTTTACTGGTTTTTGCTTTAAAATTTCGTTTTTACCCATAAAAAACCGAAAATGGGGTGCGCTTAAGAGCTCAGTTCACGATTCTGGCAGCCTCGTTAAGATTATGTCTACTAATTGTTTTACGCAAAACTTCTTTTGTGTTTAACATTTATTAAACATAACCGACCGGAAGCTCTTAATTTTTACCTTTATTATTAGTAGTAATAAATAACCGGTTAAAACGTGGATTTAGAACAAATATGTAAGTAACGCTCTCTTTTCTTACCTTTTTGCTAATGTGATAGGCTTCAAATGTTTTGCTATTAAGCTCTACCTTAATCCCACGCTGTTTTTCAGTTTAATTTAGTATTAATTTATGTATGAGTTAAGATTTAAAATTGCACACTCAAATATATATTTTTTAATAAAATAATATTAAAACTTCGTCTATTTTTTATTTTGTTTAAAGTATGCGACATTTAAATAAAAATGACTAGAAAAGTTCTAAATTATCTGAAGTCCATAAGATTTTACGTAAAGTTAACCTAAAGTCATCCTAAGGGTTTCCTAAGTCTTCATAAAGTTTACATAAATTCTGCATAAGAAACGTAAGTTGATATAAAATTTCACATAAAACAAAAATATCTTATAAATATCAGCAAAAATATCAAAATCGTAAATTTATCTTAAGTTTATCTTAAATACTAATATAGTTTGATAGGTAATATTCAACTAAAATACCTACCATAGTACTGTACTAAGTATTAAAAATTTAAAATATTTCGGTCAAATAACATCTACTTGGTATTTCCCGAAGAAATTTAAAGAAATTTTCACACCTACCTAGAAGTACTATTATTTGAATAGATAACCATAGTATTTGTATTTTTTTTGTGTTTCGACCAATCTGCAGGTTTGCAATCTTTTGTTCAATATTGCTGCAATAATAAGAAAAAGTAGATAAATTAGTTTATTAGACGCCTGGCACTATATATATATATATATATATATATATATATATATATATATATATATATATATATATATATATATATAGAAACAATATTAAAATATATATACACAGCTCTATGTCAGACTGATGCATACTGTATTACTATAAAATGCCCCGTACTTTTTTTTTTATCAAGATAGGGTGAAAAATGATACGTAATTCAATCTGAACGGGACGGAACTACAACGCGTGAGCAACGCAACGGGAACGAAACTGCTACGCGTGAGCAACCCAACGTTGTAAAATCAATTCACCTGAAGATCTTTCTAGCTCAGCGTATCTACTTTTATACACTAAAAGAAGGTCTTAATGGGTACATCAATATTTTTAAAGATTATTTGGGGACAGGCACCTGTTTTTCTCTTAATTAATTAAAAACGCCCGTTCTATATAACAAAAAACTATTTATGTCTAAAGTAACAACCGACTCATAAATTTACAATTGAACCACTCAAGACCTTTTTAACACCTGTTTAACTACCCCCGACCATCGATAGTTCAGGTGGCTGTTTATGTATGCCTGGTCATAAATCTTTACACAATCCCTTTTGTCATACCAAACCGCAAACCTACCCATTATAAATGGTTTATCGAGCACGTGCCCTTTTTTGTCGGAGACAGCAATTAACATCTTAATAAAAAATATTCGTCCCCATGGAGGGACCACCCGCGACTAATCACAATTACCCGGAAGTAATCAATTAATCATACCTGAAGGCACGCGTCGGTAATAAACACCTGGGGGTCCAGGCGGCATTTGTCAAAGGCGGGATCTTGGGGGGTCCAGGCGGCATTTATCAAAGGCGGCATCTATCAAAGGCGGCTTTTTTTAATCAAAGGCGGCATCTATCAAAGGCGGGCATTTTAATCAAAGGCGGCATCTATCAAAGGCGGCATTTATCAAAGGCGGCATCGTGGGGGGTCCTTTAAAATTTTCCCACGCCAACCTGCCCCATCTCCTACTGTTACTAATGAAAGTGCAAAGAGAAAAGGAATCGGAATCGAGTGTAAGCGAACAGCACGGTCTTTGATCTTATGCTTTCTCTTTCTAATGACATCCATTAGGTTAGAAATGCGCGACGTGACCATGGTGAGCTAGCTTAATATACGTCGCATCGACCTACCTAGCCGTATCCGGATAGAAAATGTTTTAGTGTTGCATACGTATACAGGATTTGTAACCGCTTTCGCGCGGTTCAAGAAATGGATACGTATTCAGATAATGGATACGGATAGTAGCTGATTCCGATTCCATATTATTCGGATATCTAAAGAATACGGATATTTACACTAACACATACAGGGATCGTGGTCACTTTGATTTATTTGTTATTTGAAACATGTATGTATTGTAAATTTTCTATTGTCAGCAGGTTCTGATATAAATAAATAAAAATAAATAGGTACCCCCCCGTCGAGGGGCGGCTCACTCCCTTAAATCTGTGTACATAATATTGTTAAATCACATTAAATCGTTTTAAATCCTTTTTAAATCATTAGATTTTTTAAATCACTCACATGAATTTAAATGGCTTTAAATCATTTGAAATCAAGTTAAATCACTTTAAATCATGTAAAATCACCATAAATCATCAATAAATCACAAAAATCACCTAACACTCGTTAAATCATCATCACAATTTGGCATCACCTTCAGTGCTGGGCAGCGCGTTACAGCAATTAAATCGTGTTAAATCAGATTAAATCAATACTGATTTAAAAACTGTGTACACCTCTTTTGAAAGTTAGCCGCCCCTCGCCCCCCGTATTCGTCGCATATTTCAAAAACTTTTTTTTACTTCTTGTACTGTACTAATTAAAACACTACTTGCTTTTAAAAAATAAGTCTTGTCTTTAAAATAGGGTATGCTTGCATAGATATTTTATTAAATAATATGTAAAACGATGCACGATATCAAAAAAAAATCCAAGAGATCACCAAAATGCTCTGAAATTAAATCAGAGTGCTAATTATTAAATTAATGGCAGTCAGTGACGTCGTAAAAGAAAGTTCGGGAAGTGCTATACCTACCTAATTTAGCCTTGTATAAGTTTTAAGACATATTCGTCCAGATTCACTAAGAAAGTTTAAGATTTAGTAAGTACTGGTTTAAATTAAGATCTTCTAATTCATCAGTTTTTGGCCTGTCGTTGTTAATAAGACGACATTGAAAATTTATGAATTATTCGGATATTTCAGCGATTTGCTTGGTCTTCAAATGATTTTCATCTTGGAACGGGTTGCTAGAGTGAATTTATTTCTATTATTGTCGAAAGTGCATAATAAAATTGCCCTTTTCTTTATAAATTTGCGAAAAAGCTCCAAAATAAATTCATAGTACAAAATTTAATTGTCTTATTCTTACAGTTGTCAGTTGAAAACTTTTGGTTGTCAAATTAGACCGGACTAGCGTTGGAGAATCTGGCTGTTAATGTTTATATACTTTTTACCTATACTCAGCCCAGGAATTACAGCCCAAATCTTCTACTACAGGTTTAGTAGCACCTTGTATCTTGTACAATTAAATATTAATTAATAGGTACCTACCTACATAACGTAAGATCAAAAAAAAAGTCCTCAAGGTATGCCGTAGAATCAATCATGCATGTCTTGAGCTATTACTCTTGAAAGGTAACATAGGTAAAAGGTATAGGTGAATGAAAAATAGTCTGTCAAGTTCTGAAGTTTTTATTTTTAAGAAAATTAAGTAAATATGGTAATCACGGCAGAACAAAAAGCTTTTATGATCGAAATTTACTTTAGAAATGGTAGAAGGGTAGAAGGGTTGATGGCCAGTGGGTTTATTCAACATGGGATGCCATTCAGGATTTTCAAACAGAATTTCCGCACATAGTTATGAATTTCGACCAGTTTCGCCAAGTTTTGACTAGATCCGTGGCTTTGTTTAGAGAAACAGGAAGTGTGAATAGAAAGGAAGGCAGTGGGAGACGCAAAGTTCGCACTGCACAAAAAGTAGAAGAATTGGGGCAAATTGTTAATGAACACCCACAAACTCCTATTCGGCGTTTAAGCCAGCAAATAAATGTATCCTACAGAACCTGCACTACAATCCTAAAATGTGAACTGCATATGCACGGTTATCATTTAAGCTCAGTCCAAGAATTGTTACCCCACGACAAGCCGCAGCGAATGCAATTTTCAGAGTGGTTTATGGGTAATTTGCATAATAATGACCACGTATTTGAAAAAGCCTTTTTACTGGCGAGGCATGATTTTACCTCTCTGGTTATGTAAATTCTCAACAAATGAGAATGTGAAGTTCTTAAAATTCACATTTCTTTATAAAGAAGCCTCTGCATTCACAGAAAGATGGCGTGTGGGCGGCTATATCGAAAAGAAGGTTAGTTGGACCGATTTTTTTTAAGGGACTCTCAATTCGGCGCGATACCGTAACGAAATTTTAGAAAATTTTATTATAAACTCATTAGACGATAAAGAGATGCGACAAGGCTACTTCCAGCAGGACGGCGCACCAATTCACGTAACTCTTGATAATTTAAAAGTTTTTGGAAGAATTTTTCGAAAACCGAATCATTAGTCGTAATATGCCAGTTAGGTGGCCCCCACGGTCCTGCGATCTCACGCCGGGCGACTTTTTTTATGGCTACACATTAAAAACTCGGTTTTCAAAACCCCTTGTGAAAATTTAGAAGACCTACGGGCTATAATTACAAATAAATTTCAGGAGCTTAACGACTCCCCGCAAGTGCTCACCAATGTTTTTGATGCTGTAAAAAGAAGAATGAGAACATGTTTGGAAGAAAGCCTCTCATTTAGTTTAAATTTATAATTTTTAGGTTCTTTGTTGCGTATGTTTTTTTTTAAATTCTGTATTAAGTATGCAATGACAATGACAATAATGTAATTTACTTCAAAATAAAAACCTCACATCTTTTTATTTTTCATTCACCTATACCCGAGCCTATACCTTTTACCTATGTTAATCCGAGGGGCGGCTAACTTCCAAAAGAGGTGTACACAGATTTTAAATCAGTATTGATTTAATCTGATTTAACACGATTTAATTGCTGTAACGCGCTGCCCAGCATTGTAGGTGATGCCAAATTGTGCTGATGATTTAACGAATGTTAGGTGATTTTTGTGATTTATTGATGATTTATTGTGATTTTACATGATTTAAAGTGATTTAACTTGATTTCAAATGATTTAAAGCCACTTAAATTGATGTAAGTGATTTAAAAAAATCAAAAAATCTAATGATTTAAGAAAGATTTAGAATGATTTACCTAATGTGATTTAACAATATTATGTACACAGATTTAAGGGAGTGAGCCGCCCCTCGTGTTAATCATATAAAACTACATTTTTTAAAAACCAATAGGTATATTTATTAGTGATACAGTTAGCAACTGAGGTGTCAACTAACAATTATTCTTTGTTTTGTAGTGTAAATTACCAAAAAAAATTGCATGTACCTATATATAGTTTACCTTAGTAAAACCAAAAATCTTTACCAAACCGTTTTAGTTTTAGTTAATGGAAAAAAATTATAATAGTAAAATCAATTGTAAAATATAGTAATAGAGAGTAAAAACTGCTGAAAAACCTGTGAACTGATTAAAGATTTTTATCTTTTTAACATTAAAAGAAACAAATTATCAGAATGTCATATGATATGTCATATGTAAACATTTGAGGCACTGTTCACAGATGTAATAATAAATCGTCAATTATCACAAGCAGACAGACAATTTCGCAGGCAATTTAGTACTATTGTTGATTTTCAAGTAAGATAATTTTAATGTATTTGATTGATGTCATTCTACCATCCATATCAGATCCATAATATCCTAAATTTTCAAGTAAAAAAATAGCAAAAAATTAAAACTTACTTCAAAGTAAAATAACTATAAATGATCAAGAGTTAAGCCTAATATTTCTTAAATACCTCTTAATATTCAGATTCACTAAAAAGGTTTAAGATTTAGTACTGGTTTAAATTAAAATCTTCTAGTTGATGAGTTAGGTTTTGACAGGTTTTTGTCCTGTCATTGTTAATAAGTCGTCATTAAAAACGTATGAGTTATTCTAATATTTCAGCGATTTGCTTGGTTTCCAAATGATTTTTATCTTGGAACACATAGCTGTAATGAATTTAGTTCCATATTGTCGAAAGTGCATACTAAAATTGCCCTTTTCTGTATAAATTTTCGTTCAGAAATAAATTAATGGTACCTATAAGTAAAACTTGTCAGTTTAAACTTTTGGTGGTCAAATATGGGACTAGCATTGGAGGATCTGGCTGTTAATTTTTAGCATAACCTTACTCTTACAGTGGTGTTGGGTTCTATAGTAATTCTAAAGCCCTGAATCCATTCGAATAATGTAAATGATTGGAATAGAACTTGTTAACTTAATACCTCCATTTTTTCCCAAAATTTGATTTGGGATTTCAGTGAAAATATCTTACTCAGATAACATACCTAGGTTATTTTTCCAAACCTCAAAAAGATTTATATGAAAAGCATAGTTTTCCAACTTGCTGTGTTACTTACCTATAAGTAATGAAGTTGTATTAAGGACTTCCTAATAACTACCTACCTGGTCAAATACTTACAAGACAAACAGGATAACAAGAAACAAAGGAATGGATAAATAAAATAACTAAAAATAAGTTTGAGTCTACTTAAACATTTTCAGATTTACTAAGGTTTAAGATTTAGTACTGATGTAAATTCTTCTAGTTGATCAGATATACCCTTTTATTTTCTTTGGATCAGTTAGGTTTTGACAGGTTTTTGTCCTGCCATTGTTAATAAGTCATCATTAAAAACTTATAAATTATTCAAATATGTTAGCGATCTGGTCGATTTTCAAATGATTTTCATCTTGGAACATGTTTCTAGAATGAATTTAGTTATATTTTTGTGGAAAGTATGTACTAAAATTGCCCATTTGTTTATAAATTTGTGAAAAAACTAGAAACAAATTCATCGTATAAAGCTTAGTTGCCTTATTCTTACACGTGTCAGATTAAAACTTTTGGTTGTCAAATTAGACAAATCTAGGGTTGGACAATCTGGCCGTAAATTTATTTTCATTTAACATTCAGATTCACTAAGAAGGTTTAAGATTTAGTAAGTATTGGTTTAAATTAGGATCTTATAGTTGCTCAGTTATGTTTTGACAAGTTTTTGTCCTGTCATTGTTAATAAGTCATCATCAAAAACTTATGAATTACTCTATTTCGGCAATTTGCTTGATTTCCAAAGGATTTTCGTCTTTGAACAAGTTGCTGTAATGAATTTAGTTCTATTATTGTTGAAAGTACATACTAAAATTGCCCTTTTCTTTATAAATTTGGGAAAAAGAAATAAATGGTAATTATTCGGATTAATGTAAACAGCGAATTTTTTCATGAAATTTTGCACAGACCCTAATTTTGGGTCGTAGAACACGAATCCGAAGTCAGTTTTTGGCGGTCTCGTATGGTTTTTGCAAAAAATTTTTTTTTAACTTTTAGGTTAGGTTTTTATATAGATTCCTTTAAGTTTCGACACTTTCACTTAAACATATCTGTAAACTTATAATTTTTATTATTTTTCGTCACACAAAACACCACATTTAGGCAAAAGTAGATAAGAAAATTGCTTTTTTCTACGAGCGGGCGGAAAATTGAATTTTCCACACACATTTTAGTGTGGAAAATTAATTTTCCCGCACCGTGTGGAAATAATTTTCCACCTCAATATATCAAATTAATAATAAGCCGGTATATTATGGTGGTTGCGAAATGCTTTAGTTACCATGTGTAACTAACCAGCTATTTACTTTCATTTTTGTTTGTTTATTGTCAGAAAACTGTCAGTGCATTTCTAAAATATTTTGCTCATGAATAAGTGAATCCTCATTAAAAATGAATATTTGTCTCGAGGGAATCGATGAAAATACCAGCGAGGGAGTTCCCGATGAGATTCTTCTGATAGCAGAAAATGTGAAAACGGACCTGTTACCAGAAAAATCAAAGAGAAGATATGAAAAAGAATACGAGATTTTTTGCAAATGGAGTGTAAAGAAGGGCATTACAAGTTACGGTAATTATTGATATTACTGTAAACAGCGAATTTTTTCATGAAATTTTGCACAGACCCTAATTTTGGGTCGTAGAACACGAATCCGAAGTCAGTTTTTGGCGGTCTCGAATGGTTTTTCCGCAAAAAATTTTTTTAACTTTTAGGTTACCTTTTTTTGGTAATTATTGATATTACTGTAAACAGCGAATTTTTTCATGAAATTTTGCACAGACCCTAATTTTGGGTCGTAGAACACGAATCCGAAGTCAGCTTTTGGCGGTCTCGTATGGTTTTTCCAAAAAAAAATTGTTTTTGGAAAACTTTTAGGTTAACTTTTAGGTTACCTTTTTGTTATAGATTCCTTTAAGTTTCGACACTTTCACTTCAACATATCTGTAAACTTATAATTTTTATTAGTTTTCGTCACACAAAACACCACATTTAGGCAAAAATAGCTAAGAAAATTGCTGTTTTCTATAGAAAATTCCATTTTAACGCTCTAGACGTCATTATTTTGCCAGCTGTCAATTTTCCGGCGTTGCCACGTTTACAAAATATTTTTCTCGCAAATTTTAACAATTTCCGGCCATAAATAAATCCAAAAAAAGAGATGGCAATATGAGAGTAAAATAAGACAGATAGCATTTTATTTTCCCTAAAAGGGCAAAAAGATGACCCCAACCAACACCCTGGGGCACCGATCCCTCTTCGCCTGCGAGGAAAGAGACTGGTCAGGGCCCCTAACCAGGTGCTAACCCTGCTCCGACCTTAGGGTGCCCTCCGATCCACCGTTATACCACCGTTATATCGAAAATATTAGATCTGTCACCTAATTCACCGACTTAGAAAAGTTTTTGATACGAACGGTGGATCGGAGGGCACCCTAAGGTCGGAACAGGGTTAGCACCTGGTTAGGGGCCCTGACCAGTCTCTTTCCTCGCAGGCGAAGAGGGATCGGTGCCCCAGGGTGTTGGTTGGGGTCATCTTTTTGCCCTTTTGGTTAAATTTGGTTCATTTTCGCATTTTCCCGCCAACTTTTTATTATTCCTAATTTACAACTTTGTCTTGAAAAATAAGTAAACCTGGCAACGCCGGACATTTGACAGCTGGGAACGTAATGGCATCTACTACCAAATACAATGGAATTTTATATAGGAAAAAGCAATTTTCTTAACTATTTTTGGCTAAATGTGGTGTTTTGTGTGACGAAATAAAATAAAAATTATAAGTTTACAGATATGTTTAAGTGAAAGTGTCGAAACTTAAAGGAATCTATAAAAAAAGGTAACCTAAAAGTTAAAAAAATTTTTTGCGGAAAAACCATTCGAGACCGCCAAAAACTGACTTCGGATTCGTGTTCTACGACCCAAAATTAGGGTCTGTGCAAAATTTCATGAAAAAATTCGCTGTTTACAGTAATATCAATAATTACCCTTTTTTTATAGATTCCTTTAAGTTTCGACACTTTCACTTAAACATATCTGTAAACTTATAATTTTTATTTTATTTCGTCACACAAAACACCACATTTAGCCAAAAATAGCTAAGAAAATTGCTTTTTCCTATATAAAATTCCATTGTATTTGGTAGTAGACGCCATTACGTTCCCAGCTGTCAAATGTCCGGCGTTGCCAGGTTTACTTATTTTTCAAGACAAAGTTGTAAATTAGGAATAATAAAAAGTTGGCGGGAAAATGCGAAAATGAACCAAATTTAACCAAAAGGGCAAAAAGATGACCCCAACCAACACCCTGGGGCACCGATCCCTCTTCGCCTGCGAGGAAAGAGACTGGTCAGGGCCCCTAACCAGGTGCTAACCCTGTTCCGACCTTAGGGTGCCCTCCGATCCACCGTTCGTATCAAAAACTTTTCTAAGTCGGTGAATTAGGTGACAGATCTAATATTTTCGATTTAACGGTGGTATAACGGTGAATCGGAGGGCACCCTAAGGTCGGAGCAGGGTTAGCACCTGGTTAGGGGCCCTGACCAGTCTCTTTCCTCGCAGGCGAAGAGGGATCCGTGCCCCAGGGTGTTGGTTGGGGTCATCTTTTTGCCCTTTTGGTTAAATTTGGTTCAAATCTCCGCCAGGAATAATAATAATAAACGTGGCAACGCCGGAAAATTGACAGCTGGCAAAATAATGACGTCTAGAGCGATAAAATGGAATTTTCTATAGGAAAAAGCAATTTTCTTAGCTATTTTAGCCTAAATGTGGTGTTTTGTGTGACGAAATAAAATAAAAATTATAAGTTTACAGATATGTTTAAGTGAAAGTGTCGAAACTTAAAGGAATCTATAAAAAAAGGTAACCTAAAATTTAACCTAAAAGTTTTGCAAAAAAAAATTTTTTTTGGAAAAACCATACGAGACCGCCAAAAGCTGACTTCGGATTCGTGTTCTACGACCCAAAATTAGGGTCTGTGCAAAATTTCATGAAAAAATTCGCTGTTTACAGTAATATCAATAATTACCCAAGTTACAAATAATATTTTACTTTATGTTTACTTTATCAATAATCTAATAAAATATGTTTCTAAATAAACTATAAGCACTTATAATCAGATAAAAATATCTCAACTTTTGATTAATTCTGTTGACTTTCCTCACGCTCGTAGAAAAACTATTGTACCTAACACTTGCGGAAAATGTTTTTCCGCACTCGGCTGCTTCACCGAACTCCGCTACGCGTCGTTCGGTGAACGGCAGACTCGTGCGGAAAAATTCATTTTCCGCACTTGTTAGGTAAATAGCTATTTCCTGTTGAAAATTCCATTTTATCTGGCTACAGCCGCCATTATTTTCTCAGCTGTCAACTGTCCGGCGTTGCCAGGTTTACTTATTTTTCATGAAAAAGTTGTAAATTAGGAATGATAAAAAAGCTAACCATAACAAACTAAAGTTAATATTCTGTCCAACTTAGTCAACAACATTTTTTAATTTTAACCTACATCAGACCTAACCAAAATCCTATTGATCAGTAATCCAACACCTGCATGCTGATGCATGCAACCATATCTGAACAAAAAGGTGTATACACCCAATCAAACCTAAGCAAAAAGGTGGTCAGGTTTGCTCAGTTTTCATTGATTTAGATACATATATATCTATATCAATGAAAACTGAGCAAACCTGACCACCTTTTTGCTCATCCAATCTGAGCAAAAAGGTGGTCAGGTTTGCTCAGTTTTCATTGATTTAGACACATATATATCTATATCAATGAAAACTGAGCAAACCTGACCACCTTTTTGCTCATCCAATCTGAGCAAAAAGGTGGTCAGGTTTGCTCAGTTTTCATTGATATAGATATATATGTATCTATATCAATGAAAACCGAGCAAACCTGACCACCTTTTTGCTTAGGTTTGCTTGGGTGTATACACCTTTTTGCTCAGAACAAAATGCTATCTGTCTTATTTTACTCTGATATTGCCATCTCTTTTTTGGATTTATTTATGGCCGGAAACTGTTAAAATTTGTAGGAAAAATGACTTGTAAATTTGGCAACAGCGCGTGTTTCCATCAAAAATGTCAACCATGTGTACCACGAATTGGGTGTTTATTTAGAATTCTGTTTATTTCCTTTTGTGTTTTGATATTTTCTCTGTTTTTTAAATGTGTTTTTACATAAATTTGGCTAAATATGGTCCAGAAAAATAGTGTGTAATGACTTGTATAGATGTGTTTAAGTAAAAGTGCCGAAATTTAAAGAATTTCATTGAAAAACGTAACCTAAAAGTTAAAAAAAAAATTTTTGGAAAAACCATACGAGACCGCCAAAAACTGACTTCGGATTCGTGTTCTACGACCCAAAATTAGGGTCTGTGCAAAATTTCATGAAAAAATTCGCTGTTTACATTAATCCGAATAATTACCTTTTTACCAAATAAATTTATAGTATAAAACTTAGTTGTCTTATTCTTACACTTGTGAGTTTAAAACTTTTGGTTGTCAAATTAGACCAGACTAGGAATCTGGCTGTTAATTTTTAGCATAACCTTACTAGGTATTACAATAGTGTTGTGTTCTATGATAATTCAAAACCTTCAATCCATAAAAATAATGTAAACGATTGGAGTACCACTTGTTAACTTAGTACCTCCATTTTCTCCCAAGATTTGATTCCAGATTTCAAAATAAATTCCATTCCGATGCCTCTGGTATTAAGGGGTCAGTGAAAATATTCTACTCAGATATCATACCTAGGTTAATTTTCCAAAACTCAAAAAGATTTACCTATGAAAAGCATAGTTTTCTGCCTTAGTTACTTACCTGTATGTATTGAGGTTGTATTTTAAGGACTTCCTAATAATTACTCACCTTTTTAAATACTTACCAAACAGGATACAAAGGAATGGATAAATAAAGTGACTAAAAATAAGTTTGAGTCTACATTGTGTTATAATGCCCTTTATCAAATTTAAACAGGACTACAACAAACACACTGGTAAGTTTAAAATTTGTTTTTGTTTACAATCTTTGATTTATATTGTGACAGCTTTCCATAACCTAACAATATTTAGCTCACCTCAGTGAGTTTGTTCAAATTAATTCCGAAACAAACTGAAGTGCACAATTTGTTTTTGTTTATTAGGACAGCTTTCTATAACCTACAAAGGGCGAACTTACCTCAGTGATTGTATTCAAGTTGAAAACCGATGAATAGGTTTGGGGAGGAAAATTAGTCCCAGAGTCCGACATTTTATCACTTTACACAAGCACTTTAACCGTTTTTTAAGCCACAAAAACAATATCTAATAACATAAACTATTTTAATTCCCACCGACAGCCTCTCTTTTTCAGCTTACGAAACAAGAAACGATTGGAAACGATTCCGCGACTTGATTCGATTCGTGTTATTCGGGAATTATTTCATCGAAATGGGTCGAATTCGTGATTTCGTGCAGCGGCAAGGAGGATACGGTTGAGTCGGTGCTTTAGTCTAGCGCGGAGGTTGCAGCTCCATTAAGAGTAACCCACCGAAGCGTTGAATTTACTCAAAAGTTGCACGGTTAAAGACCATTTTTAATGAAGAAAACGCAAGGGTGCCTATAGCAACAAACTTCGGAGATTCAGAGGGTAATAATGACCTTCAAGTAAAGTATTAAAATTGCGCAATACAGAATGCTGAACGCAAAATTTTTTATACTTACTACATTTTTATAAAACAATTAGGCTTGGTTTGGGTGGAATTTAGGTAGTGGCAATTTTGCAATAAGACTATGGAATGCAAAAAGACACATCAAAACGTATTTTTATTAATATTCCCTTCGACAGATAGGTAGGTAGGTAGATTTTTGTTCTGGATTACTTTGGCACAAGTTCGATGCAAAAATGGCACAAGCAACTTTACCAATAACAAATAGGTATGTACCTAGGTACCTAGCTATAACCGCAAACATCATCGTAAATAATAAAAATACCGTAACATCACAAATAATTTTTTCTACTCATGTCAATAAAAACCTGTATTGTATGTTCAATAATAGATTCAGAACAAGGTACCTACATTGTGGTTTACACCTATTCATTGTGCTTCAATCACCATGGTGATTGAACTACAAAGTTCACTTTGTGCACGTGTATTTTTTACAAAGGTGGCGTTGACAGGAGCCGCGTCAAAATTTTATGATTTCATTGACATTTTTTGACATCTTAAAAAGAAAAATATTACTAATCCCATTTTATTAACAGTAACATTCGTAGAAAAAGTATAGTGTAAAACTCGCATGGAATGACCATTTCCTACTCGTATGATTTGCAGCACTCGCCTGCGGCATCGTGCTGCAAACGTCATACTCGTAGGAAATGCATGTCATTCCATGCTCGTTGTACAATATACTATTGCTGAGAGGATAATTATAAGAAAAGATGGAAATTATATTTGGGGAGTAATTAGTGAAGTTAATCTTTTTCTTGCCCACTTGCACTCCGTACAACCAGTATCCAGTTCGATTGCAGGGTTACCCCCCATTGAGCACTACATGTTCGGGTCAGGAAGTCCGGTTAGCCATGTTGCCAATGCCAAATATAATTCTTGAATGAGCCCCGTCACAATGAGGTTCGGGTAAATCCATAGACATTACATATTATATCAAGGAGGCACGTTTAAAGTATTTTGTTTTTTATGTTTGCGTAAGAAAATTTACATTGGCAACATAATTCTACCGGCTGCTAATCTCGTGGAGGTTGATGAGATGATGATGATACCTAGCCAGTCCCGGATTAGCCATGCAATGCGCAAAGTAAGCAACTGCTTAGGACATCACGTCTCGGAGGGCACCAAAATCACAGACCAAAAATGAGAGGTGCCTCATATGGAATTTAAAAATCCGCGCAATCAAACATTACAATATAAACAGTGTGTACAAAATTAGTAGACTCTTATATCCACAAGATCTCAATGCCGACTTAGAAACCAAAATTCAACGTTTCATTCATACGTCATTCATAAAATAAGTTCCAGTAATTTGTCTCTCACAAGTTCATTTCAATCTCACGCACAATTAATACATGATGACATGACAACATCAAATCAGCATTCCCAAATGTGGACACAACCCTGCATATACCTATTTCTATGCATGATGGTATCGAACTGAGCAAGGAAAATAAAAGGGTTTGATATTTAGTCAATAGTAAATAGTTATTTATTATTGAACTGTTAAAATGTTTTTTATCGTACAATCGTACATAATTTTATAATAATCAATAATCACAAACCTGAGATGAACAAAATCAGTTCATACTTGTTAGTTGTTGGAGGGTTTTTAGTGACAATGTTGCCATGTAGCTAACATATTTATGTTTTAGCGAAAAACACCCAAAAATTGCTTGCTGTGCATAGGAAAAAAACAGATAAATATATCTTTTTACTTTCTGCCAAATGGTACTCAAATCTCTGTCTGACGTCAATGAGCTTTAAAAATAAGGTGGGGTTATAAAGATTTTTTTTCCTAAAATAAATTGTTCCAACGAATTAGTGCTAAAGGAAAAAAGATCCTCTCTCTCGTCAGTCCTGATATGTCTCTCGGCACTTTCCAAAACTTTTGTAAGAAAAACTTTCCGTCCTTGACCTCTGACAATGAAATCGATCTCCACCCCACACCCCCAAAGTTGGTCAGAGAAAGGAATTTTAGAAAAAACTCCAGGAAGAAATTTTATCGGATGTAAGTAAAATTGTTATTTGGATATTACTGCTAAATTCCCCAGTTTTCCCCCTCCCCTCCTTCACGGGGGATGTACGTACCAAAAATCAGTTTGTATCCATTTTCTCAGATGTCTTTCATATTATGTGACGCGATCTGAAGAAAGCAGGGACCTAAGCGTCCAAAAATCGATTTCTGGATTATGATCGTTCTAGATTAATTAAAGACTAATAATCTGAAATCAGAAATGATTTTCCTTGAATATTTCTTTCCTTTATTAAATAAAAAGTAATCAAACTATCCTCTATTATCTACGAAATCTTGCAAAATCAGTTGAAATTACAGTTACTTCTCAACTGCCGAGACGAGTGTAGTCTATTTCTTTTCCCGAAAGCGGCCGATCACATGGACGTTTATTTCGAGATAGTATAAGTGAGAGAGACAGAGAGAGAGAGTCAGGTATATCGGAAACAGTCTAGCGGCTAGCGCGCTCGCCTGTTCTTTCCTTTCTCCTCTAAAATTCCCGCCGGGACGCTTAGGTCCCTTTCTTCAGATCGCGTCACTTATATCAAAATTGGTTTTATGCTAAATTGAAGATAATAATTAAGGTGTCATTTTCCAATCGCGTCGATGTCATGGTGGCCAACTTAATTTCATTTTGGCATGATTTTTCGGCTTTAAAATTTTTAACGATAACGTTACGAGCATATTCAGTATAGATTCATATCCTGCAAGCAATTTTCAGTTATGTAATTATTTAAACTTTCAACGTGTATAATGATTTCATTCAGAAGATCACTATTTTAAGATATCTATGGTGTAATTGTTTCTCACAACACAAATTTCAACTTTTTTTCACAAATTAACAAAATATTTTTTTCTTTATTAAAACATTCCTAGTAGGCTTACTATTACTACTGAACTTGGCATGGTCCCGTAAGTAGCAACAGAGATATACAACTTTAAAATTTCTGTATACGCCCCTGCCTCCTGTTGTTTTAAATAGTTATTGACAGTAAAATAAATTCATTTTTTCACAATAAAAATATGAAGCCTAAATTCAGATGCACATGTCAACATTCTGAACCACTGCGTTATTATTTTCCCATATCGAAAGTATTAAAAATGTTTTTATTTAGTATATTTACTGCTGATTAAGGTAAGTACGATATAGTTCGCATATCCGTGGGATTTTCGATTCTACCGCCATTTGTGACTGCCTGAGTAGTGCGTGTGTCCAAATATTTTTGTATTTCTTTGATGTGTGGTTAAAAAATTATCAGGACCGTATAATGGGATGAATTTATTGGCAAGCTTTTTATCTCCGATATTTTGCAACTTTTATTTTCAGGAGTTCTACAACCTGTTAAAACAAATGCCTCAAATTTGAGAACACCCTGTATATAGAGATTAACGTTGACAATTGGCGACTCAAATTACAAACGTGGCATATCCTCTTCAGTCGATTTGCTAACTACTATAACGGCAAATGTTTTCGTTTCGTCTTTGTCTTTATTATCGTGCTATTTGGCATCTTTGTCAATTTTGTCGTCTAGTGAGCCTTTCTTCCCCGTTAAAAATCAGCTGATTGCAGCTGGCTTCCTTAATTTGTGTCGCCAATATCGACGGTTTATTTGCAACAGGACGTAACCCAAAATTGCTTAAATTGGGCTTTCACGTTATAAAATTAATAGTGTTTTCCATTGGTATATAATAATATATTTTAAAAAATTGCGGGTTATGCCCTACTGCAAATAAGCCATCAATTTAATCAAATTCATAGATATCGGAGCACATATCTAAATATATGGTTGCATGCAGGGTGATCTGCCCAACCCCCCACCCCCCCTGTGGTCGGGTTCACCGGTGCTCAACTTCGTGATTTTGTAACATACGGTTTTTGGGCTGGTTGCCCCCTCCCTGAAATTTACTCTATGGGCGCCCATGGTGATCTGGCTATATCATTATCTGCCTCTTTTATACAATAAAAGTTGGTTACTAGAAAATTTAAAAACTAAATTAATATTATTGGTGTATTGCCGACGCAAATTAAGGAAGCCAGCTACAATCAGCTGATTTTTAACGGAAAAGAAGGACAAACCGAAAACATTCCCCGTTATGGCAGTTAGAAAATCGGCTGAAGAGGACGTCACGTTATTAATTTGACTCGGCAATGTCAAAAATATTCGACAAACTTTAAGGAACTTCACAACATGTAGAAAGACCATCAGGTTTGCCCTGGTAACAAAAAATTATTTCTTGCTAAATAATTACCTACTTGATTGTTGGCTTTTACATTTATCGTAGTTATTAGCACTGTTAAAATATTTTATTAATAATAATGAAGTCTAATTTTTGTATCCAAAGAGGTGTCGCAAAATATATTAATAAATAAAGCTTCTTCTGTAACCCGTTCGCGGCTTCGCCTATGATATGGTATTTTGTTATGAAGACAACAATTAGTAGGAAAGGAAGTTTATAATTTAATGCCTCATATTTTCAGTGATTTGTGAGACAGGCATTTTTTTCAATAAATCACCTCTCTTTCATCCCTTCGGGTTTGAATTTTGAAGCTCGAATGCTGAATTTCGGTCGCTCAATGTTGATCAAATGTACTTATGTACCTATATATTTTTCCGAGATGAAAATATAGATATAGCCTGTGACAATCTGCATTAAATAAGCTTTTGAACGGTAAAAGAATTTTTAAAATTGGTCCAGTAGTTTCTGAGATTATAGGTAAGTATATAAATAAACAATAAACAATCTCATACTCTCTCTTTATTACTATTAGTAGATGGTAGATTTAGATTAACCAAAGCTTGCTCCACTGAAATTTGATATAAATATGGCAACAATGCTCGGAAAGTCGGACATGTGCAGTTAACAACATTGCATATAGTTGCCAAAAGATTGCCAAAATAAAAACATCATAGTTTGATATAAAAACAAAACAAAACTTATGAGCTAGCAGGAAATTAAAACCAAATTCAAAACTGCAAATTGCATATCCCGTTTATTACCAAAAGTGTATCCTGCAACAATAAGAATGAGTAAGTTATCTGATTTTATAATGGTTTATACCTAATAGTCGTTAAAATATGCAATTCAATATCGCCAATAACCTAATAATTTATGAACAGCTGTGTTAATTCAATTGGTGTTTTAGATTTGCTGCAGCTGCAGCAGGTAGTTTAACCCGAGAAGAGCAAATCATAGAGAAGCGACAAAATACGTCGGTACCTTTGATGTTACGGGTTAATATTTTGTGACCTTGAGTCTAACTATAATAGACCGTTGGCCGGTATAACACACTGAGAAAAATGTTTACAGCAGTCTAATAAATGCTATACACTAAAAAACAAGTACCTGTAATAAATGCCCGTGGAAATATTTTTTCCTACGCCCACCTATGAAAGTGAGAATAAAAGCACGGTTAACTTGGCTAGACAGTGCCTTATATCACACGCCTGTTGAAAAGTACTTTGCAACACATGTGTTGAAAAGTACTTGTCAACATGACGTTTGAACAGATGGTGCCAATTTCATTTTTTTTATTTTCGACACGTGTGTTGAAATGTTTTTCAGCACACGTGTTGAAAGTGGGGGTATTAAATAAATACAGAAATTGGGGTTAACCGCCTTGGAACTCCAAGATCTGGCTGATAACCTAGACCTAGTTTCTTCGGATAGTGAGAATGAGTTGGATTTAGGTGTGGAAAATGAGGATCCAAATGATATGGAGATGGCAGAAAATACGAGCACTTCTTCGGATGAGGAGCCTCTTGCACACTATCTGCCAGGTTACCAGAAAAGATGGTCACGTACTCGTCAGTTTGCCCCATGTCAATTCAATTTTCAAAACGAGAACATACCTAACGGATAGGAGAGTCAGGACAGAAGGAATCATCCACCTACCTGTATTCACTAAACAAGAACAAAAATCAAGATCAAAAGGTCGATTTCCAAAATGTGGTAAATTAACATTTGCCAAATGTGACTTATGCAATATTTATCTTTGTTGTGCCGTTGAAAGAACCTGTTTCGCTCTTTTTCACAAATAAATGTTTTTTTCCTTCTGTTGTTTCTGTATTCCTCTAGACCCAAGGTATCTTATTTGATACCTGATTTTTTTTGAAAAAAAAAACAAATTAAAAAAAAATTGAGCATAATGGTGTTACTTTGCCCCCGTTCTTAACAAAAAAGTTGATTTTTTAAATAAATTCTCTCACTGGACCTTGGGTCTGAAGAGGTTAGGCGTAATTCTGAAATAATACTCCACTTATTTTAATATATTATATCAAACAAACATAAACAAGATTTTTAACACAAATACTATTATTTTATATTATAATATCCATATATAATTTTTTTAAAAAGTCATAATAAATTTGGTAACCACCAAATTTATTTAATAATTTTATCTTCAGTACATTAAAATATTTTAACTTTTGTAAATATCTTTGGCTTTGGTCATTGGCCATATTAATTCATTGTTTCCTTTAAAATTCAAACATGAACTTGTAATAAGCCGCTTGCTGAGTAGTATTCCCATTATAGTATCAGTACTTAAACGGTTTCCTTGATTACTTTTAAACAAATTTACAGTTGAAAAAACTCTCTCAACATTAACATCAAGAGATGGCGCTAGGAAATTTGCGTATAAACGAAAAAGCGATATTTTACAGAGCTAAAACTGGAGAACGGCAGAAGACTCTCTAAAGCGGTAGAAATACCGCTTTAGCGGTAGATCTGGCAACGCTGATGCCGGCTACCGCGAGCACATGTTTATGACAATTGGCCGGTATAACCCCCACTTAAACGTTTTCGGCCGGACTCGCTTATGTTGCTTCTCTATGATTTGCTCTTCTCGGAGTTTAACTACAGGCAAATTAAAATTATAATGACTCTAGAGAAAACTAAAGGCAACATAACAAGACGGAGAAAAAAATGTAAATTACCTATCGAACAAGCAAAGTAGGGTTGCCAACTTTTAAAAATAAAAATAGAGAACGGACATAAAAGTTCATTTAAATGAAACCATAGGACTGTACAGACTTCGTAATTAGGGTGGGCTAAGGCAATGGCGTATTTAGGATTTTGTTTCGGGGGGTGACAGCCACCAAATGGAAAGTGAGAAGGGGGAAAAGCGCCGCAGACGAAAATTTTTCGGGGCCACACCCAAAGTTCGTCAAGAATTCACCTAACTCAGGCGCGGCCCGTGAAATTTCAAAGTTGCATATCTCTGTTGCTACTTATGAGACCCATACCAAATTCAGGTTTTTTAATAGTGAGCCTACTAGGAATGTTTTGGTAAAGAAAAAACATATTTTGCAATTTGCGAAAAAAAGTTGATTTTTTGAATTGACCCACCTGGGTAAAAAATTAACAGGCTTAGATATTTTATTTATTATTTTTTCTAAACAAATTTTACATCATTTTGTCGACAATTCTTAAATTTTAAGAGAAAAAAATGTGTTAGTAGAAAGTTACAGTCATTTGAATTTTTTTCAACCGAAAAATAATTTAAATTTTCGGTTGCAAAAAATTCAAATGACTATAACTTTCTACTAACACATTTGTTTCTCTTAAAATTTAAGAATTGTCGACAAAATGATGTAAAATTTGTTTAGAAAAAATAATAAATAAAATATCTAAGCGTGATGTTAATTTTTTACCCATGGGTAAAAAATTAACATCAGGTGGGTCAATTCAAAAAATCAACTTTTTTTCGCAAATTGCAAAATATTTTTTTTCTTTACCAAAACATTCCTAGTAGGCTCACTATTAAAAAACCTGAATTTGGTATGGGCCCATAAGTAGCAACAGAGATATGCAACTTTGAAATTTCACGGGCCGCGCCTGCGTAACTACCATCAAATTTCGAAATAAAAATCTTTTTCTTTCTTTATCCAAACCACCACCCCCCCCCCCCCCCCCCCTCTGGGTCAAGCACCAAATTGTTCATGAAAAAGGAAAACGTGAATTTTGAAACCAAACGCTTTATTTCCTAAAATTATGAAAGTAAAAAAAAATGAAAACCCAAGCAAACACTAAAGCAAGGACAACAATGTCCCAGCGCGAACCTTAATTTTTTGGTCCAGTCCAGAGTTTACGTTTACCAACCTGATTTTTTGATTAATTTTATAAATTTACAACAAAATATTTATTGTAGATCAACGAGCTATAACTCTCAGAAGTCGACAACTAAACCCATATGACGTTTTATTCTGGAAAAGTCGAGGATATTTAACAAGACCAAGAAACTGGAAAGGTATATGAAATAATCTATTATACAGAAGATTAATTGCTGTTTTATGTACGATCATGTGAAGATTAAATGACAATGGTCGATGCTGGAGCTAAATCGGCAACATTGCTTGATTCTGTTCTACGGGGCCGACGAGATATCGACACTTAGAAACTTCTGGCGACGCGACGGAAGTTTGAGTTATCGGCAGAACAAGTTATATGTTGCACTGTTTAAATTTAAATGCCAGTTTTATTAGCTGAGTTACCTATCTGGTAATTAATAGCATTTCTTTCTAAATGTATGTATATATCAATTAGAGTTATTAAAAAACAGAATTATATAACCGATTATAACCAAAATGTAGATATACTTTTACGAAAAAATAACTAATTTGATATAACCAATGAAAAATGAATGTAACTTTTCTTTTTTTCTTAAAAAACATATTTTTAGCTTGATTTCGAACATGTTGTATAAAATATTTTTGGAATAACAACAAATGTCAATAAATAGTCAAACGTAATACAGCAAAATAAAATTGGTACCTGGTCCTAGAAATTTTTTTTACTCTCTTAGCAGTAGAGCTATGAAATAAACATATTTGTAATATTTCTTTGCAAGTGCACAGATTTTTAAAATCATCTAATTATTACACAAACTCACTACAATTATTTATTATTCGTTCGCAATTGCCAGGTAAATATAAACTCTCAAACTGTACTTTATTATCCAAAGAAATTGTTCTTATTGACAAAGTTAAAGCTAATCTACATAACGAAAGTATAATAGAGAGTATTAAATAATATATAAACAAATCTCGCAACAGACAGTGGTGAAATTCAAAATGTTGGATAATAAAAAAAATAAAAAAGATGGTTGTGGATATAAAAATTATATAACACAATAACGTTAAAAAAACAAGACAACCAATAAGTTAATAAAAATAATAAATAAAAATCTGAGACAGATACACTAGTTTTGCATACTTTTTTACTAAAATTGTTTATTGTCTAAAGAAAATATGCACCCTCATTGAAAAAATATTTGCCCATTCTAGATAGGTACTAGAAGTTTCAAGGCAATAAGTATACAAAATAGATTGATTATAAACACACAAACAATACCACTTACTTCACTTACTTATACAGCCACCAATGTTAGAAAGGCCAGAGTGTTTAGGTACAAACCAGGATTAGCCAATAGGTATTACAGCATATTATACATTTGCGTAATATTTAAGATGACATAAATACCCAAATGAAGGTTTTGTAAAAAAAGTGCCATCCTAGTGAAAACAGGACAATACAGTTGAAACGTACACAGTACAAGTCAAGAACATATTAAATTAAACAAACTCTTAAAACCAATAGCGGCGTGTTCTTCGGAGTACGAACTAACCCCCTATAAATTTTTATCTATAGCGCTGAAAAAATGGAACTATTGGATCGATTCAAGTTCTAACCGCACAATGATCCAAAACATAACTCCTACCTTGTTCAAGAGAGGCTACTATATAATTGTCCAAAAGTCCTTGAAACACCTGCACAATCACCAGACTGTAACCCAATAGAAAATTTCTGGCATGAACTGAATGTGCGACTTCGTAGATACAATAGCAGTAACAAGCAGATGCTAATAAACAAGTTGGAGGAGTGGGCTAATATTCCACCGAATTACACCAAAAAATTAGTTGAATCAATTCCCAAGAGAATAAGAGACATTATTAATCGTAAGAGCTTTCACACACAGTACTAATTTTATTTTAAAAATTTATTGTTCTTGTTACTGTTAGACCGCATTTGTCTGTACGAATAACTAAGTGACATTATTTTTAGATCCATTGGATATTTTAATTTTATTTTAAAAAACTGTAAGCGTTTTTAAAATGTGTTTGCTTTATTTTGTTTTTGTAATAATGTGCATACAAGTTATGAGTAAAAAGATTTCAAGTGAGTCACTGTATGCTAAATGAAGCTATAAATAATAATGAAATTCCTTTATCTTTTTCAGATATTTTATATGACATCGGCTATTACAACGACACAGGTAAGGTTCCTTCATTATCAATATATGTTATGCAATTTTCAAGAAAGAAATCTAAACATAATCTGTACCAATCCCAACACCATTATTGTCCAAAGCTAATCGTATACCATTCAGATTTGTCACGACCGACATTCAGCATTATCAGTCAGCTTATATTTCTTGATCAAAAATTTATTTACATGACGATATTATACATTATACTTTGCAACTGTCATTTCCAAAATAAGCAAGCTACTTAGTATAAAAACACCGTATATCTAAATTGTGCTAGTGTGAATAGTTCTTTTTTATGTCAGGCTATCTTATTTGAAAGTGAGGATAGTTTTTAAATATGATCACCTCACAGGGACACTTATTGACTGACAATAACTAAAATATAAATAAAAATCACACGATAACTGTACATAAGAAAAGGAAATGAACAAATAATTTAACAAAAATCGTAGTCGAGGATGAAACAGAGTATGATGAGGATGCCTATGATGATGACTATGATGAGGATTACTATGATGAAGATGACTATGATGGGGGTGACTATGATGAGGATTACTATGATGAAGATGACTATGATGAGGATGACTATGATGAGTATGATGAAGATGGCTATTATGAAGATGACTATGAGGAGTATGATGAAGATGACTATGATGAGGAGGGTGATGAGGATTATGATTCGAACTATGAAGCGAACAGGCAATACTCTAACGAGAACAATCCAAATAACAATGCGTATTGGCAAATCAGAGGCTATGCATACCGCCCGGATAACTGGAGAGGTAACAGCTAGATAATTATAGATATCAACATTAGCACTTTAAAACAGGTATACTTTGACAATTAGGAGACCGATAGAATTGGTCGTCATCGATTTTAATTAAATTTGGTATACGGGAAAATAAGGGGCATGTTCATTTTTTTAATTACTGATATTTACATTAAGGGGGTAGAATTTGTCGAAAAATCACTTTTTTGGTGAGTGCTGATATCGGAATCAATAATGAAGGAATATGTTTCTCAAAATTAGTGTTATTTTATTACCTGAGAGGGGTATCCCATAACGAAGTGGGGGAGTGGGTCTTCACCCCGGTCATTGTGTTTAAAAAATCGACTTTAGTTTAGTGGTTCATAAACTACTTCATAAACTAGGAAAAGGCGTATTTTATCATGAAAAAATTTGCCCAAATGCATTTTAAGTTTAAAATGCATTTGCACGAATTGTATTTTATGAGAGAATTTCATGAATTAAAATTTCTAATTTTTGGTGTACCTGCGTAAGTATAAAACTTCATTGGCACAATAAATGTCAAAGAAATGGCAAAATCCAGTAACCAGAGCTTGTCAAGTCACAAAAAGATAGATTCTGGATTGTTATAGTCGTTTCCATGAAAAATAATTAAAGCAATACAAACACTAACAATTTTGAACGCCCGCGTTTTTTTTTGAAATTTTGTGAAAAATGTCGCGATTTGAAGCAGAAACGCTAAAAGAAATTAATCAAAACATTGAAATTCTCACTCCAAAAATCACCAAAAGGTCCAAAGCTTCTGTTTGGAGACAATTTCAAGACGTATTTTTTAAGCAGCTGGGCAGCTGCGTATTAAGGGGGAAAAATGAACTTAAAATTTGTCAAAAAATCACGTTTTTGGCTATAGTTAAAAGTATACCTACTTTCCAAAATTTTTCCTGATTCGTAACCTCGCAAGCTCGGTTTCCCTTGACACTGAAAACATCATATTATAGTTTCTTTCATTCGCGTATTGGTTGCGCTATTGATGTTTACTCCAAGCTAGAAACCATGCATCTTTTTTCCTATATTAGAAATTCTGGCATACACGTAACACCAATAAACATAATTGAAATATAGCCAAAAATGTACTATTTGAAACAAGGTTGCTATTAGTGTTAAATAGTACATTTGCAAATTAACATAAAGGCAACATTATATTTAAAAATATATTATGTAAGGGATTTTAAAAAAGTCCTCCCCCCCCCTGTATTGAAAAAGCAAATTCAAAAGATGTTTATTCCTAGTTTTTCGAATTTTTGAACACCGCGTCCGAGGATGTAAGAACAGGAAAACTAAATCTTGTACTGCATATGGGTTTTATTCTATGATTATGGAGATATTTAATTTATATTTTCATTCCGCATCAGTATAAAATCTCAAAAAGTATAAAATGGGAACATTGATAAAATCAAAGGTCTTCTTTTATTTCAGAACTACGAGCTCGCTATGGATATTGATCATCTTAAATGTTAAACCAACCGCTGCCACTCAAACAACGTGCCTTATGTCTCAATCCTTTGGTTGCAAAATGATACTTTGCGACCACTTCTGAGTACACTGTTTAATTCAGATATTAGTTTTATATTGCAGTCTGTAGTTTTAGCTTACAGGAGGAATACTTTATTAACTATTGTTACAAACATATATCAACCTTATTATAAGAAATTAGTTATTTCTTAGACATTACTCGTGGTGAAAAAGAAATAAATAATATGGTGTTGTTTAACCATAACTAGAAATTATTTCATTAAATTTAGAAATACTACAGGTAGCCCTAGTTTGTACCAAAACAAAGGGTGAGTCGCATATGACACTGTGCTGCTCGAGTTTCTAAAGTCTAATAGGTACATACTGGTACATTTTTTTATATTAAAAATTAATATGTCCAATATTGTTTTCTTATCTCGCGCATTCATACCTACGGTAGCCAGATTATGGTACAAACTGCCTACATATTTTCCCTTCCCCTCTGAACTCCAATCCTTTCAGTCTCTTATCAATAGATTACATTTCTCTTCTCTTGAGACGATCACGGTACATTAATACTTTGAAGTCTAGTGGGCTGTTCCAGATAAGAAAATCTGTGGCCTAACAGTTGCAATAAATAAAAAACTATTTATGCTAAAAATTGCGCTGGTTATCATAGCAACAGTTGCTATAGATACAGCGTCCATGTTATTATCATAGCAACGGATAGGGTTCGATCGAAACTAGGTTGTGCAGTCGAAACCGAACCTTTCCTGTAAGGAAATTTTGTATAGGGAACATATCGTCGTCAATAACACGAAGAGACATAATTCAAAAAATCGAAAATTGAGATACCTAAGTCGATTTTCATACATAAAATGTTGCTCTACAACATGTTACTTTCGGCAACACTCAGTATGTTTTTGTGCGTCCTAAAACCTAAAATATAATTTCTAGAAAAATTCAAATGACTATAACTTTCTACTAACACATTTTTTTCTATCGAAATTTAAAAATTCTCGACAAAATGATGTAAAATTTGTTTAGAAAAAATAATAAAACACCTAAAAGTGTTCATTTTTTTCACCAGGGGAGGCAGAGCAAAAATTCAACTTTTTTCGCAAATTACAAAATATTGTTTTTCCTTTACCAAAACATTCCCAGTGGGCTCACTATTAAAACCCCTAAATTTGGCAAGGGTCCTGTAAGTAGGAACAGAGAGCCAATCTCCATTTTCAAAAGTTGGAAGATTATGAAATAAAAAAGAACCACATTTTACGCACTTCAATAGGTAACACATATTTCTGTCTACAACCAAAAAAGCCGTACTTTAACTTAAATAGCTTTTTATTAGTAGGTACTAACCCGAAAATTGAAAAATTTTTAAAACGCTCTCCTGTAAAATTGCAAAAACTGAGTTCTGTCACTTCGTGATATTGACGATATATGTTGTTATTTCTTTAAAATAAAGTCAAACATGTTAATTTTGTGGTAATCGTTTACCATTGGAAATTTGGCTAGACTTTATAATCCAGAATCACCTTAATTAGATACAACTCTATGGGTTTTTTATATTATGTAGGTTTAAGTGTTTTCTAGGGAAGCTGGCTTGTTGAGATGAGGGAAACAACACAAAACTCACCTAGACAGTGTGACAATCCACGGTGTTGAGGGGGTCAAACTAATAAATTGTTCCACTTTCATATGCAAACCTATATATATATATATATATATATATATATATATATATATATATATATATATATATATATATATATATATATATATATATATATATACATATAATACTGATAGCTAAATTCCTTAATTTAGTGTTAGTACTCGGAATACTCGGATTGAGATTAAGTCTTTTTCTAATCAAGTGCATTAAAATTTTACTGAGTTATTGTTAGTACTGTCAGTAAATAATGAAATGGCCTGCCGGCCGTCCCTCCGATTATACAATATGTCAAACATGTTTATTTTTACGAAGTAGTGAGTGCACTGGGGGAAATAGCCTGTTGGGGTTACAGACATCAAACTGCCCCGAGCGGGATTTCTAAAACCCAACGTCACAGGCCTTTTCATAGGCATTTTACATTTGTATCTTTGATCTACGTATATACTGCAAGGAATAAATAAATAATTTTGTAATCATAATCGTAATAATTTGTAATAAGTGTGTATATAATCTAACAACCAGGGGCGGCTACTTCCAGGGGGCGCAGGGTCTCGCACCCCCCAATTAAATTACCAGCTAAAATAATAAAATAAATATATAAAATATTTATTTCATTAAAGCAACTCGTAGCACCAAAAAACTGCTCAAATTCTCCTCGTAACGTAAATTACAAAGCCAGGGAAAGCCCAAATAAATAATGCAGCGTTTTTGCTTGGAAGGTAGTTTGGAGTACCTTGGCAAAAGTCCACGTTATCATCTGAACGGAACCTAATCCTTACTTCCGCACGGTCTCAGCTTGAGAACAACCGCGAGATGATGTCACGCAAAACGACGCGATGCTCGATGACCAATCAGATTGCGAATAAATCTGTGGTTGTTATGACAACGGTCGGCATAGTACACGTGCTTCGGTCTCAAAACTTCTGCAGCCTTTCAGCCTTTGCCGTTAAATAGTTTGTTTTGTTTTCTGTTTTTTCGGTATTTTCATTGTCGATGTGAATTCTGTAAAGTATATTTTAGAAAATAGACCTGTTCCATTTGAAGAAAAAGTTGCAATCAAAAAGTTGGGTCGTCCAACACGCGATTTAGAAATAAAATCAATGGTGTTTATGGCGTGTTGAAAAAAAATAGTGCAAGCCAGCATTCGGCGCTTTTCACTCTTCACCTTTAAACCCCCCCCCCCCCCCCTAACAACTGCTTTGCATCCCCCATATTCAAAAACCACGAACCGCCACTGCTAAGAACTACGTAAACTGATTTAATTAATTGAACTGAATTAAATAATTACATTTCTTATTATTATACATACCTATTACGTTATAACTTGTGTTTAGTTAAATACAAACAACGCGCGTACGACGACAGACACATGAACGAGCTGAGTACACCCGGAGGCAAGCCGAGACGTAACGAACGCAGTTCGGCCGTTTTTTGATCGAAACCGAAACTATGGCTGAACCTAAAAATTTAGGCTGAAACCGAATCTTCGGTCTGACACTAGCAACGGGTATGGATGGTAACGGTATAAAGAATACCAACCTTTGTTGTTTACTGTTACAAACTCTACAAAAACCTGATGGGAAATATGGAAAAAAAATTAAATAAATTTATATAACAAGTTAAAATTATGAATAATTTATTTAAAAATGTGTATAAAAATAAATAATTTAAAAATAAAAATTGTATTCATCTTACTTACATCTACAATCATTATAGTAAATTCAGATAACAGTCACCTAACTTTATCGGTACCTCTTAAAATACCTAATACTGAATGCATCATTTCCAAATCCTCACTTTTTAGGGTAGTCTCGGAATCTTTTAGTAGCTCTGCATATTTTATAGTATTTTCCAATTTAAGATCTAATTTAGCCGATTTAAAAATCAGTTTTGCTTTCTGGTTGTTAGTAGCTAAGGCCCATATTATTATTACGGTCGTTATTTTTTCTTCGTTGGTACCAGTCATCAGCTTTGATTGGAGTATACTTAGAAAGTCGCCTACAATTTTTTTCGTTTTAAATATTTTGAAAATATGAGAATTTAAATAATTACACTAGCCGGCAGAAAAACTATAATACGATCGTTCGCTAGAACTATATTTCTTAATTTTTTATCCTGATATTTAAAAAAGAAAATCCTTATTGGGAATAATTTTAAACTAACAACTAAGATATCAACTTGTTTTTTTAAATAATTTAGTTTAAAATTGGGAGCCAATACACTAGCTTGTAGTGCCAAAGTAATAAAAAATAACTTTAATAGTTTTAAAACAACCTGTTCAAATTTAGTTGAATTCAAAAATACGAAAAATACGACGTATATTTTGTTTGGAACATGGTACTGGTATTTGAACAGTACGTCGATAATTTTTTAGTAGATGTAAAAACAGTATACAATTTAAAAAGTGGTTTAAATTAATGTCACAACAAAAAGGAGCACCGCAGGAAGAAATATCAACAAAACAGTGAACGATTAAATGCATTAAATACCACCAAAATCAGTGATCACATGACATTCTTTGTTATTAAGAATATGCTTCACAATAAACAAATAATTACTTTTACCTGATGACAACAGCCTTGGCCTATTCGGCTGATAAAACGCCAAATTTTTTAAAACATTCATAGCTGCTTGCCTATTGACAACTTTAGAACTGGATGTCATTGACATCACCAAGTCTAATATATCATTTCCTTTGGCAACAGCAGTTTGACCTTCTGGATACTGGGTATATGTCTGTAAGAATTGAAGCCATAATAATTCTACATTGTCCCATGGATACTGCCTCTTTGTTATCGCTGGGTGCAGTCTGGATACCGTGTGAAATAGATTACTCTAAATATAAAATAATATTTGGTAAGGAACTCGATAAGATTCAAAAAATAATTTATTGTTAAAACCAACACAACAAGAGATCGTTTGTGTAGATTTTTGAGTATTTTGTCACTGTATTTCTAAAAAATCAATTTGTGAAAACAAAAATACATTTTTTCTTGGTATTTTTTTTAATGGTAAAAAAGTTGACATATAACTAGACTGATGTCATTGTCAAAAATCAAAAAGAAATTCAAAATATACAACAAATTATCTCGAAATAAACAGTAAAATATTTAAGAAAATAAAAGTATTTTAATATTATTGGATACTGTTTTTTGTAAGCATTTAAAGAAAAGGTATCTCGAAATTTTTATTCTAAAATGTCAAATTAAAATTTCGAGAAACAGGCGCGTTCTCTTCAGAGGTTTACAAAAAGCGACGCTTGAAAGACAAAAGAAAACAATAACATTAAAATCATTTTATTTTATAAACTATTTTACTCCTTCAATATAATTTTTTGTATATTTAAAATTTTTCTTCGACCTTTCACAACAATACCAGACTAGGTGCCAAAACAAAGTTTTTTTTTCTCTAATCGAAAGTATCATACACTCATCAGCCAAAGAAACCGAACAATAAAATTTTGGATCAAGTTTGATGTTGAATAACTTTGCTAATTTTAGACCGTTTGTAATGAAATTTTCGATAGATTGTAGACACATTTATCAAGATTATCACCTGCTTTTCGATTTAAGACAAATTTTGACATGTGTGATATTATACCGGGGAAAACAAATGATACTTTTTTTCCCTTTTTAACAGGGTCATATGTCGCTATTTTTTCTTAATAAAATAATAGCAGGCGAAATAGAAAGAGAATTTCTTGCCTATATAGAAAAAACTTAAAATGGTCCTGTCTAAGATCAATCGGTTAGGTTCAAAAGGATTCGAACGTCTCAAGTACCGATAACGGTCGGAAATCGGAAAAATACAAAGAGTGGTTAAGCTCTTGCTATTTTTCTATCTCTGTCTGTAGCATACTCTTTGTATAAGTTTTTCTTTGTTTTTTCCATGTGATTGACTGTTCATGTGGTTTAAGGTTATGCGATTATTGCGATTTAATTTCGTTGCGTTTGCAATTTTCGAAGTAGCATGTTTATTGATAATGATAATAACCTTGATTAAATTTTCTTTATTGATAATAAACACATAAACACGTTAAAGGGGTTTACCTTTAAAAATATGGGTAACTAATAATTTGTGTGATGCTACTGAAGAAGCTGTGTGAAAAATTAATTGTGCATTATAGTATAGATAGCTCAGAGATAGGATTATCATTAAATGAAAAGTTTGTTTTTATGAATTCTGAAGAAAAACAGAAAACTTAACAAAAGTAATAACATCGAAAAACAGAAAACAAAATTGTAAATATTGCTATTGGCTGATTTAAAAAGTAATTTATTAATTACGTGTATGGCCCCCCACGAGCTCGAAGCACATCTGTCATGCGGCGTGGTAAACTTTCATTGCAGTTGGCAATTTGTTCCTGAGGAATATTGTCCCATTCTTCTAAAAGAGCAATTGGAGATGGTTTCGGAAGCTGGTTGTCGTTCCCGAATTCGTCGCCTTAACGTGCCCCAAACATGCTCAATGGAGTTAAGATCTGGGCTACGAGCTGGCCACTGTAACCGGTCAACGTTTTCGTCCAGATATTCGGTTACCAACCGTGCAACATGTGGTCTTGCATTGTCATGCATCATGGAAAAGTCCGCTCCTCTAAAGTGGGCAAATGGTACATGTTCTGCTAAACACTCATTAATATAGCGGTCAGCCGTCATAGCACCATTTTCAGTTATGACGAGCTTGATGCGTTCGTTAGTGGACACTCCAGCCCACACCATTATACTTCCACCTCCAAGTGGTACTCGTGCAGATATGCAGCATTGCGCAAATCGTTCCCTGGTCTTCTCCATACACGCTCGCGTCCGTCTGGCGAACGCAAGCACCGCGATCGCGTAGTGCCGTTAACACAACAAAACGACCATCACGAATATTCGTTCTATGTCATACGGCACTCCTGGCTTTTCCCAAGACGTTAGCGATATACCGTATGTTTCGGCCATCGTCGTTTAGAGCTACGGCATGGGCAACATCTTCTGGATGCTGTCTAGGCAATATTTCAAGATTGACACTGACTGTTTATGAAATAAAACGCATATCACATTATCTGGACGACCGAGATGTCTTAATGTGATTTTTTCCCTTAGATATGGTAAAATCATAAGACTTTTCTTAAAAAATTGTATCTTCCCAAAAAGAATAGACATCGGGAAGAATAAGAAAGCAAAATGTTGAGCCAAGATGCGACTTCCATACGAAATACACCGGAACATCATCGCATCGCCTACTTTCTCGACAGGGTGTTTAGAACTTAAGGAAAAAGAATTAAGTATCATTTATTTCCCCCGGTATAATCACACAGGTCAAAATTTGTCTTAAATGGAAAAACAGGTGATAATCTTGATAAATGCGTTTACAATTTAACTAAAATTTCATTAAAACGGTCTAAAATTAGCAACGTTATTTAACATCAAACTTGATTCCAATTTTCCTTGTCAAGTTTTTTATGCCGATGAGTATAGAAAAAAAGAAAAATTTTCATAGTATTTTTATTTAATAATCAAGAGGCCAAATATTAAAAAAAAAACTACATTAATAAATCCGCCACAACAAACCTACAGAGTATATTTACGAGATGTCAAACTACTTGTACAGGGACAAAAAAATTAATTTCTCATATATATATATATATATATATATATATATATATATATATATATATATATATATATATATATATATATACACTATTGCTATCTCCGAAACGGTAAAAGATACGAGGTCAGTTAAATTAGAGAAATTGTGCCATTTTCAGTCCCTATTCATATTCCGTTTACGGAGTTGCCAAATTCTCTATAGTTTCGTATCTACAGGGGATTTTTTAAAAATAGTCAAAAATTTAATTCTTAAATATCTCGAAAATTATTATAGTTAGAAAAAAATTGTTTTAACAAAAATCACACGATTTAATACCTTCTAGAAAGTAACGTTATTGTTTTGTTTATACCATTTGTTTTTATTGAGTTACTGATACTAAATTGTTTTTTTCAAATACGGACCTGGATTTTTTGCTCCATTTTTTGAAAGAATGCTTTATACGCTTTAAAACTGTGTATAACTTGAAAATATTTTCCGACGTTTTGATCACGACTAGTAACATCATCAGAATTTTCTGACAATACGGACCTGGAATCTTCCACGTTAAGGCACAATTCACAACGTATCGCTATGGTTTGTGGTTTTTGAGGCTGTGAAATGGCGCATTTACTTGAAAAATGCCAGGCCCGTATTGGTAGAATATCCTGATGATGCTATTCTTCACCAAAACGTCGAAAACCATAACCAGGTGATACACAGATGTAAAGGGTATGAAATATTCTTTCAAAAAATGCAGCAAAAAGTCCAGGTCCATATTTGAAAAAAGCAAGTTAGTATCAGTAACTCAATAAAAACAAATGATATACACAAAACAATAACATCACTTGGGAGAACATAAAAAAGCGTGTATTTTTTGTTAAAACAAATTTTTTTTAACTATAATAGTTTTCGAGATATTTAAGAATTAAATATCTGACTATTTTTAAAAAATCCTCTGTAGATAAGAAACTATAGAGAATTTGGCAACTTCGTAAACGAAATATGAGTAGGGACTAAAAATGGCACATCTTCTCTAATTTAACCGACCTCGTATCTTTTTCCGTTTCGGAGATAGCAATAGTGGTATCACCTATTTTAGACACCCTGTATATTAAAAAATAATTTGCATATACCTTTGAAATTACAACTCTACACTCTAACAAATCGCAGCAATGATGCAAAACGTCAAACGCCAACTCCAAAATTATTAGATCGTGACTTCTACTTATCTGGTCCATTTCTTTCACTACTAGTGATATTATAACATGTAACAAGGAGACGTTACTAGGAGTTTTTCTTGGTCCCGAGCCAGCTACGGGGCTGGTCAAAATAAGAGAACGACTAGCTGAAAAAATCAGACTTGATCGTAAGAAAGCATAAAAAGTGCAAACCAAATTTGTATCTGAGTTAACATCAGGCGCGGCCCGTGAGTTTTTTACAGGTGGGTCAAAATTTTGTGGGCAACTAGTGATATCAACGCAACAAGCAAAATACACTTTTTTAATTAAGAAAGGTTTTTTAATAATGTGCAAAGAAATTTACCTACAAATAAACACTGCGAAAATCATAAAATAGGTACTGCAGAATATTGAACATTACTACTCTAGATGTTTATGGCTTTTTTCTATGTGTTTTAATACCCTAGATTAGTAGATTTTAGCGGCTTCCGTTTTGGTAAGTTTAGCCTCTCCTCAATAGATGTCGCGTCTTGTACTAAAAGCTCAGAATATAAACACAAAATTCTGAGCTAAAAGTATGATTATTCGTAAAATAAAATTAGGAACGCTGCCGACACTCCGTTTTCTTTAATAAATACAATACTGGCGACTAGACATAGTAATACGATATTTGTCTACGCACGTGCAGGCTGTAACCTGTAGTAAATATGAGATTGCCAACAATTTAATTTTATCGAGGAACAACTTGTTGCCAATACACCTTTTAGAGCCGATCTACTGCCCGAACACTGATTCGAACCCTCGACCTTCTGATCAACTCGCTGAGATTCTACCTCTCGACTACGCTGGTAATGTAAGAAAATCGGTCCGATACCGTTAAATTTGATGCCTAGCGCTGGCTTGACAGATATCGTATTTATAATTTTTTATGTTTAACCGCTAATTAATATGATTAATACAATGCAAATACAATGCGCATATTAGCTACCTAATTAGTTTTTCTTTTTCCGAACCAAATGTTTTGAAATAGCATATTTTATGGGGCGATTTGAGAGTATTTCCATAGTGGGAGTGGCCAGATATTATTGGTGGGACGTCGACCAATTGCGTCTCTTTTTAACTTCCTAAAGCGCGTATGTCTTTCTCTCTTAGTTTTAATGAATTTATATCGTCGGTATAAACCTATAAGATCAATTTTAAATATGACCCAGCCCGGAGGCATTTTTCCGTTTCCTATTGGGCTAGCGCAACCGGATGCTCTAACCGTACATGTAAATTGGGGCCAAGCGAATCGGAGGGTACCTAAGGTCGGAACACGGTTAGCACCTGGTTAGGGGCCCTGACAAGTCTCTTCGCCTGCGAGGAAAGACTTGTCAGGGCCCCTAACCAGGTGCTAACTCTGTTCCGACCTTAGGGTGCTCTCCGATTCGCTTGGCCCCAATTGACCTGTACGATTAGCGCACCCGGTTGCGCTAGCCCAATAGGAAACGGAAATATGCAGCCCGGAGCAAGCTTGGATATCCTTTGACGTTGGCTTGCCTTGATTCTTTCTTGGGGAGTTTTCGCATGGAACTTTGAAACAAGATTCTTTTTTGGTTTTAAAAAATTAAAAAATAAATTATTAGGTAGATCACTGAAAATTTTAGGTGGGTCATTGACCAAATGACCTTATGGACGGGCCGCGCCTGGTTAACATAATAGATTTTTCCTACAAACTTTTTCAGATGATTCTTTGGCCAAAAATAAGAGAAAAGGCCCGGACAAGTTTCGCTTCTCAGATAATA